>OU823242.1:7512500-8762500 GCA_917490735.1 Dryobotodes eremita | reverse complement strand
GCATCAACAGAGTCAGTAGCTCCATCAGCACGCAGGAAACCCGAAGGCAAGGGGCCTAAGAGTACCTATAACAAACGTGTAAGTTATTCCAACCGGTGAAATATGGGTGTACCACAACCTCCGCCCACTTTAACTGGACTAGGCTAAGCAGAAAAACTTTTATAAAACATAAGTTTAAAAATCAATAAATTATTATCAACTGCCGACCCGCCCCGGCTTCGCATAGGTGCAATGTAGATACTAATGTGCTGTCAGTGTGGACTGATTATTAATATTGTCACTAATAAGTAACATTGGATTGATTTATATGCACGCTGCCACCCAGGGCAGACGTACAGCCTGACAGCCGCATTTTAAATCTCTGTAATCTTCTAAGATATTCATTTTAATGATATGCTGTAGAGAGCAATTTTGATCTACATTAAATGCACAACGTATCTAACGTATTTAATTGGATAAGGAATAATACTGTATTGTTTTAAATAGCTTCGTAAATAACCCATTTTTTCTTTTTATATTTAAAAGATAAAAATAGTTACGGTGGGTTATCCGTAGGAGATAGAGATATGCCATTGCGAACTCTTTTGTGGATCTTTTTCAGATATATAATTCCGTAGTACATTATTTTGATCGATCTCGTAAGGTTTAGCCGGCGTTAGCAATGTAAGCGGACAAAAATATGTTTTTTACGACATCACATTACAAATCCTTGAAATTCTCGGTTTTTCTGTACTATAATATTCATGTATTATACATATAAACCTTTCTCTTGAATCACTCTGTCTATTGATGAAAACCGCATTAAAATCCGTTGCGTAGTTTAAAAGATCTACAGCAAAAAGCAAACACACAAACGCATACAGACAAAAAAAGCGACTTTGTTTTATACTATGTAAAGATACTTTAAAGTATCTAGAACTGTTTAACATCATAAAGATGAAATATGCAGTTGATTGATCGCTAACTCTTGCCAGTCAAAGCAGTATATTTAATTAAAGTCAAAGCATTTATTTCAAATTAACCATTTGCAGGCACTTTTGGACTGTCAAGGAGTCGGTCAGTTAGTCAGAAAGTTAAAGCTTGTTGCCCGTTTCTCCCGTAGTTCTATATGGAGAAGGGCAAGCAAGAAACTCCATGGACACTTTTAAATCAAGAAATTACTAATTTCTGGGTACATTATTCTTGTGTCTCCTACATGTGAGAACCATGCAATGTAAAAAAACAATATTACAATGTGAATCAATAAAACAGAATCACCAATCCACCAAACATTCCATATCATGAATGTTCATATAAATTATTAATTGCATGGCATGGTCTGTTATTGTAGATTTCTTTGCTAATATTAGAATATAAACCAAGATGGCAGACCAACTATTATTATTACAGAATATTTCGAATACCCCATGATGTTTTTGTGTTGATTTGAATATTAAGTAGGAGGATAAAATAATGCTATTTCATATGCTTTGTTTTATTTTTGTAGTAGAATTGCTATAACATGTTAAAGAATATAAATATTTAGACAACTATCCTACTTTTAATATTAATGTTTTTTTATTGGTTTGTCCTTCTTTCAAGGAGCAAGGTATCAACATGATATTTACAAAGATATATTTTCTTGGTCAGAGAAAAAAGGAAGAACGGAGCACGGAACTCCCACAAGAACCATACTGTTCTTGTGGGAGTTCCGTGCCCGTGAAAGCATTGGACACAGCTAGTTTATAATGTAGTGCAAATAAATATAAAAGGTAGCAATCAGTTTTTCAATAATTTCCAGTATATTTATTTAGATTTATTTTTTATAATTATGCTAATTGGATGACATTGAGAACCAGTTACAAAAAATATATGGGTATCAACAAAATTGCTGGAAGTTCTTTTTTATTATGTTAACAGGTTTTTTGTTTATAGAGTATTGCATAATAGTTTATTAGTCATAATCAAATCCATACCTAATCAAATTGTAGTAATTGTTATGTACACAATTTTTGTTATGAAGAATGCCTAATAACTTCAGTACTATTACAAAAACACATTGTGTCACCAGCAAAAGGGCTGATCAAATTAATTGACAAATCCAATTAGTACTGTGCTATAGCATGAATTTGCCATACACTCACTTTGAGATAATAAGATCCTTACAATTTTAGGTTATTGACCTCCTCTTTGTCTGAAACCCTTTTTCAGGAATCCATAATAAAGTCTGGAAAATTCCTAGCGACGCAAATCTATGTTCATAGCTACGTTCTAATAATAACAAATACGATAACAAGATTTTATTGCGAACGAGAACCGGTTAAGGATCATGTTTACGGTCCCAAAACAGCATTCTTCGGCATAATATCATCCAAAATAATCGCGAAAACAATGATTCATACTTTCGCGAATCGTCGCTCAATTTTAATAATATATTTATGTTTTACAATATTGCTACAACTCACCCTTCGGCGACGCTCCTCGTTCCTGTCGGTTGGCATAGTCGACGTCATAATTCTGTTTATTAAATGTATTTTGATGTTTTCTTCTGCAAATTGAATTCAATACTAATTGTGATACTTTAAGCGCAATCCGCAAACTGCAAACAAATACGAACGAGCAGAATATGATAGTAAGAGCCACGGACGACGACGTCACAAATTCTGACACTTGCTATCAGGAGTAAATAGTGTTCTGTGGTTGCTATGCTAGAGATGTACCGTTGCCATAAAATTAGTTTAGTTTTAGCACGAACTTTAGTCGAGCAAGGGTCTTGGTTTATTCCTATGTCGGGACTTGCGACTCCTGGAAGTCACACTTCTTAACATAATATCGCGCCTGTATTTCCGGAAGGATCGTGCAGGGTACCTTAAGTACATATCCATATTTGGCGAGTTAGTTTTAAGTTCCATGTAAAAGGGGGTGACCCTATGGCAACTAACCGGGCTCGAATGCGGGCTGATACTGAGAAATTCCAGAGGGAAAAACCCAATATCGCTGCCCACCCTTGTGAATTGAACTGAGGACCTGCTCAGCGGTAGCGTTTGCGACCACTATGCCCACTGGATGGATCCCACTGAAGGGCAAAAGCCTCCCTCCCTTCTCAATCTGTTTCCTTCCTCTTTTTTGTTGAATTTAAGACCCTTACGCAATGATTAAAATGATATAAAATCATAACCCTTCCTTTTCGCTTTGCCGTTGTCGGGTAAAAAGGGAAGGTGGGTAGCCTTTAGTGTGGGACGCAATGTGTACGTAACGTACTCTTGCGCACTCCTATCTTTTTGGTTCAGCGTGCTGTGCTGGCGGTGCAGCTGCGGAAAACCTTAAGCGGCGTGAATATAATATTATCCTTATGGGTAATTATTTATATTTTCGAGCCGTTTGGGGTTGAAACCCTCGGACCGTGGGGTCCGTGTGCTCGTGGTCTGTTTAATAAAATTTCTAAACGGTTGGTTGACACTTCCCGTGACCCAAGGCCTGTCTTTTATCTTGGCCAGAGGCTAAGCATTGCCATACAATACAACGTGGCAGTGGCTCTTGGGTACATTACCACTAGACAGCGATGCGGAGGAATTTTCGACGTCATATTTTCATTTAACTTAATTGAACTAAATTATTATATTTTTATTTTATTTGTTAATTAGGTATAAGTTGTTATACAGTTCATTTTAATTCCCAATTAAAAAAGAAGTTTGAAAATAAACAGAATATAGAATTCATAAAGACCTAAGATCAATCGAAACTTTATCAAAGTCTAAAATCAACGTTTATGATTGAAATATTTACCCATGCGTAGCATGAGACAAGGAAAATTCATAATTTTGCTGAGCTGAAGGTGACAGAGCTTTACATAACCGTAAGTGTACAAGAGAAGGCTATAGTTTATGTTAAAAATACAATTTTCTTTGTAGATTTTTGTACAACGACGTCTACAGAAAATAAACGTCAAAGTAAGAAATCAAACTTTTGGTTTGATTTTTTCTGTTTGTGTTGATTTCTACTTGTTGAATTAAGACAAAAAATTGCTCTTATATTATTTGTTTACAGCGAATTACGCGTTTTTGTGTCGTGGAATTTCGTGATTAGAAATTCATGTTTCCAAAACATATGTCGTGTTGATGTGAATTGGTTATTTTATCGATTATCGTGAGCTGCTGCTATGGATACACCGAAGGTAAGTTTAGATTTTAGTTATTTAATCATTAGGAACTTTACTCTTAAATCCTCTACCAAAAAACGAGACGAAATTTATGGTTCATGCAAATTCTAAGACGTTTTCAACACACTGCCTACTTTTTACAAAAAATCGCGTAAAATAGGATAGTTATAACACTAATTACTCTGCGTCAGATATAATTACAACAGGATAGCTAGTCTCGTTTAGATAATAACTAAAATAGAATATTTTAAATAAAAACGTTAATAACAATAGCCATTGTGTGTTGATAAAGTTATCTGTGTCCTTATCTTGTAGGTATAAGTAGTACAATACAAAACTGGACTAATCGAATGATATCCTGTATGAAAATATCTATTTAGTTATCCCACAACAACAATCTGTCCATATTTTTTTCAAATTATTGTAAAGACTCATTATGTTGTACTAGAAGATTTAATTTGTAAGAAAATGAGAAAACAATTTTGACAAGTAATGATGCCATGGGGCTAAAATAAATAAATTTACTTAATTTTCACTTATTTTGTCAAATGTGCTGTGTTACCAAATCGCCATATCAACCTTTAATAATATTGTCCCGCTGCAGGGCAAAGCTTCATACAGTATTTCACTTGCTAGCCGTCTGCACTTTTATAATTTTAGCCTCATTAAGTCATTTACTGTCTAGGATTAAAAATAAGATACAAAACTAACAAACAGCCTATTATTGTCCAACTGGGCTACTGCAGGGCAAAGTCCTCTTCTCACACAGAGTAGGCACGAGCATCACCTTGCTTGCTCAAGACCGGTTGGCAATTTTAGACTTATATTAATGAAAAGTCCAGGTTCCCTCTCAATGTTTACCCTCTCTTTTAACTAAAGTAAATATTATAAATAATAATGAAGTAGAGTGCCACATTTGTTGGCCAAGCTTTGAAACTTAAAAGTGGACCCATTTAAGTTTATGATATCTGTGCCACAACAACAAAAATAATAGTTATGATGAATTAAAATTATTTGGCTTTTAAAAGTATTCATATACATATCTGTAGTATGTTTTAGTCAGTTTCCTGGAAACAAGATAAGTGCCCTAATTACATAACGATCACAATCTGCATCATTTTGAAGCCTATTGCTAATCCATTGCTTCATATGTTTGAAGAAATTGTCTGCTCAACAACATAAATAATGCAATGAATGTTGTTGAACTGTCAAAACGAAACCCATTCCTACTGCTAGTGTGTTACATAATTACCCCGCTGGTTGAAGGATTTATCAAAAGATACTGTTACACATTGCTAAAGCCAGCAACTAGTTAAATAATGATGTTACACTGATTGCTTCTATGTTTTTTTCTCCTCTGTCCTGCTCCTGAGCAAAGATTGCTTCCCTAAAATTAAACAGTCTGTCCTATATGTTGTCAGAGAACTAAGGCTATTTAAAAAAAAAATGTCCCAAGATTAAGGGCTAAGTGTCCCTTCGAATATGAATAACAAAATCACTAGTATTTTACCCCTGGTTGGTATAAGGCTTTTTAAATTAATTTGTTTCCAAATCTTATGCCACGTAATGACGTTCGACGTTGACCTAATGAGGTTCGTTATTTATGCCAACCAGACACATGATATTTGACATTAGATTTGCTATTCAGACCTGATTGGCTGTTTAAGAACCCTATGTAAGCTATATTGTTACAAATGAAGTTATTCATTTGATAGTGATAAATGACAATAAACAAATGTCAATAATAATTATCTTCACTTTCATTAAATACTTTAAATTAAATAAAGACCATTTGCAATTCACACACAATGTTATACCTACATTAATCAAATTGTACTTTAATATGAAAAGCATAGCTTATCTCTGTTTTGATGTAAATGCGTCTGATGTCCTTGTATGTAGCAGACACCTAGGGAGGGGGCGAGGGTAGTTACCACCCGAGATAATTAATTGCACTCCGTTGCGACCTATTAGTTAGTAATAACAACACACGTGTTTTTCAAATTCGGAAATGTAAAATAAATTGCGGAAATCTCGATATCCCTTTCTAATCACAGGAATAGTCGTAGCGCCGTCTCTTTTCCCCGCGCATGCTCCGAAAATTTGAACTCTGGCCTTTGGCATATTGAAATACACCCTACTAGAACACAATAGAGTGTAACATCGTTTGGATCACACGCCACAAGTTTGAAAATACGAATATTTTAACAATAAATAACTGTGATTCCCGACTACTGTCAGTTGAATTCGCGCCGCCACATAGGGTGGACGCCTCTCGGTAAAGGGCGGGAATTTTACAGTTACAATATTTTGTAACGGGACCCTTCCGCGAAATATATGTAATTGGAAAAGTTTTATATTTCTCGTACTCGGTGATACCAATGGAAATGGATAGCTTCTTCTTTTATTTGGATTGGAATTAAAAGTTTTTTTCTAAAGGAAATATTAGTAAGTAATCAAAGTAAGTAGTCAAAAAGCTTGTTGTAACTTTGGCCATCTTAAATAAAGCGGAACTCTTACGTACAAAAAAAAACAAGATAAAAGAAAATTTTGTTTTCAAAGATTTTCCAATGAAATAAAGTTTGCGAAGTACAGTCAGTGCAAAAAGAATGGCGCTTAGTTCGTTGACTCCATCTAATATGCTCGGGGAGCTAGGCCGTCTTGCAAGTTGGCTGAAAGGCGACTGCCTCGCTCCTGAGGAGTATGCTGGTCTCGCTGTTACCGAGAAGGTGAGCCTCCTTTTAAGTTAATTTTAAGGTAATCCATTTGCTAATCACGTTTTGAATGATACCGTTGCCACAATAATGTTCATCACCTACGTTAACAACATGCCGATATCCTCTTGGTCACACGATTTTTTTAACCGCCTTTTTAAAGCTCGCGACTTTCTTTTTAGAGTAACTAAGACCTGCACGTTAAAAGAAGAACTGCTCCTTTTTGATTGCAGGTCTTAATCTCATTAAAATCCTCCTAACATTTATCTTCACTGAAGTCTACTATCTAAATTGTGGCCCTCATTATACGAGTTCTCTGTTTCTTTTTGCAAATGAAAGCTAAAGCAAACAAAGACAGCTTGAGCAATCATTTACAGAAGCTATATCTACAACCACTAAATTAAACCAACACCACAGTACCTTTTGTAGTGTTAGTAAGTACAACCGCAAAAGAATACTTACACTAGAAAAATTGTGTTAACTTGCACCAATTTCCGTTCCCGAACTAGAAACCGAACTTTTGCCTTTTCCAAATAACATTTCACGTGTTTGACTATCAAGTTGCAACCCTTTCGCGACGTATCAACAATATCGACAGTTTTAGCGCAGTTTCCGGTAGATTTTTAGTGATTTTTTTAACCCTGTCTTTAACAGAAATGCACACTTCCGTTAGCCACCATCAACGCATTGAAGGCCAGTGTTCGGTTACACGATTTATGTTACCGCCGGAAGGAGACTCCATTCCTCGCGATTTAGGTTAACGGAGGAAGTAAAAAGTTACCCCAAGAGGCAATAAATCATATGAAGCTAGCAGAACGTGATGTCTTTTGAAAGGAGTGTGTTTTGTAGAAAAATGCTGCGTCGTTTATGCTCACTGAAGTGCAATGATTTCTTTCGACGCCATTTGCAGTGTGCGGTTCAGCACCTACGCAAGGAGCAGTTAATAAAGATTTACCAATAAACATTGTATCGAAAACTGCAGTAATGAGAAAGGAAGATTTTTAGTTTTCAATCGGGAAATGTGCTAAATCCGCGCGGGTATTCCAATCGGAAGCGAAGCTACTAAGCTTTCTGATGTGTGTAGTTTCCGAAATGGACTAAGGTATCCGGCAGGGGCTGTTAACTTTCAAGTCTTAAGCAAAACAGTGCAGCATTCCTCATTTTTAATTATAACATTTGCAGGCTTTTGCCATAAAGTATCCACGAAGACCCTTGGAAGACGAGATAGTCTCTAGGTTCTAAAATTAAACCATTTCCATGATGATAAGTCGGAACAAATCAAAAAGATAAAGATTTGGATCAATACGAACTTTTTCAGCGTATACAACCCTGGGTATTAAAACCCGTCCGTATTGCACATTTGGGACCAGAAACTTTGAAGCATAGCGTTTATATTGGATAAATGTAATGCTGGGAGGGGCGTGAACAAACGAACGTTGGCCATAGAAACGCCCGCAGCCACGTATAGCGAAGATTGATGGTCCTCCAGTCGTGTCCGACTGAGCTGTCCTAAGCACTCGTAACCTACTAACAACGATAATACGTTTCCTTTATGGACTATAATTTATGCTGAATATAAATGTTATTTCGCGAATTCCAAACTTTCCTGAAGAGAAGCATTGTAACCTTTAAGCTAGGGTTTGTTCAAATTACCGTTATCATATGACCCTGAATTGCATTGATACGTTAGGTCTATGTCTAAATCTATACATATTAAAGTCGCTTTTCGTGTCTGTTTGTGTAAACTTACATACAATTAAGAAATCTCGAAGTTTTTCAAGTCGTAGAAACTGAGCGAAGCAGGGTCGGGCCTCGCTAGTTTCTAATAATATAAAGAAATAATGAATTTAATCCTTTGACAAATAGCAACATGTTTCTACTCCAATGCTTAAACTCGCGTAATCCAACCACATCTAGACAGTTTATGTAATTGAAACGGGAAATTGAATCTACTCGAACCAAAAAGACAATAAAAAACCCAAAGATCATTTAAATCCCTTCGCAATAAACCCAAATACGAGAAGTAAAAAGGACACGGAATGGTAAGAATTAAGTCGCATATGTGGCTTGACCCATTCACTTTGAGTACCGCGCTAAAGTTAGATTAGATAGGCTGAGACCTTTTTAGTGGCTTTGACCACAATCAAACAGTTCTATAAGGTCGACCGTGAAGAGGTTGATGAATAAAATCACGAACATCGAAAAGGTTTCGGGAACTTTCATTGGCGTTCGCTCTCATAACCTAATGTTTGACTCAACCAGTTGACGCGTTTGGACATAACTTCAAAAGTACATCGTGATATTACAGTCGTCAATCCCGATCCTCTATCATTGGCTTTTGTAAACCCTTTATGCAAATGACTTGTCCAATGTTTTCACTTACTTCGACGATATTTTGGTCTCAGCAAACTGTTGAAAGAAAGAAAGAAAGAAAAATATTTTATTTGGGACACGCACAGGAAATACAAAGAGTAAAAAATAAAAAAAGGAGGATTTAAAACTAACAAAATTAACAATAAAAAAGAAAAAAAAAAAAATAAAACAACAATAGACAAGTAAAAAACCTGTGCGAGGCCAAAAAGGCTCCTATCTCAGCATAATGCTACGATATTTAAAAAATAAATACCGCAGCGCTGGTATTCTGATAGGGCCTCCTTTGTAGTTTTCAGCTTATTCTTATTTATAAGGGTTAACGTTAGGTTCCGTGGTGTAAGCCTAGTCGATGTTGGAGCCAATCAGAGCCGTCGATAACGCAGGCTTTGCGTCACGTTTGGCTGCTCCATGCCTGCTTCTAACAGTAGCACCTGGATTTAGAAGATGTAGGCACTTCAGATACATATCGGATGCTTATTGAAGTTTTGTTTGGTACAGGGTAATTTACTGAGCACGGTCGCACGGGCGATTATTTTTCGTGCACTTCATTTTCAACGCATTGCTTAGCTGAGAGTTGAAAATCCAACAATATGTTTAATTACAGGATAAACCTTCTGTACCGTGTACATAATCATCCTTACATGTCACCCTGCCTTATCTTTTGTTCCTTACTTCACAGCTGAGCGACTTGACGTCTCGTTATTGGTTTTCACGATTCATTGAGTCCCGATTCTCTTGAAATATTTTTGATCCTATTACTTGGCAAGCGTTGTATTGGTTTGTGGGTTAATCGCCTGTCATCTTCATGGATGCCTGCTTTTTGATATTGAGCCTGTTATATTTGGTTCAATCAGATTCATTGCTACGTGACCAGCTTAGTTTTATGGGGATTACTGTCTTTAACTCAATATAATTAAAATAATCAGTTGATAAAAGACACTGTAGACCGCAAACACCTGGATCCGTTTTTAGTGCTTTTATAAAGCTGTAGTTTAACGAGCATATTCCAAGTATTTACAACGTCTGGAATGTTCTCTGTGGCATAAAGAACTTACACCACCCGACTTCGTACCCTTACCTGTTGCTTGAATTCATCTAATTACAAGCGTACATCGCAGAAAGAGCGTCGATACTTGACCCGTTTTACTCTGTACCTGGGCACTCACTATATCTAGGTATCTACATACTCATATAGTATTAATGGTACTAGTTATTGGAGTGCCCCGATAATAGAACAATGAACTTCAATTAGATAGGGGAAACGGATTAACAAAAACAATATGGTGTAATGTTGTTGTTAATTAAGTCGTGATATCAGGTATTTCGGTCTGTAATGTTGCGTAAACATGTTCATTTTCTATTTTAGGAACTGATGCTTAATTTGGGCAAATCATATTTATATTCCATACCAATGCTTAACTTAAACTCGCGCAATCCAACCACATCTAGATAATTTATGTAATTAAAACGAGAAATTGAATCTACTCGAACTTAATAGAATGTTAGTGATGAGAGTAGCGGTGGCCAAGTGGTAACGGCCGCGACTTACGAGTTGTAGGTCGTGGATTCGAACCCAAGCTGACATTTTACTTTGTGGAAATTATTTCATAACCGTTACTCTAAAAACGGTGAAGGAAACCATCGCGAGGAAACCGGCATTTGCTAGAACCAAAAATTCGAAGACGTGTAACATCTACCAACGTGCACTGGGCACGCGTGGTGGATTACGGCCCACTCCCTCTCACCGAGAGGCCTGTGTGCCAGCGGTGGGATCATTATAGGCTGATTATGCTATGTTATACGTATATTTATTACTTCTATTACTACTTTCACCATCTCATTGTGCACCTGAGGATCATATGCTCTGGATTTGATACATTTGTGTTCCGATTTTCATGACCAGCAAAGTGCAGAATCACCTTTTCTTATATCGAGCGTATGTTTTGAGAACAGTATTGATAGAAGTGAAGTATTCCCGACTTCGGATACACCGAAGCTCGGAATATTTCTATCAATACTATTGTCATTTCTTTAGTCCATACTTATGTGTTATACTACACGTTCCAGATTTATTTTATCCAGCTACAATGTTCTCAATCTCCTTATCTTGTATATTGAGACACTTTGAGTATTTTTTTTTGCTTTTTTTTAATTTCTTTTTTTGGGTGGGAAATCATCAAATGACCTCTCCCGCTCTGGGCGGAGCGGAAGGGCGTGTCAGACTCTTACTGACTAAAACCCACCCGTATTCCTTCAGTTGCCTGTGCGCCAGGGCCACAATAACTCTTTTGAACAATCCGCAGCCCCGGCAGGCATCGGTCCTATCGGACCCCGTCAATTGTGCTGACATCTCTTTGAGGCGCGCGTGGAACACGACGCGCCGTCGACCCGGGCCTGGTCCTTACCGGACGGCGAGCTGCCTATTGCTCGCCGTCCGCAAGCCCGCGCCTACGGTGGCCGGGAGTCGGCAATCGACTCCCGACGCCCAGGGAGACACTTTGAGCTTGATATCACATTTATCAACATTCGGTTTATTGTTTCAGAAGTAGCACTAAACTATTGAAAATATCGATCCGGAACTTATTGTTTGTGCGTTGGTTATGAATCGATTACATCATTGCCGTTTTTTGTAGAATTTTCCTCAAAAGGCCAAATTACAGGAAATTCGGCAGCCCTAAAGACGACGCTATAACCACAAAAAAGGGGTTTAAATCAAAATCAATCTAAATATTTTATTTCACATTAACCTACAAGGCACTTATTAAAGGTCAAAAGCTAGGTGCACGGTTCCAATTGGTAGTTTTCTATGGAGAAGAACAGGCAAGAAACTCCACGGTTACTCTTTTAAAAATAACTGGCTTTTACAATGTTTTCAAATTACCATGTTTATAGGTATGGGAGGACAGTGTAGGCCTGTCAACTAGTTCCAGGTACTTAATAAAATAGAAAATGGTCTACAAATCTACAGTCTACAATGTTCTCACATTCACAAAATATAAAGATTCTATAAAAAGGATAATACAATTTTAAAACGTATTTAAATCAAATGTCATGATTGTCATTACAACCACTAATAAAGAGTTGACATTAGAATTGTAGGTATATAATGTCAAATAATGAGAAGATTATGTGAAAAAAGTATGTAAAAAATAAAATAAACATCGTAACTTGGGGGGGCAGTTAGTAGACATAAGGCAACGGTGCGGTTTAAAAGATGTGACAAAAAATTTTAAGAGTAAGCTTAGGTGGTTTGGTCATGTTGAGAGGATGAATGAAAGGCGACTAACAAGAGGTATTCACAAGGCAGATGTGAGTGGAAACGCCGGAAGGGGACGCCCTTTTTTTTTTGTTTGGAAATCGTCAAATGACTTCTCATTGCTCCCATTTGCTGCCCATTGCTCGCCGTCCGCAAGCCCGCGCCTACGGTGGTCGGCAGTCGGTAATCGACTCCCGATGCCCAGGGTGTCTCCTGCGGCGACAAGGGGCGTGAGGGCGCAACGATTGCCTTTCCCTCACGCGCTCCGCCTCCTTCTTCGCGAGCATTACTGCTTCGCAGAAGGAGGTGACGGCTTCCCATTCCCTCTCGCTCCGTACCATGGCCTGAACCAGGGCCGGACGCGAGAGATCGCCGCCGCCGATCGCTGCCACGAGGACACGGCGGTGCTCCGCCCAAGCCGGGCAGACCTCCACTGTATGCTCCACCGTGTCCTCCGGTCGTTCCACACAATGATAACACCCGGGTGGGAGGGGACGCCCTAGGAGAACATATAGTGACCTTATTGGTGATGATCTTCAGAATGGTCAGGTGCGTAGTACTCGCAACCGGCGTTCGTGTATGAACGTAAACGAGGCAAAAGGAGTATGTAAGGATCGTAGCAGGTGGCGTTCTGTAGTTTAGGCCTACCCCCATGGGAAGAAGGCGTGAGTTTATGTATGAGTTTATGTTTTATGTGTTATATTAAATAGACATTTACATATTTATGCCGTTAATGAGGTACCAGGGAAGCCACTTGTGCAGAAGGAATTATTGCCAAACTTCCTAGTCTTCAACATAGTCAATCTTATAATATTCTTTTATGATAAGGACACGTTTGATGTGGGACATACATATTGGGGTACATTACTAAACCCTCCCCCATTTATGTACCCCTAATACATTTAGTAATGAGAACTTAAGACATTTAGTTTTGTTCGCATTAAGTAAAAGATTATTAGCTGCAAACCATTTCGAAAGAATAATAATTTTTGCTGCCTGTTTGATAGATATGAAAGAACAAGATCAGTAGCTTGCCCACGAATGCCGTAGTGGTGTAATTTACAAATGAGTGTATTGTGTTCAGCGCAGTCAAACGCTTTTGAGAGGTCACAGAAAATGCCAATTGCATCCTGGTACTTCTCCCAGGATTCCAAGATGTGACTGATGAGTTTTACTCCCCCGTCAGTCGTCGACCTACCTTTCGTGAAACCAAACTGGCGACTATGTTAAATTCCATTGGAGTTAAAATGTGACAACATCTGGTCTAGCATTTTTTCATAAATTGTGCTCAATGCTGGTAGCATACCTATAGGCCTATAATTAGAGGGATAACTCTTACTACCATATTTAAAAATTGCTACTACTTTACTATGTTTCCTTAAATTAGGAAACGTACCGCTGTCTAAACATTGATTAAATATGCCTGTTAGCTCGGGCAATTGTATCAATGATATCTCCAAGAACCTTAACAGAAATCTCCATAAGTCTTCAGTGTTTTTACTGTGACGACAATGTTTTTTTTTTGTTGTGGCACTAGAAATGAGTTTGAATTCATAACTTGGAATGTCCTTACAAAAGTTTTCTTTGAGAAGAGATTCAGATAATATAAATGATGAGGGTAGAGATTTCGTAACCTCTATTGGGATGTTGGTAAATAAATTTTCTAGTGTCTCGGCAATTTTTAACTTATCTGAAATGGTTTCATTATCAATTTTTAGAGACAACCCATTCTGATCTAGCTGTTTTGTGTTTCCAGTTTCTTTGTTAATTACCTGCCACATAGCCTTTATTTTATTATTAGAAATACTATTTTATTTACTTAGAAATTTAGATTTTGCTTGAGTGCAGAATCTTTTGAATATCTTAGAATAGTTTCTTACATGATTATGAAGGGCTTGGTCAGAAGTCAATAATTTCTCGTGATACAAATTATATAAATATCTGCTTTTTCTAATGCCAGCAGTGGCCTATTTACTAAACTTTGGTTTAGTGTTGATTGTAACTTTTTTTACAGGACACGATTTATTGAATTCTTGGCATACTGTAGAAAATAATGTACCGTAGTTTATATTGGGGCCTTGGGAATTAAAACTAGCTGTTGAAAGATTGCTAAGAACATTATTATTATTAAACATTTTCAATTTGGTTTTAGTCAGAGGTCTTAATTCAATGGTTTTATCTGTGTAACTTTTTATCTAGGGTAAACGATACAAGTTGACCAGTATGGTCAGATCCGATGCCACTAATTAAGGACGAGTCCTTTATTTTACAATGAGTTTTTATGCATTGTCTATGCATGAAGCTGAGGTTGCTGTTATTCTAGTCGCTTCATTAAATATACATTTTAAATTGAATGATTTAAACAATGAGATAAGCTTACATTTTTTACGGTGAATTAACTAATAGATCAATATTTAGATCACCACAAACAAAAACTAATTTATTATAGGTATTTAAAAAGTTTACTTAGTACCAATTTCTTCCATAATGATAAAAAAATTATGACAAGTTTGATAACTGATTCTATAAACACATAGGAAAGTATGGCCTTTAACCTCTGGACATGCTACCTCACATAAGCGATCAACAGAGCAAGCAGTGATGTCCTTTCTTTCCTTATATCTAAAACAACTAATACATAATAATCATCAAGGTACCACCCCTATTGAGGACCTGTTGAATGCACTGGCAAATGAAAAATTATTTACATTAAACAACATCCTATCCGGTTTAAGTCAGGTTTCACGAAAACATAAGATATCCATATGATATTTATCTATTAACATTTCCACGTCTAGGATTTTGCCAGAGAAGCGATTTATATTTTGGTGATATAGTAAAATATTCCTATTATGCTTATCTTTTGCCAACTTTAAAAGTTTAAACAATCAATTACAGTATTATTAGAAGTAATAGATAATACTGTTTCGTCACTTAACCAAGTCTCAGTAAAATTATCAATAACTGCGTCTATATTGTCAGCTAACAAAGTACCTAATACATGTTGACTTTTCTTGGGAAGAAACATTATGTTCCTGAACTAATACAAAATCTCTAACAAAATTTAGAGTATCAAAATACGATAAATGGTCACTGACGACATGTCAAAATATGCATTAAGTTGTTTAAACTAAAAATGTTATCATTTTATTTACCGTACAAATTATCTGAATATGGCAACACACATAATATTAATTTACCTAATTTTAAATTCAGTAGGGTGTCAATACCATTCACGTTCTCCCTTTTAGTTAAACTCCAGACTGTTTCTAGTTAAAAGAACTACAGTAATCTGCTCATTCATTTGTGTAGGTATGTTTCATTTTCGGACCAAGGTCATTAAAATGCAGTCGTTCCAAGTTTCCGCCGCTTATGGACGCAGACGAAGATTCGTTCATTTAACTATCGGTAAAGTTATAAAAGTTCTTTAAACGTTGCAATAATTTATACCGTCGAGTATTATCTTGTACCTCACTATCCATGAGGGACCCTTAACTTTTAACTACGTAATAACGTCATAACTTGCGAAAACGTCAACTGCCGAATTACAGCTATCTTCAAATCGCTTTAACAAATGTTAGGGGATAATGACTTTAAGGGTTATTATCCCTAAGCCAGCCACGGATAGTGATTGCTTAAATATGTAGATCAGTTTACCTGATAGGACTTCTTAGTTTACAATTACTAACCTACAGTCGAAAGTTCACGCTGCAAGTACAATTTTTATGTCTTGAAAATGAGGATATACTGAAAGCGTTAAAGAAACTTTTATATAAAATTTATCAGTGCAAAGCGACATGAATGCGTTTAATCGAGAATATTCTAATCACGTTCCAATCGTTTTCTCTGCATCGGTGTCGTGAAAATGGATGGGAACAGACCTTACGTAATTCTGCACACGCGGGTTTTAAATTTGTAAAATTGCTCCAGTTCTCGCCTTAAACTGGAATGTCTCGAAGAACGAGAAGTTTATGCCTGAAATGTTTAATATTCACGTTGTGTAAATTCTTGAGGTGTAAAAGTTTGTACATGTCTCCAGCTTAGTTTCTGCGCTTATAAACTGTGTTATGAAAGACGGATTAAGAAGTAGTTTTTACCCGACTGTGCGACGCAAAAGGAGGGTAATGTGTTTATCAGCCTATGTATATGTATGTTTGTATCTTTGTGGCGCTCTAGAAACCTAACGCGTGGGCCGATTTTGATGATTCTTACGTCAATCGGTTTGTCTTAATCTTGTGAGTGTCACTAAAGACATGACAGTAATCAAAATTCAATATGGCGACAGCCAGACGGCATATTGTGAAAAAGAAAAAAAAATTAAGACGACGAACTACGTTAAGTGGAGTATCGTTGAATAGGTCTTTATAAATAATTTCTAGTTTTATCCAATCATATTTCATTTTGAATGACCATTTAGAATCTGTAACGATTTAAAGTTGGTTAGCAACCATTCTCACTTACATTTTCAAAACTTATGATAAAGGCTCCTACAAACAGGCGCGACACGCGACGCGAATCGCGCGCGACACTAAGGCACCGCTCGTCGCGCAACGAGCGGCGCGTTTGTGTCGCGCTGTCGCGTCGCGCCTGTCTGTGGGAGTCTTAAAGCTGTGATAAAGTTCTTATATAATTAAAAATTATAGGTTATTATTATTTTGAATTATATTTAACCAATGAGGTTATATAATACTAGAGGAGCAACGTCCTACTCACAATTTCAGAAAAACGTAACCACTTACGAATTTAAAGTCGTAGCTTTGAAACGGATACATAAATATATCAATCTGTCAAAATAATCTATGTTTGTCTCATTTCTTCTACCGTCAAACTAATTACGTTGGAATGAGACAAGACATTGTTATCGGAAAAATGGCCAAGGTTGCCAATGATCAACATAATTTCCCCAGAATTAATTATGGTAGTTATTGAATCAATTATTATGAAAGGTTGTATTATGGAACTATCAAAAGATTAAAGATTTAAAGAAATAGACAAGGATTAAGTACATAAAGGAAGAAAAGAAACAAATGCGTAAACGTAAATATTATATTTAAAAACTATAACGATCGTGTCAAATTACTTTTGTTTAAAATGGAATGATATTATAATTTAGAATTACAGGAACATACATTCGTCATTCACTAAACTCCCAACAATCTGGCAAAATCAAAATCGTTTTTACTGGTAGCACTAATGGCAAAAACAATGTTTGATAAATTTATTTCTTCTCGTAATGTTTTTTTTGGATAATCTGAAGAAAATTGAGCAAATTTACTTGTGAAATGTAACACCACTTACTTAATTGATTTTTTCAGACCGTGACATACAAATTTTAACCGCTCATTTTACCATTTTGATATTTTTTATTGCTAAGCAATTGCTCACTTGACGTCAGCTGACAACTGAATTCAGATATGCCTGCGGACATATACGAAGTAGTAACACGTCGGCGCCGCGCCGTACACTGCTGATCTAGTCCTATATAACATCATTGTATTTAACTATATTAAATTCTTAAAATCGAGTGACACACCTAGAATGTTACTGCTTTGTAAGATAATTTAAACGATCGTTACCTAAAGCGTTACTTAATACAGTCAGAGAAAAATAATCCTAACTACAAAGTGTAAAATAAAAAGTTAATATAAAAAATCAAAAAACCGACTGCGTAGAAAGTGAAAAAAAGTTTTTTATTTTTCACTTTTTAGTGATTCAGTTATTAATTTAGGATCTAAGTTACAATAGCCTAATGTCAACTGCTCAGCACCTTTTACAAAAGGATTGTGTTTAAACGCCTACCCGAAAAGTACCTATTTTACTACCAAAAAATTCGAAATACTCACCAACTTGTGTCCACCAGAATGGATAAATGCTCACCATAATGTGTTTCATAAAGTATTCTAGAAATTAACCTATTTTCCTTTTTTATTTATAAGGCGTAGTCGACGGAGCCCCCCCCGGCGGGGCTCCTACTTCTAGGTGGTTTACAAAAAAATAACCTCGAAGGGGATGGCGGGGTCTTTCAGACCCCGCTATCCCCTTCTAACCTGTCCTGTCCGTGTCGGAGTGCCCCAATTCCCGAGCTCGCTTTGCTCGCTCTTGCATCCTATCCCACCCTTACATTTTGAAGCAAACTTATTTTTGGTGAGCAACTTAAACAAGATTTGGTGAGCATTCATTCATTTTGGTAGGCAAAAGGAATATAAATACAACACGTACAATTATTCTGATGAGTGTATAATTATTTTGGAACTTAAAACGTTGTTCTTTAGGCACCTCGGTATAGAGTGGGTTTATTTTATTTGAAGTTAACATATTTTACTTGGTACTTAGTCTTAGGGTCTAAAAATTATTTTGGTGAGCATTTAAATTGTAGCCTTTACAAAATATTCCTTTTTCCGATGCGTTAATTATTGAGGAGTTCTCCTGGAAAAGAACTGGAGCTGATGGTGAAGCCACCATCAGCTCCATTTTACCATATGCATTGTGACGAGCAAAAATTGCTTAGCAACCATATTAAAGTAATTGAATCACAACCCGTGAAATACTTATTATTGAGTAGTTCCGGCGGCCACCTCTGGTCTTCATCATCAGTTCCACTTCACGGTATGGTGCTTTCCGAGAGTAAATGCACGAGTAACTATAAAAAATACCCAAATCGCTATAGGCGTGCCTATAAAATTTAAGGATTTTCCGCGATTTCCATGGGATCCCTTCATCAGTTTCTGACTTGGGGACAATGGGACCACCTCGAAAGTATACCCTTTCAAACAAAAAAAGAATTTTGCAAATCCGTCTATATATGATGGAGTTATGCCCGAACATACATAAAAAAGGCATCTTCTATTTAACAATAAAGACCTATTGCCTCCGACTGCATGAGATTGGGCGTGGGATTGGAGATAAAAATATGTCATCTTGTTTCTATCTTTTTTAAAGTTCACTTTTTACGCAGTCGGGTTTTTTGATTTTTTATTGTAGTTGATTAAAAATTCTGAAAAATGGTGAGCCATAGTAGTGTAGGTACTAGTTACTTTAAAAATAGTCCTAAACGAGGTTGTCTTAAGAGCGGGTAGTAACCAAAATTGCCTATCTTCAATTGTATTTTTCATGAAATTCATAAGACTTAGGTATAAAATTAAAATAATATGAGTAACTACATGATATTTTGAAACTTTTTGTGCAACAGAAACACAATACGTTAAAATTTTCTCGATAAAATAACATCACGAAGTTACCCCTAATTTTCACGTTTTTTCAATTTGTACTTAATATGCTAATGACTAATAGGATAATTTTTTAATGATTATCTGTATCAAGACAAGGCGAAAAAAATTGTGCAGGCATTTTTTGAAATTCCTTTTATTTTTGGTATTATTACGACTACAAGCTTTAAGCACTTACGACGTTTTTAGTTCGTGGAAGAAGTCATCTTCCGTCGCACGTTGCGGGAACTTCAAGCATATTTTTGTTTCACAAATCAGTCGCCGTCGCTCTGTTGAGACGAGAGGACTGCGCTTGAATTTTCTGCTGCTCTGCGATTTAATTTATTTGCGTAAATAATATTTTCGTAATTTATCACATTGTTGTAACGAAACTGTGAAATACAAAACATGAAAAAATCACTAAAACCACTTCCGAAACGATTATTAAAATCTTTAAGAATTGATAAACTAAATAAATACCACGGCTAAACTATAAAATAAAAATATTATTACAATTCAATGTTGATATTTTAAAACTCAAGATGACATACAATGATTTGACAGATTTTTGACTGGTATAGTACAACTAGCGCCATTGTTCTCCACTTCAGGCAATTTTCTTGCGGAGAAAATTTACAACATAGAGTTCGTGCTGGAGATTTTAGATTTTATTACTATTAAATAAAGAACCAAATTCGTTTACTCCCACTTTCGTTGACAAACTTCGTGTAAGGGTAACCTTAGACGACCCATTTCGAGCGACTTTTGACCAAAACCCCCGAATCAAGTTGAAACTCAAAATTTAACATATGGGTAGGTTATTGGTATAATTATATTGTTGGAGTTTACAAAATAAATAAATCGGAAAACTAAAATAGGGTTTATTGCGGACACAAGTACGAAACGGTGTGCACGGGACATGACAGTTTTCATACGGATAGTGTTCTCGTGACTAGATCCCTTCTTATGGTGGGTATGAGTAAAGATTGTGACGGATCACAATGTTTGGGACTGTCGGCTTGCTTTTCAAAGCTAAAGTTTCAACAGTTACAAAAGAGGAACCTAATAAACTTTCGACTTTCTTTGGCACCCATATAAATAGATGCCAATTATTTTGTCGGTAAAGCCGACTAATGTACCCTAGTTATTTGTTCCGAAATTGGCTTGTTTTTCACAAATGTTTCCGGCGAGAACTTTTTTCTGCTCGCGCTCCGCGCAGGATAGGTTTTCATGACACATGCCATTTGACTTTGCACAATACAGTGCAAAATCCACCATACCAATATAATTTTTTACTTGATAACACTATTGCTAATTGAATTTGCACGATCCTGCAATGCAATATCCACGATATACCATTATATTTTTTTACTTGGTTAACACTGGTTTCCACGAAGACGTTGTGACCTCCAACTTGTACAAGGCCCTAAATAAAATTTGGTTACATTGGAATTTGAACTTTCTCACGCCAGCATTGAGTTTCTAGTTCCAAAACATGACTATGATCTAAGATTATGAATTCAAGCTTAGCGTATAGTATAGGCAAAATAAACAGATGTTTTACCTACTGAAGAATTTCATTGAAAATAAAGGGAGTGGACAATGGTCATACTTCGTTAAAATATTTTAATTGAAAAACCATTCGAGGTACCTATTTGTGGTGTGAGACCTTGCTTCTTGCCAAAACATCATGATTCTAGGCCAACGGAATGTATCATATGGATTTTAATTTATTTGCGAATGTTTATTTTCTTATTTTATTGACATTTTTGTTCAATTGATTTCATTTTCTCAAAGTAAAAAAGCGGAAGGTAAGTGATGCGATTATAATTATACGCTTTTATATCATCAAAAAAGCAATTTTATCGAAATTGTTTTCACCATCATGTAGGTAGTATCATGAGTATGTAGTATTATAGTACTTTTATGGAAGTGCTTTGCTTTTTAGAGTTCGGTACCTCAAAAGAAAAAATCGAAACCCTTATGGAATCACTTTGTTATCCATCTATCTAACCGCTTATCTCAGGAATGCGTGGGGGTATCAAGTTGAAATTGATATCAAATACTTAGATAAACGGTCCTTTGGCGCTGTAAAAAAAAACGAGCTTCTAAGACGTTGACTTAGTAGTATCTTGGCATAAATTGCCATTCATTTCGCATATCTTGACACTCGCAAATAAATTAAAACCCATAAGATACATGTCGTTGACCTAGAATCATGAAATTTGACAAGAAGCAAGGTACAGGAATAGGTACAGGAAAGTATCTGAAAATTGTTCAATTGTAGTTATGTTACATAATGTATGGAACAATATATTTTCAACTACAACGTTAGGTTTGTCTTTCAATTTGGAATCGAAAATTTATAGGCCGTATCTTGAAGTAACATTTAGTCTTTATTTCATTTAAGTCAGTCTAATCTCCAATCTAACATCCCACCAGCATCGGTAACAGATTCACGGACATACAATAATATTTAATAATATACCTACATGTACACATAGGTAAATTGAATAAAACAGTTTCATCTGATTATTTTGCGTATACGCACTACACACAAGATTCAAATTCAAATGCCTAAATATACGCCGGGCGAAAAGTTTCTGCTGGCGGGAAGGGATTGTGTTTTGTTTTTGTCGTGTTTGATGAGAGGGGTAGGCAAAGAGGCGCGGGTGAAACTTGATTTTTTTCTGTCTTGCTGCGCCCTCTTAATGTTACTGATTATGGATTTCTAAAACAAAAGGTCGGTCATTAAAATGTAATCCTGTGCGACGATGCGTAATGTAATGATGGCACCACCCACACAAAGCTCAATTTACATGCCTTAATTTTTTCTGCCACTGTACCCATGAATATTATCCGATCTTTTCCATTTCTACCAACACAACAGGTTTATTTACTATTCTATAGCGAGTAATTGTTTTTCCAACCAACAATTGACGCTTAATTGAACCCGGTGGTATAGTAAATTGACTTAGAATAAACCTATTAGGTCCAAGGTCCGACTGTGTGCTAGCAAAAGGAATTGAACTAGCAAAATATTGATATTTCTGGAATATCTATGAGAAGTCCTATTTCACCTGTTTTCGGCCTTTCTAACTTTTATTTCAGGACCCACTGCAGTGTTCATTAGGCTTTTCTTGATATGCTGATTTTAAGATTATTATATTGTAGAATGTATTAAATTAAGGTAGACATTTTGACAGTCGGGCGCAGTGTCAATAGAGCTGTCAAAATGTTAAGGGCGCCATTTGTAAATTAGTTTATTAAGACATTAAACTGCCCTAATGACATTTTGGACGGTGACAATCCAAGAAGCTTGTATTAGTTTTAGAGGGTCAATAAAGAATTTAATCACCTTTACCACCTGCGTGACCCACAACAATTATCATTTAGTCGATTTATTCGTTGACATCGAAAATGGAATTCCTTGTGTGCCATAAATATGAAAACGTTTTTCCTGACGCGCGTTATGGAACATGTTTAGTTGGTGTATTAAAGACTAAGTGCGACTGTTTAAAAAATCTGAATGGATAATATATATTTTTAGAAAAACCAAATCGATAAGTTCTGTATAAACGGTTCACGATTTGTATAGGATAATAAAATTTATTTTGAGCTTATGAAGGTCCATATCGTTAAGATTCAAGGGCACGTGCGTTTTTCCTTTGAGAGCGTTTGTTTGACGTCTCGAGGCGAGACGTCCTTTGTTTAGAACACACCTTTTGTCCTTTACTGCACTTCACTTAATTAAAGTCTAGGTACATTTCTTTGTAAAAGGTGAAGTGAACAAAGTACTTCATTATGAGATTCTCTATTATGATGCTTCTGAAGAATAATGGAACATCCATTATTCTTCTGCTTATGATATACAATTTCTTTGACCTCTTTAGACATTTTTCTGTTATTAGTGAGAGGTTTTGCTCTGGATGCTTACTATTTTTTAATGTCACAATGTTATAAATTAAATTCTTTTTGAGACTCATTTCTTGTCAGGTAAACAGTAGGTATCTGGAGGAACTTGAAGCGAGCAGTAAGATTGCCGAGGCTAATAAAATTAAATTCGGTGGTAGAACAGATTTCCAAAGGATTCATTTCACTTTGATATCTCAATGCTCGGAAATATGAGGAAATAATATTACTACCACACAATCCAAACGATCTCATCCATTAGTATAAAGAACATATCAAAGAATGTATAATTAGCAATTACTTAAAGACTCCTGTATTTACGAAGTTTCTTGACTTATATAAAAGATGGAAATACCTAACGTACTTAGTTTATTTTCTGCCTCAGTAAATTCTCTTTTGATGTTTCATAAAAGTTATCGGTAAACGATGGATACATTGTAAAAGTCTGAGAAATCATAAAGTTGGTGAAATGCTCTCGGAATCTGACGGACATAACTGACATCACTCATTTTAGCTGACGGTGAACATTAATATCCGAGGTAAGGTAGAAATGGATAAGAAAAAAGATTTAGGTGTGGCCGTGCTGACTTGGGTTGATATTTTAAACATAATATAGAAAACTAGCTTTTTCCCGCGGCTTCGTCCGCATGGAAGTCGGTAATTATCCCACGGGAACTTACTACCAAAAAATATGTCCTAATCCAGATAATGGTCTACTTGTGTGAAATCCGTGTAGCCGTCAAGGCGTGAAAAGGTAACAAAGAGACAGACAGTTAATCTTACATTTATAATAGAGCTGTTTAGCATTAAAACAAAACAGTTATGTTATGAAAAACACATAGCGTTGGTTGAAGAAGCAGCCTTCGATTTTACCATACATTAACGCACCTTTAATTCGCCGTTCGTTACCTGTGGTCTTTCACTATGGCAGAACTCGCGGTGATCCATGGTTACAGCCCGCCGGATCTTTCACTTGTCAAGTGCCATTCATAGAAGTCTTCAAAATACAACAGCAAGCAAATTGCTCCAATGCTATGTGTTTTTTACAACATAATAACTGTTTTGTTTTAGTGCAAAACAGCTCGATTGAAGACCTGCTTGTTATCTGCTGGTGAAAGAATACCTGAAGGATGTAGACGCTATGTGAATTATATATTATTTGGAATGAACGAATATTTCGGTCAGCCCGTCCGTGTTTCGGTCATCCGTCATTAACAGTTCAAACCAAAAATTAAGAGCTTTCAATTTATTTATCCTATAAAATGCAGAAATTAAAACATCTTCCATAAAATGTTACAGATAAATGGCAAATCTATTTGCCTTATTTAAGGTGAACATGGAATATAAATCTATGATATGATGATAATTTATCTGCTGTTTTTGCCTGTACGCTATCTGTAAGTCAATCAATTAGTAAACTTCAAAAAAGTGCCGACGTATCATTTTTTGTCTCCATGTACATAGTGTCCTGGCATTTAAGTAGCTTCTTGAAAAATTTAAGTAGCAAGCCCCTGTACAAAGTAAGACTTATCTAACTCATGCCACGTGTCATACAAATTCCCTAAAATATGCATGAAAGCACGTGATTCGTTCGACAGCCACAATCGCATGAATTTCAATGAAATTGTTTACATGTTGACTCACACGACTCACAGGGGTTGACTATATACTTAAATTAGCAGTTTAGAGAACTTTTCATTGCAAAAACTCGAAACTGTAAATCATTTAGGCCACTCAAACTTGTAGACAAAAGCTAGCAGAATATTAACCAACAATATTGTAGTCTGGAATGTTCAGTAATTCTATTATTGACATTTGGGTAGGGCTAATAGTAATCCCATACACCCTTAGCTGTGTCCTTAGGTGACCGATGTGCCCTGCCAACGATCCTTCTATCGATTCTGGCTCAGATAGTAAGTATTACAAGGCTTTAATACCCTTTTATTTTCCGTATCTTTTCTAGAACCCTTTTCTTCTTTGTTATTTCTGGTTTATTGCGAGACAAGAAAAATAACGGCTTTTGTATTTTTTATTCGGTCTTCTAGATTGGCCTAACCGAGTTTTTTTTTTATGGTTGGTAAATTATCGAATGACTTCTCTCCTCATGGAGGGCGTTTCAGACTTTCATTGACTAAACCCCACCCGTGTTCCTTCAGTTGCCTGTGCGCCAAGGCCACGGTAACTCTTTCGAACAATCCACGACCCCGGCAAGCATCGGGCCCTAGCGATAGATTTTTCGTTGTTAGTAAATTCTGTTATCAACCAAAACCAATAATTATAATAAACTTCTGCTTTATGTTCTAAATGAACCGTAACCGCGATGGGTACAGATTGGTGAAACGTAACATGAAAAGTAAAACAAACGAGCCGTCCTAATTTATCCAATGCGTCATGAAATGTAACAACAACTAGGCGAAATTGTTTCAACGTGTGTTACATTTCAGGTTACGACGTTTCACCAATATGTACCTTAATAGGAACCTCTGTTATTAGAAACCACATGCTGCTCCATTTAAATATCATTATTGTATCCAAGTCCTCAATTTGAATACTTTTCTCACTATAATAACATCCATTTTCTTGAGTACGTCTCCCTAACTTGGAATATAGGTTAGTTTATCTTCCAAACTATGTAAATCATATTACAATATGCCCGGCGGAACTACCAACTTTCTGTTTCTTCCCGGATTTTCCGGTGGTCCTTGTAGGTCCTGACTATTCAAAAGAGTTGTTAAAGACTGCGTGTCACAACTCAAAAGAAGTTTTTGGTTTGACTTCGAAGTCTGATTATTGACGGCAAAATTTTGTTAAAGTAGGTAGCTTACTTCGAAAGAAAGTTTTCAAGAATTTGCAAAGACTGTCAACCATATCTCAAATTTAAACTTGTGTTTTTCTATCATGCCAGTCAGAAATAAAATTCTGGACAGAATATAACCTTTTTTAACCGAGTTCAAAAAAACGAGGAGGTTCTCAATTCGATTGTTTTTTTTTTAATGCGTATTAGCTCAGAACTTTTTCTGGGTGAACCGATTTTGATGATTCGTTTTTTATTTGAAAGCTGGTGCTTCACATGTGGTCCCATTTAAGTTAGTTTTTGAGTTATCCGTAATATCGCGTATTTTTTCCACTTAGTTTATATTGATGATGTTGTAATAATTTCCTGTCACCACGGATATCTATACCTGTCACGGTTATTTACATATCAAGTAGTAGTATACGAATCTGTGTGGGGTAGGTACCACAACTAAAAAGGTGAAAATTAAAAACATTTTTACAAAAAAAAACAACCGATCCGTCGGTTGTTTTTTTGTATTTTTTTTATATATACATACATACATACATCACACAAATAAATAAAATTGAAGTGTCTGTTTGTAATATTAAAATAATCGCTTTTTACTAAAGGCATATGGATGTATACACGGTACCTACACATACCAAAACAATATTTTTTTAAATTTTTGTCTGTCTGTTTATTCCGGCTAATCTCCTAAACGCCTGGACCGATTTTGACGGGACTTTCAAAGTCAGCTAGCAAATAGCTGATGTTATAAGGAGTAACATAGGCGACTTTTGTCCCGGTAGCACGTTCCCGTGGGATAATTCTCGACATCCACGCGGGCGAAGCCGCGGGCAGCAGCTAGTGTAGATATAAAACGATCAAAAGCAACACAGACTTAAAATTTTCCGTCAGATCAGAAAAAAGGCAGTGTGGCGGTAAATTCATTGGGTCGAGATCCATAAATGAATGAGTGATCCGCCCGGGTATTTACCGTGCGGCTTAACGGTGCCCGGCTAGGTTGTATGTGTACGTATATTCCGTAGGATTTCGTCATCAAATATTTAACTAGCCTCTTTTCTTTTCACCCTTTTCAGGTCAGTAGGGTTTATGGTTTGACGCCGTCCAAATTCTTATCCCAAGCTGTAAAAGGCTCTTATGGCGCCTGGCCAAAATCGAAACTAACATCGCTATCTTGTCTTTTCAATACATTTCACAAAACAATTGCACATATGTTTACCAACAGCGCCTGTCAATGACATTATGAGTGCCAAAAGATACTTGTAGGAGTGAGGATTCAATAAATTTAACAGGAAATTAAAAGAATATCTAACACAAAAATGCTTTAGACTCGGTCGCAGAATACCTAGAACAAAATATTTAGTAAATATGATAGCTAAATAAATGATTGTATATTTTATTATAGTCAAAAAACGCACACATACATACTCTTATTATTATTATTATGTTGAAATTATTATTATTATTATTATGTTGCCGTGCTCTAACCGGGTTTCATGTTGGAACTTACTTATATTGTAACAACTAAATGTACCCATGAATGCAATAAAGAATTTGAATTTGAATACAATATCTGTTATTGACCGAGCGAGTGCGAAGCGTTCCCGTTTCAGCTTGGGCAAACATGCTTTCGAATGTCCGGATGTCCGGCTGGCTGTTCTCCTGTACAGGTTGCATTTCTCAACCGATTCTCGCAAAATTTTGTGAGCAGGTTCGATATTTTTATTGTCGATTCAGCTTTTCGATTTTTTTTTAAACTGTGCAATTATGGGGGCGGAAAACATTAAAAAAAAACTGCTGTCTCGCGCTCTTTGCGCGCGGTTTTTGTTTTAAGGTGTGCGGGGAATATTTATTCAGTTTTAAGCTATGCAAAGACAGACTCGCGACGTCTACAGCTCACAGAGCCACTAGTTAATATTTATTAAAAAATTAAAATTAAAATTAAATATTAACTTGTTTCTCAATTCACGCACACATGTTAGGTAACACATAAAACGTACACATACGTTCTATGTGTTCTAGTTTGATGGAACTGGCACGTGGTCTACCCCATATCACTTGTTAGTACTAAGCATTGCATTGGCAATCCAATGATTTTTTCCGTTTTGGAAAGGGCGGACAGCCGTTGTCTGCACGTTGGTAAAAAAAATGTTGGGCAACACAAAATATGAAAACATTCTCCAAAATTGCACACAGCCTCGCTATCTTCCGCAGCAAGAACTGCATTCACAACTTTAACATTATTGTAGTGCGTGTAAACTATGAACTATATTGTACAGTAAACAGCGAAGTATAAGTCGCTCAAGCTCGACCTTTCTCTAAAGGAGAAAATCGCGTGCTGTACAATATAATACCTCCCACATACACACGGACAATTGAGAGGTTTTTTTCGTCACAAACCGAAGAGAGTTCCATAAAAAGCTTTCGATATAAAAGAATGGATAATCGTAAAAAAAACTATAATCGCAAAACGATACTTAGGGAAAATGAAGTGGATTAATAAGGGTCCTTGAACCAAATGGAACACAATATTTGAATGATTACTGTTTAATAGATCTTACTGTAAACATTGCCAACATTGATTCAGCCAGCTTAATTACTGAATGTTTTTAAATGCTCCTTCTGCCAAACCCAATAAAAACATGCATCATTCGCTTCATTTCCTTCAAAATTAAACCCCAAGTTTAGCTCTCAAATTGGACAATCAAACTCGCATTAGTACAAATTATTTTAATTGTCTCATGTCCCAACTCAAACCAACGGGTTAAAGTTTAAGCCCTTTTATCTGAACACCAACCATTTTAGCTGTTCCCAAAATAAAAAGTTTCAGACGAAGCCGAGATTATCTTTGGCTCATGTCGAGAGTTAGTTTAAAAGTTCATACTCTGAAATGCCAATAACCTGGAGGTCTACTCTCTAAGTCAGTCAATGAAGATAGGGGCCCGTTCAAAACTAGTATAAAATTCAATTTTTCGAACGGGCAAAAGCACATCGCGATTAGGGACAGCTGTCTAATCGTGTTGTCCTTCATTCTTAGTTCGGGCTCCTAAGTAATCTTATGTTCGTAGGTGATACGGAGTAGGCAACGCTCGTAACTTCGGTCGAAACTACGGATTTTGTGCTTAGGGAGTAGACCCCCACGACATGTTTGAAAAGTGAGATTAAAGGCTCCTTCAAACAGGCGCGACACGCGACGCAAATTGCTCGTGACACAAAGGCACTGCTAGTCGCGCGAAAGGCGGTGCCTTGTATCGCATCGCGTGTCAGGCCTGTTTGTAGGAGCCTTAAAGGCTTTCGCGAACGATCGACGGATTTGTGTTGTCTAATGCTGTAATGGTGCAACCGCTTTTTGCGGGAAGCAGGCAAAGTTCGTGGTGGCTTCGTGTTTTTATGTCAAAATGCCATCGCTAGTAGACCGCAAATATCATAAACATGAAATACTCTTTCTCTCTAATCTTTTTGGAAAACGACTAGAACAGAAGCACACGATTTGCATCTTCTATAGGTGTATGTGGTTATATATTAAAGCCGCTTTTCGTGTCTGTCTGTGAGACCACGGTGTTCTTCTAGACTACGCAACGGGTTTTGAAAACGTTTTCACCATCATTTAGAAAATTATTCTGAAAGGTTTATGTGAATGTCGCAGATGGTTTGACGAATCCGCAGTTTTATAATACCGCTAGGCGTTTTACAAAACAGCTCCGTTATGTAAAACAGTTGAACAACGTTCACATCGCAGTCGCAGTTACTTGGCTATTTAGTATTTTTAGGACTGACTTTCATAAAACTCTGCAAACTTCCTTAAAATCACTGTTTTCACTTGAATTAGGGTAATTTTCACTCATATTACTCGTTACATTTATTTCTGCTTTGGACGCCATTATTGTTGTTATATGACACATAGCTACGAGCGTCAAAATTAAGAACTAAAATATACAATCTGACTTTTCATTTCACGCTGTTCTACATAACCTCTAATCGTTGACCCGCTGCATTGAAAAATTAAAAGTAATGTAAGTTCAGTAATTATGGAAAATTGTTAACTTCATTCAACTGTTTTGTAAAACGGCTAGCGGTTGTGTAAAACAGTGGATTCCATCTGCCACATGTTGACTTACAAAGCATAAAGAAATCTTGATGTTTTGTCAAGTCGTAAAAATCGTGCGAAGCCGGGGCGGGTCGCTAGTCAGATTAAAAACGTAGAACGGAGTAAAACCGCAATGTTGCGAAAACTCAAATATTTGCTTTGCAATTGTACATACAACTGCGGACGGATTACGGCGCTTTAGTAAACAAGTTGAATTTTTAATGGATTAAGGACAAAGATATATATTGTATACACAGAGCCACCACGACTAAGTCATGTATCGAATTGTGTGGCACCACGAAACACCGATCAAGCATGCTGCACGTGCACTGAAATATTCATAGAATATCGTGGCTTACCTCAATCTACCGATATTTTACATCTGCATACCAAATGCTTTCCCGATCGATGTCTTTGCTGCCTTGCACAGTGTATTGCGTTTATAATTAACAATTTATTTCTGATTGCCAATTATAAAATGGGATTCCGTTGAGGAACATCTACAACACATGGTGATTTTTTCTTCTCTGTAAAGTAACCGAAAATACTAATTAGGTATTTATTATAACCAGTCCGTGCCGTCGCACTGCTGGGTTATAGCCTCCATTCTTTCCACCGGTCACGCACGATTTTGGTCAACGTTTTGCCATAAGGAAAACATCCTAGTTGGCATGCCATCTTCGGCATGGATTACTGCGGCTCGGTGTCGGTACTTCAGGGCACTAATCCTTTGTTCTACGAAACCACAATTCCCGCTTAGTTCTCGTTTGCTCCAACTAAAAGTAAATAAAATAAAGTGTAAAACGTTTTGCAGGGCTGGGGTGGGTCGAATCGATGTCGAGTGGGGTTTTCGAATAGTGAATGCTTTTAGCGGCCGCATCCCATCCTTTTAATCCGCCATTAATGGGTTACTTTGGCACTAATCATAACTGATTAACCCTTCAGTAACCTCATTAACAAGTTGTTATGTGTATACTAGCTACTAGCTGTGCTAGTGACATCGCCCACAGGTAAAGTTTTAATATGTTGTGATAAATTCCGCAAACAAAATCATGATCTTCTGGGTAGTTTAGTAAATAAGTCGCAAACACAAATAGTGTCGAATTAGAATGCCGTGATCGTATATAAATTTCATAACATAAACTATCACATAGTTCTGACAACCAACGTGAGTTCAATTGGAAAAATTACTACTATTATCTGACGTGTTTATCCAGACCAGTAGACCGGAAACCTGTTTAACATAGCACAGTCAAGTTTGGAGCTTATTTACAAGTCACGAGACGACGCCGAGACGAGTTTTCATTTTATAAAAGGGTGCAAAAATTATGGGCGAAACATCTTTTGTAAATATTCAGGAAAATTTATAGTGAAGTAGTCCAATAAGACCGAGGCTATGTCGTTATCCTTGGAACGAAAGAATATTTTATGTATGTTTTCTCGGGTACAAATGTTGTTGCAAACAATGTACGTGTCTCCAAGGTCTCATGCGTAGAAATGTTATTATCTGTCTTTATTATATTGAATGTAGATGCACTCAAACCAATTTGTGGAATTTATTCAATCAAACATTTTTACGAGTATCGTAAGACTGGGGTATTATTTTGCATTAGCTGTTGCCCGCGACTTCGTCTGTGATCCAGGATGAAAAGTCGTATGTCCTTCTCCATGTCATGGTCTATCCATGTGCCAAATTTCATACAAATCCGTTCAGCTGTTTTGGCGGTACTTGGTCAAAGTATTTCACCCTAAAGTACTAATCATCGCCTGAGAGGCCGCCAATATATTCAATTTATTGCAAAACAGAGAATGACAGCCCCCGGAGGGATTTTTTCTTTTCTTTCGGGTTTTTGGGTTTGGGGTTTAATTATATGTAGTACCAATATTTGATATTATTGCTGTGTCTATCCCTACGAGAAATCAATAAGTAAGTACGTAATGGTAGAAAAACTAAGAAGATTCATAATTAGTTGTTTATATGACAGAACTCGAAACAGATCAACATTTTTTAAAGGTTTTTTTATTTAACCTGTCCTTTGTATTGTCTCTCGTCGGTAGACCATTAAAAAAGTTATTTGAACATATTTCGATTACGTTTTAATACTCGGAGTGGATTTAAAAAAAAAATTGAATTTTTCCTTTTTTTTTTGGTTAATTTGAAATTGCGGGGAGGCTTTGTACCTAAAAAGGAAAAAACGGAACCCTTATTTGATCACTTCGTTGTCCGTCCGTCCGTCTCTCAGTCAGTCAAGACCCTTATTCTCAGGAATGCGTGCAAGTATCCAGTTGAAATTAATATCAAATACGTAGGTCGAAGCTCCCTTTAAGCTCTAAAAAAATCAAGCTTCTTAATCAACGCAATAAAAAAAAACACGGCTATTTATGCGACATTGATACTCGCAAATAAATAAAAACTTATAGGGACTTCCCGTTGACCTAGAATCATAAAATTTGGCAATTAGCAAGGTCTCACAGCACAACTAAAGGAAAATTTGTAGTTTCATCACATAAAAAAGTGCGATTACAAACTAACATTTGCAGTTGGAGAATTGACCGTGACGTATAACGATGTATGGGAGAACATGTTTTTCAACTACAATGTTAAGTTTGTTTTTGGGGTAAAGTCATCCCAACTACGGAACCCTTCATTGTGCGTGCTCCGACACGCATTTGGTCGGTTTTTTTGAGCTAGTATAGCTATTTGCCCCTCCGTATCAAAAAAGTCCTAAACGCAAATAGTCCTAATAGCAAAACGACCTATAATCAAAACGACACTAGCAAAATGTCCTATTAGCAAATTGTGCTACAAGCAAATGGTCCTAAAAACAAAAGAAGGGTAATGGTACAGTCATACCACACATAAATATGATAGTTTTAAAAGAATAATTTTATTTATCTTCTGCTCGAGACACTAAATATGTATTAAAATAAAATAAACTTTAAAAAATAAAAACCGATCTTAATAATGTTTTTTCTTTTGCTTTATTCAGTTCAGAAAATAGGCGCGGTAGATACTACACGACACGATAATGTAAGGCAGTAAGGCATATAAGGCATAGCTATTGATAAGCGACTACAGCAACAGTTGATAATTAGCTGCCACACATTTTTCCATTCTCTATCTCCGAAGCTTTTAAAGGAAGGTCAGGTTATTCTGGCCTCTAAGCATTTCAAACGCTTTCTCTGCCCCCGCGAACTTAGCGCGACGTAAATTTTCCTTCACCTGCACCCTTGACGATCGGAACAATGCCTCTGACGCCGCAATAATCATGGCTACTTTCTGGGCCCAAACAGTATAAGCAAAATTGATGTACATCGAAACGAGAAGGAGAGCGTGACATTTGTATTTACCGTCGCCCGCCCGCACACCGTACAAACTGTTCTCGAGAGTCGTTAGGAACTCAGAGAGGGTTCGTTACGAACCCATACGACTTGACGACTTGTAGCCACCAGAACAAGCCGTTTCTCGAAAAGGATTCAAAACCGTAGACCATACCATACTGTTCGACAAGTTGCACAGAAGATCGAAAAGTAGAATCAGCCGCCGCGCATAGTATTTGTGGACTACAAGAAAGCCTTCGACTCCATGAAAATTTGAGTAGTTCTGACCTCAAACACAACGTGGAAAGACATGTCAAACATATTCGATTCGTGCAGAAGCAATAATACATGCATAAATGGGATAAACATAAAACAAAACGGATAGTACTCTTTCAAATAAAAAAGAAATAAATGGAATCAGTGCATATTTGTGAAACTTATGCCAGAACACAAATACGGTACCTATACAGGCGAATTCAGAAATAACCTTTATGAAATCGTCATTTGTTTTTCGTATCAAGGTTCTATCTTTCAAATAACCCAAATTACCCATGAGGATGAAAACCGATACTGATTTTTCAGTATTACTGTACTTTAAAAATAGGATGTTTTGCTAATAGGACATACTGCTCGTAGGACGATTTGCTAATAGGACATTTTGTTAAAGTGTCGTTTTGATTTTAGGTCGTTTTGCTATAAGGATTATTTGCGTTTAGGACTTTTTGATACTGGAGGGCTATTTGCTATGTATTCGATAGTTCATCCATTCTACAAGGTGGCGAATTTAGTCACCTGCATCCGTCGAGGGGATGATTCTACCCGTCATTTTAAACAACTTTCGCTACGAAACTCTTAACCAATTCGTGAAAAAAAAAATCTAATTCCTATTTAACAGTAGACAGACTACTTCGATGCACGCAAGTTTTTTTTTTCAATTCGTGTATGAGTTTCGTTGCGAAAAGTGTTTAGAATGACGTGTAGAATCACCCCCTTTCCGGATGCAAGTGACTAGATCGCCATCCTGTATTAGCCTCTACAAAAATCAGCACCCCGAATTAGTGATTATTAATTTTTTTTAAATTGTAAGGATGCGTGAGAAGGCGAGGTGGTGTATATAATAGAATTAATTGATAGACTAATCAGCTTTGCTATTCTGTAACCATCTCACCGTGAAAACATAGGTGAAGTGAGCGTGGAGTGAGCTGTCATTGTCATCCCACTGATGCTAGGGATTGACCAAGCATAACATCTACAATCATAATCGAGATTTTAATAATATTATTTATGCTAATTCTATTGATAATTTTATATTAAGTAGGTACTTATTTCAAACCTAGTATTTAAGTGTCTAAACATTACTATTTTGGGAGTTTTTAAAACAAAAAAGTAAAACAAATTCGGTTAGAAACTCAATGTTGTTTTTTAATTTTTTTGCTTAGATTAGGTATAGCCTGAGGCGCGAGCGCGGCACGCACGTACAATAAATTAAATTAAACAAACGTTTAAGACATCTATTAAAGAAAATGCGCATCGACATTGTTTATTATTTTACTATGAACCCATTGTTAAATGATTATGTAAACGCAATCCCGGCCATGACTCAATCGCGATATGGTTTGAAGAAGCCAATGTGGATCGAGTCGAGTAAAGCCTGTGCGACGTTGTTTAGCGTTGTTGTTAGCCCAAATCTATTAAATTCAAGAGTTCAACTGACATTCGCGCATCGCGCTCACTTCATCTAGTCGAAGTATGGCTACGACACTTTGGAGTTTTTTTTTACATTAAATTTGGAACTATATTGTCCGCCGATGACTTAAATGAAATCCGACACCTAGCGTGATAAGATGCGCTACTACCTACTTACTACGAAAATATTCAACGGTTCAACTTTATTGCACTTTGCGCAGCGCATCGCGCCGAAGTGGTGTTGCTATGGATACCGCCGCGTGATTTTGGTACTTAACAGCAGATCTATTCTGTAAAAATCTCACCGTGATAACTTAGGCGAAGTGAGCGTGGAGTGAGTTGTCAATAGTGGCAAGCCCTTGCATCAGGCGGACTGACAGCTCACTTCACCTATGTTTTCACGGTGAGAATTTTACAGAATAGATCGGCAGGAATCGGATGAAGAGAAGTGAGCACGCGTCTGCGCAGAAGGCGCTGTCAATCGCATCACATTGAGTTTTTTTTTTATTGTTTGTGAAGGTACCTAATTACAAATCATTTAAATAAAAAAAGATGTGCGTGATGTATACTTAACTAGTCGTTGCCAACTATACAAGATTATTCATCAAACCATCATCATCAATTCCTACCTACTTCGACAATATTCAACGTTTCAACTTTATTGCACTTTGCGCAGCGCATCGCGCCGAAGTGGTGTTGCTATGGATACCGCCGCGTGATTTCAGGAATCTGGTGAAAACACGCGACTGCGTAGAAGGCGCTGTCATTCTCATCACATTGAGTTTTTTCTTTATTGTTTGTGTAGGTATCTAATTACAAATCCTTTAAATAAAAAAAGATGTACGTGATGTGTACTTAACTAGTCGTTGCCAACTATACAAGAATATTCATCAAATCATCATCATCAATACCTACCTACTACGACAATATTCAACGGTTCACCTTTATTGCACTTTGCGCCGAAGTGGTGTTGCTATGGATACCGCCGCGTGATTTTAGTACTTGACAGGAATCGAGTGAAGTGAACACGCGACTGCGCAAAAGGCGCTGTCATTCTCATCACATTGAGTTTTTTCTTTATTGTTTGTGTAGGTCCCCAATTACAAATCATTTAAATAAAAAAAGATGTGCGTGATGTGTACTTAACTAGTCGTTGCCAACTATACAAGAATATTCATCAAATCATCATCATCAATACCTACCTACTACGACAATATTCAACGGTTCAACTTTATTGCACTTTGCGCCGAAGTGGTGTTGCTATGGATACCGCCGCGTGATTTTAGTACTTGACAGGAATCGAGTGAAGTGAACACGCGACTGCGCAAAAGGCGCTGTCATTCGCATCACATTGAGTTTTTTTTCCGATTTTCAGCCTTTGAAAGTCATCTCTATAAGCATTGACGTACTCGGGTTTAGTGGCAAATAAGTATGTACTTACCTATTCATTTCCATGCTATTAGGTATTTTAATGTCAATTCAAACCATTTTATACATATAGAATGTCAGTTTAGTACCTACATTTAGTTTTCAACAAAATGTATTATATTACTTGAGAGGTGAGATTGAGCAACTTCATAAAATTGTGCTAAGCAATTATTCAGTGATTGGTGTATTGTTCGGTTACATAATACGTAAAAAGCACATAGGTTTTTTTTTAATACCCCGTCATCTAGATAAATGACAGCACAAGATACAATCCTTATAGGGTAACAACATACCTAAGTAGTTAGGTATATCAATAACCTATTCATAAATTGCTTATCTCTTGCTACCAAGAAATTTAAATTATTCTATTTATTCATGTATTTGTTTCTATATTTGGTCTGTATTATTATTATTGTATGCATGGGTATTTTAGCCAATAAAATAATGTAAGTATGTGTAGGTTGCTAATGCTCTAATTTAAGTTTTCCTGTTTTACACAACCTGTCTACGTTTCGCATCCAACTCTACTGTCGCAGGTCTGCTGGAAGAAATTTCTAATGATACAAGCAGCCGTTCCTTTTTTCTATTAAATCTTTATGTATTTTACTTTATTCAGTGTTTAGTGTGTACATAAATAAATAAATAAAATTTATTCATTTGTATCACATCAAAAAAGTTGGCTAATATTTTTTTTTTCTACTGGGTCTGCTGCTTCTTGGGGTTCAACTTCTTGATGCCTCGAGGCTCGGAGGGTCGTCTGATGTGTCGGCTGCATTAGCTGAAAACCATGGTAATTATTTATTACTAAGTATTTGATTTACTTCATTCCTACACTCATTCTAGTATATTTTTTTAAATCAATTGAACCACCTAGTTTAAAATTGTCATTATCATCAGAATAGTACCTGCGGCAAATTTTGTACTTTTAATAAGTATAGCGGTATGATTTATTCTTAATACAATAAAAGATCAGCGTCTGATTCAATAAAATCAATCACATGGGCCATTATTATTCCTATATTTTGAATGCAATGAGTTGCTACATTTTTTTATTCCAAGCTCCATGCCTGTCCATGTCCCAACTTATTTGCTCACTATTATGTTTATCAAAAATAGTGTGTGAAATATGAATACAATACCTCAGATGGCCACGATTGACAGACGGCCATGAGTGATGAGATCAAATCAAGTAGAGGTGGTGTTCCTTTATTGTCTTCAGTTTCTACTGGCAATACCTTGGCAACTGCAGGGTTGTATAGGTTCATCTGCTGAGAGGTAGAATAATTTATCAGATTAATAAAATTTACTTGCATTTTTTTTAGTTACCTATGTTGTCCCACTGCTGGGCAAAGGCCTCCCCATAATTTTCCTTATGTTGTGCCTTCTCCGGCCCATCGGCCAGGAACGAGTCCAAATTGTTATGGCAGTAGCAAATAGTAAACCTTAAATTTTTTTGTACGGCTTCTTGCCAAAAATGTTGGTATGGTGAACCTGTTGTACAGGATGCATGTAAGGGTTTCCCTCTTGATGGCTATTTAAACTAGCACCATTCATTGAATCAAACAGATAGTAAAAAGATTATACTGTTTCAGTCCGTGTATTTTCGTTGAGGTTGGAGCTAACTCCTCTCCCATCAGCATGTTGAGCTGGAACAAATGACACTCGAATTAAACTTGGTGTAGGTACTATGGATAGTTAACTGAAAAAGAAAATGGCCTTATTAAAGAGTTGAAAGTTCGAGTTTCAGAATATATAAGTTTAAAATTATAATGATGAGCTAAATTTATCTGGCAAAAATGAATAACAACAAAAATTACTTGATTTATTATAATTATTTTAACATGTCCAAATGTTAGCAAATGACAATTTTGTCATTTCTATTTTAAGTGAACAGGGAAGTAAGATTGGAGGGAGGTTAGATAAAAATATTATTATACCTACTACTTATATCACACAAATACCTATAAAACTGATATGAATAAGAGTCAGGAAAGGCTGCAAACCACTTTTTTTTTTTTCTGAAACTCAAGCTCATTTTTCTCATATAAAAGGCACTGCCAGTCAGGTATCTGAAAATCAAGTTTAGTTTTTAAATAATTTAAAAAAAATCCTTTTAAGGCAAAATCAACAAACTGTGTTTACTTTTATTTTATAATAATAGTCAGCAGGTTATAATCACATGACTATTAAACAGACTGTGAATACTTCATTAAAATATCAGTCTTACCAGGCTCACAGGCATAATTATGATCATCATGTTTCAATTTCCAAGGATAGTATGATCACAATTCTTCTATACCTACATGTGAAAAAAGAAATTTACACATTAGTATACTATAAACAATGTTGAAAGGCTCGTTTTACACAAATATGGGGTGATGGAGCGGTGATCAATAACGATTGAGAATGGTTTTGAAGGTTACAGACAGCCTAATTAAATTTGCCAATAACTCATACTTACCTAACATAGTTGGACAGCCTCTTAGAAGCTCAAATAAAAAGCAATGTTGGCAAGGAAAACTTGAGTGGATTGGAATGAAATATACTTATTTTACAAGATTAGCAGGTAGTTATTGATAACGTATGAACCTTTGTACAGTTTTGCGAATATTCTTATGGTAATTTCTTGGGCCGAAAACAATGAAGGTAATGACCAACTTTGAGCCAATACTTCTCATTGATTTATCTTTTTCAAAGTGTGTCTTGCACACACATAGCTTGTGAGTATCTTGAGCGCTTAATCACTATTAATGCTCAGGAGCCACTTTTTGCGTTCGATCTCACTAATAGGAAACGTCTGCATTTTCATCCTTTCATAAGACCACAATGTTCGATAAAACACTTGTTGTAGGTACCTACATCTTGCACTACCAATGCAAAATAATACACTTTAAAATCACTGAGCAGATAAGAACGGAAATTAATACCTACACGAAAACTTTACTCGACAAACAACAAAACCACAAAACAAAACTTTATTAGAGGGAAACTGAAAAGTCACAAACTTCGAAAACCGCCTAAATTTGACAGTAACATTCTTAAGTTATCTACGGTTTTACAACCATAGAGTACAAGGTTGCTTGTTTTAATTCCATAGAAGTTGCGTTCCCTGTGGAAACAAAAAAACAACTGGGTCCATAGGCTGACGCATTAAATATAACGGAAAAATTCTGTACATTATAATATTTACAGCCGTAGAAAATTTTGAAACTATGTACAAAATCATGTATTTTTTTTAGTGGAACGTTCCATTGGCACACATTTCCACCAAAGATCGTGATGTTTTGCAATCTTTATCTATGGATGATTTGAATATAATTAGGTACCTAAAATGTCACTGACAAACTTATTCAAAGTACAAACATTCAATAATAAGCTGTTGAGAGTTAGAGTTTGTTTAGTTTTCAGTTATTTTTGGAACTTGGACTGTTGTAGAGCAAGCCACTAGTGTCAACAACAAGAATTGTTAAATCGACGTACGGTCCGCTACAAAAAAAAAATATTTTGTATATAGTTTCAAAATTATCTACGGCTGTAAATAAACAACAGAATTTTTCCGTTATATTTAATGCGTCAGCCTTTGGACCCAGTTCTTTTTTTGTTTCCACAGGGAACGCAACTTCTATGGAATTAAAACAAGCAACCGTGTACTCTATGGTTGTAAAACCGTAGACAACTTAAGAATGTTACTGTCAAATTTAGGCGGTTTTCGAAGTTTGTGACTTTTCAGTTTCCCTCTAATAAAGTTTTGTTTTGTGGTTTTGTTGTTTGTCGAGTAAAGTTTCCGTGTATTAATTTCCGTTCTTATCTGCTCAGTCATTTTAAAGTGTATTATTTTGCATTGGTAGTGCAAGATATAGGTACCTACAACAAGTGTTTTATCGAACATTGTGGTCTTATGAAAGGATGAAAATGCAGACGTTTCCTATTAGTGAGATCGAACGCAAAAAGTGGCTCCTGAGCATTAATAGTGATTAAGCGCTCAAGATACTCACAAGCTATGTGTGTGCAAGACACACTTTGAAAAAGATAAATCAATGAGAAGTATTGGCTCAAAGTTGGTCATTACCTTCATTGTTTTCGGCCCAAGAAATTACCATAAGAATATTCGCAAAACTGTACAAAGGTTCATACGTTATCAATAACTACCTGCTAATCTTGTAAAATAAGTATATTTCATTCCAATCCACTCAAGTTTTCCTTGCCAACATTGCTTTTTATTTGAGCTTCTAAGAGGCTGTCCAACTATGTTAGGTAAGTATGAGTTATTGGCAAATTTAATTAGGCTGTCTGTAACCTTCAAAACCATTCTCAATCGTTATTGATCACCGCTCCATCACCCCATATTTGTGTAAAACGAGCCTTTCAACATTGTTTATAGTATACTAATGTGTAAATTTCTTTTTTCACATGTAGGTATAGAAGAATTGTGATCATACTATCCTTGGAAATTGAAACATGATGATCATAATTATGCCTGTGAGCCTGGTAAGACTGATATTTTAATGAAGTATTCACAGTCTGTTTAATAGTCATGTGATTATAACCTGCTGACTATTATTATAAAATAAAAGTAAACACAGTTTGTTGATTTTGCCTTAAAAGGATTTTTTTTAAATTATTTAAAAACTAAACTTGATTTTCAGATACCTGACTGGCAGTGCCTTTTATATGAGAAAAATGAGCTTGAGTATCAGAAAAAAAAAAAAAGTGGTTTGCAGCCTTTCCTGACTCTTATTCATATCAGTTTTATAGGTATTTGTGTGATATAAGTAGTAGGTATAATAATATTTTTATCTAACCTCCCTCCAATCTTACTTCCCTGTTCACTTAAAATAGAAATGACAAAATTGTCATTTGCTAACATTTGGACATGTTAAAATAATTATAATAAATCAAGTAATTTTTGTTGTTATTCATTTTTGCCAGATAAATTTAGCTCATCATTATAATTTTAAACTTATATATTCTGAAACTCGAACTTTCAACTCTTTAATAAGGCCATTTTCTTTTTCAGTTAACTATCCATAGTACCTACACCAAGTTTAATTCGAGTGTCATTTGTTCCAGCTCAACATGCTGATGGGAGAGGAGTTAGCTCCAAACTCAACGAAAATACACGGACTGAAACAGTATAATCTTTTTACTATCTGTTTGATTCAATGAATGGTGCTAGTTTAAATAGCCATCAAGAGGGAAACCCTTACATGCATCCTGTACAACAGGTTCACCATACCAACATTTTTGGCAAGAAGCCGTACAAAAAAATTTAAGATTTACTATTTGCTACTGCCATAACAATTTGGACTCGTTCCTGGCCGATGGGCCGGAGAAGGCACAACATAAGGAAAATTATGGGGAGGCCTTTGCCCAGCAGTGGGACAACATAGGTAACTAAAAAAAATGCAAGTAAATTTTATTAATCTGATAAATTATTCTACCTCTCAGCAGATGAACCTATACAACCCTGCAGTTGCCAAGGTATTGCCAGTAGAAACTGAAGACAATAAAGGAACACCACCTCTACTTGATTTGATCTCATCACTCATGGCCGTCTGTCAATCGTGGCCATCTGAGGTATTGTATTCATATTTCACACACTATTTTTGATAAACATAATAGTGAGCAAATAAGTTGGGACATGGACAGGCATGGAGCTTGGAATAAAAAAATGTAGCAACTCATTGCATTCAAAATATAGGAATAATAATGGCCCATGTGATTGATTTTATTGAATCAGACGCTGATCTTTTATTGTATTAAGAATAAATCATACCGCTATACTTATTAAAAGTACAAAATTTGCCGCAGGTACTATTCTGATGATAATGACAATTTTAAACTAGGTGGTTCAATTGATTTAAAAAAATATACTAGAATGAGTGTAGGAATGAAGTAAATCAAATACTTAGTAATAAATAATTACCATGGTTTTCAGCTAATGCAGCCGACACATCAGACGACCCTCCGAGCCTCGAGGCATCAAGAAGTTGAACCCCAAGAAGCAGCAGACCCAGTAGAAAAAAAAAATATTAGCCAACTTTTTTGATGTGATACAAATGAATAAATTTTATTTATTTATTTATGTACACACTAAACACTGAATAAAGTAAAATACATAAAGATTTAATAGAAAAAAGGAACGGCTGCTTGTATCATTAGAAATTTCTTCCAGCAGACCTGCGACAGTAGAGTTGGATGCGAAACGTAGACAGGTTGTGTAAAACAGGAAAACTTAAATTAGAGCATTAGCAACCTACACATACTTACATTATTTTATTGGCTAAAATACCCATGCATACAATAATAATAATACAGACCAAATATAGAAACAAATACATGAATAAATAGAATAATTTAAATTTCTTGGTAGCAAGAGATAAGCAATTTATGAATAGGTTATTGATATACCTAACTACTTAGGTATGTTGTTACCCTATAAGGATTGTATCTTGTGCTGTCATTTATCTAGATGACGGGGTATTAAAAAAAAACCTATGTGCTTTTTACGTATTATGTAACCGAACAATACACCAATCACTGAATAATTGCTTAGCACAATTTTATGAAGTTGCTCAATCTCACCTCTCAAGTAATATAATACATTTTGTTGAAAACTAAATGTAGGTACTAAACTGACATTCTATATGTATAAAATGGTTTGAATTGACATTAAAATACCTAATAGCATGGAAATGAATAGGTAAGTACATACTTATTTGCCACTAAACCCGAGTACGTCAATGCTTATAGAGATGACTTTCAAAGGCTGAAAATCGGAAAAAAACTCAATGTGATGCGAATGACAGCGCCTTTTGCGCAGTCGCGTGTTCACTTCACTCGATTCCTGTCAAGTACTAAAATCACGCGGCGGTATCCATAGCAACACCACTTCGGCGCAAAGTGCAATAAAGTTGAACCGTTGAATATTGTCGTAGTAGGTAGGTATTGATGATGATGATTTGATGAATATTCTTGTATAGTTGGCAACGACTAGTTAAGTACACATCACGTACATCTTTTTTTATTTAAATGATTTGTAATTAGGTACCTACACAAACAATAAAGAAAAAACTCAATGTGATGAGAATGACAGCGCCTTCTACGCAGTCGCGTGTTTTCACCAGATTCCTGAAATCACGCGGCGGTATCCATAGCAACACCACTTCGGCGCGATGCGCTGCGCAAAGTGCAATAAAGTTGAACCGTTGAATATTTTCATAGTAAGTAGGTAGTAGCGCATCTCATCACGCTAGGTGTCGGATTGCATTTAAGTCATCGGCGGACAATATATGTCCATATTTAATGTAAAAAAAAAACTCCAGTGATAATGACAGTGCCTTACGCGCAAGCGCGGCGTGATCTTATCAGTTCACTCGGTTGTCGTAGCCATACTTCGACTAGATGAAGTGAGCGCGATGCGCGAATGTCAGTTGAGCTCTTGAATTTAATAGATTTGGGCTAACAACAACGTCGCACAGGCTTTACTCGACTCGATCCACATTGGCTTCTTCAAACCATATCGCGATTGAGTCATGGCCGGGATTGCGTTTACATAATCATTTAACAATGGGTTCATAGTAAAATAATAAACAATGTCGATGCGCATTTTCTTTAGTAGATGTCTTAAACGTTTGTTTATTTTAATTTATTGTACGTGCGTGCCGCGCTCGCGCCTCAGACTATACCTAATCTAGGCAAAAAAATTAAAAAACAACATTGAGTTTCTAACCGAATTTGCTTTACTTTTTTGTTTTAAAAACTCCCAAAATAGTAATATTTAGACACTTAAATACTAGCTTTGAAATAAGTACCTACTTAATATAAAATTATCAATAGAATTAGCATAAAAAATATTATTAAAATCTCGATTATGATTGTAGATGTTATGCTTGGTCAATCCCTAGCATCAGTGGGATGACACTGACAGCTCACTCCACGCGGGTCTTCACGGTGAGATTTTTTTACAGAATCGACCAGCAGTTTGTCTAAAAAAAAAACCCCTTTGAATTTATGAAAGAACTTGTCTGAAGAACTTGTCTGTTATTTCGTTTAAAGATTCTTGATTTTCAATATACGTTACAATTACAATCAATTAATTTATTGATTTGAAAACAAGGGGTAACTTAATTTCTTAGAGTAAGTTTCTTTGAAACTGTTAAGAGTTTTCGTATTGTTTAATAGCAAGTTTTGTTAAGGCGATTTGATTATTTTTGTCGAAAGTTCGATAAAGTTATTGTTTTCGCTAAACCTAGCTTTATCATTAATTTGCCAAATTTCTGTGTGATTGTGTGTACTCAAAAGTTAATACTGAATAATAGCTTAATAAACTTTCAAATTTAATCTTGAATTCTAAAGGGCAATTCTGAGAATTCACTTTGAAGATTTATTTATCTGAAGATGACAAATCCTTATTAGATCATATACTTAGTATGAAACGCAGCTGTTGTATATACATCATGACTTGCTACAAGCACAGGTTTGATCATTATAAAACATGTTTAAAGATACCTACTTTGTACGGGATGAAATTTGCTTCAGGGCAATAAGTTTATTACAACAATTGGAAATCTCATTAGAGTCATTACTTATCTGAGGTCTACAGCGAATCTTTGTCTGTTACATATCTACGTTACACACAACGTACACGTTCATTAAAGCACAATAATTCCTCCAGCGTTAAGTAAAAGACTTACAATTTAAGAGCCAATTTCATATTTTACAAAAATAAATCCTTGGCTACAGTTGGTAAGGTAAAAGGTAAGAGTAGGGTAAGACCTTAGAAATGATAGAGTGTGTGAAAGAATTAAGGTGAATCCTCAGTTGTAGCTCGCCAAATTCAAATTATCTTTGGTTTTTTGCAAATTGGAGCTCTGTTTTACGTCGTATGTTGATCAAAATGCGATTCGCGACTGTAGGAATGATATATTTACTGAATAATAACCATACATTTATATCAATTGTCAAACTTTGGAAAGGGGTTTGAGTAACTTTGTATGGACTAGTGGCGTAATTTTTTTTTTCAGCGGCCTCCTTTAGTTTTCATCTTACTTTGTTGTGCTGTGTTAAGTACTTAAATTTGTTTAATTATTTCTGTTCTAAGTGATATCGAAGCTGAGATATTTGCATTTGAAGATTTTACAATGTCGTCAATATAAATACTTCAATTACTGTCCTGTGTAAATAAACCTTAGTTATGTTTTTAGAAGGTTGATATTAAAGATTGGATTTACTGTTTTATGACCGTCTGTCAATGTGACGTTAGTATTGGGTCTTGGGAAATAATAAAAACATATTATTATACTTCATTACATTTTATTACATGATATGTAAAAACACATTTTTTAACTCTCTTCGTCCATTTCGTTCTCAATGTCATGTCGAATAATCGTATCTAAAAATTGTGCGCGCGGAGTCAGATTATTTTGATATCTGCCCCATCCCATGTACCATATAATGGACATTACACGCGAACAGAAGACTGAGGTCCGTTTCGCAATAATACATGAGCAATAGTGGCCCAATATTGCATCCAGCCCTTCTTTAGGTCTTTCTACGAGAATGTACAAGTAATATATCCGTCTAGATGAATGTTTGGGTTGGATCCTGCCTTTAAAAAGCCACCACGAAGTTTCCGCCGAAAAATCGATAATATTGGGTTCTCTGCATACTTCAATCACATAATGAGCCGTCACTTTTACATGTTCTCCGTAGTAGCTATGCGTTTTTTGTACTTGATACGTTCCAAGTGTATAGATAATTAAATCATCGGCACTTAAAATAGGAAAGCCATCCAGCGCATGAACTTCAGCATTCATATATTCAAAGTCAGCCCTTCTTCTATTTAGATTATTCGCAATGACATACTCGCCTAGTTGATTCCGAGGGCTATGGTGAGGTATACGATTTATTATTTCCTGTGTTAGCCTATGAAAAGTCAGTGGTACCCCAAACGCATTTAATAATGTTGCAGCTATTCTTATTTCTTCAAATAGAGAAAAATAATAAAAAATGGTAAAAAACTATCTTCAAAAATATAAGATATAACGTTAAATATAGTTTTACTTAAATTTATTTCAAGTTCAACCATAATTTGTGCCTGAACTAGATAATCCTGTGTTCCAGGCGATTGTAGGTAACATTAATTGATTAAATAATAACATATCATTTTAATCTTATTGGTAAATAAATGTAAAAAGGTATATAAAATATAGTATCTTAACGTAAACAACTAATAAAAAAATAACAATATTACAAAAAATATTTACTTTAGCACTAGTAATAATTTCTCTGTATCTTCATAGGACATTGTTTGAATAGTTTCCTTAAGGATTTTCTTGCAGTTACTATGATTTAAGGAGTAGATGTTTCCTTTTTCATTTAGCCTGTTATATAGTAGCGGTCCGAGGTACATATAAAATTTGGCCGTGAAAGCATGTTTTGTACTTTTTTGAAGGCAAACTATCTTTCCGTCCCCTTTTAGTAAATTCAGTGCTGTATGGAAGTGCTGTGTGTTGTTTTAGTACAGTGCTCATTATAAATAACTGTCGAACTGTTAGTACTTCACAAGATTTATACAGGAGGTTAGTGGGGACTAGGAAAGGGCGGCAAGTAGCCACCTTAAGAAAAGCTCTTTGAGCTCTTTCAATGGGCAATAACAAAGTTTTACTTGCCCCACCCCATGAAGTAATACAGTAAGTCAAAATTGACTGACAAAGGGCAAAGTATACTTGCCTAATTATTTTTGGATTTGCAATAAATCGTAGCTTTTTGAATACGTACATCAGCTTACGGAATTCTATTATTTAGAGCTTCCATATGTGGTTTGAAGGAAAAGGTTTCATCTACTATTATAACCAGGTATTTTATTTTATCTGTCTTTTTAATATTGGGACACTTACACTGGCTATTTGCAGAGACTAGGCAACAATGAGCATGCAACGCTGAGGGGTTCTTTGATATTTGCTTGTGCATCGAAAACTTAATGTAATGTGTCTTCTCTGCATTTAGAGTTAGTGAGTTATTTTGAAGCCATTTATTTACAATATTGAATCCGTGTTGCGCAAAATTGTAGACTTAATTTTCTGAGTCAGCCGAAAAAAGATGACTTGAGCTACATTAAAATTCTGAGACAGAAGCTGACGGAACTGATTTTTTTATCTGCCATTAATGGTTTCGAACACCCAACGGCACATGGTTACTTTTCTTGAATCGTAGGCACGTTGTGTAGTAAGCTGGTATTTATTCATTGTCATCTTTAGATGAGGGCATATATAAGCACGATATCCACATGACTCCACATCTTCGATGCAGTGTGCTTTGTCTAATATTAGCACATCGTTCTCATGAAAGGACCAATGAAAGGGATCACATGGATTCTTAAAGATCTCTGAGAGAATCTTCACTATTTTTTTGCAAATAAATGTACGTGGCATCTAGTATAATTATGGCCTTCCTTTCAGTCAAAGAAACATCAGGATTGCCAAATAATGTACTTGGGATTGTTAAACATCGTGATATAATATCTTGACGAATCAAATGATTTTAGCCAAGGTGCTGTGGAACAAACTCCCTTTTTAAGTCTTGTCTTGCGAGACTCATAGTTTTTGCTAAAGTCTTTCTTGACATATTGAAAATCTGAGATAATCACTGATTTGACTCACCCGTGTCAAATTCAGTATCCACGGTGATGAGAACTCTACCTGTTTGATTTATTTTAATTGGGATTCTTAAAAAAATACTGCAGAAACCTAAAAAAGTGCAGTAGATTATAATAACTTCTTCGATTTTCAATGAGCAATAGAAAACCAAATATCTTCGTTCCGATATGGTTTAGAAAAATGTATCCATAATAGCTTTTGATCGCTTTATTCTGTTCTTTCATATTATCCAAATTTCATTACTGGCCGCTCAACTTCAAAACAACGCCAACTTTACCCAAACCCCCCTAAGAATTTTCATATGAAATATTCTAGGTGAAACAAATTTCCAAAGTTTGACGATTGATATGAAATTGATGATTATTATTCAGTGAATATATCATTCCTACAGTCGCGAATCGCATTTTGATCAACATACGACGTAAAACAGAGCTCCAATTTGCAAAAAACCAAAGAAAATTTGAATTTGGCGGGCTACAACTGAGGATTCACCTTAAGAAGAATTAACACAATATCATGCCTGTTTTCTTCGAATGGAAAGATGATATGGCTAGATTGGTAGAAAGAGGCTGACTACTAGAATGACGGCTAATAGAGATTTAAGCAAGAAGAAGTCCAGCACCCTAATTCCGTGACACACTATCAATCAGAATGTGAATCATTTTGAAGGATATTGCTAATACATTGCTTCATATGTTCGAAAAAAAAATCTGCTCAACAACGTAAATAACGCAGTGAATGTTGTTGAACTGTCAAAATGAAAGCCATTCCTACTGTTAGTGTGTTAAACAATTAACTCGCTGCTGCGCTGATCCCAAACCAGTTGGGCTACTACAACAATATGAAACCGATCTTGTCATGTCGTGCCCTTTACGTCACTTTAAATCCACACAAATTTTCCACTTCACTGCCATTTACTTATATTATTTGTTCACGTGTTGGGGATTTCATTATTATATTCCCTTGGCTGCCAAGACTTCTTTAAAACTTCCTATTGTTTATTAATTATTGGACTTATTGTTTTATTTAATGAATACTCGAATTGATATGATGATGCTTATGGATTTTGTCACTTGAAAGCTTTTAGATCTTGTATCAGGTTTCGGAACATTGGTATTATGTTAAAATTATATTGACGACATTTTTGTCAGCTTACGGAGAATCCCAAAGGTTGATGATTTTCATTCAAGAACATATTACCTTAATACTGTATTTTAACACTTACGGTCTATGGAGTATGTCTTGACATTACCAAAATAATCTTAGAATCTAATAGGCTTAGACTGAAATCAATAAGTAATGCTAGACTTGTACCAGATTAGGAATGTTAATGCTCCTTCAAACAGGCGCGACACGTGACGCAAATCGCATGCGACACAAGTGCACCGCTCGTCGCGCGACAGGCGGTGCCTTTGTGTCGCGTGCGATTCGCGTTGCGTGTCGCGCCTGTTTGAAGGAGACTTTACGCTTTTAAAATAACGGATTTAAAGTCGTGATGACTTTTAAATATTTTGCCGTCAAGCTGTTACTGTTACACTTAGGCAAAATTGCAAAGTATTTGTTTGAAATTGAAGGGTTTGTGGCTTAATGATAACAGCCAGACAGGACGACTGAAGGTTAAGCTACGCTTGCCGCGGTTAGTTCGTCGATAGGTGATCATCGATTACATATCGAGACCCCTCCGTGCCTCGGAAAGCATATTAAGCCGTTGGTCCCGGCTGTCATTCGTTCTTTGACAGTCGTTACAGATAGTCAGAAGCCTAAAAGTCTGACAAGCAGTCTAACCAAGGGGTATCGTGTTACCCAGTAACTGGGTTGTGAAGGACAGATAGGCACTGCTCTATGTAAGATACTGGTGTTTAGTTGCATCTGGTTAGACTGGAAGTTGACCCCGACATAGTTGGGAAAACGCTAGGCAGATGAAGATGAGATTATCTAACTTTTGATTTCGATTAAGAGAATGTCATAAACACTACTAACATTATAATTTAACTCCATGGCAATGACGATAACATTTTTGTTTTGGTCATTTTATATGTAAGTACATATTTGACGACGATATTTAAAATAAAACCGGCCAAGTGCGAGTCGGACTCGCGCACGAAGGGTTCCGTACCATTATCTATAAAAACGGCAAAAAAATCATATCTTTTGTATGTGAGCCCCCTTAAATATTTATTTTATTCTGTTTTTTAGTATTTGTTGTTATAGCTGCAACAGAAATACATCATCTGTGAAAATTTCAACTGTCTAACTATCACGGTGCATGAGATACAGCCTGGTGACAGACGGACGGACAGCGGAGTCTTATTAATAGGGTCCCGTTTTACCCTTTGGGTACGGTACCCTAAAAATGGAGCGTGCGCGATCGGAAGTAGGATCGGAATTGAACAATAATGTTGAGTGGCCTCGCCGTCGCGCCGCGCGTTGTTGCCGTAACGTGCAATTATACCTAAAACCATGCTAAAACTACTTATTTCTGTTACACATATTAACATTTATTAACACTTATAAAAGGTTACACTTTGATTCTGTAACACTATTGTATCTGTTACATTTATAAGTGTTTTTCATTTAAAACAGTTTTAAAAAACAGTGTTAAAAACACTTATGACGGTTACAGTTTGAGTCCCAGGCGCAGTCGAGAACCTGCCCCCGCGCGCTCCGCACCCGCTACCGATCAAGCCACGCCCCGCGCGAATTATAATTATTATTTACTTAGAACAGATTTATTATTAGAAAATAATGGGTTACGGTTTATGCATAAGGTTTATGTTTATGAAATTAAATGTTTTATTTTATTTTTATATTTGAGTTGATTGAATGAAAGGTAAATTGCGGTTTACGATTTATGACGTATTAAAAAAAAACTACTTACTAGATCTCGTTCAAACCAATTTTCGGTGGAAGTTTACATGGTAACATCATATATTTTTTAATTGTATCATTCTCTTATTTTATAAGTTACACGGGGGGGGGGGGGGGGGGGGCAACACATTTTACCACTTTGGAAGTGTCTCTCGCGCAAACTATTTAGTTAGAAAAAAAATATATTAAAAACCTCAATATAATTTTTGAAGACCTATCCATAGAATACCCCTTACGTATGGTATTGACGATAAAAAAATTTTGAGTTTCAGTTCTAAGTATGGGGAACCCCCAAAATTTTTTGTTTTTTTTTGTGGAAATCTTAATGCGGTTCACAGAATACATCTATTTGCCAAGTTTCAACAGCATAGTTATTTCCTCAACCATTTTGAAGGGAACTTAATGATCCAACACACACGCCACCACCAGCGAGACATTTGAGTGAGCATGACATACTCTCAGCCGCCAGGGCACATTCAAGTCAATGAAAGACGAACCTATAGTAAATGGTAGCTTTATAGTAGGGACATAGTGCTCACACATGTGCTATGCAAGTATACAATACTAAGAGATTGAATTTATACAATGCAAAGATAGTTTTTCCCGCTTCATAAACGAAGCGCGTGAGGTAGTGCTGTACTCTCGCTTTACAAGGAACAAGTAATTCTTTGAGCTAAAAATGTCTCTATTTACTTCATATCGCACTTGTAGAATAATATTCACACACAAACGTCAAGAAAAAACACTAGTTTCAACACTCATGTTTTTTTCAAAAGACATTTTGCAATTTAAAATAATGAAAAAACTGTTTAAAAAAATTATTCTGTGGACGTCCGCGTCCGTGTGTCTGTATGTATGGATCCTGGCGTGGTCACGATAACTTTCGAAAAACTTAACTAATCAAGTCCATTTTTTTAAACACTTCAGTATTATCGAAAACTAAGTCCTTTCGAAAATCACGGTCTAATTCAATGTACTTTAATTGTAATTAGTAATTTTTTATAGAATTGAATGAGATTATGAGGCGTGCACTTTTGGATTTTCCAAATTTTTTACAATCTTCGGCAGCTCCAACAGTAGTTTCAAATGCTTATCAATTAATTTATGCGCCTTTGTGTAGCAGGACCAGCGTTGAGCCAAGCATTTTTATTACCGAATCCCCCAACTTATAATATTTTTGGCTGCATATTGTGCGGTTTAAACAAGATTTCAATTTCGTTTCATTCAGTTTTCTCTACCAGAATTCAATTTTTTTAATGCTGTCGCTGCAAATGATAACATTTTTAGGTATGATTTTTATTCAACGTTTCTGAATAACTTACTAATGTAATAACTTAATAAGATACCATTTTTGTAAATAACCTTTTTTTTGCCTTAGAAAAAGAATCTTGAATTGAAAAGTTCTTGAATTGAATTTTACCGCGAAAAGACCAAAATTGAAAAAGAAATAAAAACTTTTCAAGTTAGTTGTTGGAAATCAGGTGAGCTGCCTACCCGTTACGTTTGATCCGTTATTTACGGGGCATCCTGTATTGTATACAACTGCTAACGGAACGAAGGAGCCTGGGTCTCACAACACAGGGAATCCTAGTGTGAGGTCTAGGAATTCAATCCACTTGAATATAAACTTAGCAAATAAACTTATTCTTATTCTTCTTATTTTTTTCATAAACCGAATAACCAGCTCCGCTTTAATTAGAATCCAGGAAAACATTCGAATTAAGGTATTTATTTTCAATTATCTGGAGACTGTTACTTGAGAGAATTTTAATCTTTGGAATCTTTATTTGGGGAAAAACATTCCTTTTACAGTCTTAATGTTTTGTGATTATTTTTGTTGTTAATTATCATTATTATCATTGGTACATTTTGGTTTACTGAGGCAGTTACTTATCTCTTTCATCTTCAGTACCCACATATTAAAATTACGCGCTGCTTGGGATATGCTCTATTTCTTTTTTTGTATTAATCGTATCTGTTTTAACTCCTGTAGTGGTTGCTACCACTTTCTAAGTATTATTTATGATCACCTTCGTTTAATATAGTGACCTTATTGGTGATGTTCTTTAGAAAGGGCAGGTGCGTAGTTCCGGCGCGAGTGAATGCCCAGATGTATGAACGTAAACGAAGTTAAATGAGTAAGGATCGTAGTAGGTGGCGTTCTATAGTTTCTGCCTACCCCTATGGGAAGGAGGCGTGAGTTTATGTATGTATGTTACTATGTTTAAACCTGTGGCATTTTTGAGAGCCAGCGTTTTCGGCTTAACTAAAATCAAATGTACAGCTTATCCCGTTATTTATTTGTTCTCTGTTGATATTTCGTGAATCCGTGTAAAAGTATTATATAACAGCCCAATTATTTAATTACTTGCTGCTAATTGGGTCAAACGTAATTAAAATATCATTAAGGTTGTCAAGTTTTCGAAGAATACCTGGCATTACACAACATGAATTTACTTTCATATTTATTATAATTTGTAAAATTAAAAAACGATTTCTAGCCATTTTTCAATTGTTTTTCTATCCGGCAAAATGAGTGAATCTAACGAAGAAATTCGATACATTTTGTAGTATTATTACAATAATAGGTAAAATTATAAAAACCCGACACAGAAAAGAGCTGATGACCTTGAAACGGCTGATACGATTTTGATAAAACATGTCTGAGAACCATCGCTAAAAAACCTGCTTACAAATAAAAAAAAACCGCATCTAAAACGGTTCACCCGTTTAAGAGCTACGGTGCCACAGACAGACACACACACACACACACACATAGCGGTCAAACTTATAGCACCCCTCTTTTGCGTCGGGGGTTAAAAAAGGGAAAAATTCGACACACGCCGCGAAAAAAATATGTGACGTTAATGGACTTAACGCAGTGTCAGTAAGAGTAGCACAAAGTTGGTTCAGTCCGGGAATTTTGAAGTCAAAGATGCAGCTCGCCCTGGTCGCCCTGTTACGGATAAAGTCCATGCCATTTTTGAAAAAGTAGAGCAAGACGGCATAATAGTAGTTACGACGTAGCTGAAGAATTGGGGTTGACCACAAAACAGTTTTGACCCATTTGAAAAAGTCTGGGTATACAAAAAAGCTCGATATTTGGCACACGAGCTCTTAATCTTGAATTTGTATATAAAATACGAAATAACTTTTTCCTCGACCGAATAATATAACTGGGATTAGAGGTTACTATGCTACAACGTAATCTGAGCGGCTAACTAACATCCCCAGAAGGGCTAAAGACCACTTCCCAAAATTTGAGCCTAGTTCTCAAAGTACCTCCCAAGTTGTTGTACGAAGATATAAGATAATCCTTCGTCTATGAGGGCTTACTGTAACCGATATCTCTCTTTGAATATATTTACATTCCGAATACAGGAGATAATCTGTTCATTCCAGCTGTTATTACTTCTGACTTCGGGGCGTACCGTTTATGTCTTACTTCCTTCGTGAGCTCTTGTAAATCCTTTTTCAATTTTATTGCTTGCATTCCGGTCTGGGAAAAGAAATGGAAGTCAGCAGTCCAGTGCAACTAGAACTCGCCTTGAATAGTGAATACCTTTCGTATGAAGTTATGAGTCAGCCATTTTGCTTTCATGCGTTCAGCATGTAATTAGGCCTCAAACATCATGTGCTGGAATTTACTTTTGTTCATTCTTTCTTGAACGAATTGATAAAAACATTCTAAAGTTTTTTCGTGACGTTGCGTTGGTAGCAGTGACTTGCGACCAAGAACACTTTAGAAAATCGCTTAATCATTTGTGATTTCGCAGCTTCAATCACAAAGTCTTTAAGACTTTTTCGTTAGATTCGGATGACTTTTCTTATTTCTGCATTAAGGGAGAAGCGCCAGGTTACCCGTGAAATTCAAATTTTCTTAAGGTTTTTGCAATTTGCAGGTCAGTATCAGGTTGTATGTTGAACAAAATATGATTCGCGATCGTAACAAGTATGTATTTACAGAATTATACTAATTAAAATCATCAATACAACCCTCCAAGTTCATATAATCCTATTGATTGATATTTTATGAATTTGTCATTCAATAGAATTCCACAACAAATTCTGTAAATACATACTTGTTACGGTCGCAAATCATATTTTGTTCAACATATAACCTGAAATTGATCTGCAGATAGCAAAAAAATTAAGAAAATTTGAATTTCGCGGGGAACCTGGCGCTTCCCCCTTAAACTGGTTACCGTTTTAGCCGCATAGTTGGTAGGAATATATCATATATGTAGTTGGTAGGGATATATCAGATTTGTCTCTAAAACTGGGTCCCGTTTTGAGATCTGTTTGGCTGCACTTACTACTTTACCAGTCAATTTTGAGCTCGTTGCCAAACAGCAAACAGCTTTGACACAATTTTTTTTTATTACAAGCTTTTATTTGACTTGCAATGTACATACATATGTATGTATGTATGTGTCTGGGCCAAATCTTGCAAGCTGAAAAAAGAAAACTATTTCCTCTTAGCCTACGGAGTTGAAATTTCACACGTTGATTCTGTTTCGAACACAAATAATTTTTATGATGCATGACCTGTTTTTACACCCAGGATTGGCTCCAGACGAAGGATCTCCTAAACGGTCGCCGATGCAGACACGAAATTTTATCTACGCATTTAATTATGGTAGTCACTTCTAAAGTCCACCATGACCTGGCTGCTGTACCCGCGATTGGCTCCAGTCTAGGGAACTCCTCAATTGTTAACAGCAGACACAAAATTTTATATACACTTACAATTATGATAGTTCATTCTAAAGTTTACCATGATCTGGCTGCTGCACTCAGGACTGGCGTGAGGTGTGAACGTCCTTCTTACACTTTAACATAAGCCGCAATAGAGCCGCAAGCGTTTAAGAAAATATTAAAGTTTTATGTTAACGTAAGTTTTATTTAGTAGTTCTTAGTTCATTAAAAGCTTGTTTTTAAAAATGTTTTTTACTTACATTTTATTTTATTCGAACATGGTCCTCCTTGGACCACATCGTATCAAACTATCATACTGATCACAAGTTCATTACCTTCAATGACACCAGAGTGTCATTGAGTGTCACACTTTTAGCAAGTTACAACACTAATAAATATATCTCTCACCGAAAGCTGCTAATTAATCACAAACTGTTCCCCAGGGCAGCTTTTGACACATTTCCGGCCATTCAAACTATAATCCTGATTGTAAATCAACATTCTGTCTCGAGTGGCTTTGGACAATCGGCTCGTTATAACAAAGCCTGCCGTCTATTCAGAGCCGTGCCAGAATGGCGTGCTTACATTTGCCGAATATCTTGACTGCCACAGAGAAATAGATTCGTACATGGAGAGCTTAATAATACCAGGCGATTATTGTACCACGGCTTCGGCAGGGCAAAGGCATCTTCTGTTTAAGCAGCGTAAACACGAGCTTGGATCACCTGGCTTTCTCACTGGGTATTTGCAATTTTTGACTTATGTTTGCTTGTGGATTATATAAGGTTACTCTCTCACCGGATTCGTACGACAAGAAGCACTGTCGCTGGATGCCTGTTTTGAGGCATGTTGGTAGCCGACTGTCGCAGCGTTGCTTTGTTCTTTTTGCAGATGTATCTTTTCGTTCCTTGCCACTCCATTTATGTATTACTCTGTGTTGCCGTCCCATTTGGCTTTGCATCTGTCGCATTCCTGTCTCAGTTTCTGGTTGTTGCTATTAGCTAGTGGTAGATTTGTGCGTAATTTCGGAACAATTTTGGCAATGTGTATCGTGTTATGTAGGTTGGGTGATTTTGCTGCTTTGCACTACTTGGAGCGTTTTTCACTGGTACTGGAACATTAATACGATTGTGTTGTTATTTTCTAGAATAACACAAACGTACTGCTTATAAGGGTGTGGTCCTTATTCCTAAGAAAAAAATGTTTTTTCTTTTAATTTCGCGGGCCACCACGTAATTTGATTATATACCATAAGAAACTATTTCAGTTTTTTTTTGAATTTTTAAATGACATTTAGGGTTCGCTACTAAGGTTTGAATTTTAAATAAATATTAAAAAAGAAACTTAACATAACTCAAATCTCTTAGCTTTACGGAGTCCGCTACTTGTAGACACCATTGCAAGTTGAAACACGTTATTATGACTTTTACAAATGAAACGCCTGCGCTCCTGAAGTGCGGGGCTGGCTAATCTCGACGCGTCGGTACAGAAGAGGGGTCGAGGGGAGAAGGGAATAAGGACCGATATCACTTGCACGTAAAATTTGGTACAAACACTTAAATTAAACATAAGTGAAACCATAATTTAAGCTGTCCTTCAACGCTTTTTGTAAAAACTTTGACAGCTGGTAGCGACCTCTAAATCATAACAAAAAAAAGAAAATAAACTTATTTCATATTTAGATGTATATAATCAAATGACAAAGTGCCCCGGGGATATTTTAAAAGTCGAAAAATAAGGACCACCCTACTGCATATTATAGTACAGTTTGTGTATGCGTCAACATGTCCGATAGAGACTTGATTTACCTATTAAATGCAGAGTTTTTTTTAAACATAGCTAGCCATGAAATAATTTCTTACAGAAAGTTTTATATACAAAAAATATCTTAGCTATAGATTTATCGTAAATCCTTTTTATCTGACATCATATTGACACCTCCTTAACCAACTTTACGACGAAAAAGATGCAAAATGAATGTGACAAATTGTCAAGCGCGTAAACTGCTGTGATTCGTTGAATGATTTATCAACAGCCAATCGCAGCAGTTTACGCGCGATAAATTTCGAAAACTGGCCCTTAGTAACATAGTTGCTGCTTCAGTACTTTTAAACCTCAGTCCAATAACAACGAAACCTTTTGACCTCCATTTTAAATGACCTTATAAATCTTATTTCAATCAACTAATGTGTTTGTATGCTGTTTCACTGGGACTTGCGTGTACTGACTTGGCAATTTCTATATCGTGTGTCAGGGTGCGGCTTATGTTTATTTTACCCCTGTTAAGCATTGATGTTCTTTTCTGAGCTTTTTATTACTTTCTAAGTTTATCTTCGACATTACTTATATCGGTGAAGGAAAATATTGTGAGGAAACCTGAGGGCCTAAACAAAATAAAATTCGATCAGTGATGACGGTAGTAGAAAAGCCAAACATGTGTGGGGTTGACATAAGCTGTCGAAATGTCACGTAGACGAATAGAAATTAGCTAGACAAAGTTAACATCATTCGATTTAATGAAACGAATCGACAGCGTCGAACGATTGCCCGAGTCGACGGCGCGTCGTGTTCCACGCGCGCCTCAAAGAGATTTCAGCACAATTGACGGGGTCCGATAGGGCCGATGCCTGCCGAGGTCGCGGATTGTTAGAAAGAGTTAACGTGGCCCTGGCGCACAGGCAACTGAAGGAACATGGGTGGGTTTTAGTCAGTAAGAGTCTGACACGCCCTTCCGCTCCGCCCAGAGCGGGAGAGGTCATTTGATGATTTCCAACCCAAAAAAAAAAAGCGTCGAACGATTACTTCTATAGAGATGCGTAGCTAAGCATCATTTGGCACTTTTTGACAAGCGTTATCCCCAGTTTTCGATTCGTATGATGGAAACATTAGCGAAAGCAATAGCGATTGTAGAAATAGAATCGCTCCAAAGCGAATGCCATTTTGTCCTAGGCCCTCTAGACTTATAGTTAATACAAGTCTGAAATCGCCTAGACATCTTGAGCAAGCGTGGTGATCAATGCTCGTGCCTTCTTTTTATAAGAACAGGCCTTTGAGGCTGGTATTATAAGAGTTGACGCAAAGAAGTGGGATTTTATGGGTTAATTTTAACATTACCCAACAAGTTTCTTCTTTCCTGTATCGTGGGTACGTTTGTTTGTAAACACAAATGCACATTTAAACCGGCAGTCAAGAGACGGAATAATTAACCGAAGTGCTTATGCAAGTATTTTTCCGTGCAGTAGTATGCAGAACCCGTAACATGTAACAACCAATCACTTACTCAATACCCTGTTTTTGTTTATTTTCATCGCTGCATGGCTATTCCACGTTTATTTGTAATGTCCATCAATAAAGGCTTTTAAGCATATATGCACATAGGTATGCACGAGCATAAATATACAGTTTGGCAGGCACGTCGACGCGCAAACTGAAACCATGAATGAATGAATGAATGAATGAATGATATATTTATTTGCAAGAATATAGGTAGCTAACATAAGTTCTTAGTATCTATGGGTGTCACTATATTCGGCATTTCAGCCGTGCAAAAATTCATGCGTGCATGAATTCAGCACATGATTCTAGACCCCCACAGCTCAGCAATAATATCTGATTTCATGATTCACCCATTAATATCTGACGTCAACGTGACGGTAAATATGTGATCATTTATGGAAGGCATATACACGTGGCAGACAAATATGTGACATCGAAGGGACACCTAAATTATCTGACGAGACAAGCGACGTCAAAATATCAGATGTATCGACTTTAAAAAGATGTGTCATTTGATATTTTGAATGTCATGTGATATTTTGGCGTCGCTTGTCTTGTCAGATAGTTTTGGTTTTCCTTCGATGTCGCATTATTGTGCTGCAGCCGATGCCTTCCACAAATTATCAAATATATTAGCCGTCATCTTGACGACAGATATTGATGGATGAATCAAGAAATCTGATATTATTGCCGAGCTGTTCATAGTTATATATATTATGGGATACACTCATGTCTCAATTATATTCACTCTACCAAACATTCAGCGATCGCTGTCGTCCAGGTCACCAGTTTAACATGACCCCCTAACCCACAGAGTATCAAAGCTGAGAGAGGGGTTTGAGTAACTTTGTATGGACTAGTTGCGTAATTTTTTTTTTCAGCGGTCGCCTATAAAATTCGTGTTACTTTGTTGTGCTGTGTTAAGTACACATAATTAATGTAGTACACAATTATTTTTGTCCTAAGTGATATCGAAACTGAGATATTTGCATTTGAAGATTTTAAAAATGTCGTCAATATAAATACTTCAATTACTGTCCTGCGTAAAGAAATCGTAGTTATGTTTTTAGAAAGTTGATATTAGAGATTAGCTTTACTGTTTTACAACCGTCTGCCAATGTGACGTTAGTATTGGGTCTTGGGAAAAAATAAAAACACATACTTTATTGCATTTTATTACATGTTAAGTAAAAACATATTTCTTAACCCTCTTCGTCTTTTTGTTCTCAATATCATGTCGAATAATCGTATCTAAAAATTGTGCGCGCGGGGTCAGATTATTTTGATATCTGCCCCATCCCACGTACCATATAATGAATATTGGTTTCCCCATATTGCATCCAGCCCTTGTGTAGTTCTTTCTACGAGAATGTACACGTAATATATCCGTCTAGATGAATGTCGATTGGATCCTACCTTTAAGAAGCCACGGGTCAATCCAGTTTAAGGTTTCCGCCGAAAAATCATGATTATTGGGTTCTCGGCATACTTCAATCACATATGAGCCGTCAGTTTTTACATGTTCTCCGTTCTACGAGCTTGTTTTATTTGATACGTTTCAAGTGCATAGAGAATTAAATCATCGGCACTTAAAATAGGAAAGTCATCCAGCCCAGAAACTTCAACATTCATATATTCAAAATCAGCCCTTCTTCTATTCAGATTATTCGCAATGACATACTCGCCTAGTTGATTCAAAGGGCTATGGTGAGGTATACGATTTATTATTTCCTGTGTTAGCCTATGATCAGTCAGTGGTACTCCAAACGCCTTTAATAATGCTGCAGCTATTCTCATTTCTTCAAATAGATGACTTCCAACTACATTAAAATTCGGCCGTCCGGTCCATTTATCTACGTCATTGTATTTGATTTATTTTATTTGGAATTCCTAAAAAAATACGGCAGAAACCTAAAAGAGTGCAGTAGAATATAATAACTTCTTCGATTTTAATTAGCAAAACAAAACCAAATGTCTTCGTTTCGATATGGTTTAGAGAAATATATCCATAATAGCTTTTGATCGCTTTATTCTGTTCTTTCATAATATCCTAGTTTCATTACTGGCCGCTCAACTTCAAAACGACGCCGACCGACGCCAGCTTTACCTAAACCCCTTTCACGATTTAATTGGAGCATGTACATGTCTGCTGTGACTCTATGTTACATGCTCTATAGAGCCCAACAATAGCCTTTGATTCAAACCGCAACCAGTAACATCGCGTAATTGGATTTAGTATCTACTCGTCTTCATTTTACAATTCATTCACAAATTACAATTAACTCCCTTAGGAATAGAGTTATTGCATGTTGGTAATTGAATATCTTTGTGTAGTTAATCTATAGCTATGTAGGTATACAGGGTTACTTATTGGTTATATGTTGGCAATCCGATAAGTGGATGTAGGAGAGGTAATTTGCAACCGAATTACCCCTGATGTCCCCGATGCAAATGTCAACCATTTTCGAGTAAATTGACATTTTATATTTTTTTTGAAGTTATCTGGTGTCGTATTATATCTCGTTGGATAGCTGAGAAGTTGAACATATTTTTGGAATGTTCTGCCGATAAAATACTTCTGTGTTTTTTTTGCAAAAAATCTACTATTTTAGTCACATAACCTGCTCAAAATGATAGAAAATTGTAACGATTTGTAAAACTATTAAAGATAATTATCATTTAATGGATTATTATTATGTATTGAAGTAGAAGCAGAAAAGCATGCCATGCATGTTTTTTTAAAATATATTTTCAAAGTAGTGTACCGCTATAAAATGTTAAATTACTAGAAACTTTTTGACATTAACATAGGGGTCATTACGGGTCATTTTGTTGCAAATGACTTCTCCAACATCACCTTAATGGATTGCCGATATGTAAATAATAACCCTGTATGTCTAAATAGCGTCAGACAGCATTTGGCTGACATTAATGCTGAAATTAACCTTTTTGGCGTAGCCGTAAGACAAACACTATTGTCGTTAAAAAAATATTTTCATTTCTTTTATTTGTCGGTATGTTGTGTTTCACTTTCTGTGTCCCAATAAACGTTATTCTTACTTTTTTCTTTAATTTCTGATGTGATTTGAAGTTTTTAGGTATGCCTTGCTGTCAATTTGCTTTAAAACAATACTGCACTTTTACACCCCATTTCACAGACAAACACTATTTGCGCAATGAATTAGTGTTAAAACAAAACCATATTTTCCGTTTTTATCAATTGAATCGCTTCAATATATTATTCTGAATTCGATCTCTTATCATAATATTTGTCATGTCATTGCACTCAATATTAATTACTCCTCGTTGCCAAACGACTACCTATCTGCCAACTTTACCACTTCACGTACGTATGTATATAAAACACCAATATTGAAATGCATGCTGTATACATACATAGAGTATGTACAGACTCTTTCATTGCTGGAGTACATTCGTGTATCGATTGGTGCACTCCTATTTCAACTTTTCAACCGTTGCTTCGTCCAGACCGAATTCTAAAGGTAAACATCAGTGCAAATTGGGGGTTGTTTTTAGATAGAAAATATGCTTTATGTTCTTCTCTAGTAACGGATTTGTTCCTTATGTATTGTATGGTTACATATCAGAGATCAAGTCTCGAACGCTTCTTTCAAGATTATATTATTTTACTAGCGACCCGCCCCTGCTTCGCCCGGGTAGCAAAGCATAATATAATATAGCTTATGTCACCCGGAGATAGTGTAGCTTCCCAACAGTGAAAGAATTTTTGAAATCGGCTCAGTTATTTCGGAGCCTATTCAATACAAACAAACAATCATATCTTTTCATATTTCGTTTATTACAAAATATATTTAGGTTATACCTTAGCCTCAGCAACACGTGGTAGGTTATGCTGTTAAATTGTAGTTTATATGAAACGTTTGTATTTTTAACATAGCGCCATCTATTGAATACTTACTCAATCCAGTCAACAGATATCGCCATCTGTTAGAATCGTTTAGAGCTAACAGATAATTGTGATAATCAAATAATAGACAAATAATTTGCAATAAGATAATATTGCGACAATAAATTGAGATGTAAGCTATCCTATCTTTCAAGTTGCATCAAATTGCACACGGTGTGCAAATCAAATTTAAAATCGGTTCAGTAGTTTAGGAGTCCATCGCGGACAAACAACGTGACACGTAATTTTTATATATATAAAGATTACTAGCTGCGCTCCGCGGTTTCACTCACAGCGGTGTGAAATATACTTAACGACCTATTCACACACCTACCAAATATACATTCAAAATTTCATAAAAATCTGTCCAGCCGTTTTGGAGGAGTGCGACCACAAACACCGTGACACGAGATTTTTATTTATGTAGATTAGTCGTCAATGTCCCACTGCTAGGCAAAGGCCTCCCTACTCTCTTTCCACCTCTCTTTGTCCAGAGCTGCCAAGGACTAATCTTTGTTAAAGGAGGCCTTCAGCGATGACGTTTGCCATTAAGCGGGACCCACTGGGTCGTAAGATTGGGCCAAGATTAGCCGATTATATTCCTCCCGTAAATTGGAGTCTTTTGTTATTTTATTGCAAAGAAAAAGGGGAATTCCAGCTGTATTTTCTCCCGTGAAACGTAAAAATTTTACTCATAGCAGAAAAAGAGGTAACAAAGTAGCCTCCTTGCAAGATGTTATAAAGAGTTAAAATTTGTGAGTTTGTATGTAGGAGTAATCTTTGGAACTGCGGATCCGATTTCGAAAATTCTTTCACTAATGGGAAGCTACATTACGCAGTACCGCCCGAGTTTCATATAATATCATATTTTATGTTAAAACAAGAAAGGAGATCCGCCAAAATTGCCCCAGGCCCGGCGCAGGAGAAATGTATCACTGATTTTAGAGTAATAATATAAAAAGTGAGTCAGTGAGTGTTATTTTAAAGTGTCATTTTTTCATCTAGCGCTTCTGAAACTTTTCAGGGCAAAAAAACTATGTTAGCCACCGAATTTGGCAATAGCGGTACTTCACAATATTTCTATTATTATTACTCTGAAATCTGAGATATATTTCTTTTGCGCCTGGGGTTTTTTGTATGTGATTTGGCGAATCTCCTTGAATACCGGGCTCGTGGCTTAGTAATAACGGCCGGACAGGTCGATCGATCAAGTTAAACTGCGCTTGCCGCCGTCGGTCTGTGGATGGGTGACCATCTTTACATACCGCGACCCCTCCGTGCCTCGAAAAGCACGTTAAGCTGTTGGTCCCGGCTGTCATTCGTGGATCTTTGACAGTCGTTACGGGTCGTCAGGGGTCGTCAGAAGCCCGAAAGTCTGACAACCAGTCTTACCAAGGGGTATAGTGTTACTCAGTAACTGGGTTGTAGAGGTCAGATAGGCAGTCACGTAAAATACTGGTATTCAGCTGTATCGGGTTAGACTGGAAGAAGACACCAAAAATAGTTGGGAAAAGACAAGAAATTTAATGCTGACGAAGCCGTGGGCATAAGCTAAAAACGTAGGTAATGAAGTTTCAAACCTAGTCAATGTTAATTTTCAAACATCAAAGAAAAAATCAACCTAAGATTATTAAGTAACTACGCTTAAATTCTCAATTTAAAAAATAATTATGTTGACTTTCTTGTGGTCAATTGAACTAAATCTTTACTTTATCATTTCATTAGTAAAATGTTCTGGGCGAAAACACGGCGAAAAACAGGAGACAATTAAAATAACTTCATGCCCCGCGGACTGAATAGTAATTTGGTCCTTTTTCCTCCAATTTTCTTCAAGAAGTTAATTTGGGAGTTCGGGCCATAAAAACGTAAAATGTGTCAGTTTCGTATGATCCCGGGCAAGTCGTAAAAAGTACCTACACTAACGGCGATATGGTGCTTCGTTACGAATAGGCTATCCTATTGCATCCCACGGGTGTCGTAAGCACCACTCTGAGATTATATCACGGGCTATATTTTTCGTAGGTCGTAGTCAAACTCAAAGCATTTATTTCAATTAAACCATTTACAGGCACTTTTGAATTATCAAAGAGTCGGTCAGTTAGAAAGTTGAAGCTAGTTGCCCATTCCAAAACGTAGATCTCTATGGAGAAGAACGGGCAAGCAACCCCAAGGACATTCTTTTTTAATCAAGATATTACAAAATTCCTGGGTACATTATTCTTGTTGCTTCTATATGCGAGAACAATGAAAAAAGAAATATATTAAGAAACAATTCAAAATAAAACGTTCACGAACATGACGCGTGGATCAGCACCATCCAGCTCAACCATTTTGTAGGGAACCGAATGATACAACACGCGCGCCACCAACAGTGAGACATTTAAGTGAGCATGACATAGTCTCAACTGCCATGCTGTCAAGTCAACATACATAATAATGATATAATAAACGAATCCATGGTACACACATTTACAAAATTGAAAAAAATGCTTCTAAATTATACAAAACTATAGTTTGCTTTGTATTTGAGTGATGAATAAAATTTTACTACATAAAAGAAAAGACGAGTCGGAAGAGTCGGAAAAATACTGGCATCCGGTCTAACCAAACCTATCGCATATCTTGCCCAATTATAACGTAAGACTGGTTTGCTCCAAATAGTCTTTATTTATCAATTTTAAATCAAAATGGTCGTCATATTAGAATTATTTATCATATTTTACCGTGAAGCTATAGTTCTCAATCGATTCATTTTCATCGAAATGTATCCAATCGGTGTGGCAATAATGATAAGGTTCTCACAAGAGGTGGAGTTTGTTTGCCAATGCAGTTGGATGCATGAATGGAGCTTTCATATAAGTTTTAACACAAGGATTCCCTGTATCCGTTAAAGATATAAATGAAATGTGACTCGCTTGGAAATAAGTTGATTTAATACCGATTTCGGTTACAAATATAATTTAAAGGGATCACGCGGTGCGTCCGCTGATGACCGTATCTGTCCGCGAGTAGTCGTGGAGGCGCGGTCGGTGGTTCGATCAGCTGTGTTTGACCCCTCCACCCGCGCATCCCCCGCTGCTGCTGGTACACGCGTATGATGCGTGAACATCCTCCGGCGCGTTGAAAGCCTTAGCTTTCAAGACGTAGACGAGGTAGGGAGTCTGGAAGCGGCCCTCTGTTCTTTGTTGTCATCTTTGGGTTCTGAAGTTGGCAAAAGACATAGTTTATTGATAGCCCTTCGTATAATGCCCCTTGAAGTAGTGACGTCAGCTACCCTACTGACGCCATCGGCCCCTGGATAGAGGCGACACACGCGCCCTAGCCGCCATTGTAATGGCGGTAAATTGTCTTCCTTCAGTACAACCACGTCCCCGCTGGTGAGTTCTTGTTGTCCAGTGCGCCATTTGGTGCGCTGCTGCAGCTCAGAGATGTACTCCAGGCGCCATCTCTCCCAGAAGTGCTGCCTTATCTTCTCTAGGAGCTCGTGTCTATTAGGTCTGGTAGCGGTGATGGGCTTCGTTGGAATAGACATAAGTGGTCTCCCAATTAGGAAGTGGCCTGGGGTCAGAGGAGAAGGATCAGTACAATTTGACGAGAGAGGAGTCAGCGGGCGTGAATTTAATATGGCTTCAATCTGTGTGAATAGCGTTGCTAGCTCCTCAAACGTCAAAGCAGCCTTTCCAGCTACACGTTTTAAATGGAATTTAGCTGATTTAATTCCAGCCTCGAATATGCCGCCGAAGTGGGGAGAATAAGCAGGGCTAAATAAAAACTTGATTCCTTCAGAAGTGGCATAATCACTGACCAACTGACGGCTGGATCTAAGCAGCTTGCCTAATTCATTGTTGGCACCTACGAAATTCCTGCCGTTGTCGCAAAAGATCTCATGACATTTTCCTCTGCGTGACACGAATCGTCTTAGGCATAAAATAAAAGCCTGCGTACTCAGTTCACTCACAAGTTCCAAGTGTACTGCCTTTGTACTAAGGCATACAAATAAACATAGGTAACATTTACTAATTCGGTTACCACGACCTTTACGATTACTTATCATAAAAGGTCCAGCAAAGTCAACTCCACACGAGTAGAAAGGGAAACAAGCATTAGTACGCGCTTCAGGTAAATGACCCATTATTGGTTGCACCGTATCCGCTCGCAGACGAACGCAGATAATACATTGTCTAACTACTTGCCGCGCTAAGCATCTCCCTCCAATAGGCCAGTACTTATCACGCACTGATGCTAACAATAGCTGTTGACCTGCGTGGAACAAACGTATATGTTCATTAATCATTATGCATTTGGTTAAATGATGTTTTGAATTTAATATTATAGGGTGTTTCTTATCAAAATTATAATTTGAGTTTTCTAAACGACCACCCACGCGAACAATGTCATTTGAATCTATAAATGGAGTTAACTGTAATAATTTATTTTTCTGTGGTAATGTTTTTCCTTGTTTAAGTATTCCAATTTCGAACGAAAATGATTGTAATTGACTAAATTTAATTAATAACATAACTGAATTATTTATTTCATCTGAGTTTATAGGGCCTGAGTATCTTTCTTTATTTTTATGACAGTTGTTAACAAAACGTAGAACATACGCAAATATTCTACTTATTTTATTAAAATTGGAGTACTTATTGAAATCTATAAATAAACTATTGTCAACAGACTTGTTTGCTGCAGATAATGGCGAATGCACCTTTAACTCGGGTAATGTTTGATCTACAAACGAATTCTGTGGCCATTCTATACGTTCCTTCTTTAGGAAAGAAGGACCTTCCCACCATAAAGACGAAGATGATAGGTCCTGGGGTTCAACTCCCCTTGAGGCCAAGTCAGATGGGTTCATATTTGTAGGTACATGTCTGTGTTCAAACCCATTAGTTAACTCGTTAATTTCATTAACCCTGTTGCAGACAAACATTTTAAGTTTTCTTACATCTGTTTTCAACCATCCTAAAACCACAGTTGAATCAGTCCAAATGGTTCTACAACTTATATTAAATCGCAATGACTGTAGAACTTTATGACATAATCTAGCTCCCAGCAAAGTACCAAGTAATTCCAATTTTGGTATAGTAATAGGCTTTAAGGGTGCAACCCTTGCCTTTGCGCACAAAAGTCTTACCGTAACCTCATTTTTGTCATTTATAGAACGTAAGTATATACATGAGGCATACGCTTTCTGTGACGCATCGACGAAACAATGCAATTCTATGGATATCGGAAAATTACAAAGAACATTTCTGCTAATTTTAATATCAGAAAGGAAGTGTAAATTAGACATGAATTTAAACCACGTATTTAATAGGTTTTGTGGTAAAGGCTCCTCCCAATTTAACTTAATGACCCATAACTGTTGTAAAAAGATTTTTGTTTTAATAATGCATGCACAAATTAATCCTAAAGGATCAAATATTTTACAAATAGTAGCTATAACAACCTTTTTTGTAATAATTTGCGGTGGCGGTTCGACCTTTGACGGATACTCAATAATGTCTAGTTTTGGAGAATAGTTCAAACCTAGCACACTGGATTCTTTAGTTAAATCTACCGGGTCGAATATGGTATCATCACCAGCAAATGCATGTAAACAGTTAGTACGAATTTTTCTTAAGGGGTAGCATGCTGAATCTAGAATTTTCTTAACATTTATATAAATATGCTGTAATTCACTTTCACTATCCGCTCCCGTATTCAAATCATCTACGTAAAAGTCACTTTTGATAATGTTCGCGATAGTGGCGTCTTTACATTCTTTAGCTAATTGTAATAAACATCTGGTACTCAAAAACGGAGCGCTGGCCAACCCATACGTTACTGTATTTAATTGTAAAACCTTTAAGCTACTATTATCATCGGGTTCCGTACAAGATGAATTTCTCCACAGAATTAACTGAAGGTGACGTTGAGAAGTATGCAAGGCCGTTTGTCGGTACATTTTCTCAATGTCTCCTAAGAGAACAAACCTATGCCCGCGAAAGCGTAACAAAATTGAGAATAAGTCGGACTGCACAACTGGACCTACAGCCTGTATATCATTTAATGACTTGCCAGAGGAAGTTTTGGCTGAGGCGTCGAATACCACTCTCAATTTTGTTGTTTCACTCTTCTCGCGAATTACGCAGTGATGTGGGAGGTAATTACCAAATTCTGGGCGATCTACTTCACTCAAATGACCTAACTCTTTATATTCATCTATAAATTTAGTGTATGACTCCTTGAGTTTCGGATTTTTATTTAATTTTAATTCTAAATTCAAGAAACGTTTCTTAGCCAGATAGTATGAAACACCAAGATTAGTTTCGGGTTCTTTTAATGGCATGCGGACACAAAACCGACCGTCAGGTAAGCGGCTCGTGTTTTCTATAAAGTCTGTTTCGCAAAATTGTTCCTCTAATGAATTTGTTTTTGTCTCTGCAGGTAGTTCTTCAATCTCCCAAAATTTCTTAAGGGAATTATCAATACTCGAAAAAAGATTGAAATAACAATAGACCTTAGACTTGGACTGACTGATACCGACTGGGCCGGCTATCAACCATCCTAATTGTGATTCTTGTAAAGTAGGCTTATTAGACCCTAGCTTAATTTGATTCGTCCCAATAATGTTCCAAAATATGTCAGCCCCTAACAGCACATCTATAGTTGAAGGCTGGAAAAACTTTGGATCCGCTAGCTGTATACCGGACGGAATATCTAATTCTCGGATGTCTATGTCGACGCTGGGTAGAATACCTGTTATCGTTGGAACCAATAAACAAGAGACCTGAGTACTATATGCAGTTGAATAAGAATTAAGTTTTATGACACACTTTCCTGAAATGTTAGTTTTAATATTATTAAGCCCGAAAACATTTAGGTTTTCACTAGAGCTCTTATTTAACCCTAATTTCTCTCGCATAACCTCTGTTAAAAATGACGATTGACTACCAGTGTCTAACAATGCTCGCGCCTTAATCTTTTTATTGTTTAACTCATTAACGATTTCTATCTGCGCCGTACACAACAACGTGTGAGTCATCGTCGTAGCCGATAATGTCACCGGCTCATTTAGTGAACTATGTGCACTTTGTTCTGCGCAAGAACTGATTTCATTTTTATGAATCAAAGTGTTATGGTTCCCTTTACATATCTGGCAAGAACCCTTCAAACGACACCGATGACTATTATGCCCACTACGTAAGCATATAGTGCATAGTTTTAACTTATTTACTTCGTGAATTCTATCGTCGTAGTTCATTTGCTTGAACTTCGGACATTCATGAGTAAAATGATTCTGATTACAAATTATGCATTGATATTTTCTAGTATTTGAATCCGAAGCAGCTAAGAAAGATCTCACAGGTTTATTATTTTGAGAGATTTTATTATGTTCCTGTTTATCAGATCTATTATAGTGGGTAGTTTCTAAGATATCTGCTCGGTTGCGTAGGAATGCGTAAAACTTGTCCAACGACGGTAAATCCGAAAAACTATTCCTATATTCCTCCCATTTCATGCTTGTGGTGGAATCCAACTTTGCTGAGACCATGAATATTATTAAAACATCCCACTGCTCGGTAGGAAGCCCTAAAGTGTGCAATGAACTCAAGTTTTTAGATATGTGATCAATTAAATACCGCAATGCTTTAAACGATTCCTTCACAATAGGATCAATACTTAATAATGACTTAAGGTGGTTATTTATTAAAATATTTTTACAGTTATAACGGTCACATAAAATTTTCCATGCATTCTCATAACTATCGGCGGTAAACTCAATTGATCTTATAACGACAGCGGCACTATTTTCTAAGCTTGATCTTAAGTAATGATATTTATTAATTAATGGAATCGAGTTGTTTTTATTAACGAGGGAATCGAAAGTATCCCTGAACTCTAACCACTTTAAATAGTTCCCATCAAACTTTGGCAAACTTATAGTAGGTAGTTTTATAGAATTGACTGAATGTGAGCATTGATTCGACGTACATTCATCATTTACTGATCTTTTCTCTAAATTAGCACATTCAATCAATTCTTTAGCCGTGGAAAGGAGAGAAAAGAATTGTGATTCTATCAAATCCCGCTCAGTTAACTGCTCATCTACATTTGAAGAGAGGACTTCTATGTCCGATTGCATGACGTTGAAATCTGATAACAATTCCTGAAATTTATCAATCCGTAAAGTTAACTCTTTGACCTGAATACTTGTCATTTTATTCGCGCCCACTTGGGTTAAGACATTCACGTAGTCTTTAAACTTTGTTAATCTACCCTTTATTATGCTACGCTTTTTAACAAGGTCTTTCAAATTCTCTCTTCCTTCCATAACTAATTATTCCGAACAATGAAATTAAACACTGAACTAGGCAAGAGAATGAAATGATCAAACCAGTTACAATGGTTCCGTCGCACTTTGATCCAGCCGCCTTCCTACCGTCGCCACTCAAGCGCTCGATGGGCTCGCCAATCACAAGCAAAGCACTGGGTACAGCGGAATGGAAATTGCTAGACGCGACGTCAGGCAGTTCCTTCTGAGTTTATCTGGAAGTTTGCATAAATGGGTGAAGTTAAAACAAATCTCATGAGAGGGTAGGCGGGTAAAATTTCGATGACGAAAAAAATTACTAGGCAATATTTGAATAAATGGGTTTATGCTTTTAGATTATGTACTTTTAGATTATGTAGCTAGGGATGGAAATACTTTATGCATATGCATATTTGAACATTTTAACCGATAAGCTGAAAATTAATTATTTTAGCTAAATGGAATTTACTCAAAAAAAAAAATAAGAAATTAGAATGCAGTAAGTAGGTATAGGCAAGCTCTCGCAATAGCCGAAGCGTAAATCATAAAAGATAGTACGTGCACACGAAATGCTATCTCATTGGCGCTTTCGGAGCGGCTAGCTTCACACAAATTCGAAAGGGATCGAGAATTAGGGGATAGGATTATTTAGGCCAACTTCCCTTGAGTATCCAGCCAGATGTCCAGCAGTCCTTAGCAAAGTTCTTCACTCCACCAGGGCAGAAGGCAGCATAAGCAGCAATCCGATCCAATCTTCCTTTCGGTTAAATTCAAATTCGAGTAGCGGTTATCCGTTGTTACTCTTGATCCGTGGAATGCAGTATTGTTAGAATATCGAAGACGGTCGCCAATTGTTAAAGATATAAATGAAATGTGACTCGCTTGGAAATAAGTTGATTTAATACCGATTTCGGTTACAAATATAATTTAAAGGGATCACGCGGTGCGTCCGCTGATGACCGTATCTGTCCGCGAGTAGTCGTGGAGGCGCGGTCGGTGGTTCGATCAGCTGTGTTTGACCCCTCCACCCGCGCATCCCCCGCTGCTGCTGGTACACGCGTATGATGCGTGAACATTGACGATGCTCGAACACTCCGAGCGGAACAAATACGTATGGGTAGATCAAATACTAGATATACTATATTGAAATGGATTCCTTGAATGAATCAGAGCTACTGATAGTACTGAGACAGACAGACAGACATAACTTCATCGTTTTTCGATATTTGCTTTGTGGATTAAAATATTAGCCAATCAGCATGGTGGTAGCGGGGCTGACTGGGCGGATTGCGCTGGACGTCCCTCTAAGTATCGCTACTTCTCTGAGGAGCGTTGATTTTGTTTTTGATAATCATAATCATTTATTTGTCAGAATATGGTACATTATAATGGTTTTAAGATTAGTCAATGGTATCATCACATTCTGCCGTGTGGCGTGAAAATATTGATGTATCCCTATCTGTTAAAACGCCCGAAATTAATAATGTATCTCAATTCCGAATTTTTACCCGCGATCTTTGACGGTAGTTTATGATTCGTCATCTCAGACTCAGATTGGCAAAGTCGGTCGTTGATTGGTTGACAGGCACATCGGGACGAAGATTAAGATTAAGATACATTATTAATTTCGGGTGTTAGTCATCACAAGTGGCCCTTCTTACTTCCGTCGCTACTAACAAATCAATAAATTCAATAAGTTTTACTGTGTAACAAAACGTAGTAAATAGAGTTGCCTGTTACGTCACTAGCCTTTGAATTGCATTTGGAACTTTGCCAAATACTGAAGGCCGAACAACGAAGCCCACGACCTGAAGTTGGTCTGACTGCATTATTAAGGTAGACTAAGACTGGCTGACTGAATGGCGGTTTACCTGAAGTTTCAGACTTCAAACGAATTATGTTTAAAACTTTCATGTTTTGAACACGTTATAAAACACTTTCACGGTTTCTGAAAAGATTTTGAATTAAATCTGTCGTCTTATCTTTTATGAAGTCATTTGCATGGCCACAGAGTATATAATAGTGCAAGTAGAGAAAACTCACTCCGCAAAATCATTAAAATAAATAACGAATCTTGCTACGACACAATAAAGTGCAATGAGGGTTACCGCGCTTGAGTTCGCCGCTGGAGGCGTTAGTGTAGAGTAAGGTCTATAGATGCAAAAATATGTAAGTACTGAACGTTCACTGTTTGCGGGATTTTTTATCACGGATTTTAATGAATGATTCATAATAGCTGTAATGGTTGTGCCATTCTTGATTAATTATGGCTTAAGATTTTAAGTAAAAAGTTAGGATCTAATTTGGTAGCACTTGAAGGGAGAATAAGATTTGTCAGCTTTATGCTTACCAATTTTAGGAACATTACAATCTAAATATTCATTTGAAGTTTTAAAAGGTAATAAAATAAACATACTATGAATATAAGAGTACATAAACATATCCAAAACATCAAATAAAAGTACTGCAACAAGACCTTACTCGACAGTGGCGCCAACTGGTGAGCACAAAAACGATACCCCCATTCAGGTCGCACAGTGCTAATTATCTACAGTTATATTTACCTAGAAGTTGCCTCTGATTCTATCGCGTAGCTCTTACCTCTTCTGACTACGTTAGGGTTGTCTTCTATAAAGAACTAGCTTCTCCTCGCGGCTTTGCCCGCGTGGAGGTCGGAAATTACCCCACGGGGACGTGCTACTGGAATGAAAAGTATCCTATATCCTTTTCCAGGATGCCATCTACCTCCATGCCAAATTTTATCGAAATCCGTGCAGCGGTTTAGGCGTAAAAAGGTAACACACAGACATGCAGAGAGTTACTTTCCAATTTATATAATAACTATCTTTTGCCAGCGGCTTCGCTCGCGTTAATTTAGAATTTGACAATCAGTTCGGATTGTTCAGGGAATAATAGTCCGGAGGATGAAAAACCGGTCTATCGCACTCTAGACTCACACAATATATTAAGTACTTCAATAAAAAATAAATAAAACTCTTAACACATTACTAAAGTTTCTACAATATTATAATTCAATCATGATTCGAAAGACACGTGGCGCCATCTATTATCATAACGTTATTGTTGTTTTTCTTGGGAAGCGTACTTTTTTCGGGATAAAAGGTACCCTGTGTCCGTTTCTGTAGACCTGACAACGTATATGCCAAATTTCAGGATGATCGGTTCAGTGGTTAGACGTGAAAAGGTAACAAACAAACAAACAAACTTACTTTCGCATTTATAATATTAAAAGTTAGGATTATATAGCTTCTGCCCGCGGCTTCGCCCGCGTTGCCTACAGGAAACAAATGACATTTGTTTTTCAGAAGCAAGCAGTATAGGCGTTCTCATTATCTCAATTGAATATACAAACTGACAATATCAAACAAAGCAATAAGGACGAAGTTCTCCGTAAAACTAATCTCTGGGATGAGAGTAATATGTTTTTAACAGAACTCAAAGCGTGTGTGAAAAGATCTCTCTGTGTGTGTTTATACCTTTTTAGTTAACTTTTTGCCGTAATTGGGTTTTAGTTTTTATATCTTTTATTTTTTTACATATAAAGTTGAATAGGGAATAAAGAATATATTGTTAGTGTAAGCTTTTAATTATATACAGAAACAAACGCGTTTTTTTATATGTACTTAAGTACTTCAAACAATCAATCTGCCTAGCCATTTTCCCAACTATATGTTGGGGTTGGCTGCCAGCCTAACCGGATGCAGCTGAATACCAGTATTTTACATGAAGCAACTACCTATCTGACCTCCACAACCCAGTAACTGGGTAATTCTCTTCTTGGTAAGACTGTTTCTCAGACTTTCGGGCTTCTATTGACTCATAAAGACTCTCAAAGATCAACGAATGACAGCCGAGACCAACGGCTTAGCGTGCTTTCCGAGGCACGGAGAAGTCTTGGTATGTAAAGATCGTCACCCATCCTCAGACCAACCCTGGCAAGCGTAACTTAACCTGATGGATAGAGCCGTGCGGCTGTTATATAAGATCCTATTTGACTATGTTGGGGGATGATTTTGGAAAAACTGATACCACGTGTGTCAGTTTTTCCAAAATCATCCTCATCCTCATCATTTTAATTGTAGAGTATCTGTACAAATTTTCGAGTCAATCGACACGGAGAATAAAAAGTTTCACAAAAAATTCAACCCCCCATTTCACCCTCTTAGGGGTGGAATTTCGAAAACCCTTTTATTAGTGGATAGTTACTCTTCATAAAGTCATAGTCATAGTCATTTATTCACAAACAAGTAACCTGTATCTGAATGTACACACAAAATAACAACACTTATCACAAATTACACTCAAAAATTACACAATTACAGTATATACACTAAAATAAATTACATTTGAATTTCATATAAATTTTATCAACAATTTAAAAATAATAAATTTATATTTCTTCAATAGTATTTCGACATTACATTAAACAATTTGGCTAACACCTCAAAATGTTATTTAACAATAAAATAATTAATTAAAGACAAATTAGAATAGATTGATAAAAAGATCAGATCAGATCAATAAATTAGAGTGAAAAAATAAAACAATAAAATTTAACAACCCATGATTATCTCAGTAAAATTACAGTTCTTCCACCTTTTTTTTTTTTTGTTTTTTTTTTTTTTTTTTTTGTTTTCGGGGGGAAACCTTCAAAAGGCACCCGACCTCTGGGGATGGAGGTCGGGGAGTGTGGGATTTTTACCTCACTAAAACCACCCCGGTGATCACCATCAGCACATAGACAGTTCTTCTACCTACAGCATGCAGACACTTATTCAATAGGAACTTTTTAAATTTTATTTTGAAAGCGCTACAACCAGCGTTTTTTATGTCTAAAGGCAACCTGTTGAATAATTTTACAGACTGGTATCGTGGACTGTGTTTAACAATTCTTAAGTTTCATAAATTAAATTAAATTAATTAATTAATTAATTAAATTTTAGTAATCATTTACTAAAATTTTTATTCTTCAAGTCCTGTCTACGGGTGCCTTCCCTTATCTGCTGTTCTTCTACTATCTCATAGTCTTGTATGTATTTGGCCATATTACTTAAAAGTACTAATACATAAAGACTCGGTGTTGTAAGTATGCCTAAATTGATAAAATGTTGTCGGCAACTGTCCCTTTCTGAGATACTGACTATGGTACGAATTGCACGTTTTTGTAGTACAAAACCTCTTGTACTATTACATTCAATTATACTAAAGAACACACCCTCCAAATTTACTGTCTCTAGGGCCAGCGGTTTATGCTGTGCGTTGATATATCAATCAGGACTTTGAATTTTATATATATATATATATATATAGATAGATGGTTAGTGTATGGATCAGAATGTTGGGCCACAGAAGGGATGAATGAACGGCAATTGCATGCAGCTGTATAGAGATTGCTAAGAGGGATGCGTAGTGTTACGTGAATGGATAGAATAAGAAATGAGTACATAAAGAGGAAGTCTGAAAGTGGCACCGGTAACTGAAAAGTTGTGTGGAAATTTATTGTCATGTCATGGACATGTGATGCGGACGAATAAGGAAAATGTCATAAGGAAAGTTTTGAGCATGTCAAAGTCAAAGTCAAAATCATTTATTTCAAATAGGCAAATAAAAGGCACTTTTGAACGTCAAAATTTACAAAAAAATAGAATTGATTCTAGTTGCCCCTTCCAAAAGGTAGTTTCGTATGGAGAAGAATGGGCAAGAAAGTCCACCGTTACTCTCTTAAAATATTTTACAATATTATGTAAGTTCACATTAATTATGTAATCATATGTGAAGACGATGCACCTAGAATAAAATTACTATACCACAATAGGTAAAAAGAATTAAATATAATGCAAAGGCAGGTAAATTAATTATGTGATAGATACATGGTGCTCACATATTTACAAATATTGAAAAGTAGATGATGTTTCCAAAAATTTAACAAGTAATAATTTAGTGTGTGAGTTAAAGTAGTTAAGTACATAATGTAACAATCAGTGTCATAAAAATTATAAATTATACAATTAAATTAGCAACCATTTTGATTTTGTCTAGACTCTAGATTGTCCTATGGAGCAGGACCAGCATGTTTCCAAGCATTCTTATCTAGGATATAATCCTCTAATTTGTAATATGCTTTTTTACAAAGTGTACTTGAATGTGGAATGTGAATGTGGACTACATGAATGTGGAGTAGGGGAAGACCAAAGAAGCGATGGATGGACTGTGTGAAAGATGATATGGCTAGAAAGGTGGTGACTACCGAGCTTATGACTAATAAAGAAGTGTGGAAGAAAAACGCATATAGCACCGACACCAAATAAATTGGGGTAAGGGTAGGAGAATGATGATAATGAGTCAATTAAGTAATAAACGATAAACCGACGAAGTTACAGCACTGGTAGTTCTAAATAACCAATATGTTAGCAGTTCTGTGGTGATTTTCCTATACCGTTTAAATTGATAATTAACGATTCAGCTGTTTGTTTTGTCTGGGAGTTACATAGGTCTTTAATGTTAGTGTTTGTAAACCGAACCAAAATTATTGTGTTGTACTTGATAACTTGGTAGTTGTATCAACTTCTAACTAACCATATTAATATCAGGTGTGGTTTTACAAGTGCTTTCGTAATTATTGTAACTTCATTCACCGCAAACAAATAGTATTAGATAAAGCAAAAAAACTTCCGTGTGTGCATCGTGTGTCTTTTTCATTTACGCCATTTGCTTGTTGTTGAAACGTCCTGATTTAGTATAATATGGCTTCGTTTGTTACGAGAATCACCGACTCCTAAGACATAGGCACACACCTAGTTTAGGAGTCAGAGAATTAAAATTATTGTGACCTACTTATAAGCCTTATAGGCTCTTAGTCTTTGGATATTGTAATGTGATGACTTTTTTTTTGCTGAAAGAAAGTTTTTTTTTTGTATATTTCACCTGATGATAAGCGGTGATACGATCGACGATGAAGCATTTTATACCAAACTAACTTTTGGCTGCGGGGCTTCGCCCAGGGTGAGGTCGGAAGTTATATTACGGGAATGTATACTACCGAGATAAAAAGTATCCTTGTCCTAACCCAGATCATGGTTTGTCTGTGTGCCATTGATATCCGTGCAGCCGTTAAGACGTGAAAGGGTAACAGATATATAAACATTACTTTCGCATTTATAATATTATTTATATGTAAGTATAGTATGGATATTGAATACGTTTAAAATTATTATTTTGTAATGTACATAGGAATGGAACAAGCGTGCCACACTCGTTTGGTCTCTTGGAAACAAGCTTCGAGCTAAGTGAGGAGGCCACTTGTGGTATATATTAGCATCACTAGTTAACACATCAGTAAATACACAACAACTCATAGGGAACGTCTAGTCGCCACGAGGATAGCGCGGTACTCTCTTGATTGAATCATTGGTAGCGCCACCAATGATTTGTGCGCTACATTTAATTGTATACAGCGTGTATCAGAAAGGTGTGCTCAAAATTAAGGGTGTGCTACAGACTGTCAAACGGAACAGCTTTCTCCATGAGATCAGCATCGTTATCGCGAAAAAATATACATTCATCCCATCCCATATAAAACTTCAATATACTACTGGACGCAAATATATGGGTCGACTGATAATTTTTCCGCAATTTTGACCACATTTTTCTTATCTATACATGATATATATCACACCATTAAAAGCCTTTTTACATATTGTTATTATAAGGAAATAAATAAACGACCTATAACTAAATTATTTTGAAGTCGTTTTGGTAAATAATCTCTCAAAATATTTTCTGAAAAACAACTTACAGTATCACAAGTAACTATATTCGCGTGTAATCGAACAAAAACACTTAATATGAAGAGATTTGTCGTACAAACGTTCGATCCCGACATTAAACCTTTCTTCAAGGAAAGTACACAAAGGGCTCAATACTGCGGGTAATGACAAAGGATATTAAACGCCATACTAGAAGCGGATTCAGAAATTGTGAGGCTTCCACCAAATTAGCTCCTTTATATTACGGTTTATTTCAAGTACTTTTATGAGTATTGAGTTGAAATTTTCTCCGAGACAATAAATATTGAAGATTTTCTTGCTCATTGGCGAAGAAAGTTTGAATCTTGTATCAATGCTAAGACGATTTTGCTGCCACAACGAATAAAGTGATATCAAACTCAATGAGCCAATTAGCTTGGCTCATTGAGTTTCGATACCGTTTTATTTGTGTGATATAGATACCTACGGTGAATGACAAAAGAAGCAAATAATTGAGATCGGTTTAAATTTAGCTCAACCTTTAACAGTTTTTGTTAGTACGCTATGAGTTCACGCGACATTTCACACCATAGGGATCCTTTTATGAAAATTAAAATGCTTTCTCACAACCATTGCTCGTGCTTATGAAACCATATTACATATATATTTAATATTCAAAATACACAAGTACGTGTTACTATTTTATTATATGTATAAATAAACAAATTATGTCATGATTAATTTGTAAATAAATATCTACTCAAAGAGAGTGCTAGACTATGCCGAAAAATGTATAACCATTCACAAAGGTTTTCATTATATTCGAAATTCTCTCTCAAAGCTTTGATAAATTCTGATTCCTTTTTAACACTCTTTTGGTTTCCCATTTGTATAAAGAAGATAAAAGATCTGAAGAACTTGTATGAAGATTGTAAACAGTATGTCGAAAAAAAAAACATGCTGTTAACAACTTATTGATCGACGATGAATGGTGTATTGCTGTAACAATCTCAGAACATGCCTAATTTTAATGTATTTAATACTACAGTCGGGCCGTCGAGAAAATGCGTTCCTGACACCTGTCAGTGCGCCAATTCTAGTAGCTAATAAAGATCAAATTCGCCAAACACGTATTCGTTTGTATGAAACTGACAGATGTCAAGTACGCATTATCTCGACGTCGACTTTTTTTTACCACGTAACATCGATATTACTGTAATATCTAAGTTTAATATTAATATAAACCTTTCGGAATCAATTCTCTAAATGATTGTAAAAACCGCATGAAAATTCCTTGCGTATTTTAGAATACCGCGGTCACACAGGCAGACACGAAAAGCGACTCCATACTAATATTATAAATTCGAAAGTAACTCTGTGTGTCAGTTTGTCTGTCTGTATGCTATCTTTTCACCCCTAAACCTCTGAACGAATTTCGATAAAATTTGCCAAGGAGATCGATGGCATCCTGGAGAAGGACATATGCTACTTTTTGTCTCAAAAATAATTCTTAAAGAGGGTGATATAGGAGATGAAAGTTTGTATGGGAAACTTTGCATTTCTTAAGTTAGGGATATGATAGTTTAAAGTTATGCCTTTAAAAAGAATAGTACATTTTGATACGAGTGGAGAAATTTTGGTATTGCATTCGAGGCGGAATACACACACGAGCCGTAGGCGAGGGTGTTATGGAGCCGAGAACTGCAATAACAAATGTCGACGTGTATCAAACGATGTTTTTCAATACACTTTTGAAGAAATAAAATAGAAGAACGAAAAATATTTTTGTCAATAAATAAATAAGACTGAATTTGCTTTTTTTCCCGCGCTTTACCTTCGCAGGTTAAAGGAGAGGCAAAGGTATAAAGCCGCTAAACAGCCTAATATAAAAAATAGAAAATTCAAATATTTTTGAGTTTAGAACACAAATAAATGTTAATTTGTTCATAAACTTACATTTTTTTTTTTTGTAGTAATCGTGGTTTTTGATGATATTCTATTTATAAACGTAATTTAAATATCCAAAAAATAATAACGCTGTAAAGACGCATACCTATCTCTTTGCCGAGATTTAAAAAAAACAATCCCCGCCGACTATAGGCATTGGACCAATTTGGACTAAGTATAGGTATAGTTATCTGTGGCAATTTTTATTTCCGCACACGTGGGTAAATGAAAAAACGCACGCGTGTGAAATACATTGCATGTTGAACCTAATCGTAGTGCGCTAAGAACCAGTTTTCGAGGAAGTGTATTGAAAATACAATATTATTTGTTTCAGCGTTTTTGTAAAGTCGTCTCTCAAGGAGGTAAAGTAGGGGATTATTTTAAAATTCACATGATTATTGAAATTTTTGTGTACCTCTTTTTAAGAGATTTAAGGAATTGGAAATAAAGGCAGAACCCATATCATGAGGTATAATTTATTTTAGTATTTATATCATTTGATTTGGTGCATCCGCTTAAAAGTTTACAATTTGAAGTTTTAAAATAACTTATCTAATATGTAAATAATAGATTCCTACGTGGTCAATGGCGGCTCTAGAGTATTTCAAATTAATGATGATAACAGTTAAATGAATTATTATTATTTTTAAATTAGACATTTAGCATCATAAAAACCTGTTTAATGAAAAAAATAATTCCTATCATCCAAATCCATTTATTTTATTTTTAACACATTAATTATTTTTTACATTAATTTTTTTTAATTTTTTTTTTTTGGAACATGCTACCGGGATAAATCCCGGTAGCATGTTCCCGTGAGATATATTCCGATATCCACGCGGGCAGAAGCTAGCTTAAAATAAGTATAGATATAAATATTCATTTTAAATGTATCCTAACGATATTTAATAGAATCGCTTTTGAAATTGGTTAACCGAAAATTCGGTATAACAATTTCCCTTTGGTCAAACCATTTTTCGGTCTTTCACTTGCCCAGTTCTGTTCGGCAATATAATCGTATAATTGGTGGCGCAGTTAGTGACAACTATAAAGGAAAACGGAGGTTTATAGCCCATTAATTGAAGTAATAAAAATGGCCCGGTAGTCTTAATACTGCCGTTAAATTAGTTCTGAACGGGCAGTTAAGTTTTTTACTAACTGCAATGTAAAGATGTGATTAATTTGGTCCTTTCGTTTTAATTTATTTTCCAGAACGTAAAAAACACACACATAAACTCACGCCTTCTTCCCATGGCGGTAGGCGAAACTACAGAACGCCACCTGCTACGATCCTTACATACTCCTTTTGCTTCGTTTACGTCCATACATCTGGTCATACACGCCCGCCAGTTGCAAGTACTATGCACCTGACCTTTCTAAGAGGCTAAACATATTAACTACAATACTCAATACTATGATGATTGAGTATTGAATTAAAATGTTTTCACAGTTTGGTAACTTCGAAAGATGAAATTGCCAGCTATTATCCTTCATTAAATATGAGCGTCTGCAGACTTCGAAGCTTAAGTATAAAATTAGTTTAAAGGTCTTTGAGTAAATAGTAGATTGGCGCTTACCTTTAGCAAACTCAATAATCCAACTTTGACATGTGGTTAAGTGAGGGTCAGCGAAATTATTAAATACTTAAGGTGGATGCCAGGACTGCCGCGGCTGCGGATTGTTCGAAAGAGTTACCGTGGCCCTGGCGCACAGGCAACTGAAGGAACACGGGTGGGTTTTAGTCAGTAAGAGTCTGACACGCCCTTCCGCTCCGCCCAGAGCGGGAGAGGTCATTTGATGATTTCCCACCCAAAAAAAAAAAAAAAAGGTGGATGCCAGGAGGCTGGGAATAAAAGGGAACCCTTGTATTGCTGTCTGCAGTGGATATTCATCTATGGGGGAGGCATTTTCCCAGCAGTGGGGAAATAAAGAATAATAAAAACAAATGAAGGCTATTTAATCTCGAGTATTACCTTGTAATTCGCAATATTAATCTATTTTAATGAAATCTGGTCCTAAGATCCGCTTCTTTTATAAAGGCTGTGTGTGTCATGTTGCGGTATGCCGAGCCAAGGCGCAGGCAAGATGTGAATACCAATCAAGCTTAGCAAGCATTTTATGTGACCTAATAAATCGTAATAGTATCTTGTAATGAAAGTCCTTGAGATTAAGTCCTTACCTCTTTGGTTTTGCCTGTATTCATTATTAACAAATTGGTTTGTGAATCGTGCCAATCTGCGATCAGTGTGTGTTCTTTGTTCGTGTCAGGAATGGTGGGTTTAGGCACACTCAAAATCAGGCGAGAGTCTCTAATATTAGTAGGTAAGATGGATAGTCCCGTTCTAAGAGAGTCAATAATTTTTTACGTTCCGGACCAGTATATGCGTGGCGTTGTCAGACGACAGCATAGACTCCTCTGCTACCCACCTACATGGCGTGCTCCACGAACCAACACCACTCCCACTGCTAGAGCAATTAAGTTAATAAATGACTTTCTAAAATATATTCCTGAAGCAGATTTATTTTTTGATTCTCGAAGGACAATCGCTAATCATGTGTGTATTTATTTAAGTATGAAGAAATAATTGTTGAGCTGTTTAGTCTAAGAAGTGTAATGTTTTTTTTTTAATGTAAATTTGTAGAATTAGCATAGATATAAGCGATTTGGTGTAAACTGTTAGCTTATATTTGATGAATAAATGAATTTGAATTTGAATCACGTTTAGATGTTTCTCGTTTATGTAGGCAGGTCCCGCAGACAGGCGCGACGCGACGGTGTGACGAAATTCTGGTAGAACAATTTCCATGAAGTTTTCATATAGACATTGTTCTACTAGAGTCGAGTCGCGCTGTCGCGTCGTGCCTGTCCGCGGGAGTCTTTATAGGTCAGGTCAGGGTGGCAATAATATTGGGAATCTATTCATATCCATTCTTATAACCGGTAACTGCCACGTTGGTCTAATGGTCGCAAAAGCTACTGCTGAGCATGAGGTCCTGGGTTCGATTCCCAGGTCGGGCAAATTGTTATAGGGTATTTCCATCATGAATTTCTCAATAGCAGCCTGGAGTCTGGATTTGTGCCGGATGGCAATAGGCTCGCCCCCATACCATGGGACTTAAAATAACTGGCGAAATGTGGGTGTACTATAGGTACACCTCTGCCTAACCTTTCGGGGGTTACAGGTGTGATGTTATGTTTATACTTATAGGATATTTACTTGTTTTAATATTATGTGTAGTCAAAAGAAACCTTATCCTCATTCAGTTTCGGAGCAGCATAGACTGGGTAATAAGAACACAACAAATGTAAATAAACCTTTAGTTACTGCTCAAGTACATAAAACTCTATTTACTAAAAACGTATTCAGTTCCAAGAATCATCTTCCATGCATTACCTAATCAAATTATGTTTGACACGAAGTCACACGAAAACTTCGGTCGCGATAACTTACTTCGGAAATTGCGAACTAACTTCAGTGATATATTAAATAAATAAAAAAACCGGCCAAGTGCGAGTCGGGCTCGCGCACGAAGGTTTCCGTACCATTATCTATAAAAACGGCAAAAAAATTATGTTTGTTGTATGGGAGCCTCCTTAAATATTTATTTTATTCTGTTTTTTAGTATTTGTTGTTATAGCGGCAACAGAAATACATCATCTGTGAAAATTTTTCAACTGTCTAACTATCACGGTTCATGAGATACAGCCTGGTGACAGACGGACAGACGGACGGACAGCGGAGTCTTAGTAATAGGGTCCCGTTTTACCCTTTGGGTACGGAACCCTAAAAACACCACTATTATTAAATATTAACACCATACTATGTAAAACTACATTCTTACAAATAAATAAATTCTAATTCTAATGAACTTCAATATCAATTTCACCGCTCGTTATTTTGTTACAGGTAAGCAGTTATGGGAACCCGAGTACGGTGTGGGAAGTAAGTTTATGGCCTTATGTAATATGCATGACCGTAAAATGTTACTTTACTATACACAATAATATAAGAGGAAGTCAAAGAAGTGGTAAGATTTGTACAGATTTGACGTGTAAGTGTTTCGGTTTTGTTTTTATGGATGAAAGAAAATGGGAGACTACAAGTTATAATGTACTTAGTTTTAAATAGATACACGAATTTTCAAATTAATTGATTATGGAACATTACTTCGGTAAGTAGAAAAAAAAAAATGAAGTCCCACGTTGGGCGCCAAAATGTGCACCGTGCAGTCGGCGGTCGTTAATATGGCTCGTAGAGTTTTATCGTTGTTAATATGAGTCGTCTCTGCCACTGTCATACCTCTGTGGCAGTCTCTTTCTAAAGCTCAACATAACACACATAAGATCACGCCTGTATTCCCCGAAGCGTTAGGCAGAGGTGTACCTATAGTACACGCACATTTCACGCAAAACTTGTTGTGCCATATTAACCCCTTTTTTTTTTCTTTTTTGGATGGGAAGTCATCAAATAACTCAGAGCGGGAGGGCGTGTCAGACTTTTACTGATTAAAACCCACGCGTGTTCCTTCAGTTGCCTGTGTGCCAGGGCCACGTTACCCCTTTCGGATAAACCCGCGATCCCGGCAGGCCATATTAACCCTTGGTAGCTAAACCTGTACACACAAACGGCAAGGAAAATATGTAAAATTACAGATTAAACAGAGCATTAATAATTTAATTATGCTACAAGAGTTTTATTGTAACGTTAATAAACAAACTGAACTCGATAGTTTGGATACATACTCCGAATTTAATAGGTCATTTTCGAGAATTTAAGCAAATACTGAGAATTTTGAACAAAAGTAGACAAGGATTAAAGAGGTTGGACCGATTTGTAATTCATTCAAGGGACCGTGTTACTGTTCTTAATAACGCTAATTAATTCACTAATAACAAGGGAGCGAAAAAGGCCCTTGAAAAAAAAATTGCTTATCATTTTTATATTCCTTGGCGTATTAGGAGGGTACTGAGTAGGTATACTTCTAAATTGTTTCCAAGGAATAGAAAATTTCATGAGACAGCATTACTATGTTTAAAATAACCTCGTCCTTTTTCTAAGTCGGTTAATTAAATGTTACGTCTTAACATTAAAGGTCTCCTATAACCAGATTAGCCTGAAAACCTTTAGTAGTCATTATTTTAAGTGTAATTGAAAAGATAACGTTCAATTTATGTACCTTTAAGACATAACAAGACAGTCAAAAGTCGCATTTTCTATAGTTCAAAAGTGTTTTTCTCTAAATTAATAAAACATTTTTTTCCATGCTCAATCAATCTGCCTGGCCTTTCTCCAACTATGTTGGGGTCGACTTCCAGTCTAACTGGATGCAGCTGAATACCAGTATTTTACATGGAACGACTGCCTATCTGACCTCCACAACCCAGTTACTAGGTAACACGATACCCCTTGGTAAGACTGGTTGTCAGACTTTTGGGCTTCTAATTACCCGTAACGGCTGCACGTGCTTTCCGAGGCACGGAGGGGTCTTGATATGTAATGGATGGTCACCCAGCCACGACCTGACCGCGGCAAGCGTAACTTTGTAGCGGCATCTACAATCGCCACATGCGAGCTACGCGTCATACTGACGTCACGCAAAATCCTGCATCGCGCAAGCAGAGTTTACCGCGCAACTAGCATATATACAACATCCCGACATCAATCGTCGGGCAGTTGCCCACCAGACACGACATCCGTCTGGTCGGAGGATCCTCCCTTTTCCATAGAGTATGAGTGAACTTTACACCCTGTTCCTCATACCTCTATAACTTAACCTTCGATCGACCCGTGCGGCTGTTATCATTTGGCCACGAACCCCTAGAAATAATTACTATGAATATTAAAAGTGTGGCACTGTGACCTTATTCTCGACATGACTTTGCCATTTACACTTAACATTTGAACTGTCCGCAAAGCAGGTCAGCAAAATACTTAGTAAAACTATGGCTGCGAATTACGATTTATGCATAGTTCATTTTGACCTCACTATCGACTTTAGAACCTTTGAAAACTATGAAAACGATACCCATGACAAAAAAAATAAAATTCGCGACCACTGTCTTAGATTTTTATTTCAAACCCCCCAGAAAAAGAAATCAATTTTAACCGACTTCAAAAAGAGAAGGAAATCTGTATCACACTCTTAAATATGATCACGCATTTCTGGTACACGCTGTATATGAAATATATTGAAATTACGTTAAAGTAAAAACGACATGCGATATTATGTTGGGTAGATATTGTTACATATTTCGCAATGAGTAATGTTATAAGTTTACCTTACCGCATCGTGGAGTTTTCGTGAGCTCTTGTTGTAATAGTTTGAACGAAGTTCCTTATCACGCGTTGTATTCAGCACGTGGCGTATGAAGGCTAAACCAAAAATACTGTAATATTTTGACCGCACTTGTTTTTTAAACGACTCCAGAAAAAGGAGGAGGTTCTCAATTCGACCGTACTTTTTTTTTGTGTTTTGACTCATAACTTTTTCTAGGTGAATCGATTTTGATGATTCTTTTTTATTTGAAAGCTGGTGCTTCTCATGTAGTCCCATATAAATTTGATCAAGATCTGACCAGTAGTTTTTGAGTTATCCTTAATAATGCGTATTTTTTCCACGTAGTATTTATATTGATGATGTTTTGATAACATCCTGTCACTGTTATTTACATATCAAGTAGTGGTATACGAATTCGTGTGGTAGGTACCAGAATTAAAAAGTGAAAAATAAAAACATTTTTACAAAAAAGACAACCGACTTCCAAAAAAAACACTACAAAGTGAAAAAAATTACTTTAATTACGAAAGTCGGTGGCAAAAAACGAAAATACAACACTAAAGACACCGACTTCCGGAATTAGTTATTTTTGCACTTTGTAGTGTTTTTATTGGAAGTCGGTTGTTATTTTTTGCAAAAAAGTTTTTCATTACTTACTCTTGACGCTGTTACAGTCCGACCGTCGAGAGAATGCGTTTTTGACAACCGTCAGTTTCATACAAGGTGGGGCAAAAGTTATGTCATAATGTGAATTGGCTGCGATTTAGTTGGAAATGAAAAAGATTGGGCTCTGTTTTCACGGAAAGTTTATTTAAAGGTGTAAAATTTATGACATTAAGTCGAAAAAATGGTAACGGTCAAACAAACACCTCTTGCATTTTGAATAGTTTTTTTTTTTCTTCAATTTCTTCTTCAATATTAGCTTTCAAGACTTGCAAGGTGTTTGGTTTGATGTGCTAAACGCGAGATTTAAAAAAGCCGCAAAGAAAGTAGTCTGATCAGAAAAGAGAAAGATCTGATCTGAAAGAAGTCAGATCTGGCGATCTCGCCGACCAGTTCGAATCGCCAGAACGGGAGATCACACATTCACGCGGCCCCGAAATTGGTGTTTCAAAATCTCCATAGTTGAGTGAGCTGTGTGATTGTGTGTGTTACTTCATTGCATTGTCAACTAATTCTCTATCCATCTACAACATATCGTCGCTCGCATGATTAAAAGTCCTATTTAATTATTTAGCTGATTTGAGTTAGGACAACTACATTTTTCTATTCGTGATTCTTTACATTTTTCACTAACCTTCATTTCTTTGTTATTTGGATCTCAAAATATAACCATTTTAAAAGGGACGGTTTGTGAAAAATGTCCCATCCATCATCATCATGTCCCAGACATGTTCTATCGGATTTATATCTGGCGATCGTGTTGGCCAGTCCATCTGGGTTACACCAATCTCATTTAAGTAATCACGCACTATGCGCGCAGTGTGGGCCCGTGCGTTATCGTGCATAAACACGAAATCTGAGCCTATGAATGGGGCAAAAGGCATAACATGGGGTTCTAGGATCTCAGTTATGTACCTGTGTGAAGTTAAAGAACCGCCATCAATAATGACCAGTGCGGTGCGTGCCAGCAAACTTATACCACCCCACACCATAACAAACCCTCCACCGTAAGCCGTTGTTTCGGAAAAATTAGCTTGATGGTAACGTTCTCCTCGATATCTCTACATCCTCTCCTTTCCGTCAATGAAATTTACACAAAAACGGCTTTCATCGGAGAATAAAACTCGACCTCACTCATCGGACCAATTTTGATGCTGACGAGCGAACGCTAATCTTGCTACTCGATGACTCACCTCAAGTTTTGGCGCTTTTGCTGGCACGTATGACTTCAAACCAACTTCATTTAACCACCTCCTCACTGTTCGTTCACTAACACGTACGTTACGCACTTCTGCTAAGAGGTTTCTGTTCTGAACAGCTGTTTGACGACGATTTCTTAAAGTTTGTACCCTTATAAAACGGTCGTCTACGGCACTGGTTGCACGATTTCTGCCTTGTCCTCGCCTGCGCACTTAAGATCCTGTCTGTCTGTACCGTTGCACATTACGGTGGATCACGGATACTGATAAACGTTTACCGCTAACGTAAACGCTGACAACGTTTGACTGACTGAACGGTAGGTGTGACCTTCCTCAATCATTGTTACGGCCCTGGCGACTTCAGTTGCAGGCAAATCACTCATTCTGGATGCAATACAATCTTTACTCTCCAAACAAAACAAACAAAATGAGCTAGGGTCACCATTGACTGCATAAACCAACTTTCTTATCAAAAACACTTAGAAGCGTAAAGTGTAAACAACCACTTAAGAGGGTACAATTTCTGTTAGAAGGTTGAAAAAAGTCAAAAAAGCCCATAATGTTATATGAAAAAAGGGTAATCATTCAAATAACGGAACCACTTGTCGAAATACCCACAAAATTTTAAAAAAAGGCACCTTTTTTGTGGTCCCCTAATTTTGCCGGTGTGGATAGGACTTCTAGTCATGCCAGCGACGATATATGTATTAAATCACAATGAAATTGTAACGCCATTAGCAAAAATTATAACACATTCACATTATGACATTACTTTTGCCCCACCTTGTACAAACGAATACGTGTTTTGCGAATTTGATCTTTGTTAGTTAATACTCAATACTCAATCATTTATTGCATTCCACAATGTGCTTAGGTGGTAAGTAAACATTAGTCGTACCAATCGTGGACACTGTCGGGCACAGCAAAATAAAAATTTGAAGGAAGAGGACTTATTTATACATGCAAAAAAACAAAACTTATTCTATGTAAAATTTGAGGTAACATTTTGTTAATTATTAATTGAATTAATTAAATCTAAATTTATATTATTCATTTATATTATTGTGCCAGTTCTATGGATTTTTCAATTAAATATTCATTTATACTGTAATAACATTTATTTAGTTTTTTTTTATTGGTAAAAATAGCAATTTTTCCCTCGTTTCTTAGCACCTCGGGTAGATTATAGATTTTTATCGACATAACCAGTGGACTAGATAGGTTCATTTTGACTAGTTACTAGAATTGTCGCACTGACAGGTGTCAGGAACACATTGTCTGGACACCCGGACTGTAATTTATTGTAGTGTGTTTGTTATTTAATCCATAATAGACAGCGAAACAAACTTTTTCTATTTATTTTCGCTACATAGTTTACCTGTATCGTGAGTGTATCTTACACCTCCACAATGTTATGTATCATAATCGAAGGAAAACAAATGGATGCAGGAAATTGCAAAAGGGTACCTGCTTATGCAATTTGTAAAAGAAAACAGTAAAATCTTTGGCTTGCTAGCTTGAAACCAATTTCGACACTTGGCGTTTTCACCCGACTGCGGCGAAGCATAAATATATCATGTGTGGTCAACTCCTACCGCATTTGTCTAGTGGTCACAAGCGCTACGACTGAGCATGAGGTTTTAGGTTGGATTCCCGGGTCGGGCAAAGTGCTATTGAGTTTTTTCTACAGGAATTTCCCAGTAGCAGCCCTTTTTTTTTGGGTGCGGTATTGTCAACTAACCTCTCCCGCTCTGGGCGGAGCGGAAGGGCGTGTCAGACTCTTACTGACTAAAATCCACCCGTGTTCTTTCAGTTGCCTGTGCGCCAGGGCCACGGTAACTCTTTCGAACAATCCGCGACCCCGGCAGGCATCGGCCCTATCGGACCCCGTCAATGGTGCTGACATCTCTTTGAGGCGCGCGTGGAACACGACGCACCGTCGATCCGGTCCTGGTCTTTACCGGACGGCGAGCTGCCCATTGCTCGCCGTCCGCAAGCCCGCGACTACGGTGGCTGGGAGTCGACAATCGACTCCCGACGCCCAGGGTGTCTCCTCCTGCGGTGACTAGGGGCGTGAGGGCGCAACGATTGCCTCTGCCTCACGCGCTCCGCCTCCTCCTTCGCGAGCATTAGTGCTTCGCAGAAGGTGGTGACAGCTTCCCATGCCCACTCGCTCCATACCATGACCTGAACCAGGGCCGGACGTGCGAGATCGTCGCCACGAGGACACGACGGTGCTCCGCCCAAGCCGTACCCAATAGCAGCCTGGAGTCTGATTTATACCCGGTTGATGGCAATAGGCTCGCCCCCTATTACATGGGACTTAAACATAACAGGCGAAATGCGGGTGTTACTATAGGTACACCTGTGCTTACCTTTCGGGGATTACAGGTGTGATGTTATATTACATGGTGTATTACTTAAGATGACTGTTAGGCATTTATGTACACCATTTGAACCTCGAAACTTCACATATTATGCCTACGTGATTTTCATATTAATGGTACTTAACACTATCGGTTTCAGTAGCATTAAATTCAAGTAGGTATTAACATTATTTTGACAGTGTAAAGGGTGATCGAGAAGTGCATAGCATGCCAATACCTGAAAATTACTGATAGCGTTTGGATCTCTTAAAAATAAAATAAAAATGTATTGTCTTCGAAACTGAATCAACGTGTGAAATTTCAACTCCGTAGGATAAGAGGAAGTGGTTTTTTTTTCAGCTTGCAAGATTTTCCCAGAACATACATACACACATACAAACATTGCAAGTTAAATAAAAGCTTGTAGAATAGGTTTATTTGTCACAGAAACACGTGCATACAAAAAAGATAAGTTAACTCGATCAAAAAAATAACAAAACAGTTATATAATCTCGACCACAGAACAGAAATAGTCGGCAGCTGTATGCCGTGACAGTGACAAGATGGCTTCCACTCACCATGATGCTCTGCTATGGGGATCCACAGCATAGCGTTGATTTTCAGTGGTCACCCGAAAACAATGTACGGAAACCAAGCAGATTTAAAGATTTGCATGGAATACCCAAATAGGCATAAGCTATCCTCATAAATCTATGTCGATCGTGCTATGAGAGAAAACCGCTTCTTTTCGGATCAAAAATTCACACGAAGCTTCCATATTGATTCTCTCTTACATTCAATAGGAATAAAGAAAAGTGGAGCCTTATTTAGAAATCCCGAGAGCTAGATAAAATCGGGATCCAACTCAATGCCAGCGGGATTACGTTTTTAGGGATACGTACCCCAAGGGTGCCAACGGCACTCTTTACTAAGGCTCTGATGTACGTCCGTCCATCTAAGAAATTTTCACAGAGTGTGTACTAATTAGACATGGGCGCCGCCCCCGAATATTGCGGCGGCGGCGCGCTGGTGAATCTAGCTCGGCGGCGGCGTGATTTTTTAATGTGCAATATCAAAAAAATCTTTAAAAAAAGCATCAATGCAATTACTCGCTTTATTTATTAAAAAAATACAAGAAAACAATTGTTCAAATTACGTAGAATTTTTATTTTCAATTTTTTTTTTGCATTCCTTATAATTATCGTGAATAAAAATTATTTTATTCACCCTTTGTGGACTCAACGGGGATCTTTTTGCAGAAAGTACCATTCCAGCTACAGAAAATACCCTCTCACTCGGAGTACTTGTAGCGGGTACATACAGCAAAGCCCTGGCAAAGGTGGACAGCCAAGGAAAATCTTTCTTCTTTTCGTTCCAGAAAGATAAAAGATCCTCATTTTCGATATCTGTTGATCCAACAGCAGAAGAGAGTTATCGCCAACATTCTTGGTCTAGTGGATCATCATCTTCAATTCCATGGCCGACACTATGTTTTTTAGAGAGTTTACTCAAAAGTGATGAGGAACACTCAAGCTCTCACACAACTCAAAAATGTCACGTCATCACTTTCAGATTTAACTGATATGAAACAAGCTGAGCAATAGACTTGATCAGGATTCAAAATTCTCTTTTTGTTATATTCTTCAGTAACAACAACATTTCCGAATTACTTACTTCCAACAAAAACTGCTACGAGTTTTAGCATCATAAAGCACGGATATAGAGAGTTTACTCAAATTAGTATTTAATAAACTTGTCATTTTAATTAAGTAAACCGAACCACTAAAAATAAACCCGACCCAAAATGGCACGTGTTAGCCTAAAACACGCCGAGCAGCAAGTGGCGGCGGCGGCGACGGCGCGCGGGTGTGACGCGGCGTGGCGGCGCCGGCGCGGCGCCCATGTCTAGTACTAATATGGCTGCTATAACAACAGGGTTAAAAATTAAAAAGGATCCCTGTACAAGAAACGTGTTTTTATCGGTGTTTTTTGAAAATATTGCTAAATATTGTACGGTGTTACGGAACCCTCGTTTGCGAGTCCGACTCGCACTTGGCCGCTTTTTCTTTTTGCAACCGATCTCAAGATGGGGGAAGGTTTGTTACTGATAGGTACTGATAGATATTAATTGGATCGCTCTAAGAATAATCTGCTCTGTATTTCGTTTGCGTTTGTTTGAAGAGGGTACGTAAATATTTACCTCGTAATTGTTTTTGTTTTCTTTATTGATTACTTAGAACATATTTTCAGGTCATTCTTGTGTTGATATTTTTTAAAAATAAAGGTATATTTATTGCACTGGTGTATGTAGGTCCCTTATTATTTTAAACATACATTTTAAGGCTCAAGCGCCTGCCCAAGTCGGATATGCAATAGTATCAACGGGCAAATAAATTAAGTACTAACATGTTTTTCCAAAAAACTCATGATGCAGATTATAAAATACATTTTAAATTAACAGATTACGTTTTTGGTTGGCGAACTTTGCTGGGTATTGGTGCCGATTCTCTTGTCACTAAATTCTCTAAATTAGATAAAAATCACCAAAATTTAGTTTATGCCTGTCAAACGACGTTTCCCATTCTGAAATTGATTAAAGTGACACAACTTAACTGTTGAATTATAGTTTGATGGCACTAATGTCATTTAAACTCATCTAGGGAAATTGCAATGTTGCTATTCTGAATTTTGATTATCAAACTAAGGCCCACGTGCACCACCAATCATTAAACACATTTAGCGCTAAATGTGTTTAAAACAATTTTGTTTTTGACAAAATGTTTGGAGATGAGAGACAGAATGATGTTTAAAACACGTTTAGCGCTAAACGTGTTTAGTGATTGGCGTTGCAAGTGGGCCTGTGTCAGACTATTTTTAATCGCGATTAAAGAGATGTGGAATAAAATTAGTGGTCATGAACTAAAATTTACAAAGCACATTTCTTTAGTTCTTGAAAGTTTGGAAATCATTATGGAAGCTCATGTGATTGCAGCTGTTGTCGATTCGGCAGAAAGGAAAACAATTAAAATATTGTTATTAGAATACAATACGAAATGCATTCGTTGCACCTATTGACATGACCAGACAAACAGGCTCAGATAAATTCAAGATGTCCTTGATAGGGCTTTTCTACAGCGACGAGAATATCGGATATTTTCGACTAACTGAACGAAAACCCGGATTTTCTTTTCTCGAATTCACATTTTTATTAGTAAATTAACTTTATTACGCTGAAATAAATAGCAAGATAATCATGCTACCTGAATCAATTTTTAAATGCTGTAGTGCGTCGATAAAAAAAAAAATGTTTTTCTTAATGAAACCAAAAAAATTATTTATTAATAATTATAAAGTTCAAAATCGTGTTCGGTATACAACCCTAGAAGGAACACATTGGTCATAGATATTAAAAACAAATACAGGTTATTGCATCTTAATTTAATAAAATATAATAGCAATATAGTTTTACGCCGTCATTATGCTCCCTGTATTTCATTAAAATCATTATTGATAAACAGTTAAAGATAATGATTTGATTTTACTCAGATTTTTTTTTCACTTCGGATTATTTCATTTACTCTTTGCGACAAATCTTGGTCTTCTCAACTTAGCGATTGTCAAACTCGATTTTAGTTGTGTCAAAATTATTTTTAAGTTTAGATAATCTTGTTTGCAGAATTTAGCTTTTAAGATTCTCTTAACCAGAAATAAGACATTTTTGTGATAGTTTAGTTCGGTGTAAAAGAGAATCGGCACCCTTGGCTGATTTTATATTCTGCCCTAGTAAACGGTTGCTAAGGGGTATTGATATAATAAAGTCATAGACGGATGCGCTGGAGCCTTTGCATATTTTACTTCTTGTCTAATTATCAGGTGCCTGGAAGTTTTAGTGGCAATACGCGCAGTATTTGCAAAAATGGTTTTTACATTACAACAGCACTTTCGAGTTAAAGCAAAATAAAAGAAAAACGTGAATAAATTACTGAATTTCGTAAAAAGTGCAGTTGACTTTTTCTACTTTGCTGCCGTTGTACTGTCTTCACGGAACGTCATTTTTGTCTATTCTTCCATCGACAAAACCCGTTTCTATAATGGTCATGCTACGCGTGCAAGTTAAACACCTATTATAGTCTGTTCCAAAGGTATCTGATGAAAGTGTAAACAAACACTGTTCAGGGTTAATTCTTATGTAATCGCTCACTAAAATAAATTAGTAACACATTCATCAACAAAAACAACAAAAATAGTTACAAAAATAAATTTTAAAAATATTATTTAGAAATATGTTAAAGTGCTACCTCTAAATAATAATCTTCTTCTTAAATAATAATAATCTCTAAATATAATAATTAACTTTAAGTACTAAGTTTATTGAGTGTCTAGAGACTCACCGACCCCACGGTAAAACCACTACCATGGTTTTGTGGGGCTTAGTTTACAAGTTATGCGTACCCTAAGTGAATATAAATAAATAATAATAATAATAATAACGGAGGAAGGAAGTATTTCAGTAAGTGCTGGTAGGGATCTTGACCATCTTCCGGGCTCTGGGATTGTTCTGATAGCCGTGGAATACCTCTCCACTCCTCAAGCACCTCAGGAAGTGTTGCCTCCTTGTTGCTACGTCACTATGTGCTAGCGACGGTTTCCGGGGGCCCATCATTGAGTGTGCAAGTCACCCCCTGCCATTTTATCCGTGTATTTTATATATAAAACATTGTTCAGGCAGGGGCCATAGCCGTTCCATAGTTCTTGGTAACCAGTCCATCTTAGCCACAGAAACCCATAGTTCAATAATTATTTTTGTTTCCATATCCTGCAATAGTCCAATACCAACCGGGGATTGTCCTTGGGTGCACTTGCACAGTGCATACAGGGATAATCGTCGGTTGGTGCCTCATTCCATTTAAAATTGTCTAAAGGGCCTCTGCGAGTTGGCTTCGGCCCCTCGTACGCCTTCAAAGGACCGGGATCTCATGACCCCGAGCTATGTTAAGATATAAAAATAATAATAATAATAACCCCACCGCCGTATCTCTACGTTGACGTCGTGGTGGGGCTTGCGCGCTCCTGAACTCTAGGTCTGTACCGGTAGAGTTTACTTTGCTGAAACAGGTCTAGGGTGAGGAGTCAGACCAAGAGAGATACAGGAACCCGCAGGGCAGCATGTGGCGAGCTATTGGGCAGTAGCGACCCCACGGACCCTGTCTCCCGGGAGAGGTCTTGTTCCTCACCTCTGGCTTGCCTTTATTGGCTGGCTGGAGTGAACAATGACGAGGAACAGAGCTCCCACCTCTTTCTTGCCTTTTTTGGCTGGCTTGAGTGGAGATTCGCAAGAGCAAATGTGCTCGGAGGAAGGAAGTATTTCAGTAAGTGCTGGTAGGGATCTTGACCATCTTCCGGGCTCTGGGATTGTTCTGATAGCCGTGGAATACCTCTCCACTCCTCAAGCACCTCAGGAAGTGTTGCCCCCTTGTCGCTACGTCACTATGTGCTAGCTACGGTTTCCGGGGGCCCATTATTGAGAGTGCAAGTCACCCCCTGCCATTTTATCAGTGTATTTTATATATAAAACATTGGTCAGGCAGGGGCCATAGCCGTTCCATAGTTCTTGGTAACCAGTCCATCTTAGCCACAGAAACCCATAGTTCAATACTTATTTTTGTTTCCATATCCTGCAATAGTCCAACACCAACCAGGGATTGTCCTTGGGTGCACTTGCACAGTGCATACAGGGATAATCGTCGGTTGGTGCCTCATTCCATTTAAAATTGTCCAAGGGACCTCTGCGAGTTGGCTTCTGCCCCTCGTACGCCTTCCAAAGAACCGGGATCTCATGACCCCGAGCTATGTTAACATACAATAATAATAATAATAATAAAAGTATGGCAGAGTAAGGAGCTTCACGGACGCTTTTTTCGGGCCCTACATGGACCCGATATAGATCAACTAGCGTCCGTAGCCTGGCTACGTTTCGGTGACCTCTTTGGAGAAACCGAAGGTTTTGTCTGTGCAATTATGGACGAAGTTATGATGACAAACAACTACCGGAGATTTATTGTGAAAGACGGCACGGTTGACATTTGTCGGGCATGCCACCGTCCGGGTGAATCAATCAGACACATTATCTCCGGATGTTCTAGTCTAGCTAACGAAGAATACTTGCATAGACACAACCTTGTAGCCAGGATTATCCATCAGCAACTTGCTCTCAAATACAGCCTTGTAGAATCGGAAGTGCCGTACTACAGGTATGTGCCCGACCCAGTTCTCGAAAATGGAAATATCACATTGTACTGGGATCGATCCATCATCACTGACATGACTATTGTTGCCAATAAGCCTGATATAGTGGTAGTGGATCGATTAGAGCGGCGTGCAATGATTGTTGACATAACGGTCCCACATGACGGGAACCTCGTGAAAGCCGAGAAAGATAAACAAATCAAATATCTTGACTTGGCTCGCGAGGTTGTCGACATGTGGGATGTGGACTCAGCGATCATTGTACCGATAGTCGTGACAGCCAATGGGTTAATAGCCAAGAGCCTCGACCAACACCTGAGGAGGCTCTCGTTGGGCAGCTGGATCAAGGGCTTGATTCAGAAGGCGGTACTTTTGGACACGGCCCGCATTGTTAGGAGGTTTCTCTCTCTGGAGCCCTGACCGCCGGTAGCTTGGACCCTGTTCCCGATACCGGTGGGCCACTATTTTTTATATTTTTAAATGTTTTTATATTTTTATATTCTAATATTTAAAAATATAATTTATATGTATATATATATGAAATAAAGGAAATAATAATAATAATTGATCTGGACTAGAAGGTTTCAACTTTATATCACACCACTTTTTCCAACCAATATTGTTTCAATAACATTATTAAATTCTAATTTTAAATCACCTTAGATCTAAAATTAGAATTTCGGGGTTAAGTATTCAAATAATTACGAGATTTGTAAGAGGTACTCATAATAGAAATTGACATCCACAGATAAGTTTTCTGATCCATTTGTTTACCTTTTTTTTAATCTTCAAACAGGCTCGACACGTGACGCGAATCGCACGCGACACAAAGGCACCGCATTATGATTATTATTTTAAGATTATTACAAATTTCAATAGGTAAGGGTTCCATCGACTTATCCTCTAAATATTCCTTAATGGTGTAATATTTTTATGCAGTAAAAGTTTAAAAAGACTTTTTTGAACAATATCAATGGCAAATGGTTATATATTATAACAGACATGCAGTAAACATTTTTTTTACATAATTTTAATTTTATTGGTGTCAGCCGTAGTCTGTCTTTATGGCATGTACGGCTATTTAGCTTGTCACCAATATTTTCGAATTGATTATAGTTTTATTTTTTACAAAAATACGAGTTTCCAAAATATACAGACATGGTAATGGTAATATTTTTAGTTTTTGAAACAGTGGCTTACAGTTTATCTAAAAAGTGAGCTCCACATATTGCTGGGACACGTTTATTTTGTCCTTTGAAAATTGTCAATGTCCACTGAGTTGCCCGAAATTATAATACCGTATCTAAGTACAGAGGATACGTAAGCATGGTAAGCAACCATCGCAGTATCGAGGTTAACAATTTGCATGATTCTTTTCAGGACATAACGAAACGATACTAGTGATACTTTGTTGTGTCAGATTTGATAATCAAGTGAAAGTCATGGACATACCGAAAAATGTTAAAGGTAAAATTAAACAAACATGTAACTCCGAAAATTTGTTCGGTAAAATGATGGAAGGGCACATGTTTGAATTGCTAATTGACTTTTAAAAGTAATTACGAATACCAATGTAGGTTTTGATAATAGTAACATATTCGAATAAAAGGTTTTATGTATTTAGTTTAATGTTTTATTTTATTCAATACCAGCTTCTGCGCGCGACTTCGCCCGCGTGAAATTTATTGTTCCCCCGACCTACTCCGTCGCATCGCATCACCTGCCCGCGCTATCACTTTGGTTTCGCTTAGCGTTCTTTCAGACTTTTTTCTTTTTGCTCGGCTCCTAAGGGTCATAGCGTGATGTTAAATAGCCTATAGTCTTCCTCAAGAATTGGGCTAATCAAATGCAAAAAGAATGTTTCATATCCGACCGCAGTTCCAGAGATAACCCCTACATACAAACTTACAAAAAAAAACCCTTTTTATAATATTAGTATGATGGTACTATATTAGTACCATATTGAATAAAATTCCTACGTTCATTTTAAGGAATTCGCTCTATGGTCCCGATGATCTTATTAAAATATTTTTGTAGAACACTGAGAGAAAAAATATTGTTGGAACGATATCAAATCTTTAGCAAGGGCGAGCCGAGCATAGCCTGAAAGACAATGTTTTTATTGCCAATTAGCAAGTTGTCGGTGCAACAATATTTTTAACAACAGCATGCCTTGATACTACAAGAATTTAATATTGTCAGTGGAACTAATGACAGTACCTGTTACTTTGTTGTAGTGGCATTATTATTTTATTAATTCAACAACTTTATTTTGCCAATTTAACTATTCTGACTTTGTAACCATTACTACAGCTTTGCTACCATATCAAAGTTGTTTCAATATTCAGCAACTCTAGTTTTGCTCCTGCAGCAATCTTATTAAGTACCCGTGACTACTATTATATAGCTTCCTTCCTATAACTAATATTATATATAAAGTAAGTTTGTCACTGTAGTTAACTGTCACTCTGTTGCCGTAATAATGTTTCTCTTTGCTACCATAACAAAAATAGTATGTCGCTCTCTATTTTTTGTTTGCTTAGGCATTGTCTGAAATATTACTGACTGAAATCAAATCTGATATCGTTAAAAAAACAGCTGTTACATATACATTGGCAGATATGTAGTCATTTAGTCTTTTTGAAATAGCTGTTCTTTTTTGATAATTTTGTTCAGTTTCATGAGTCTACTTGCTCCTTACTTATCGTTAGACCATAAATCTAAGCAACAGTAACTTAAGAGAGACTAACTATCTTCGTTAGGGTACCAAAACGAGAGGACAACGGGACTTATAGTGTAGTGACGTAATTTATACAAAAACAACATACCTAATAATGTTGAAGCATTTATTTGGTACCCAATAAAAAATTATCAAAATTGTTCTTATGAATAAAAATGGTGACATTGCTTCAAGCGCATTACTTATAATTAACAAATTACGTTATTGAAAATTCGCTTCAAATGTCAGGTTTCGAAAATTGCAGGGATGTTTTACAATTCGGACCTGACGCAGAATGTCAACACGATGCAAAATGTCCACTTTGCAAAACGTCCACTTAGCAGAACGTCAACTACTAACGACTTTCATTTCGTTATCCACGATATATGGAAGTTTGGCGATGAGGGCGCTGAGGCGAGCAACAAAGACCTCCGTGCGTTCTTCTATTTGTTCTGCGGTAAAAATATCGCGGAATAAATACACTGGATCGCAAAAAATTCGGGTCGCTAATAAAAACCGTGATGTCTCCATAAATTATATACCTATATCGCTAGAATAAATAATATGTAGTAAGCAGGTTACTAATGCTTGTTCTAAATGCCTAAAGAGGTTTCATTTGTACAAGTTATAGAATCAGAAAAAAAAACTGCTCTTTGAAAAATTTCAAAATTTAGAATTAGGAAAAGAACAATATTTCTGCTTTTGTTTCAAACCGAGCTGTCATTATAAATGGTTCCTTGGATTGATCAGAGTATTCAGTGTAATATCATGTCGTTTACACCTGAAGAATGTACACGGATTATTACCATAGTACAAGAAGGTAGAAGTCAGTGTAGCACTGCTAGAACAGTAGGAGTATCTTTATCAACGGTCCAAAGAGTACTCTGGCGATTTCAAGAGACCGGCATGAACATCAGGAGACCAGGAAATGGCAGGCTAAGGTGCACAACTACACGAGAAGACCGATTCATCGTGAACACTATGTTACGAAATCGACATCTCACGGCTGTTCAGGTCCGAAACAGTCTTCAAGAAATCCACAACAACAATGTGATCTCTGATACGATTCTGCGACGTCTTCGTGAAGCCGATATAAAGCCTAATAGACCAGCAAACGGCCCCAAACTGTTCAGAAAACATCGAGTTGCCAGGTTACGGTTTGCTCAAGAACAAATCTGATGGACAGATGAAGATTGGTCCAAGGTTATGTTTTCCGATGAGTCCAGATTTTGTTTATTTACGCACGACGTGATACAAAGAGTATTTAGACGACCAAAATAACGGTATCATCAAGCGTGTTTTGAAGAAAAGGTGCCATTCAGTGGAGGATCAATAATTGTTTGGGCTGGGATATGTTCAGAGGATCGCACGGAGTTAGTGATCATAGAAAACGGTTCTCTGACTGCTGTCAGATACGTAGAAGAGGTTTTAAATGAGCATGCTGGTCCGTTCTTAGTGAATATAGGTGCAAATTCCATTTTTATGCACGGTAATGCGCGATCACATTCTGCTCGTTTGGTCAATATATATATTCAAGACGTCGGTATTACCTGCATGGAGTGGCCAGTTAAATCCCATAGAACATGCATGGGACGAGCTCTGGAGATGCGTGAGACAACACTCTCCTGCTCCCGTGACCTTACACGAGTTAAGGAATGCGCTAGTGGAAGAATGGGCAAACATAGACTAAAATCGTATTAAAGATTTGGTTTACAGCAAGCCAAATCGTCTTAATGAAGTGATACGGGCTCGTGGAGGAAATACAAAATATTAAATTGACAAAAAATCTTTTTCTTTTTAAGATTTACTGCGAAGTGTATTTTTGTTGTCATATGTTAGAAGCGAAATTTTCTTATTTTTTAGTATTTAATTAATGTTATATGGTTAAAACAACAAAACGTGTTCCACAGTTTTTTATATATATTAATCAGTCATCTACAATATACTATAGTTTCGCAAATTAGTCTTACGTATTTAAGAAACTATCACGCCATTTATTAGCGACTCGGAATTTTTGCGATCCAGTGTAGCTTGTGCGGTGGTCGGGATACACCGTACATGACGCGTAATCTTTGCAGCGCGTCTTCCCATGTCGTCACTGATGACTTAATACCCTGGAACCACAAAGCTGCCACCCCTTATAGGAGTATAGGTAGGCCCCGAAGTGCATTTTCGTCGCTGATCGATGTACACTCTTTATATATCACGATGGAGTCGACGAATGCTTCAAAGACCTCCGAGTCGTGGCGTGATACACTAAATCGCGGCGTACAGTGATTCGTTGGTGCAGGCGATGGAGACGGTAAAGCTGCGACGTTGTGGGCCGACGTATCCAGCAGGTTCTGAACCAGTTGAACGCGAACCCCTTCAGAAACGACGTAAGCGACCCATCCGATAAAGCCGTGGTTGACGTGGACGCCGCGCCGGCGCGCCTCTCATGGTGTCGTCATTGTTGCCTCTACTTTTGCGGCGAAGCATTATTGTTACACAATAGTCAACTAAATACGAGGAAACACTGTATGCGTTACGATGTGGACTAAAGTTCGTAGTGTCTACTGAGAAAATCCTGACGTTTGCGAACTTGATGCGGACCGGACTGACGGACGCGGGGCGGGCAGGGCGGGGTGTGGGCGACCGCGACGCGGGGCGTTGGAGGCTCGGGGCGCTGGAGGCGCGGGCGCGTGCCTACTTCCTATACGTTGTTTATTTGACAAAAGGTATTTAAGCACTACAGCTAAACTTAATTTGTTTAGACAACAACAATTTACACTTAAATACATACCTAACAACTTATACTTAAATACATCTACAACGTTCCACTGTCACCATAGCCAAATGTTGAGACCATTTTTGTGTAGACAAAGGTTACATTTTTCTTAGGTCAGTAAACGTCGAACAATAAAAAGTTGTTAATGCGTACAAGTTCTATCAGTCATTGTGGCAAAATATTTAGTTGCTACGACAAGAAATTTCCGACAAAGCTTTTATTGTGGCTTTGTTGACTATTATTTTTCTCAGTGAACCGTCTTCGTTTTACGAAATGAAACCGGCAATGCTTAAAGGTCACTTAATTTTTTTTTTATGCGTGAGTTTCGTGGAACACTCGGTTGGAAGGAAGTTGCTTTCGTAGTATATTTAGAACATCCATAGAACAAAGATTATCATAAAAAGGGTTATATTGAGTCAACCTTAAAAGATAGACATATGCTGTCGCGGACTTTTAAGCTATTGCATAGCTTTTATCGCGGGCTTTGAGCGCGGCGACCGAATCTTAAAATTCCGTAACGAAAATAAAATCTAACACCCCCCACTCCTCCTACCATGTAGCTCGGCCGAGCGTTCGCTTAACGTGTATGTATATGGTACGACTGTACTTGAATTAATATCAAAGAAAAAAAATACTGCATAAATAAAAACACGTGTGGCACTCGGGGACTGCCGCGGTAAATATAATAATAATAATATATATATATTTATTGATATATTGATATTAATTCAAGTACAGTCGTACCATATACATACACGTTAAGCGAATGCTCGGCCGAGCTACATGGTAGGCGGAGTGAGGGGTGTTAGGTTTTATTTTCGTTATGGAATTTCTTGATTCGGTCGCCGCGCTCAAAGCCCGCGATAAAAGCTATGCAATAGCTTAAAAATAAATAAATAATTATAATTGCATAAGTTGATAAAAACTGCTATGCAATAGCTTTACCGCGGCAGTCCCCGAGTGCCACACGTGTTTTTTTGTTTTAGAACTTGTAAAGGGGAACAATTCCGTGATACATGATTTTTGCGTAACTTTAACTGTTTACGTAGCGCACGGAACGGGATCTCTCAAAAGACATATTTTTTTCCCGTTTTTGCAACATTTTTAATTTATGCTCCGCTCCTATTGGTCGTAGCGTGATTTCATACTTATAGCCTAAAGCCTTCCTCGATAAGATTTTTTCAATTCCAACCAGTAGTTCCTGAGATTAGCGCGTTCAGCCAAACAAACAAATAAATAAAGGGTCGTGACAGAAAATTCTTACACTTTTTTTTCGCTTAGCCCCCATCCGCCAAGTTCGTACGGTGCGATAAGGAACTTCGTTCCAATAAAAATAAACAGTTATTTTGTGAACCACTGGACTATTGCTGATTTCAAATTTTCACTACAGAACAATGGAAACATCTGTATTTGTTTTTCTCTGTTGTTTCTAGATATGGCTGCTGCTAAGGAAAATATGTATTTTCTTTCATAGAAAGGTTAGTAAAATCACGGAGATTAATACCCGGTAGCTATATTCTGATCAATAAGCCCACTTGCGCACGGGCGGTTTTTTTTAGCGTATACTGTATTTTCAATTCTCAGCGTTGAGATCCCAACAGAGCGCGATGAAAAAATCGAAAAAAATCTTTTTTTCACTGTTCGTTAGAAAGGATCTCGCAAACAGTGAACAAATTTGATCAAAATCAGTCTATTTCATGCACGGCTCCTAAAAGTTACTGAAAAGTTCACATTATAAAAATACTGGACGGCAACCTCTTTTATTTAGAAGCCTGTAAACTTTTTAGTTAGTAAAATATGTAAAGTTGACAGTGACACCCGAAAGCATGACATTTCGTTTTTTATTTTACGAAAACAGATTTTAAGTTTTTAATAATAATGAGGTCTAGTAACAAATTTTCTCAACGTAGAACAAGCCGTTTAAGTGATCTGTGTCCAAGTACATGCACACGTGTTGATAGGCCGCTGAAACGCGTGGCGCGAGCTGGCTGCCCTGATGACAGCGATGCTGTTGCCACGTTGCCTGATAACTGGACGCCGCGGCACAGCGGCCCTATCCTGGCCAACTACCTCAAACAAAGAGAACAAGACCATAAAACTGTTCTCGATGATATCGCTAAAGGCGCAGCTGCAGTTAACGAAGACATAAACAAAAGAGTACGTGCGCTTGCTGAAAATCTTTTGACTCATGTACAAGAAAATCAACGTAATATAGATTGCACGGTGGAACATTGCGACGACAGCGAACGGGCTCTATCAGTGGGGTCTCGCGATAAAGCTCTAAACATGGTACGTAAAATTATGGCAGAACGCTTCGTGTTTATCGCGAATTTCCAACAAGATGCGTTGAGTTTGGAAAGGGAAAGAGCAGACAAGTTGAGAATTCTTCTACGTGGTCAATTTCAGCGTCTCGTTTCAGTTGGGCACAGAACTCCCAAGGATTTAATGCATGAATTCGATGAACGGATTTACGACATCAACCAACAGCTCCTGAGTAATTCGAAAGCCTACACGGATTTGGAAGCAGATTTACGAAGTCTGTCTGATGAAGGCATCACACGTGCGCGGTCATCGCTCAATCAGTTATGCCTTGGTGTTGGACTGGCGATCAGGGGGCGTAGTGCCTTAATATGGTGTAAGGACAACAGAAATTCACGGCAGCTATCTCCCAGCGCTCTCTACCGCTGTAGATCTGTTGATCAACCTGAATATATAATCGATCATGTTGAAGAGCTGAATGCAATCATATCGCCATTAGTTGAAGCATATCGCAACGCTGTATTGAGGATGTTCTCTGGCTTTTCTAGTAAGCTAACTGAATTAGAAAAAGATCTCGGTAATCAAGATTTACGCGGACCTATTCAAATTTCTAAAATCGAACTTTTAGATTTAGATCGATTACTTGAACGTCAATTTCAACGTATGACTAATACTCTGATTAAACAGCCTAACAAAAGTTTATTTGAAATGACCGGCGCTAATGTCAATACAATGCAGGAAAGCGTTTGGTCGTTGGGAGAATGCCTTCGAGAAACCTGCTCAATACTAAATCATGCAGGTCATCTTTGGGACGCACATATTCTACGTTCAGCTCTCGCTCAAAAACTTACAATATCAGCCGTAGAAGATCTTCTTACTAGTCATGATTCAATTGAGCTAGCCAATGAGGTTCCATTTAATATTGCTTTAGAACAGTTACGGTGTTCCTCTGATGCAGATAAACTAGAACAACAGTTTGATGCAATATTGGTTTTGTTAGATAAAACAGCCGGCATGTATTTGCAACATAGTGAGGCAGAACTTGGACGCTTAGAGGAATTTATGAATGTCCCCGCATCTATGGTAAATACGTTACTTGCAGAATTTGATGTTTTTTTAGAAAAATATCCAAGAGCTCCTGTACAATTATTGGCCAACACAACGAACCAGTCAATTGCAGGAACTCCACAGAGAAACCATAGTCTACCATCATCAGTACAGCTGCCGCTACCTCGTGCCATTTTACAAACAAAACTCCAAGAAATAGCTCTAATGAACTGGAGAAACGGTTTCCTTGAATCTTTTAAGAATAATATCGCCGTGCTCCCAGAAGATTTAAGACATCAAGCTCAACAGTGGGTTGAACAACGCAGCACAGCCTTACACATGCGTTATTCTTTAAAACTAGTATCGAACACCATACGTTTAGAGCGTGTCAAAGCTGCTCGGGATGCACGCCTCGCAGAGATACGTTACCACGATCTGAGGCTGGAATCACACTTAGGTGCAATTTCTGAGCTTGTTGATCGTTTACCCGAAGAAGCGTCGGAATTCGCAGCTTTAGATGACCCTAAGTTGTATCCTTTTTGTGACGGGATTGAACGTATAAAAGATAACATTAATAATATCTTAATCCAAGATTCATTAGACCCTGAAGTGCAGAGGATGAAAATGAAAAGTTACGGTCCCCGTCTTGCTAAGCATCGTCAACTGTTTGAAGAATCTCTTGATGTGGCAATAATGGAATATAAAAAGCTGTTGGAGTACCGTATTCATGAAGCCAGGATCTCAAATGTACGGTACATTTCACTTATAAAGTTATTTAGTGAAGGTGGCCAGTATGCTGCACTCGAAGCGACGAAAACTTGCCTTGCTTTGGGGAAGGGAGCTGATTCTTTAGAATTGTGCTTCACTAAAACATTAGATGTTTTGAGTAATCGACGCTCACAATTACTGGCTCTTGCCGATCAAACGATGTGGCCGGTGAAGCATATGGTAGACGAATCTATTAAAACGCCTGGTAAAGGTATGTCTGGCAGATCGACTACAAGGGTTACAGAAAAGAAAAAGAAAAAATGAGACTTGCATACTATATTCTTTTTAAAACAATGTAGTACTTCTAAGGTTTCGATTAGCTGAAATAAATCTAAAGCTTTGAAGAATGACGACTTTTGAACGGATTTAAAAAAGGTTTTTTTATTCGACTCGGTATATGATGTATGACCGCAATTTTCTCCAAAAGTAACAAATCAAGTTTGGAGATTTTCACTAACGTAATCATATAAATGTATACATTTTTCTAATGCTAACTATTACTAGTTTCACAAGTTTTCATTATTCAGCTATTATGTTTAATCTTACAGACGTTTCATTAGTTTTAATATCTTTTGTAATTTTAAAATCACGGATTTACCATTTTAGAGCTATTTACATATTGTTTTTCTTACACGTGTTAGACAAAGTTGTCAATTGGTCGCATAAAGCCTGGCTGCGATGGCGTGAAAGCACTACCTGCTTAGTGCCTTCGTGGCTAGTTTTATGCTTCAGCTAAAACATGTTCAGATTCAAGAGTCTTTGTAAATTGGTTATGCTCAGCTCCTAGTTCTCTTTTAAATCTGCTCTTTCGTAACCTTCCTGCAAATTTTCTTGGGAATTTACTGAAGAAGTACGTCATAAGAGTTTACGGTTGTTTATTTTAATTTTAAAGCTGTGATACTTATGTCCTTATGTCTTAGTTGATTGTTTGACAATTTAGAATCAACTAATGCCTGTCGATCTCGCAATACCTACTTTTAATATTCATAATAATAATAAGTAGATATCCGTATTCACATCCACCAACCTTTAACTGAAATTTTAGCTTTAAGCCGTGCCGTAACATTAATTTGTTTGCGTTCATACGCAGAGTTCCTGTGAAAACGTCAACATTCGGTTACCGGAGGCCTACTCTCTAAGTCCGTCAACGAAGATACGGGCCCGTCCGAAAGTAGTTTGAGACATTGGAGTGAAACCTACCGCCACATGCTGTCACATGGTGGTGTCATTCATTCTTAGGTCGCGCCCCAAACTAATCTATGTCCGTAGGTGATACGGAGTAGGAAACGCCCATAACGTCGGCCGAAATTAAGGCTCCCACAGACAGGCGCCACGCGACAGTGCTACACAAAGGCGCCGCTCGTCGCGCGACACGCGGTGCCTTTGTGTCGGGCGTCGCGTCGCGCCAGTGTGTACGAGCCATTACGGATTTCGTGCTTAGAGCCCCCTGATGGGCTGGTTTAGTTACGTCAAAATGGCGGACTGGGAGCCGAACTGAAAACGAACGAGCCTTGGACCGTTTCAGCGTTCAACATAGGCTACTTAAACCTATTTCGGGATAGATTGATTGATACGACAGATTTCAAATCGCGTAATTACGTGTTCCCAATCGGTCGTCGTGACGATAGAAAATAATGGGGAAATTTAAAAATGAACTGTCTAATTATCGCAGAAGACGGTTATCAAAATAAACATGCTCCGACAATTTGAACAGGCCGACTATGGTCTTGACACAATGGGAACACTCGCTCACACATACCTCCGCTTTGTTCTCTACTTGCCTTAAAGCAACATAGCTTGAAGTCAGTGCTTTATTTAAATCTTTTAATATAAAAATCAATTGCTGATCGTTAGTCTCGCTGTAACTCAAAAACGGCTTAAACGATTTGGATAATTTTTGTTTTGTTTTGTTCGCTCTAATACAGGGGTGGTTTAAAAAGAGGCATTGCAACGCATGCTGGTCATTAGCTAGTCTTCTTAATATAAAAATCAATAGCTGTTCGTTAGTTTCGCTAAAACTAAAAAAAACGGCTTAACTAATTTGTTTTTGGGACGAAGTTCCTTATCGCACGGTACGGACTTGGCGGATGGGGGCTAGGCGAAAAAAGAGTAAGAATTTTCCGTCACGAGTTTCCTTCACGACCCTTTCTTTATTTGTTTGTGTAGTTGAAATCGCTAATCTCAGGAACTGCAGGTTGGAATTGAAAAAATCTTTTTGTGTTGGATAGTCCATTTATCGAGGAAGGCTTTAGGCTATATAACATCACGCTGCGAGCAAAAGGAGCGGAACATAAATGAAAAATGTTGCGAAAACGGGAAAAAAATATTCCTTTTGAGAGCTTCCGTTGCGTGCGCTGCGTAAACAGTTAAGGTTACGCAAAAATCATGTATGACGGAATTGTTCTCCTTTAAAAGTTCAAAAAAAAAGTCCGCGACAGCATATGTCTACCTTTTAAGGTTGACTCAATATAACCCTATTTATGGTAATCTAATTTGTCCTATGGATGTTCTAAATATACTACGAAAGGAACTTCGTTACAACCGAGTGTTCCACGACACTCACGCGTTTCTTTTTTGTTCTGTTTATTACGGGGGTGGTTTGAAAGTAAATATTAAAAGGCAGTGCAACGCATGCCGGGCATTAGCTAGTTTAATTATAAAATCTGTACGTTGAAGCCGATACTGAAGAGTTACTCAAGATAAAAATGGCTGCCGTGCTGTGTTTTTTATTGCACGGGAAAGCTTGATGGATAACTGGAACGATCCTCTTCTATTAAATGAAGTTGTTTTGTTGGTTTTTCTGCCAACGAGGTAGTATTCTATTTTTCTTTCGTAGTTTTCTTCTAGCGAGAACTTAGATCCGCGCCTGGGTGAGGTAGGTACTAGTTTGGATGAAACAAGGGATTTTTCTTGTGGGCTTCCACCATCTGAAACTATTCAAACTCTGTAATTATTTTCAAGTATAATTTATTATAAATAATTTCATTAAAAAATTAAAAAATCTTAAAAAGGATCCGCTAACCGGTATGTCTTTATACAGGATCTTCAAGGCTACTGGATGGTCTATGGTTCTAAGAGCACTTTGGATAGCTCGTGGGACAAAAGGGTCTCAATATGAAGATGTTGAGTCCGTGTTGCCTCAAAATTGTGTAAGTACGTAATAAAATGTAAAACTGCTCAAGCTCATAGTGCCGGCTTTATAGTTTACTGGTGTTTGCCATCCGACAATTTCGAAGGCTATTTCCAATATAAAAGGGATAAGCTGTTTCTGCGTAAATCCTTCACACTAAAGTTTTGTCTGAAAGGCTTGCCGATGCAATATGAGCTCACCACACTGTGATAGTATAGATTGTATCACAGCTTCAGAACCGACATACTGTAATTAACCAGTATAAAGTCACTGGCATCGCTAATTGCAAAACCAAGTGTTAATGTTATCTCAAATTCAGTAGAGACATATCAATTGAGATCAACATTTCACATCAAATTGACCGAGCGAGCGCGAAGCGTCTCCGTTTCAGCTTGGGGAAAAAATGCTTTCGTATGTCTGGATGTCCGGCGGATGGCTGTTCTCCTCTACAGGTCGCATTTCTCAACCGATTCTCGTGAAATTTTGTGAGCAGGTTCAATAATTATATTTACTAGTTTTTTTTTTAAATTGCGTAGATGTGTGGGTTGAAAACGTAAAAATAAGACAAAAAAGTCTGCCATTTCACGCTCTTTGTTTTAAGGAGCGCGGTGAACATTTATTTAGTTTTAAGCTATGCAAAGACAGACACGAGAGGTCTACAGCTTACAGAGCCACTAGTTAATATATTCTGAATAGGTAGACTGTGATGTCGTCACATGGGACTTAATCCCTTTAGAGATTTCAGACACACGTTATCGTTGTAGGTCATATGTGTACGTATTATTATGCATGAATACAGTACGGCCGATGAATCATGGCCGGTCCGAACTTTGCGCAGTAGGCTGCGCAATAACATTTTTTAGGAACCAAATGTTGACATGAGGCGAGTATGCGCAAAATTTCGGCGAGCGTATGTTCAGACCGGCCATGATTCATCGGCCGTACTGTATGAATGCATAAAAATATGTGCTTATAGGACCGACAACGATGATGTCATGTCTGACATCTCTTAAAGGGATTCAGTTTGCCGAAGACAGGATAAGTCCCATGTCACGACATTACAGTGTACCTAAGAATATATTAATTACAAGTGAAATGTTGGTGTGTGTGTGTGGCCGTACTGTGTATGTATCTACTGCCTCATCTGCTTGAAAGCTAGAACTTGAAAAATTATCTAACCTAGACTTTTCTTGTAAAGCTGTAGCGAGATTGCTCTCGAAGCTTTGTCAGTACCCGTGCGTAAATATAGGACATTAAGTATTACAAAAAGTTTGGCTTTGTAGAGCGTCGTCTCTGTCAATTAATGCCAACAGGTCCATTCTATAACGGTATCGCCGTCAACACTTGGGTGAAAGGAGCTGGAAGTAAATTGTCATTCAATCTGATGCTAGGGATTGACACTATTGACACTCACTTCAGGTTTTCACGGAGAGGTTTATAAAGAATAGATCGGCTATGTCACAGTCTGTTCCAAATCTCGATGTTTATGTCCGGGTACTGCAACTGAAGTGGACTGATCTAAGTCTGTAAGTATTCTATTCAATTACTGTCTCTTGAATATGGAGCTTGTGTCACTATTGTTGTTCCTTTGTGGTTTGCCACCCGCAGAGAAACATGTTTGCTGTTACATTTGACGTAGTTCATTGCGGTTAACACGGTGTTGGTTCACTGTTGTCAACGTCAAGTGACAATTGACGTGACATGTTTATAAAAAGGAGTTGAACACAACTTGAAGTTCTTGTCAAGTGTACCTGGCTTACCATTTGATGTTAATCTGACCGCCCATTGTGTCACCCTATGTAAAATTTCTACATTTATATCTGTAATTTTTATGGTGTACATAATAAAGAGAATTCTATACTATTCTGTTATTGCGGTTGATTTCATGGGTAGTATTAACGTTCAGCTGGAACACATAACATCATGCTTAAATTCCCAGAAGGGTTAGGCAGAGGTGTTTAAGTCCCATGTAATAGGGGCGAGCTTATTGCCATCAATTGGGCACAAATCAAGACTCCAGGTTTCTACTGAGAAATTCCAGATGGCAAACCCAATAACACTGCCCGACCCGGGAACCGAACCCAGGACCTCGAGCTCAACAGTAGCACTTACCATCAATAGACGGACCAACGAGGCAGTGCAGTCAGTTCAGCTGGAAGTTGCTAAGAAAGAAGTGCATATAGGTAAACCGTCAGGTCAAAACACAGACAAACACATCACGAATTGCCCATCCCTGATCACTTGGGACAAAGGCAGAAGAGGTATCTTAAAAAATTATGCAGAAATACCAACATAGAGAAACTACCAAAATCCCATGAATTATGGCTTTTTCAAAATCATGACTTTTATTGGTTTCTAGGGTACCAATTTCAAGTATGGTTCGTCTTCCGCATTTTACTGGCGGGTCGGCATCCAATCTGGCGTTTACGACCAGTACCTGCACTCGGAGAATATTGCGCTGAGCCGGGGCTGTTACTTTTTAATGTTCATGCCTGTTAGCAGTTCGACTGCGAGGTCAGATTTTGGTTGTCGTTCTGACTTTTCAGTTCGTGGCATAATGTAATTAGCTGTAAAAGTAGGTATGTGTTAGTTTTAAGGACTCCATGACCAAAGGGTGCCAACGGGACCCTATTACTAGGCTCCGCTGTCCGTTCGTCCGTCCGTCTGTCTGTTACAGGGCTGTATCTTTTGAATCGCAATAGGACACCTGAAATTTTCACAGAGTGTATACTACTATAGCCGCTTAAGCAACAAAATTTGTTGGTTAGCTTTTATTTTTAACATTTCATACTAAAAATAAAATAATTGTACGGTGGTACGGAACCCTTTGTGTGGGAGTCAGATTCGCACTTCGCCGCTTTTTCTTGTTTCGATGTTTTGCGGATCCAAGGTTCGCAGTAAGATCAATTAACTGATATACAATGAGGCTGATTCTCTAATCAGATTCTTTTTTTAAATATACGTAGCTGCATTATATGAATAATACACACAGGAATATGCAATTCTGTAAAAAGATAACTTATTTTCCAATCAACACACACAATTTATTAATTAAAAAGGAAACTTACTTTTTATAAAAAATTTACATATGGCAGATATTTCAAAATATACCCTATATACAGGCTGTAATTTTGAAAACCATCAACCTCTTAAGGTATCATTACTCATAACATCTTTTACTATGGGACCAAATCAGAAATTGCAAAAAAAAAAACAGCTGTTCTCTATATTTTGACGAGTCATGCGAACATAAATCTAGGGAAAAGCTGTTTTTTTTTCGCGATTAATGTTTGGTCCCGTAGTAAAAGTGGTTCATAATGATGAGTACAATGACCCCTTAAGAGATTGATGGTGTTTTAAATTACACCCTGTATTTCAGGATTTACCCGTCGATCTTCAAAGTGATTCGTACAGAATACCACTACAGTAGTGCTTTCTGTAAAAATATCACTGTGAAAACTTGGTGAAATGAACTTCAAGTGAACTGTCATCTTATCTGATGCTAGGGATTGGCAGCTCCGTGCTGCCGCACGTAGCTAGGCTCAGGGGAGGCCCCTTTACAGTCTCCCCAGGGATGTGCTTTACAGGCGTTGCACAGGGGGGGTTCCGGAATTGGTCTTTTAAGAGGAACTGGGACCCCCTCTATGCGCTGATGGTGATCACCGGGTTGGTTTTAGTGAGGTAAAAATCCCACACTCCCCGACCTCTATCCCCAGAGGTCGGGTGCCTTTTGAAGGTTTCCCCCAAAAACAAAAAACAAAAAAAAGGGATTGGCAGCTCACCTCAAGCAAGATTTTTACAGAATATAAATAGACCGGCTGGTGGAATGATAGTTCACTTCAATATCACTTGACCTAAGATTTCACTGTGAGAATTTTACAGAATAGATCGGATGTTACGCAATGTGTGATTCACAAGAATATCACTCTTGTAAATGTTTTTCCCGCTGGGAACAGGGCGTGAAGATAACTTTTACGATACGCATCCGCCAACTTTTGATAGAGTTATTCCTCTACTGAGACTGATCGAAACAGGAGTTTCTTGCAAGTAGGTACCTACTACGCTTTGAAATGGGCAACCAGCTTTATATTTCAGACTGACCGACTCCTTGAAAATTAAAAAGTGCCTGTAAATGGTTTAATTGAAATAAATGCTTTGTGTTTGAGTTTAAGGCGATAGTGTCAACCATGTCCTAAGGGATCTACCTAGTCCAGACACAAAGTTTTATTAGTAGAGGTCCCATGTAATAGGGGGCAAGCCACAGATATAAGGGTCGAGCCCATTGAGAATCAACTATGTATATAAATAGTTCTATACATTCAGTTCATTAGTACATTAATTTTAATCAGGAACTACGTCGAGAGGATAGTTTGTAGCATACTCTAGTCTTCGTATAACCAAAAAGTGTAATGGATAATCCACCTGCCAAGCGTAGTGAGCCAGTTACCAGCTTCTGTTTCTCCTCTGACCGTTCCCTTAGTGCTAAACCCTTCAGGTAATTCAGGCGTGATATAATGTATGCTTGTTATGTTCTTGCTTCCAAGTTAAACACTAGGAAGTGGTAAGATGGCCGTTTTAAGGAATGCCGTTTGTACATCTTTTGTAATTATTGAACTAAAAAATGGTGCTGATTCTCAGCCCAATTTGAATAAGTTAACGATTGTGACGGGCTTAAATGATTAAGGTCACATTGATTGCTTGTTCATCATCAGGCCAACCTCATCTATTTCAAAGCATAAGCGACTCTTTGCTTGTCCCAATGTCCAGGCTCCAGCGCCAGTCTTGTCCAAGTTCGCGATGGCAGAAAATATGAATTAAATAAAAAAAATTAAGACACATAGTGCTCATCACGAGCGACATGCGTCAACGGCAGAGGTAACTGTAGCCGTCGACGAGTGTCGACGGCAGTCAACGTGTGTTGACGGTTGCCGTCAACGCGTGTCGACAGCGGGCGTCGACGGCTGCAGTTGCCTCTGCCGTTGACGTGTGTAGCTCGTGTACCTAAATGCACACGTAGGCTAATCCATACTCAATATTATAAATGCGGAAGTAACTCTGTCTGTTAATCTGTTACCCCTGTGTACCCTTTTTTACGCCTTAGTACTTAGTGGCTTAACGGTATGTGTCGAATTTCGATGATATTAAATAAGTATGCCATGTCCCAGGTCATGTTCTACCTGTGTGTCAAAACAGGTAGACCATGACCTGGGAGTCCTGCGACATAGAATTCTTTTTATAATAGTAATTAATTCCGACATAATTTCCGACCTCCACGCGGGTGAAGCCGCGGGCAAAATGTAGTCCTAAAATAAGTACGTAAACAAACTCAATCTCGAGGGAGACCTACATTATTCACGTGAAACTATAACGCTTGCTCTTGAATGAGCGCCAACAAAACTATAAAATCGTTCTGCCGACAGAATACCAATGAGGTTTGAACATAAACTGAGAAAGACGATTCTTCTTGTGAACATTCCGCCTTAGGATTCCCGGTAAAAGTTAATACTGAGTTTGTATGACCCGATCAAACTTAATAAATTTTGCTTTCTTGAGGGATTTGAGCTGAATTAATTAAGGTTGGCAAGCAGTTATCGAGGTGTAAATAATAAAATAAAATGCTTGGTTCTACGCTGGTCCTGCTCTACAAGGGCGCATTCATAGTAATGGTCTAAATAGACCATTGCAGGCCATTATTTAAGGAATTAAAAATTCTCCCACTCCCATGTCTGTATATTTGTAAAAAATACCCTCATTAATATCTATTAAATGAACAAGTCTCCGAAAGACTGAACAAAAAATATGCTGGCTAATTACTAGTACCTGCTCAGAGATTGCAATTATACAGTAGAAATGCTAGTTGTATGACAGTTAAAATTTATAATAAATTACCACCTCCAATCCAATCTCAATTCCAATGTAAAATGTTTGCTTGGCTCTAAGACATGTGTTTTTATTCCGTCAATGAATTTTTAAATCATTCTTTTTGATATTGTAATTAAGATCTTAATAATGACATTAGTACTTTGACATTATTATGAATTCTTGGACATTGTAATTTTTATTCATTATGATTTATATTTTGACTTTATGATTTATTCTTTGACGTTATTATTTATATTTTGACATTATAAATTCATAAACGTAATACAAAATTTCATAACTTTATATAATATTCTTATAATGTACCTAGTTCTAATTTGCATGTACCTAGCTTATCCTAATCCTAACTTCCTAACTTCCTAACTATCCTAACTTCCTAACTAATATTATAAATGCGAGAGTAAGTTTGTTTGTTTGTTTGTTACCTTTTCACGCCTAAACCACTGAACCGATCATCCTGATATTTTGCATATACGTTGTCAGGTGTACAGAAACGGACATAGGGTACCTTTCTTCCCGAAAAAAGTACTGCTCCCGAGGAAAACAACAATAACATTCTTATGATAATAGATGGCGCCACGTGTCTTTCGAATCATGATTGAAATTATATTATTATAGAAACTTTAGTAGTGTGGTAAGGGTTTATTTTTATTTAAGTACCTAATGCATTTTGTGAGTCTATAGTGTCGATAGACCGGTTTTTCATCCTCCTAACTATAATTCCCCGAACAACCCTAATTGATTGTCAAATACTAAATTAACGCGAGCGAAGCCACGGGCAAAAGTTAGTTATTTAATATTTCTACATCAGCAATGGTAGTATGTGTGAAACATTGTTTAATATAAGATCTCAATGCACCATATACTGAGAAATAAATAAATACATAAATAAATAAATAAATAAATACATACATAAACTAATTGATTAGCATTTGAAACTACTGTTGGAGCTGCTGAAGATTTTAAAAACTATCTTTGTATTATCTTTATTTTCTTTCTTTCTTTGCATTGTATAAATTCAGTCTTTTAGTATTGTATAATTACATAGGTACTATAAAGCTACCATTTACTGGGTACGTCTTCGATTGAATAGAATGTATCCTGGCGGCTGAGAGTATGTCATGCTCACTCTAATGTCTCGCTGATGGTGACGCATGCGTTGGATCATTAAGCTCCCTTCAAAATGCTTGAGCTGTACTGTGCTTATCCATGCGTCATGTTCGTGAACGGGCGCCGTCAGTAGGGCCTGGTCATCTCTTAGCTGCCACGGCTTATATTAATTGAATTGTTTTGTCTTTTTATTACTGAGGCTTTTAACGTTCTGCATCGTTCTCACATTCATAATTTCAACATGAATGATGTAACCAATATTTTGTAACCACATTTTGATTTAAAAGAGTGTCCATGGAGTTTCTTGCCCGTTCTTCTCCATAGGTACCTACAACGCTTTGGAATGGGCAACTAGCTTCATCTTTCTGACTGACCGACCTCTTCATAATTCAAAAGTGCCAGTAATTGGTTTGTTTGAAATAAATGGTTTTGAGTTTGAGTCATTGATTTAAAATTAGGCTGAGAATCCGCACTTTTCGAACGTCAAAATTACATAAGGCAGTCCCCAAAAAGCCCGCCCTTCACCACTTCCTAGTGCTTTAGTTTGGGAAGATGAAGTGGCGCAACAAACTCCCCAGCAGCACAGCTGTCTGTAAAGTTAGAAGAACTTGATTGTGTAGTAATTGCTGAATGATAGGTTTTATGAAAAACATAATCAACAATGAAATCAACACATTGATTAAAAGATGTACTTATCATCTAATAGAAACTATTTTACAAAAACAAAACAAATGACTTCCAAAAAAACACTACAAAGTGAAAAATAACTTGAGGTGTTTAGGAAGTCGGTGTCTTTGGTTTTGTATTTTCGTTTTTTGCTACCGAATTCCGGAATTACTTAGTTATTTTTCACTTAGAAGTGGTTCTTTGGTAAAAAAAAAAAAAACCCTTTTTAGTTGTGGTACCTATCCCACATAAATTCATATACCACTACGTGCTATGTAAATAACAGTAACAGAAAGTTATTATAACATCATCAATATACACTAAGTGAAAAAAAATACGTATTATTGAAGCTAACTGAAAAACTACCGAAGCAAAGTTAATACAATTTATATGAGACCACCCCTGGGGCATACCCTATCTATTAATAAAATAATTTTCTAAATCGACCGGAGATATCGCGTAACAAATATACAAAAAAGAAACATACAGACGAATGGAGAACCTCCTCCTTTTTGAAGTTAGTTAAAAACAAGATAATTAATATTCTCGAAGAAAACAATTCCCTGATGTATTATCTCCGATTACTACTTAACCTTGTAAGTTTGATTCAGTAGCGATGTAGCACGAATCCGGAAGATGTCGGGCGTTATTGAAATTTATTGGATTCAACCTAGACCTATTGAATGCTTTAAATATATAAAGCGACGTTACTGAAACTATACAGGCTGAATTTTAATTTATTGTTAATCTTTTAGGGGGTGCAGTGGCGTAGCGTGGGGGGGCAGGGGGCGGCGGCAAGCGCCACGATTTTTTCAATTGTTACGTGCCAAGCGAAACCGCAAAGGTGCGAAAGAGAGGATCCGAGATGAAGTCGGGAGATGCCGTGTGTCAATAAGTGCTAGCGACAACCGTCCGACGCCCGGCCGGCCGGCGCGGCGGCGGCTCCGTGTTTTCTCGAACGCCAAGGAACCAACAGGCGACAGTAGGTACTCAGTAATTCAATCAAACAAAACAATAACACTTCTTGTTTTTATTACGCGAAGACTTATTTCAGAATGTTATTTTGAAAAATGATAAATGATAAATGATAAATGATTTTATTTCTGTACTCAGAGGTCACAGTCTCTTTTAAAGTCCAGACATAATCTTGGTCAGGTCATGCGAAGACTATGTAGATTGGTATCTGAAATGGTCTTTTGAGGACAGAACCACACAGTTTGAGTGGACCTGTCCAGTCAGTGCACGCATTTGTCAGTAATCGTGCAGCTCGACTCAGGAAGTCAGGACTTAAGGAGCTCAACGATTCGACGAACATTTGAACATACATACACATACATATTGAACTAGGACACCGTAATTCGTGGTAAGACTTTGAAAGTTTCAAGTTTCATTAATTAATTTATTAGTGGTTTGGTTTTGTTTTGTTTGAAACAAATAAAAATACATGTTTTATACCTACTGTCTTCGGGAAAATCGGTCATCTTAACACTAGGTACATACAACTTGTATGTACCTAGTATTAAGTTAGTAAAGTTATGCCTTGTAAACATTCTGACATTTTAAAAGATAAACTTCATGTGGGTTTCTTGCGCCATTTCTTCCCTTAGATGTATGTTCCTTCCGAAGCAGTCGTAGTTTATCTTGACTTGATGTACATTGGGTCCGTTGAATAAAATATTTAAACTTTAAACTAATAATTAAAATAGGAGGGGTGGCGAATTTCAGTCGGCCCCGGGCGGCGAAAACCCACGCTACGCCACTGAGGGGTGAAAGTACTCATTCTTCTTGTATTCGTGTCGATGGTACTCTTCTTTGTTGTTTTTATATTGTTTGAGCAGTGTAGGTGGACACGGTGGTTGCGGCATCAGGGGCATTCTCTAGGATTACTGACCCATCCAATACCCAGTGCAAGTGCGATACTACTGTTCAGACCATGCCCCACTTGCTGTAGTGGCCTAAGTTCCTGTTCACCTGCTCCTCGAATGACCAAAAGTACTAATTAATATAACCGACTGGTACTATAAGGCCAAAGCTCAAATATTGCCTAAACATCTGCTGTTTCATACAAAATTGCCATATTCACCCCCTGTAGGCTTAGCACGAGCACCGTTTTGTCGACGGAAGAGTAGACAAAAATGACGTTCTGCGTAGACAGTACGACGGCAGCAAAGTATAAAGAGTCAACTGCACTTTTTACGAAATTCACTCTTTTACATGATTCGACTCAGAATTCTTTGTTTTGTCATAGGATTTTTTTTTCTGTTTGTTTCTAAATTTTTACTGATATTAATTCACGTTTAGAAAGACAACTATAACAATTTTTCTCGAAGTTTCGAAGTACCGTATTTTGGAACAAAAAAATATTACTATAATATTGGCCTTAACCATTTCCTTGGTAATGCCCTATTAACTAAATGATGTAAAATAGGAGAAGATATCTTTCCCCAACTTGTTCTTTTTTTGTATTGGTGTGATTTTCTCTGCGTCATGTTTTCCGCAAATAAACGTATTTTCTTTCTTTCTTTTTTACAAGCTTTTATTTAACTTGCAATGCTTGTATGTATATATTGCAGCGTAAGAGCTGGCTGCTAACACGCCGGGGACTCGATCCCCGGTGTAAGGTAGCTAAAAATCAAACTCACACAACAAAAATAAGTAAAATTTATTAATATAATAAAAACAATCCGAAATAAAGATTAAAAGAAAATAGGCAAAAAAATATGATTCAGTCGTTGGAATTTTAAAAGGCTAAATACTAAAAAAAAAAAATATCACAACAAGATTTTCAGAGAAAGAACTTAAGATGTTACCAAATATTTAGGATCTTAAAATTATTCTGACGAATTTAAATTCGATTGCAATCGTACGAAATTCGTGTCCCTCTATAAAGTGTTTTACACAAAATCACAAATAAGCACAAGATTAAGGTTTTTCTTTACATAATTCGTTAAGATGACTTTTAAAACAGATTAAAAGATCTGATGAAACGAATTTAGGAAAACACCTTGAAATTTGGTTTGGTTGAATTAGATTTCAAGAATGTCACACGTCGGTGTAGCACAGAACACTTCGACTATAATTATGCTTGGGCGTTATTGCGCCACACAAATGACTTATTTAGCACCTGATGTCCAAGCTACTGGACCTGTGTCGTCGACCTTGCTCAGCACCGATACCGCGCTTCTCCGCAAGCTCGGACTTCGGCAGCCGGCAGACGATGGAAGGAGACAGGCGAACAAGAAATGGCAGGGTAAGGCCAAAAAAGGTGGCCTTTCAAACAATCTAAGGAAAAGGAAATCTTCTTAGATTAAAGAACAAGGCACAAGTTACAAGAATACCGAACCTATAAAGGGATTACTCACCAAAAGAAAATCTGACGATAAATTCCAGGGCACGTAAAGTCGATCGATATCCGCTGAATACTCACATATCGTGAGTAAACATTAATGATTTCAAATTCACATTCGAAGAATGTTTCAATATTATTGAAAAAATAAATCGTTTCTATAGGAATTCCAACGACAGAATGAAGCCTACAAAATTTTTCTTGACACGATTGTTCAGAACAATTGTCAATTTTTGAATATTCAAAAAAACACGAAAAAATAAAAAGCTGACCGATTGACGCGTAAAAAGAATTTAATCAGCTTGAGAACAAAAAGTATGAAATTGCAGGAATTATAACTGCAATATGTTCGGGCCAAATCTTGCAAGCTGAATTAAAACCACTTCCTCTTGTCCTACGGAGTTGAAATTTCACACTTTGATTCTGTTACGAACAAATGCATTTTTATGATGCATGACCTGATTCTACACCCAGGATTGGCTCCAGACGAAGGAACTCTGTAACGGTCCACGGTACAGACACGAAAATTTAATATACCGACATATTTAATTATGGTAGTTCCTTCTAAAGTCCACCAAGACCTGCCTGCTGAACCCAGTATTGGCTCCAGTCGAGGGAACTCTTCAACGGTCAACAGCAGAGACAGAAAATGTTATATCTTGTCTTAGCTCGTTCTAAAGTATAGCATACAGTGAGGCATGAACGTCCTTCTTACACTTTAAGATATGCGGCAAGCTTATAAGAAAATATTAAAGTTCAAGTTTTATTTACTTAGTACTTTTTAGTTGATTAAAAGCTTGTTTTAAAAAAGGTTTTTACTTACATTTTATCTTTCTTTTGTTCTTTTATTAATTATCACAGTTTTGCGTTCATAACGCTCTCCTGTAAAATCATGATTTTGTAGATAACCGTATATACTTTGTGGCTGTCGAGTAGATTTTTTTTACTGGCTTTAGCACGGCGATTACAAAATCAAATTGTCTTTACTACCTTAGACAACTGTCAGTTGTCAGTGTGATTTTGACAGTTTGGGAAAGAAAACTTTCTTCTGAAATAGTCTACCTAAAAAGGACCTAGACAAAGATTGTTAGAAACGAAAGATAAAATGACAGATTGTAGAAGGATTTCTAAGGTGCGATGTCAGAAACGAAATGTTTCTTTGTATAGAAAGAGCTGTGTCTATTCTTCGTAGAAATAGAAAACGCCATGCTTAGCCTGCTGAAATCGTGCAAAACAGCCCATTTCTTTTTGATATTTTCTAAGTGGCTCGTATCACTAAATTCCATAACTCATACAAAAACAGAAACTGATATTAATAATAATAAGTAGCTATTGTCGTTTCATAAACGTCAATCAAAATCACCCATTAATTTCTAGCTTGACCTTATATCTTTTTTACTGTAAAAACAAGGTCAGGCTTAACTGTTTCATGTTAATAGAAAATAGACATGTCGAGTATTTGGGTTTATGGTACAGCTTTCTGAATATGTAGGTGTATGGCCGAAGTTTGGGTCAAATACTGTCCCTTTACTTTGCGGTGTCATTACCATGGATGAGGGTAACTATAGCAACTCTTGCCTTCAGGCGCACTACATTAACCGAGTTTCTATATAGGTCTTACAAATGGGTGCGCCAAAGTTCACCTAAATTTTCAACTCCGATAATTGGAAATCCGAAAATGTTCTTCCTAACATTTTTCATCCTAACAATCACAATTCCTAACTACTCTGTCTCTAATGTTCATAATTCCGAAGCATTCAACTTCATAATGTCAGTAGCAATAAACATCTATTATACTTGTATTTGTTTTCCTATATTTTCTCAACATAACCATCTTATACACTATTATTCAAAGTCATATTTTTTTTGTTTAGATTTTTTTTTATTCATAATAATCAGTATTATAAAATTTTGCGTAACTTTATTTTCACATAACATGTGTAACATATAAGAATAAAGCGTATTCTTTAATTTTATTTATAGCGGTGTGTACCTGCAAATATATCCATAGGTTAGGTTAGGTTAGAACTGTGACCAACTACGCGCGAGCCGAGCGAGCGAAGCGAGCGGTGCCGCGGCAGCGGCCGGCGAGCGCTACCTCGAAATTGGTCGCGAAATTTTTCTAAGTATTTTTTTCATAGTGCCCTCAAGACGACACTCTGACCTGAATTTTATTCATTTAAGACAAAAATCAGTCAAACGACCTTTAATCATTCTAAACAGTTGGTTTAAAATATAGTGGGTAGGTTATATATAAGTTGGGTGAAAATATCATGGTAATTATGTTTAGGGATAAAAGCGTTATGATAAAAAACAGTAGGAGTTTAAATATATTTACATTAATGATATTATTAATTACAATTTTCGGAAACATGAGTGTTATGAACATCGCCGGTAGCACTACAAATAGTATGAATGAAAACTTTAGGATGAAAAATTTTAGGAAGAGTGATCATTCGGATTACAAATCGTTAGGAAGAACAATTTCGGGTAAAGAACTTTAGTTGAGCCAATATGGACCCCTTACAAATGGTTGCATTTTCATTAACATAAAGATTACTTAGATCTTAGGGCACTTTTTATACGCGCGTTTCATGTGACACGCGTCGTTTGCGCAACGACGGCGATGGCGCGTTTTCTGCCTACAAAAAGCAGTACTATCTGCGTTTGAAGGGAAAATACGCGCGGCGACGCCGCGTTAAAAAACGCCGTGTGCTTACACTTGGTATGATTATAAATTCTTACCTCTATCTAGCCGTATGCGAATAATATTACAAATTTGGTAATGGATATTTTTCTAGCTCAACTGAAGAGATATTCTTTTTTCTGTTCTAATATACGTAGAAAAAATACTTATTATTTTTACTATGTCAAGGGCCCTGAACATATTACAGTATTGCGTAAGCGTTCGCGCTTTACTTGTGGTTACCAAGTACAAACTTGCTTTGAATGTGAGTGTAAGCGCATTAACTCTCGGTACCGTCCGAGACAATGGCGAAGTCGGAAGCATGTGTGCGTGTGTGTGCGCGTATTTGTTATGTGCTGTCGGTACTCGTCTTCACACACACATTCACAGCGTGTTTGTACAGTTGGTTACCACAAGAATAGCGCGCGTCGCTTCGTGAGATAAAAATACTATACATGATAATATACCTGATATTATTTTTGCGTAGGTAGTCACGAAGGTGGCTGGACAAATAAATATCCTTCAATTCTGACAGAATAATATAACACCTTTTCCATAATTTATGACCATTAGGACCCAAAACTCCCAAAAGGTTATGTTGGAATATTAAAGACTGCAAAGGCTTAGTATGAATAATTCTCTGACCTCATTAGGCCATGCGATACAAAATTCAGATAGGACGGTCCAGGTAGTTGTTGCGTCCAGGGCCAGGCAGAAATTACACAGGTGCAGAAAGTCTTCTCCATACAATGAGCGAAATGTCGAAAACGCACACATATATAAACATGCTTAACATAAAACAAGTGCAAGCCCATTCGCGACTTTCATTAGTTTTAGCCTAGGTTCCCACGGGGTGTATTTTAAATACTCTGTTTAGCGCCGAGAGTTGAAAATCCAACAATGTGTTTTCATGACGCAGTGGGATGCGCTCTGTTGGATTCTCAATGCTCGGCTCAACACCGAGACTTCTAAAACAAGACCGCGAAAAATATTCGCCCGTGCGTCACCTGGGCTTCGACAGTTTAAGGGGGAAGCGCATAAGTAGCATAGTTGTACTGATGATTCTAATGATTACTGTAAATACAAAATTATTTGCTGTTGTTGCAAATCATATTTTAATTAAAATAAAACCTGACACTGACCTGCAAATTGGAAATTGCGAAAATTAGAAAGTCGCGGGCCGCAGGTTAACCCTTACGCTGTCGCCTTAAGGTTTCCGTACGTATCTACACGTCTATATCTGCGAGCCTGTTTTCGCTCGTTTTATGGAGCCGACCTTCTGTAGGCTATTTATTTTGTAGTCCTGGGTCAGTTGAAAGCCTTTAATGACCGCAGATAGAGGCAGCTGGAAGTCGCAACTGGGAATTATTTCGGGACCTTGCCACCGACGCGGTACCAGATAAATTGATGTTCGGTAAACTGTTATTTTAGAAGGCACGAGTAGACTGATTAAACTAAGGAGCTGTCTAGGTTTTTCGTTGAGATGTAGTTGCAGTGAGATTTTCTATTCGTTTTTGCAAATATGTTTTTCGCCACATTACCGAAATCATTACTGGTATTGTCAGTTTATTCTATAGTGATCTGGTTTACCTTAACGCCCAAAAACGTCTCCATCCATTAAACACATACATTTATTTAACAACACAAGACTGATTACACGGTTCGACAATAGATTTAATTCTAGAAAAAATCTATTTCCAAATATAAAATGTATAGGTTGACCATAATTATAAATCAAAGAAATCGCAGGCTTTAATCACCAACGCCCCCTAGCTACGAGCCATCTTCCAGCACTTTGATCAAAGCTAATCCAAAACGAAAGGTTGTGAAACTATGTTTTATTTGCAAAGCAAAGAGGAGCAGTCCTGTAGTGAACGAGCCAGAATAATTATATTAGACAGCTGAATAGTTTCTGCGATAAATATAACCTCCCGATATATAGAAGAGGATAAATACATAAAAGAGGAGATATATAGATAGGGCCACTAAAGATGGTTATTTGAGATAGTGCATGAAGTGGAGGGGAGATATGAAGGGCCACACTCATAACATTTGGAGTAATTGCTTCACAGATTTTGAAAATAATGTTACAGTCAGCTAGAAAAACGACAATTCTCACGTTCTATTTTTATGGTGTTCGATGTAGTTATGCATACATAAGGATTAAAAGACTACGAGGCCAACTGAAGTATTAGTACAAAAGTAAAAAATCATAAAAACCTATTTTTTTTAAGCTTTTATTTTTTCTTACACTTCATAAGAAATTTAAAAAAATTAGTTTAAAATAAAATAAGTTTATTAAGACAAAATACCTTTGTATACAATACCAATACATTTCACACAGGTACATTGGATTTCGGAGAAATAGCTGAGCTTGGCTGCACAAATAGTGAAAAATCCTGCATCCTAAACTAAGGGCACGCTGTGACCAGGGAGGGAGTCAGTGTTCTACTTTAACTTCGTATACAAAAGAAACCTTTATTTTATGTGTGTTAATAAATAAAACCATGACCTGATATGACTATGATTATGAATTTGTGAGTATGTGTGTTAAAGGGGGGGGGGGGGGTGACTGACTATGTGAGTAGGATGGGGTGTGGTGTGGTGTGGTGTATGAGAGGGGAGGAGGTGTTTTGTAGGGCTGTGTGTGTGTGAGGGTGTGTGTGTGTGTGTGTGTGAGGGTATGTGTGTGTGTGTGTGAGTGAGGGTATGTGTGTGTGTGTGAGGGTATGTGTGTGTGTGTGTGTGTGAGGGTGTGTGTGTGTGTGAGGGTGTATGTGTGTGTGTGTGCGAGGGTGTGCGTGTGTGTGAGGGTGTGTGTAGTCGTGTAAGATGTGTTCATGCGATGTTGTATGTTTTCTGTATCCGTTTTTGTAGAATAATAATGATTATTACGTGCCTAAATTATTTTAGAAATAAGGTCTTCTGTACGGGTATAGTCCTGATTATACAGCCAGTTTTGTAATTTGATTTTGACCTCCTGTTTGTTTAAATTACTTATTTGGATATGTTTGTTGACCCTTCTGTAAATGAGTGAGATTATTACATAAAGCTGGCGGCTAGCGAGACCTATTTTGTGAGAAACAGATGGGCATGCAGATTTGACTTCACGAGTGGTTGGATCTAATGGAGGAACCTGACTATGATTCTTGAGGATGGCATTGAGCACAAAGAGCTGCCGCACAGTAAGTACCCTGCATTCCGCGTACAATTTACTTGTGGGAAATCTATACGGCTTGCTAAGCATCACCTTGAGCACAGCCCTCTGGGCGCGTTCCAATCCAAGCAGTTTAGTTTTAGCGGTGCCACCCCAAACCGGAATGCAATAGCCGATGACAGACTGGCAAAGTGCAAGATACACCATTTTTAATGTTTTGGAATCAGCGCATTGCCTTAGAGACTTAAAGATATAAATAAGTTTCTTGACTCTTGACGTTAGGCTTGCAACTTGAGAGTACCACTTTAGTACGTCATTAATCACTACACCCAGGTATTTGGTTTGACTGAGACACGAGATAGTGCCGAACCTGAACATGATGAGGAGTCCAAACAAGTATGGGCAAAAACATATCAGTTGGGGCTTTAGTCCTGTGACTAATGGAAAAAGGAATGTAATTGATTTTAGCTAAATTAGGTGACAGAAGGTTATTCTGCAGCCACCTCACAACGGTATGTAGCGATTGTTCTGCATGATATTTCACGTCAGTCCATGTATCCCCATATACCACAATCGCAGTATCGTCAGCATATGTGAACATCTTGGTGTTGGGGAGTGCTAGTGTACAAAGGTCATTTATATACAATATTAGTTTTAGTATATGCGAAACCCAAAACACGTGTCTAGTATTTTTATGTAAAGAATCTATTTACAAAATTTCAAAACTGTATCATGAAAAATCACAAAGTTATAAGCTTGTTATATTACCTGGTTGTCCGTATAAAAACATGGTCACCACGCGGCGCCAACGCACCGCACGCGCCTGCCGCGTCGTCTCGCGCTCATTCATAATAATTTGGCAGTAGGTACCTAACCGTACGGCGATTGGATTGTAATTACCCGGTAATAACATTTTCAATCACACTTGCAGGCTTTGGACTATCGTAATGGTCTAGTGCAGGTAGATATTATTATGTACTTTATTCGTAAATGCAGCCGTAAGTCATAAAACGTCGTCAATGCGTTTGTTGCACCCTTATGCCAAACATTTAAAGTTCAAAGTGGATAAAAACTGTTAAATATCGCATTACTTAACACAGCAGGCTGTAGGTTTGTTGGCCATGTAGTCCAAAATTCCGTCTTGGACTGTGGTAGGAATTCGACTCACTCCTCTATCGGCTGCTGTCGGAGGCCGAAAGGTACCGTAGTCCCTAGATTTTTGTGTGGCGGAAAGCATTGTGTTTCACGATACTCTGATGCCGAATTGCTCCTCGTACCGCCGCACTGCCAGGGATACGTCATCGCCACACATCGCTAGTGTACGTACCATTTCTGTGTACTGGACGTTTGTGTATGAGAAAGACATGGTTACACGATACTTTTTACATACGATAGGTACACGGTACACGATCAACCGAAAGACAACTGTAAGGCCCACGGCGGCCGCGCAATCGCGATGGCGTATTGTAACTGAAAGGGAGCGTGACACGTACGGACACGGTGGAGCATACGTTGGAGGTCTGCCCGGCTTGGGCGGAGCACCGCCGTGTCCTCGTGGCGGCGACCTCTCGCGTCCGGCCCTAGTTCAGGCCATGGTACGGAGCGAGAGGGAATGGGAAGCCGTCACCTCCTTCTGCGAAGCAGTAATGCTCGCGAAGGAGGAGGCGGAGTGCGAGAGGGAGAGGCAATCACTGCGCCCTCGCGCCCCTAGTCGCCGCAGGAGGAGACACCCTGGGCGTCGGGAGCCGATTGCCGACTCCCGGCCACCGTAGGCGCGGGCTTGCGGACGGCGAGCAATGGGCAGCACGCCGTCCGGTAAGGACCAGGCCCGGGTCGACGGCGCGTCGTGTTCCACGCGCGCCTCAAAGAGATGTCAGCAAAATTTACGGGGTCCGACAGGACCGATGCCTGCCGGGGCTGCGGATTGTTCGAAAGAGTTACCGTGGCCCTGGCGCACAGGCAACTGAAGGAACACGGGTGGGTTTTAGTCAGTAAGAGTCTGACACGCCCTTCCGCTCCGCCCAGAGCGGGAGAGGTCATTTGATGATTTCCCATCCAAAAAAAAAAAAAAAAGGGCACCATAACACCAGCTCGCCGTCCGGTAAGGACCAGGCCCGGGTCGACGGCGCGTCATGTTCTACGCGCGCCTCAAAGAGATGTCAGCACCATTGACGGGGTCCGATAGGACCGATGCCTGCCGGGGTCGCGGATTGTTCGAAAGAGTTACCGTGGCCCTGGCGCACAGGCAACTGAAGGAACACGGGTGGGTTTTAGTCAGTAAGAGTCTGACACGCCCTTCCGCTCCGCCCAGAGCGGGAGAGGTCATTTGATGATTTCCCACCCAAAAAAAAAAAAAAAGCGTGACACGTACGCGTCAACCTGTAGCGTCCGGGCGACTGAAGTGGTTGTTTTACCCCCGCCCCGCCGTGCGCCCGCGCCAAGTGCCGCTATGACCTGCCGTGACCTGTGTTGTGCGCGTATGATTGCGGATAGGTACTTAGTGTCGCTCGGTGTCCAACTTGTAACTTTTTTTAAATATTTTTGCGACAAAATATAACATGGTTTAAAAATTATTGGAATCGATTCAGTTACTTATTCTGAACAAACTATATTCAGGTTTCGCATATACTAAAACTAATGTTGTATATTAGGCAGAGCGTAGGCCCCAACACACTACCTTGCGGAACTCTGTATGTGATGATTTCTTCATTCTGATTGTACGAATCGATCTTGACACGGAGTTTCCTGTTTTGGAGGTAGCTCTTGAAAAGCTCATGTGTTTCTCCTCAAATGCCTACAGCTTCCAATTTCAACAGGAGAGTAGGAACAGAGACCGAAATTCTTAGCAAAAGTTTCCGTTAGGTCGGCAATTGCATCTTACGTAGATACACCTTTTTTAAAGCCATATTGGTTGCGCGTTATGACTAAATCATATTTCTGAATGAATTTTACATGCAAATAGGTTAAATACTCCCTTTAGTTTTAATAGAACCACGGGTAAACAAAGTTGCCTTTAGTACTATTGATAGAACTTGATTTGCCCATGGCCCGATTGATAGAACCACCGAAAAGAAAAATACCCTTGGTCCTACTAGTAGAACTATGCGGTCGAACCACGGGCAATAAACGTAATGTTTGTATAGAAAGTTAAGTAGACGACCATTTATCAATCTTTCCATAACCTTAAACAAAACCTTAGAACAATACTAGGTACATGAACATACGAGATAATTAATAGTGTATTAATTGGTCTTGTACATAATTTTGCTGCACTATTTGATATTTCCCTGTAACCCCTTTAATTAAATCTCAGTACTCCTCAGTAAACGGAGACCTTTGCCGTTGATCAAACGTAATAAATAAAATAAGCACTCGGTAACAACGTCGTATTTCTATTCAAAGATGGAAGCCAAGAATAAAACTCTTTAAAGTATAGACTTGCAGCTCGTAATTTTAAACCAACATTGATTTAAACTTTGCAAACGTAAAGTTAGTATTGCAAACTCGAGCACGCTTTGATAGCAAGAGCTCCTGAAAGATGGCGCGTAGGTAGGGCACGATTCTGTTAATGTCTGCGATTTCTTTGATTTATAGTGATGTGACCATTAATTTTGATTCTGGACATAGATTTTTTCTAGAATAAAATCTATTGTCGAGCCGTGTAATCAGTATTGGCAAATTAATGTCATAACTTGGGATCGTCCATTTAGCGTTTTTTCTCCCTCGGATTTATTTGATTCATAAGTTTCGACGCTTGAAAACAGCAGACGAAATATGATTTTATTTCCTCACACAGATTTTTTATATACAAAAGCGGAGCATTAATTTCAATTTGAGAGAGTTTTATTAGATTATCATGCAAGCAGGCGAACCGTAAATTCAAATTACATAACTCTTCCTTTACATAAATCCCTTTATGCGAATGTCCGGGCCGAAATATCACTGGCGTTTATTCTGGGAAAATCTCACCGTGAAAACTTATGTAAAGTGAGCTTAAAGCTGTAAATAGTGTCAATCCCTAGCATGAGGTGGAATGACAGCTCACTTCAAGCTTTACCTAAGTTTTCATAGTGAGATTTTTACAGGATAAACCGGCTCCCTCTTTTGAAAGTTCGTCCTACAGAAAAAAAAAATATGTTCATATTCATGAGTACTTTCACCCCCTGATAGATTGTCATTGAATTTAAAGTTAGCCTGTATCTACTAGTCTATCTCATTAAAATAATTCGCTCCTACATAGAAATAACGCACGTTGAAATTAAAAGTTCCCGAATTTTGTAAAGTTTCAAACGCTATATAACTCGGCACTGCCGCAACTCATTAATAGTTACTATGTTTTACATTTTCTAATTACTCTCGGTGCCTGGTTTCAATGCTGTAGTGAACCCTAATGTACTTTGTACACTGAGATAAATTCGTGTCAGTTTCAACTGTACTTTTAGATTTATAAATAAATTTGCTTTGTGGAATTGTAAGTTTTTCTTGAATCGGCTTAAATTTTCGCTCATTAAAAGGTTGTGGAAGACAGTAACGGTGCAGGGGTAGCCCGACTGACTGTCGAACGATGAACCAACGTGAACCATCTTTAAATTCACCCGTTTTTTTTCTTGCTTAAGTAGCACGATTATCGAACAAATTTGAATTATCAATTTTGACGAAAACCAACTAACAATGTAACTCTTAGCTCATAGTACTCGTACATACATACGTGAGGGTCGTCGGGGGTGTCGTAGAATACTGATATTTACGTAACGAGAATTAGCAGCATCGGCGTCAAGTCATTTATTTACATAAAATTTACTGTAAGTACCCTCTATTAGGTTTGTACATACATTTATATAAACTCATGCCTTCTTCCCATGGGGATAGGCAGAAACTACAGAACGCCACCTGCTACGATCCTAACATACTCCTTGTGCCTCGTTTACGTTCATACATCTGGTCATACACGCACGCCGGTTGCGAGTACTACGCACCTGACCTTTCTGAAGAACATCACCAATAAGGTCACTATATGTCCTTCTGGGGCTACCCCTCTCGGCGTTTCCACTCACATTTGCCTTGTAAAAATAATTTGCTTGTCGCCTTTCATGCATCCTCTCAACATGACCAAACCATCTAAGCATACTCTTTTCAATTTTTATCACCACATCTTCTTTTAAACCGCACCGATGTCTTATCACATCGTAGTAAAAAGGTATAAATTAGAATTAATGCAGAGAGTTTGATCTAACTCTGCACATCAGTCTTGAAACCAACCCAAAAGCAGCTCCTGGGTCAGTCCGTAGCTGTATCTTGTCCCTCTAGACCAGCATGCATGAAGTACTAATGATTGATTTACCAATGCAATACTTATGTCCAGATAACCTCTCGCTACTTACATACGAAGTGGACAATCATGACAGAATGTAACCCTTCCGATCATTTTCATCCCACTATTGTAAGGAATTCACCCACATTCTGCACACGCTTATCACTTCGAGCGCTTGGAACCTCATCGTGAGCATCCTCGAAGGACTCGCAAAGGCAATCGTTCACCGCGTTCACTGCTTATGGTTAATTATATGGCAAAAAATAGTAAACAGTAAACTGTCAAACATGGTTAATAACTGAAGCACGCTCCAGAACGGCACCTGCGTGCGATACTTCCTTACCGAATGGTGTAGGTGAATTTTCATTACCCCGCATTTACACCAAGGTATAAAATATGTGTTCCACATTTTCTACTGTTACTCGTACGTTTATCGTTTACACCTAAAATAAGTTGCAAAGTTGTATACAAAACTTGACAAATACGTGAACAAAATAGTTCAGTACATGTCTAAACCAAAGTCAATACATGAAACATGTTTTATACACGACATGTTTTTGACAAGTCTTTTACAAGTTTGTATATGAGTGAAAACGCGGGTTATGGGAGTAACTACATTTATTCAGCTCCATTCACGTTTCGCTGGACGATTTTCGTCATTTCTAAACACTCAAACTCAAAGCATTTATTATTCAATTAAACCATTTACACGCACATTTGAATTGTCAAAGAGTCGGTCAGTTAGTCAGAAAGTTGAAGCTAGTTGCCCATTCCAAAACGTAGATCTCTATGGAGAAGAACGCGCAAGAAACTCCAAGGACACTCTTTTTAACTCAAGATATTACAAAATCCTGGGTACATTATTCTTGTTGCTTCTATATGCGAGAACAATGAAAAAAGAATATAAAGAAACAATTCAAAGTATAAGATTAATAATAAAAACTGAACTCAATTAATGTAAATGTGGATTTTAATGTTAGTCTGAACACTGTCGTTAGCATGCGCATGATAGAAACACACTTGTCCTAATTTTATGCCTGTTTGCCGCGAAAACTGAATAGACGCAGAAACCTAAACGGATGCGTACGCATCTCCATACAAAAACGTTGTTTTCTATGGACAAAAGCTGAACCGAGCTGAATAAGTGTAGTTAGTCCATAAGTTGACGTTTATACAGGTTCTCAGATTTATATGACTGTCATACAACTTTCCCAACATTTACATCTTCTTACGACAAATACATAAAGTATCATAAAAACATTATAAAATTATACAAGCCGTGCGCCCGCTCGATGGGTTTTCCCGTCAGCAATGACAAAACTTCATATCCTATTTAACACTTTTAGGGGATGAATTTCCAAATTTCTTCCGTAGTTCTCACTTTCGTTATAAAAAGAACTTGTGCAAAATGCTTCTAGATCCAGCGGTTCAGGCTGTGCGTTGTCTGTCAGTTCATTTAAGATTTTTATTAAAGAGCTATATAATAATATCTAAAGAGTTACCAAAGTCCTGTCTTGTCAATACATTCCTTGAGAACGGTGAGGCTACACACTTGTGTGTACCAGTGTGCAGCACTCTTAAACAATAAATAAAATCTTATTTCATTTACTCAGAAAACAGTTATTTCTGTTGGAATTAAAATTAATTACAAGCACGTACGTATTTGCGTTATTCCCATGTCACGGTCGGGGCGGCTTTTATCTTCCTAATGCAAATGGCGGTTGCCAGCCCCTCTATCTGCTTTTATTTTAATTTAACCTTGTTTTTGCGTTGGGGCCCCAGGGTTGAATTTGGATAGTGTAATTACAATCTCACATTGTTATCCTTATAACTTCTCTTTATAAATATGTTCAATTGGTTGAAAAATATCAAGCATTCCAAAATACGTAAGTCGTGTAGCCTCTAATCGTTTCTTGGTCAGTTGGTCCCCTCAACTTGTGATTGATTATCACGATTAAGTATGTAATTATAACACTAATGAGCTTTATTTCATAAAAAACAGTACTTAGATTATATTACAGTTAAGTGCTATGATAAAACAAAAGTACACAAAAGTTTTAGTATCTGGAGCCGAACTAGGAGGACCCTGTATTTCGGCTAACAGCGCCAATCCCCTCGAGTTATATTAGAAGAGTTCTTAAATGATAGCATTTTACAAAGCAAAGGAATAATAACAGTCTAAGGTTGTATAAGGTCTGCACCTCTCTTTGTGTAATGTGATTTGGTGAATTAGTCAGTGTGAGAGGGTGTGTCTATTTGTAAGTTTGTATGTGCCTATTATGAGTGAACACATGAATTAGTGAGATACGCGGATATAGTGAATATGTTAATATATATGTAGATATATTTGTCTATAGATAATGAATTTTTGATAATTTCAAACATTATTACTGTCTACCTTGGTACAGTTAGAAGTTGCTCAGTCTCATCGTATGTGAGACCTTGCAGGTTCTGATTCCTTTTTCTTGCAACAGTCTGTGTTGAGTGGATAAATATTTAGATTTTTATTAAGTTTATTGTAGATATAGGGACCGAGAAAATTAAAGAATTTGTTACTAAATTTGGTGCTGTAAGACCTGTGTTGTGAACAAACCATATAATTTCTGCGTGTCTTCAAAATCTGTGGGTCGTAATTTGTACAAGTGTGTTGCATAATGACTATTTTCAATATGAATAATTGTATCACAGTTAGTACTCCACACACCTGGTAAAGCAAGGCAGTACAGAAAAGAAGTGGTTTAAAGGGGCTGACCTTTAGTATTGCACGTTGGGCAACCTCAACAGGCTTGAGTGTAGTTTTCGGAGCACCTCCCCAAACGGATATACAATATGTTATGAGTGACTGACAAAGAGCAAAGTATATTCGTTTCAAGATATGAGATTCAGTGATGTGTCGTAGATTTTTAAAGATATATATGAGTTTACGAACCCGTCCCAATAAAATTCTTATGTGTTCCTTGAAGTTAAGATTTTTATCTATAGTTACGCCTAAATATTTGATGGAATCAACCCGCTCTAACTTAGTTCAAGAGGAAAAGTCATGTGGTGTACACTCATGTGGAATAATGGCATGATCGTGGCTTTTCTCACAGTATCAAATCCAGATTGAGCGGCATCAAATACTTCGTTCCAGTTATCAGCATAAAAAAGGCGAGCAGTATCGTCCGCTAAAGTGACGATTTCGCCCTGGGAAAGTATTATGTTAGTAAGGTCGGTAATGTATAAAATAAATAAGGTTGGCCCTAATATGCTACCCTCTGGTACCCCGTGTGTGACTAGGCGGTCAGTTCTGGTAAAGTTTCCCACACGAACACACTGGTGGCGGTTTGTAAGGTAGCTTTCAAAGAGTTTTAACTGCGTGCCTCCGATTCCCAACCTTTCTAGCTTGGCCAAGAGGACTGAAACAGAGATTGTGTCAAAGCCCTTTGCTATATCTAAAAACATGGCCAGGCACTTCTTTTTCCTATCCAAATTATCACTAATATAACCTAAAATATTGTTACCGCTTGTTCAGTAGATTTACCATTTCGAAAGCCGTACTGATTGGGTGAGAGCAAGTTATTATTTTCAAAGTATCTAGTAAGTCTCTTATTGATAACTCTCTCCAGGAGCTTAGAAATAGATGGGAGTATGGATATAGCCTATAATTGGTGATGGAATCTCTGTTTCCACGTTTATGTATGGGGCAGACTTCCGACTTCTTTAGTGATTCAGGGAAAATTCCATTTTGCAGACACGAATTGAAAATAAAGGTGAGTGGGGGAACCAACATGCTGTTGATTCAAAAAAAAAAATGCTAATCCCGTCAAATCCCGCTGAGTTATCTGTTTTCAAGTTAATGATGAGGCGGTCTACTTCACATTCATCAGTATCCTCCAATACAAAAGAATGAATTGCAGTGGGCTTATCAGAGTTGATACCTACACTAGTGCCTGTTGGGTTTGAATTAATTTGCCGGATCTTATCGGCCAGAGACCTGCCAACATTCACAAAGTAGATATATATTTTATCCAGAGACTGTTTAGGACTGGCATCAAGGGATAGAAGTTCATTTGAGTAGTTAGCATTTTTAGTAGTATTTGTGACGTCTTTCATTACTTTCCAAAGTTTCTTATTATCATTTTGAACCGATTGGACAAGGATTTTTTCATAAGCTCTTTTAACTTTTTTAATTATTGAGTTGTAGTAGTTTCTGTAGCGTATGTATGTCAATTTTAATGTAGCGTTATCTGGCGAAAGTTTTAATTTTTTATGCAACTTGTCTCTTTCTCATACAGCGCAGTAATCATTGTGTTATCCAAGGTTTTATAATCTTCTTTCTACGTTATAAGGTAATGACTTTGGTGTGTTTATGAATTGCAGCCTGAAGAAAGGCAATATGTCCCAGAGAAAAATTTGAATCAATCGATTCGTATACTAGTGTGAAGTCCATTTTTGACATTTCCTCTTTTAAGCCATCGTCTTCGATTTTTTTAATGGTGGTTATCGCATAATGTTGAGGTTTCTTAAAGTTAATCCATAGTAAAACCGGCTAGTGATCAGTCAAGGTTGTTTCGGGTACAATAGTATTGCAAGGATTTCTAGTTTTAAGGAGTATATGGTCAATACAAGTTTTACTCTCTGGCCTAGTAATTAACGTATGCGAAGGTAGCAGGCCGTGACTAGCAGCTAAAATAAGGTAACGCTCTCCATGGTAGTCAATTTTGTTTGAATTTATTGAAATATTTATGTCTCCTATTACTATTATATTTTTGAAGAAATAATAATAATATTTCAAAACCACTTATATTGCAGTTTATGCTGCGTATATTTTGAGTGAGAACTACGAGGCTATCAGAAAAAGGCAAAATCACTCTGTGACAGTCATCGATTTCGGCATACTTACTTTTTTTTTCTTTTTTTGGGTGGGAACTCATCAAATGACGTCTCCCGCTCTGGGCGGAGCGGAAGGGCGTGTCAGACTCTTACTGACTAAAACCCACCCGTGTTCCTTCAGTTGCCTGTGCGCCAGGGCCACGGTAACTCTTTCGAACAATCCGCAGCCCCGGCAGGCATCGGTCCTATCGGACCCCGTCAATTTTGCTGACATCTCTTTGAGGCGCGCGTGGAACACGACGCGCCGTCGACCCGGGCCTGGTCCTCTCCGGACGGCGAGCTGCCCATTGCTCGCCGTCCGCAAGCCCGCGCCTACGGTGGCCGGGAGTCGGCAATCGACTCCCGACGCCCAGGGTGTCTCCTCCTCCTGCGGCGGCTAGGGGCGCGAGGGCGCAGTGATTGCCTCTCCCTCTCGCGCTCCGCCTCCTCCTTCGCGAGCATTACTGCTTCGCAGAAGGAGGTGACGGCTTCCCATTCCCTCTCGCTCCGTACCATGGCCTGAACCAGGGCCGGACGCGAGAGGTCGCCGCCGCCGATCGCCGCCTCGAGGACACGGCGGTGCTCCGCCCAAGCCGGGCAGACCTCCACCGTATGCTCCACCGTGTCCTCCGGTCGATCCACGCAATGATAACACCCGGGCGTTTCCTCCCGCCTTGATTTCGGCATACTGCGATTCTGATACTGTTACCTTATCAATTATATCTGCTAAATCATTTAAATTATCGAATGTTAATGAGGTATTTAATATAAATGTCAAATATAATAATAAAACTTTGAAAAAAAGATCTTACATTATTCGTAAGTGAAGTTAAAACGCCAATCAAAGTTCCTGATATAATCAACAGAGCAAAGTTACAGCTGTACGAGAAAGTTATAAAAGACATAGGCTGCAATAGTAGTTCACATTTTGGTGTTGTTATTACATTATGGTTTCTAAGTTTAATGATTCATAGTTTATGTGTAGTATTACGGTTGTGTTATATATTTTTGTAAAAAGTGTTTTTTGTGTATTGTAGTGTATTATAATAACAAGTTACAGACAAAAAAAAAGAAGCATGCATTAGGAAATTGAGCATAACAATAGGTAGTCATTACGAAGTTCTCAGCTTGTCTAGATCCAGCTCGGTGGTAATACGGATTTGGGAGCAGTCGGCATTTTTCTTTAAATATACCAAACCATTTGAGGTCCAGCAGAAAGCGTAACCATAGTTTTTTTAAATGATCTGGCAAGGTAAAACATTCTGTGCGTCTTATGAGTTAACGTTTTATACACGTATATAGGCTTTAGTTGATGCAGTGGGTTTAGGTGGATTGTGTTTAGTTTTTCCCCTTTTGCTCTAGATGTATTAACGCTTTTAACTCCTTTTATAACCTTTTCTTTCGTTAAAACTGTAGTAAAATTAGCTATCACCGGATTAAATCCATCTTTAGTGGTTAGGCGGTAAATGTCCCTGACATTGGAATTATTACTTTCACCGTCTAGGGGTTTTCCCAAATTCACCAATTCGTTACATAAGCTATCCTTTGTTTCTCCAGTTTCTTTAGGAATTTTCCGAAACTCAATGCCTGACATTCGCGATTTGCGTTCTAAAAGTTCAAGTTTGTCGTCAAGTAATCCAATAATTTTCTTGACTTCCTGTTTTTCCGACTCCATGCGTGAAATTCGGCTTATAAATTCGTCGTACTTATCAGACATTAAGTGACACTTATACGCAATTCTTCGTTCTGTCTAATTTACTTATCGTGGACTGAAGCTTTTGAAAACGATTATCTTGGTCTTTAGAGAATTGCGAAAAAAACTCCGTAACTGTTGCTGTAATTTTAATATCGCTATTTGTGAGCTTCTTTTCTTCCGTAATGTTAACCGTAAGTGACTGGAGATCAGGTGCAGATTCTCAGTGGTGTAATTGTGCGTTATTTGTTATATCAGTCAAGGTTATAACAGCCTGTTGACTGTTCTCGTTGGCTTATTGCATCAACGCCAAAGGCGAAGCATGCCAAAGGCGGCGGAGTTCGGTTTAGTGTACAAGTTTGTATTGCGGTGCGTAGGAACAGGCAACGCGGTGTTGTCGTCACTTGGTCTACCAATTAATAGATGACTAATCAGTATTTTTGCAACGGTTACCTACTGTTTATTACTGTGATTACTTCTTAACTGATGGTTGTAATCACAAACTGATTAGTGTACTGTTAAGTTTGGTCACCTAGCTACATGTTAATATAAATTTTTGTGTTAAATATTCACTTTTAAACACCAATTTGAAAATGAATAATGCGAGCACTCAAGAACACTAATTGATGTCGCGCGCAGGGTAGGTGAGGGTGATAGGTGTGTAAGTGTGTCATCATCATCACTAACCGTACTAACCATAGCATAATCAGCCTATAATGTTCCCACTGCTGGGACAATGACCTCCTCTCTTCGAGAGGGAGTGGGCCGAGATCCACCACGCGGGCCCAGTGCGTGTTGGTAAGTGTGTCATCATCATCACTAACCGTACTAACCATAGCATAATCAGCCTATAATGTTCCCACTGCTGGGACAATGACCTCCTCTCTTCGAGAGGGAGTGGGCCGAGATCCACCACGCGGGCCCCGTGCGTGTTGGTAGATGACACATGTCTTCGAATTTTTGTTTTTAGGACATGCCGGTTTCCTAACGACGTTTTCCTTCACCGTTTTGAGAGTGTGAGGGAAATCTACAACGCCACATGCGAGCTACGCGTCAGACTGACGTCACGCAAAATCCTGCATCGCGCAATCAGAGTTTACCGCGCAACTAGCATATATACAACATCCCGACATCAACCGTAGGGCAGTTGCCCACCAGACACGACACCCGTCTGGTCGGAGGATCCTCCCTTTTCAATAGAGTATGAGTGAGCTTTACACCCTTTTCCTCATACCTCTATAAGAGCAGTGGTGGTGAAATTATTTACACAAAGTAAAGCGCCTGCCTGGGTTCAAACCGAGGACCTACAGCTCGTAGGTCGGGGCCGATACTACTGGGCCACCACTGCCTCACTTACTACTATAATAACCATACAAGTATATGTATCAGTATTATCAGTCCACCGGTGGACATAAAGACGTCCAAGTAAATACACTGAAAGAAACCATCGTGCGCTTTTAAAATTTCTAATGTGACGTTATTATTGTGGACGTCCATGTCACGGTATCACGATAACACAAGGAAGAAAAATGCATGGAAATATATGAAGACGCTTTTAAATTTCCGTCCACGATAATGTTATAACGTGCACGTATTTCCATAAATTTTATAAAAGTCGACGGGGACCTCCACGTGAATACCGTGCCGTTAAAAATGATGAGAAAGAAAAGATACAAACTAAGCGTAGAACGTTAGGTTTAAGTTTTGGCCCATCTATGAGAAACGTCCTAATACGTATAATAATAACGTCAGTTGTCTTAGTTTAAACATAACACACATGACATAACATCACGCCTGTATTCCCCGAAGGGTTAAGCAGAGGTGCACCTATAGTACACCCACATTATATTTATAGTTATATTTTTAAGTCCCATGTAATAGGGGGCGAGCCTATAAACATTAAAACGCTAGCCCAGCCTAGTTTGAACGTTTTAATTAACTCGTCTAATGTAAGTCTAAGCCATTATTCTGTATATTGTTACCTTATGCAAATTATGTAAAAACTTTAGGGCCTTCAAAAGTTTGCTACGGATAAAAGGCTGAAACTTCTAGAATATGCGGCTTGGCTTCTTGTTAGAAGCCAAAGCTTGTTAGTAACATTACGAGGTTATTACAACTCACTTTGAGTTAGAACTGCTTTTTTTAAATTATTATTTTAAGCCTGTGTTGTCCCACTACAAGCAAAAGGCCTGCCTTCCCTCTCTCCACTTTTCCTGGTCTACTGCGATTGCAGACCAATCATTGAAGAAGGAGTCCAGCTCTTCCCGCCATCTCTTTCCTGGCCTGCTGCGTAGTTGTTTACTTGGGATCCACTGTGTGGTGGTTTTTGCGACAGATGTGGCCAGCCCAGTTCCGTTTTAGTCCAGTAGCTGTGCGGCCAGCATCCGCTATTTGTGTTCTAGAACGAATTATAGAGGGACTGAATTACAAATCTTAAAAAGTAGTTGATTTTTCAATAATTTTTTTATTAAAAAGTCATAGTTGTGTAACATTCACATTTTCTTTCTTTCAATAAAAAGATAATGTTGGTTCTCATTGTGGCTAAAATATGTGCATATGTAATTAATTTATGTCAGAATAATTTTCAACTTTTAATTAATGATTTGTTAATTCTGTCAATTTTTTATTATGAGGGTTATATTAGAATTAACTCTTTGATTTACATATAGTATAAACTTTAAAATGATTATGTGGAGTTGATGTGTTGTTATAGCTTAAATTTTATGTACCATTCATTTAGGTACTAAAGTCGTCTTTCAATTTACCAGCGTCAGTAGTACAGTATCTATTGTTTCAGCCCGTGTATGTTACTTCTTTATGAAAAGTTGTTACCTAGAGTGATAAAGTCCAATATTACTAAACTTTGTATTGTATTGGCTAAAGTGGTTACGAAAGTGCAGTAACAGTTAAAGTTGATTTCCTAATGAAATTGTTTAACTTTCAAATTGCAAATTTCTTGCTTGTGAAACTGTTTCGTAGCTATCTAATACAAACCAATTTTCGAGGCAAAACGACCTTATTCAGATATTATGAAGAAACCTATCTGCCTAATTTTGTCTTAAATGTCTTTGTACCTTACCCGCACAAGCATGCCAGGCATTTCACTTCTCAGGCATAACATAATAACAAATAGGGATAAACGTTTTTGGCAATTTCACGAAAATATATTTTTACTGATCTCTCCTTAATATTCTCTGTTCATTATATTAATAAAAACAATGCCCCAAGGCAAATATGGGCCTGCGCCCACTGGCGTCACGACACTGCAAGGGATTTTTATGCGACGAATAGGAATATAACTTAATAGTATGACAATAAAATTGAAATTTCAATGACACGGCTTGCTAAAAATACCGCAAGTTTGTTCTGTACCTACGAGGATTATCATTGAAATTACAATTTTATTGTCCTAATCGTCGCACAAAAAGCTGTTGCCGGGGAGGCGGCCAGTGGATGGAAGCCTTATGCCTACCTATATAGATGCCTATTGCCAAGTAGGAATCAGGAACATGTCGCAGTCGTGATGAAAGTTTTAATTATGAATGTGGGCGAAGATGGATTGTGTAAAATTGTGTGAAAGATGATGGCGCTTAAAAAGGGGTGAATGGCGTACCTACTGAGGCGCCCGTTCTCCGCTCGCGCGCGAATCTTGCTGTGAATTCTCGACGCGGTTGGCGCCGCGAACCTCGCGTGAAAACGTGTCCCTCCACACTCGCAGTTTCGCAGATTCGTTCTCGAACTTCGTGAAAATGGACGACGATGTGGCTGTAGCAGCTACTATGACGCATTGTGCTGTAGTAGCGTACTACAAATTGTCTTTATCTGGTAACGGAGATATTGAAGGTCAAAGTTCCAACTTATTTTTACCTTTTTTTACGAAAACAGGTCTTATAACTTAACTTTAAATAACCGTACAACTCCTGTTCCATTGCATGCACCCATAAGCCCATAAGCACCATGTTTTGCGCAAGCGTTACATTGCGCGGTGCCAATGCCGTAAACAGTGATTTTTCACACCAAAAATAAAAGTCGTTTCCCAGCAAACATTTTTGCTCAATGTTACGAGGGAATTATTTTAAATCTGCAGTACACTTACCACCTAACCTAACCTACCCAGTTGCTGAAATTTAACAAACACTACGCTAAAGACTAAAGACTACGCTGTCAATTCTCATAATACTGCTTCGATTGGTTGACTAAAATATCAACAGCTAACGATATCACTTGGCGCGAGCTTTGACAACAGACTAATTTTATTTAATAGATTTTCGGAAACCGGCGGAATGCTTATTAGATACTTATTCCGTATTTTTTTTATTCAATAAGGTGGTATTCCGAGATGAAACAAAGGATACAGTTTAAATTAATCTCGACAAGTATTCCGACCCGTTCAGTTATTTTCGACCAAAAAGGTTGGACGTATGGAATAAACAAAGCGAGTTCGCATTTAATTAACGCAGAGGGAAAAAGTTTGATGAAAACTGTCCGGAACAAGTTGGCTGGCAAGGGACGGTTGATTTACTACTCTAGAAAGCTGTTGGGTCGTTTTTGACGTACTGTCACCCCTATGTGCCATAATACACATTTACATAATAGTAGTCCAACGAAATAAAGTCAGGATTTTTTTTACCTAATGGCAAATTTATTACAAACTTAAATTGTCTGTACATAAATTCAAATCACAACTGTCAGTCAGTAAACCAACGCTGGGGCTCTGTCTCGCATAGGGTCGTAGCATTATGCTGAGCGATTGCCGTTTTGCGTGGATGCGATGCATATTTTCCCCCGACTCGTTCTTTTTAACCGACGAAAAAAAGGAGGAGGTTCTCAAGTCGACCCGTATATTTATATTGTATATATATATATATATATATACATATATTATATTTTTTTTTTTTAAATTTGTGTTTTTCTCTGCGTCATATTTACCGCAAATAAACGTATTTTCTTTCTTTCTTTTTTCTTTAAGTCTGGACAGTTGCACGAAACGTCTATAACGTGGCAAATTTAACGTAGTGTGTCTGTAGCGGCATCTACAACGCCACATGCGAGCTACGCGTCAGACTGACGTCACGCAAAATCCTGCATCGCGCAAGCAGAGTTTCCCGCGCAACTAGCATATATACAACATCCCGACATCAATCGTCGGGCAGTTGCCCACCAGACACGATACCCGTCTGGTCGGAGGATCCTCCCTTTTCCATAGAGTATGAGTGAGCTTTACAACCTGTTCCTCATACCTCTATACTGGTGACCCCGAAAATGAATGTCAGCGCAGCCTTCGTGCAAGTACATCAGCGTGACGTCATCATCACTTCCTTCAAGCTTTCGAGCAGCGAGTCACACAGCCAGCCAGCACCCACGGCTTCAACGGGTATCCTGACCACCAGCATGCAGCGACCGCGCATACCTGGTCATCACCCTCAGCCTCATCAGCAACCTTGGCACAGCACACTGCACTCTCGGCCGGTCCACAAGCAAAGCCTTTAAAAAAAAAAACCCTCTCCTGGTCGACGCCAGCAGTCAGCCTCAACCCGGCGCTGTACCACATCCGACGCACTGGAGCATAACGCAGCGCCACCCCGACTCACTGGGGAATCTCCGCAGACAGTTCCGACTCACCGCGAACTATGCGACACCCGGTTCCGACTCACTGGAACCTCACCTGGCCCTGGCAAGCATCGCAAGATAGAAGACTCAGCCCACTATCGACCTCCGGTCTCCGGGGGGGAGTGATGTACCGGCATCTACAACGCCACATGCGAGCTACGCGACAGACTGACGTCACGCAAAATCCTACATCGCGCAAGCAGAGTTTACCGCGCAACTAGCATATATACAACATCCCGACATCAATCGTCGGGCAGTTGCCCACCAGACACGATACCCGTGTGGTCGGAGGATCCTCCCTTTTCTATAGAGTATGAGTGAGCTTTACACCCTGTTCTTCATACCTCTATATGCCAATTTGATTTAAAAAAAAAATCTTTGACTGTATATCGGTACTTAGGCCTCTTCCAAGTATGTCACTTCTTCAGCCAGGCCTGGTCTACCCTTGTAGATTCCTTTCTTCTTGATGAAGAGCCTTCTAGATTATTCAAGGATGCGTGGGCTCGACTCCAACTAAAGCAGTCAAGAATGAGTTCTTTTTGAATTTAGTTTCGCGGTATCGCCACGTTGCCTATTTGCTTATATTATGACACTCATCTTTGTTATCGAAGAAATGTTAAGTGTTTAGTACGAGTACCCTGAAAGTTGTAAAAAAAAGCGGCCAAGTGCGAGTCGAACTCGCACACTAAGGGTTCCTTAAAAAACACGTTGGGACCTCCTTTAATTTTGAACTGTATTTTATATGTATTATGTTATTATAGCGACCATAGTAGTACAAACTCTGTGAAAATTTCAAGTGTCTACCTATTACGGTTCAAAAGATACGGCCCTGTGACAGACGGACGGACAGACAGCGGAGCCTTAGAAATAGGGTCCCGTTGGGTACGGAACTTTTAACAAAAAGCCTTAAAAGGGTTATTTTTACTTACCATTCGGGTCTGGCGGTTTAACATTCTCCCAGCCTATACTCGTATTATGTAACAAAGAATTTATAAACATTTCATTTTCCTCAAAAACTTGAGAAGGGTCTTGTTCGGAACTTTAAGTAATAAATAAATAAAAAGGGTTGCTCGTTTTACTCAGTTTGCTCTTACGACTTGAGCGAGACAAGTATCTTTTAAAATGTATACGTATTTTTTTACTACAGCGTGTAAACAAAGACATTTAATTTCTAGACACCGCTATAAAATAGATTGTACACACGATCAAGCTGTACATTTCCAGTGTTAGCTAACCTCGCATTGTTGTGTTGTGCTTTTCGTACAATGAGAAGTCAGCTTCATACTGGAAATGTAAAGCTTGATAATTATGTCGTCGTGCGTAAATTTCTCTTTCACAAAGTCACGTTACAAACTGATAACCTCTTGCTTGGAGGCGCCTGCACCCGCGCCTGATCCACCATGAATCTGCTTAACCTTTTCCCAACTGTTGGGATCGGATTCCAATCTAACCGAATGCAGGCGAATACCAGTATTTTACATGGAGCAGTGGTGGCCTAGTGATGACGACCGCGACTTACGAGTTGTAGGTCGAAGGTTAGAACCCAGACAAGCGCTTTACTTTGTATAAATTATTTTCATCACCTCTGCTCTCAAAACGGTGAAGGAAAACATCTTGAGGAAACCGGTATGTCCTAGAACCAACAATTCGAAGACATGTGACATCTACCAACCCGCACTGGGCCCGTGTGGTGGATTACGGCCCGCTCCCTGTCACCGAGAGGAGGCCTGTATCCCAGCAGTGGGAACATTGTAGGCTGATTATGCTACATGGAGCGACTGTTTCTCTAACCTCCACAACCCAGTTACTGGGTAACATTATACCCCTTAGTAAGATTGGTTGTCAGACTTTTTTCGGCTTCTGACTAGCCGTAACGACTTCCCGAGGCACGGAAGGGTCTCGATATTTAATTGATGGTCACCCATCCACGAACCGCAGCAAGCGTAGCTTAACCTTCGATCGATCCGTGCAGCTGTTATCATTTATCTACGAGCCTGATTGGTTGAAAACATGTATAACATAATATACGCGCGTAGATATATCCAATCACTGCGGCGCATAGCTAGAGCTCCTACGCTTGCCAAACTTAGACCGTAAAGACCTACAAAGGCAAAGGATTGATCTGTGTAATATACAGGGTCACATTAAATTAGCCTGCGAAACTCTGCAAACGTGATGGGTATCGATATCTAAACATGATAAAACATATTTTTTCAACTCATACTTCATGTAACAACAGTACCAGAGGTCGTTGACCCCTAAAAACATCAAATCTTTTTTATTTTATCGATTTTAGATATCGAGACCCATCACGTCTGCGGAGTTTTGTTAGCTAATTCAATTTGTCCCTGTATATCAATGCTATACATCACGCCTCTATTCGCAAAGGGTTAGGCAGAGCTGTATCTATAATACACCCACATTTTGCCAGTCATGTATAAGTCCCATGTACGAAGAAGTTACTAATTATCCTTTTTTCTTATTGTTGCAGTTGGAAAATGTGCAGCTACTGGACAAGTACAATCTGCGGAACCCGTCTAAGGGGACCTTGTACTTCGCGACTACTCACCTTATATTCGTGGACCATGAGATGAGGAAGGAGACATGGGTATGTACTCTTGCTATTAAACCCCGTTTCGAAAAACCCCTTGAATTTAATCTATTTTAATTTTTCAGCTGATGTTATTTTGTTTAACCTATCACGTAAGTTACTTATGTGATTGGTTAAACAAAATGATTAACTATTAATATGTCGCATAAAGCAAGTAAAACACACGGCTGTAACTTGCTCAAAAGTAGTTAATTAATTCTTAATTGTTATTTTAGAAGTTTATTTTATTTTTTACTTTTTGCTGTGCCCTACAGGCTCCGTAATCGTACCTTTAAATCCAATGTGGTCGCCATGTGATCACTGCCTGACTGAGGGTTAACAATCTTGTAACATCGTATTAAAATGATGGAATGCAAATAAAGATATGAATATTAATAGATATGCAAATAGCTTGCGGCATGTATACAAGCTATTGGCAAATTTGTGCATTTTCCAGTCATAAATGAGACAGTAGAAAATTATCCGGGTATTTATAGTAAGCAGTTTTTCTTCTTTTCGAGTCGATTGCAAAGGTAAAAATATTACATTATGTTAGATGAGTTAGGCCCAGCAGGTGGCCAGGCCAATCGCGGAATTTTTAGGTCGTCAGAATTGCAGGTGTATGCACTACACACTTTGGACACTCGAACATATCGGACGTACATAGTTTGGTCAGGAGCACCCCGCATCTGCACTGGGTGTTGGTTGGGTAAATAATCCCCGTCTCGCTAGATTCTGCTTGCAGTAGGCAGTTACATAAGTTAAACACAGGTTGAGACAACATGAGTACATTAAAATATAACCTAAAGCTGTTAAATATTATACAGGGTGGCGGGGACATCGACGCGAAAACTGTAACCATGAATTCAGCACGTTATTCTAGACTCCCTAGCGTAGATATTTTTTGTAGGTTATCAAAAAAAAAAAAAACAGCGGTTTCCTACCTACGCGGTAAAAATGTATGGAACAGCTAATATTTTTTTTTAAATAACTGACGAAAAATTTCAACGCAGGGGGGTTCACGATCATGTACTGAATTCATGGTAACAGTTTTCGCGTCGATTACCCTGCCACCCTGTAAAGATACAATTGTTATGGCACAAAAGAATACCAGCTACTTGCATAGTTTTGTGCAAGAGATTCTTGAACTAAAACTATTCAGAAGCTTTCAACGAGTCCTCAAAGTTTTTAGTCGTGTCCTTACCCTTCAAACTGCCCTTGCTTTCACTACTGTATTTTTTTAAACTGGTTTTTACGAAATCTAGAAAAAAACATTGCCACAGTAAGGAAAAAAAGATAGATTTAGTGTGAAATGTCAAGGACGCGTCACGTTTAGGTACATTTCATTATATGAGAGACAACAAAGTTATAATTCTCTCTGTCTCTCACACTAAGTCCCGCATTACAAAACGTCACTCAACACTCAAGCATTACTTAAAACTAGTTTCAACCAATCAAATGGCTCGAATACGGACCTAAATCTATCGTATTCTTTTTTACTGTGGCACTTTTTTTTCCAGGTTTGCACTACTAGCATCTGACGTCAAACCACAGGCGAGCCATAGTAACTACGCGCATTCAGTACAATGATCGTTTTACGTGACAAGGATAAAAGAATAATTCCAAAAGCGTGTAACTTCTCCATTTTTCCACCGATTTAGTTTTTTCACAAATCGGCTTTTTAGTAACGTATTAAATAAAGGTATTAATTCATGCATATTTTTGATAGTAGTCAAATATGGCGTCTATAGGCCCCCGTACATAGGCGCGACGCGACAGCGCGTTGCGACTCTAGTAGAACAATTTCTATGAAAGCTGCATGAAAATTGCTCTACTAGAATCGCGTTGCACTGTCGCGTTGCTCCTGTCTTTGGAAGCCTTAAAGCGGGCTTAGATGGATAGATGAAACCTTCATAACGTTAATGAATAATGATCAGCTTTAAGTACACTTAAACGGAGATAAGATTAACCGCAAGTCAATGGTAAAACTTGAACTTCGAAAACCGTTCTTACTGCTATTAAATGAAGGAGCTATAAATATCAAATTGTTACCATGGACGTGCTAAAGGCTGTACAACTGAAATTTACTAAGGAATACTTGAGATGTTCCAGAGCACTTAAAAGATCCAATCTTGGTGTTGCAAAAAAGAAAAAAAAAACGATTTTCGTGACCGTTTTTATACGAACAAGATTAGGTGTCTAAAGCGGCCCCTACACCTACAATAAGTTTGCGCAACGTGATTGAATCAGTCCTTGCGCTCAAACGATCCATTATTTTCTAGCAATAACACTGACGGCCCATAAGCTTCAATGTTTTCACGTGAGCAAGACCTGCACGCCTAGCATGCCTACCATAGAAACGGGTTTTGTCGACGGCAGAATAGACAAAATGACAGATTGTTGACAGATTTCAAAAGATTTTTTTCTACAAACTGTCTAAAGAAGAAAGCAAATATCAAAATATTTTATTTCACATAAACCTACATGGGCATTTATGAAACGTCAGAAGCTAGGTGCACGGTTCCAATTGGTTGTTTCCTATGGAGAAGAGCCGGCAAGAAACTCCATGGTTGTTACTCTTTTAAAAATAAGGGGCTTTCACAATGTTTCAAATTACAGTGTTGATAATGGGAGGACAGTGTAGGCCTGACAACAAGTAACCGGCACTCAACATAATATTAAAAAAAAAAATATATATATATATATATAAAGGTCTACTAATCTACAGTCTACAAGCTAGGCCTACATGTCATTTTGTCTATCCTTCCGTCGACAAAACGCGTTTATATGGTGGTCATGCTACGCGGGCTGCGCAATACTTATCCCTACACGGTGCAGCCCCGGCAGGCATCGGTCCTATCGGACCCCGTCAGTGGTGCTGACATCTCTTTGAGGCGCGCGTGGAACACGACGCGCCGTCGACCCGGGCCTGGTCCTTACCGGACGGCGAGCTGCCCATTGCTCGCCGTCCGCAAGCCCGCGCCTACGGTGGCCGGGAGTCGGCAATCGACTCCCGACGCCCAGGGTGTCTCCTCCTGCGGCGACTAGGGGCGCGAGGGCGCAGTGATTGCCTCTCCCTCTCGCGCTCCGCCTCCTCCTTCGCGAGCATTACTGCTTCGCAGAAGGAGGTGACGGCTTCCCATTCCCTCTCGCTCCGTACCATGGCCTGAACCAGGGCCGGACGCGAGAGGTCGCCGCCGCCGATCGCCGCCACAAGGACACGGCGGTGCTCCGCCCAAGCCGGGCAGATCTCCACCGTATAACTCTACACCCCCTGGCATAGAAATTTGGGTCGGCTACTAAAAAAAATCAGCTGTTTCATAGGAAAGCGCAATGCCTACGCGGTCAAAATGTATGGCAGAGCAAATTATTTTTTTAATAACCGACAAAATATTTCAACGCAGAAGGGTTCAGAATCTTGTACTGAATCCATGGCAACAGGTTGTGCGTCGATATCCCAGTCACCCTGTATAATTGATCGTTTCGGGCCCACCTAAATGTATTCTAGACAGATGTCTAAGTACTGATCTCTATCAAATCTGATTGATATAGATATATCTAAATACTAATTAGTCACTGAACAGTGGCATATGGTTATGAATAGTAAGGGCAGAAACAGATAGCAAACAGCAGAGAAACTAGCTTCATCTTTCGGACAGACCGACCCCTTGACAATTGAAAAGTGCCTGTAATTGATTTATTTGAAATGAATGCTTTGAGTTTGAGGTATTTTCTAGACCTGGAATTTTAAAAGCCTCAAGCATTGTCATGAAAATCATTGCATTTATCTATACAATGTGGAGAAGGCAACCAGACAAAAAATTAAAACACTGACTATACTAATGCAAAGGGATATTTTGAAACTAAATAAATCCGGTATTAGTAAAAGACAGAATTGTGTGGAGAAGGGAGAGGGACGCCTTTGCCCAGCAGTGGGACACTACAGGCTAGTTCGATTAGATAGATTCAAAAAAACTCTAAAAGATATATATTTTTTTTGTTTTTTTTTTCAAACAATCTAAATAGCAGTGATGGGCCGACTATGGGTTGTCTATGCAAACTGGAAAGTCATGCGATATACGCAGTTTAATTTATACCCGTAATGTCGTCTCAACCTTGTATACTAGTGGCCCGCCCCTGCTTGGCATGATTATTCGACTTGGCGAAACATCGAGATTTCTTATCTCACTCAAACTTCTCTTAATCATAAACTTCGCGAAATAAATTCTCTAATTAATGATGATAACCGCATCAAAATCCGTTGCGGAGTTTGGAAAAACAACGCGGTTACATAGACAGACACTTAAAGCGACTTTAATTTAGATATAGATGATAATAAATAATAGATAAAACATACCTTAGAACTAGTACAATCTTTCTCAGATCCTCCTGATGCACATATCTACAGTGGAACGGCTGCCGATTACGACCACCGGCTCCCCACTCCTGGTGCGCACAAAGACCTTCCAATCGGTATTCTTCGTGATTCCTCGGGAGAGAGACTGCCACGAAATGCACCAGACCCTCCTCAGGCTCAGCCAACCAGGTTTGTCACAGATGAATTCATTTGCTTCTTTTTTGTGTTGTTTTGAAGAGGTTTTGTTATTTGTTCATTTATTTTCGGTTTTTTTCCGCCTGCCCTTGTCGCATTTTATTTAGTTTCGGTACAAATTGTTTTGCTCTTTCATAAATTTTTCGACGCCATGTTTTAGTTTGTTATGTGTTAGTTATTTTTTATATTATTTAAATAGTTTGTTAGTTGTTCATTAAATAAAGAAATTTAATTTGAAATTCAAAGTTCACAGTACCCGGGCGTTAATATGGCACATCGAGTTCCAGAAAGATGACGTCTCACAGATATGAGTTTAACCGAGACGTAAAGGCTCCTATAAACACGCGCGACACGCGACGCGAATTTTGCGCGACATAAAGGTACCGCTCGTCGCGCGACGAGCGGCGCCTTTGTGGCGCGCTGTCGCGTCGTGCCTGTCTTAGGGACCTTAACTCTACTACCTCGTTAGTTTAGTGGTCGCAAGCGCCACTGGTCTGCACTGTTCTGGTTTCGATTCCCAGGTCGGGCAAAGTGTTATTGGGTTTCTCTATCTGGAATTTCTCAGTAGCAGCCCGGAGTCTGGATTTAAGCTCGGTTGATGGCAATAGGCTCGCCCTCTATTATATGGGATTTAAACATAACTGGCGAAATGTGGGTGTACTATAGTGTACACACTCTGCCAAAACCTTCGGGGAAAGAAGGCGTGAAGTTATGTTATGTTGAAACTACAAAGCTGAACTTGTATAATTCCAAGTGCCATTTTAACGACCACTTGAATGTATTTTAAGAACCCGGATACTAATGGTATGTTTTAATCCAGCACCTTAGTTGCGTAGCACCCTATAAGTCCCAATCTGAACCATTTTGAATGATATTCCTAATCCATTGCTTCATATGTTCGAAAAATTTGCTTGCTAAACATACGTAAATAACGCAATGAATTTTGTTGAATTGTCAAAATTAAACCCATTCCTACTGTTAGTGTGTTACGCAATTACCCCGCAGGACCTATTCATAATTTCTGCCATCCTTTATCGAAATCCATTCAGTCGTTAAGACGTGATTGAGTAACAAATATCCAATCTTTCACATACATTTTTTATCGGACTGCTCAAGATGGAAGGTAATTTATTATTTAGTTACATTATTTATTCACATACTTCAATCAATCTGCCTAGCCTTTCCCAAACTATGTTGGGGTCGGCTTCCAGTCTAACCGGATGCAGCTGACTACCAGTATTTTACATGGAACGACTGCTTATCTGACTTCCACAACCCAGTTACTGAGTAACATGATACTACTTGGTAAAACTGGTTGTCACACTTTTGGGCTTCTGACTGCCACCCGTAACGACGCTTCTTCTTTCTCTTCTTTCTTTTTTGTCTTCTTCTTTTTTGTCTTCTTCTTTTTTGTGTGTTTTTTCTTTGCGTCATGGTTACCGCAAATAAATTTATTTTCTTTTCTTTCTTTATTTCTTTATTTTACTGTCAAAGATCTACGAATGGCAGCCAAGACCAACGGCTTAACGTGCTTTCTGAGGCACGGAGGGGTCCCAATATGTAATGGATGGGTACCCGACCGCGTCAAGAGTAGCTTAACCTTCGATCGACTCGTGTGGCTGTTATGTCTTAGCCACGAGCCCCTCCTCATTTATTCACATACTTATTATGTTAAATTAACGTGTTTCAGTTCACATAGATGAGCTATATTGCTTCTTCTACAAATCGACACCAGACGACCTGCCGAAGTCAGCTGGTTGGAACTTCTTCGATATTCAGACCGAGTACCAGAGGATGAACGTGCCCAACGACCAGTGGGTTCTCTGCAATTCCAATAAGGATTACGAGGTAAGAACACTTCACTAGCGCAAACGGTATACTATCTAAATTGTTGCTAACCCAAAAAAACTAAAACCTCAACTGATAACGGAAAGAAACAAGAAAGACTTAAAAGAAACTTATTTTAAATGTTACGCATTAGATGCTTAATAAAAATTAAAGTCGCTTTTCGTGTCTGGCTGTGTGACCGCGTTGTCCTTCTAAACCAGCGGTTCCCAACCATTTCTTGACCAGGGACCACTTTAATTTCATTATTATTATCAGGGACCAGTTTGATTTCATTATTATTAGTAGGGACCACAAATAAACATCATAAAAAATAAACTATCAATCTAAAAATAAACATTAACCGAAAAGTTTAACATAAGTAATCGTTAAATTAAAAAATAACACTAGTTAACAAAACACTTAATTTTTTAATTAATAATTCAGTTTGCATGAATGAGATTTTTGAGCTTGCGATTTCTCCAATTTTAGTGTATGAAATTGTTTTTATACACCAAAACTGCTCCAAAAAAAGGGGATTCAAACGCGTCCTTACAGTTTCTATCATTTTGTTTGAAATCTTGCGCGGACCATATTTTAGCTCTTGCGGACCACTGGTGGTCCACGGACCACTGGTTGGGACTTGGGAACCACTGTTCTAAACGATGAAACGGAATTTGATGCGGTTTTCACCATGACTTAGAGAATTTATTCCGGAAGGTTAATGTGTATAATACATTAATATTAAACTTACACATAAGAAATATTCATGTTTTGTCAAGTCGTAAAAATCTGGCGGGGCGGGGGCGGGTCGCTAGTTTAAATATATGCATATATTATATACATATAAAATGTTATCATTCCTATTCGGTTGCTGGTAAATAACTCACCATTCCTCACCAGCTGTGCGACACATACCCAAGCGAGGTGTACGTGCCTGCGCGCGCATCCACCGCGGTACTCCTGGGCAGCGCAAGCTTCAGGTCGCGGGGACGGCTGCCGGTGCTCGCGTACCTTCATCACAATAAAGCTGCTATAGCGCGCTGCAGCCAGCCACTCAGCGGCTTTTCTGCCAGGTGAGTTATCACTTGGTGCGGGTGATCTCTCGCTTCCGGCCGTGGTTCAGTCCATGGTCGGTAGTGAAAACGCGTGAGATGCTGGCGGCTCTTTTTTTTTTTCTTGTGGCTTTGCACGGTTTGTCTTTTTGATCTTTCTGTGAGGAGGTGATACATGCAAAGGAGGCGGTGGAGAGGGAGAGAGAGCATATCTCTCACTCCACCCGCAACAGAAGAGCAGCCGGGCGTCAAAGGTCGCTTAACGACGCCGCCCACCATAAGGAGGGGCCTGCGCGCGGCGAAACTGGGGCTGTGTCGTCAGCCGAACAGTCAGACGCAAAGAGGTGGCACGCCATGTTGCATGCGCGCCTTTATGGAAGGACGTGCTGATCGGCCTCCCTTAGTGATGGGGCCCGCTAGGCATAGCGGGGTGATACCAGTCGGGGAAGCGGCGAATGTTCAAGTATCAAGTAGGAGTAGGAACAGTGGGCTTTTAGTCGGTAGGAGTCTGATATAACCCTCCGCTCTCCCTAGACAGAGGGTATCAATGAGGATTTCCCCACGGAATTGTCACTGCGAAGAGTAGTCAAAACTTCAGACAGTACTAGAAAGAATTTTACAAGAACTACGGCTTTGTAGAGCGTTGTGTCTGCCACTCATACCTGTGTGGTAGCTTTGTTCTAAAGCTCAATGCACATTCACATAAGTGTTTTTTATAATTATGAGAATGATGATAGGGGGGTTGTGTGATCTAGCAATATTTTATTAAGGACTAGCTTTTGCCCGCGGTTTCGCCTGCGTAGAGGTCGGGAATTAGCCCACAGGAACGTACTACCGAGATAAAAAGTATCTTATGTGACATGTGTTAATCCAAGTTATAAAAGAAAGAAAGAAAGAAAAATAGGTTTATTTGTCACAGAAACACGTGCATACAAAAAAGATAAGTAGCTCTAATAATAAATAAAAGAAAAACAAAATAGATCTATAATCACGAGCACAAAACAGAAATAGTCGACAGCTGCACGTCTTGACTGTGACAAGAAGGCTTCCAGTCAGCATGATGCTGTGCTATGGGGAACTCACAGCACAGCGCTGATTTTCAGTGGTTACCCAAAAAGGACATACGGAAATCAAGTCTTTTCAATATTATTGTCAAGATTTAGAATCTTATTTAAATGATAGACAACAAAAAGTTCTAATAAATGGTGTCAATTCACTTGGTTTAAAAGTAAAAATGGGTGTTCCACAAGGTTCGATATTAGGTCCTTTCCTCTTTTTAGTATATATTAACGATCTACCCCATTTATTAAAAAACCAACCACAAATGGTGTTATATGCTGACGATACTTCCTTAATTTTTAATATAAATAGACGTGCATCAAATCTTGACGACGTAAATAACGCCCTACTGCAGGTACAAAATTGGTTCACGGCTAATAATTTAGTATTAAATGGGAAAAAACTAAATGCATAAGATTTGCTTTACCGAATGTTAAAAGTAGTGATTGTGACATAGTATTGAATAAAGAGAAACTAGAATTCGTCGATAAAACTGTTTTCCTGGGGATCACGCTTGTCTCGAGGCTGCAATGGGGTCCTCATTTAACATTTTTTGCAGGGTGGCTAAGTTCAGCAGCATATGCTGTAAGAGAAATCCGTCAATTTAATAATGTAGGTACCGCGAGGCTAGTCTATTTCAGTTACTTTCATAGTGTCATGTCTTACGGTATTTTACTATGGGGACAGGCTGCAGATATCGAGTCCATTTTTATTCTGCAGAAAAGAGCTGTCAGAGCAATATATTGTCTCCGCAGGCGCGATTCTCTTAGGGAACTGTTTACAAATATTAACATCATGACGGTACCTTGTCATTATATCTATGAAAACATCATGTACGTAAGGAAATGTTTTAATGTTTTCAGTAAAAGAGGTGAAATACACAACTATATGACTAGAAATAAGGATTAATTAGTTCAACCAGGTTTCAGACTGTCTACAGTAGACTTATCCTTCATGGGGTACTGTTTAAAATGGTACAATAAAATACCTACCCACATACTCCAACTGAATGAAACGAAATTTAAATCTTGTATAAAACGCACACTATGCGGCCAAGCATATGATAAGTTAGGAGATTACGTCGCTGACAAAGATCGCTGGCTCAACGCTGGTCCAGCTCCACAGGGGCCCATAAATTAATTGATTAGCATTCGAAAATATTGTTGGAGCTGCTACAGATTGTAAAAACTATCTTTGCATTGTATAAATTCAATCTCTTTGTAATAAATAATTGCATAGCATTTGTGTGAGCACTATGTAAATACTATAAAGCTACCATTTACTAGGATCGTCTTCCATTGACTTGAATGTGCCCTGGCGGCTGAGAGTATGTCATGCTCACTGAAATGTCTCGCTGGTGGTGGCGTGTGTTGGATCATTAAGTTCCCTTCAAAATGGTTAAATTGAATGGTGCTAATCCATGCTTCATGTTCGTGAACGGGCGCCGTCAGCAGGGACTGGTCATCTCTTAGCTGCCACGGCTTATTTAAATTTGAATTGTCGTTTTTATCGTTTTTATTTCGGACGCTTTTAACGTGCACGTCTTTTAACATCGTTCTCACATGTATAATTTCAACATGAATAACATAACCAAATTTTTTTTGTAACGTTATGTTGATTTAAAAGAGTGTCCATGGAGTTTCTTGCCCGTTCTTCTCCATAGGTACCTACTACACTTTGGAATGGGCAACTAACTTCATTTTTCTGACTGACCGATCCCTTGACAATTCAAAAGTGCCTGTAATTGATTTATTAGAAATAAATGCTTGAGTTTGAAATTGAGTCAGGTTTAATGAATGGTACTGTATGTAACAAAATAAAATAAAACAAACAGTAAGCACTAAGAATACAAAGCAACCACATACACAACCGATTATCTTTATATATATAAAAATTACGTGTCACGTTGTTTGTCCGCGATGGACTCCTAAACTACTGAACCGATTTTAAATTTGATTTGCACACCGTGTGCAATTTGATCGAACTTGAAAGATAGGATAGCTTATATCTCAATTTATAGTCGCAATATTATTTTATTGCAAATTATTTGTCTATTATTTGACAGTCACAATTACCTGTCAGCTCCAAACGATTCTAACAGATGGCGATATCTGTTGACTGGATTGAGTAAGTATTCAATAGATGGCGCTATGTTAAAAATACAAACGTTTCATATAAGCTACAATTTAATAAAGAGAAAAGATATGATTGTTTGTTTGTATTGAATAGGCTCCGGAACTAATGAACCGATTTCAAAATTCTTTCACTGTTGGGAAGCTACACTATCTCCGGGTGACAGGTTATATTATATTATGCTTTGCTACCCGGGCAAAGCCGGGGCGGGTCGCTAGTATGAATATATATATTTCAATAACATTTTTTTTAAACTGTAGGCATTGCCGTGGGCATTCCCTCTCGAAGAAAGGAAGCCTGTGGCCCAGGAGTGGGAACGTTATAGACTGATTATGATTGCCGTGCGTACATAAATAATGAACCCACCCATAATACACACTGCATATCAGTGTTTCGTGTTTTGTCTTGCTCCCACCCTCACCTCCGCGTCGCCTGCGCGCGCGCTCACAAAAATGTACGTTGCGTTGTTTTGCGCGACTGAATAACAAACATACAAACTGTCACATTTATAATATTACATTATATATATATATATTATAGTAGGATATAAATAGTATAGCTTCTGCCCGCGACATCGTCCCCGTAAAATTTCTTGTTTTAACATAAAATATCATAAGTTATGACTCGGAAATACTGTAGATTCCCATTAGAGAAAAAAAAAATCGAAATCGGATCAGTGGTTTCGAAGATTACCTGCTACATACAAGCTCACATATTACACCACTTTATAATATTAAGTTTAGATGCAGGGTTGCTGACTTTTCAGTGTTAAGGACCATTATGGACATTGTATTTTTTGCCCTCGCTCACATGTTGTTTACATTGCAATTCGTGACAGCCCACACAACTTGCGAAAAATTATATCGTACCAACCTTGCCATTTGTTTTTTTTTTTGTACGAAAACACCTTTGTATACAAGTTTCATTTAGCTCGAGGGCTAGAGCATAATACTTGGAAATCATAATTGCAGATGCATGGAAGACGAGCAAATGCTGGACCTGATCAGGCGGGCGAACCCGAACTGCGGGTACATGTACGTAGTGGATACCAGACCTAGGGTAAGAATATGAAGATATTCACATATGTACTTATTTTTTCTACCAAGCAGCGTCACTGTGTTCCGGTTTGAAGGTGGATGCCGGTGAAATTACAGGCTTATGAGACATTGCAGCTGTGTCTCTGACACGTCATTGCACTTGCAGAGCCTCTGGTATTCCGGCGATATTAGCGGTGACCACTTACCATCAGATGACCCAGTTTATTGGCTATCCAAACATATAAAAGAATATTCTTCTGCTTGCAATATTTTCGGCTGCCTCTTTAGTTTGTGCTTGAACGTAATAATGTTACTGTTATCATGAATTCAGTACATGTTTCATACAAAATGCGATACCCACACGGTCAAATGTATTTGCTGCTGATTTTGCTTTTTAATAACAGACGATATGTTTGTACGCCGCGCTGGGGGGTCTAGAATCATGTACTGAATTCATGATAATAGTTAGCGCGTCGCTGTCCCGTACACCCTGTATACCTGCAGTGTAATGGAAACCCTTTCGAAGGCTCAAAATACTCATGAATAGGATGATTATCATTGTTAAATGACATTGTTATTTCTGTAAATTGGCACAAAAAAAATACTTCTACACGTCAGTATAAAATTATGTTTTAAAACTAGATGAGTTCGGTATTTCCTGACTATTCTGAGAATAAATTATTGACCAGATAACTAAATTATTATAATTAAACTTATTAAATATTTGTATCCGTTAGATCAACGCTATGGTGAACCGCGCGGCTGGCAAGGGTTACGAGAACGAAGCGTTCTACGAGAACATCAAGTTCCAGTTCATGGGTATCGGCAACATTCATGTCATGAGGAAGAGCCTTCAGAAACTGGTTGAGAGTAAGCATTGTTGTTACAAGTAGAGCTTGTCCACTCTGAAATGACGCGCCCCACTACTTAACTAGTTGATTTAGATGTGTGAGTGCAAATATTAATAACACCTCATCTGTGTGGAAGCGTCGACTGTTCCGTGAACAGTCGATCTGTATGCGAATATCGCGGTCGACTAGTCGCGTGATAAATCCGACAACGCTCTCTGTATGGAGTAGCGCTGGCTCTTTGTATGGAACAAGATGTCCGCTCTCTCGCGCGTTCAAGACTATTATGACTGGTTGGACAAAAAATCCTGTGCTCCTAAGTTGGAGTCTAACCGGCAACTGAATGACCAATTACATTGGTGTTTTTATGTGTATTGCGTCCATATTTGAAATTTGCTTGTGTGCGTTAATGCGGTAGTGGGGCGCGTCATTTCAGAGTGGACAAACTCTACCTATAATCTATACGAATCCTTGCTTCCAATTAACGTTATTTCCACATAAACAAAATTATTTATCTACCGTAAATGGAAATGATCATCTAAAACCTTTCTGATCTTCTGTGATGATCGCCTTTTTTATCCTCTAAAAACTTTTTGTTTTTCCAGCAATGATCGTCTTTTTTAATAAATGGGCCTCTTTTAACTTTCTGATCTTTTTTCAAAGCTTGTCGCAGTCACTAACCTAGGACACCGTGACCAAATGGGTTAGGTTCGAACAGTGACCAACCACAAAAAGACAGTCTAGCATATTAGCGTGTCGATATTAGTAGTTTTAGGAAAAAAATTATGGGAATTGTTTGAGGACCTCAAAAAGACGTTCAATTATTATATTAGCGTAACGGTTTATATTTTTAGAAAATCAAATAAGGAACTATTTGGGGATCGGTTAAATAGGTAAATGCTATTTCAAAATACACACCTGTAATCACAAAAGGACAAAAATAATGCAATTTTCAGGAGTAACATAAACCAATAGTGAGCGCAGCGACCTGCTGTTTACAGCACATCAGGGTTTAGAAAATATCCGTCTTTGTTGAGCGTCGTCTGTGTCATTTATCTTGATTGATTACTTCTCGTCCGGTTATAGTATTTTTATCTTACGAAGCGACGTGCGCTTTACTTGTGGTTACCAGCTGTACAAACACGCTATGAATGTGTGTGTAAGCGCAGGAGCTCTCGGTACCGTCCGAGACACGGGCGAAGCGAGAAGTGTGTGTGCGTGTGTGTGTTATGTGCTGACGCTACTCGTCTTCAGGCACACATTTACAGCGTGTTTGTACACTTGGTTACCACAAGTAAAACACGCGTCGCTTCGTGAGATAAAAATACTGTACTGTAACTAGTTTTAATAATAATTTATAATTGCTAACCAAGACTAGATCATAAACAAACAAAAACTACAGGAAATATGTAATCAAAGACAAGAATCAGTGACAAATGATAAATGTCGGAAATGTCACACCCAACCAGAAACAATTCAGCACATTACTGGCGCTTGCACAACTCTCACCCAGACAGACGACACTCACAGACATAATCAGGTAGCAAATGTCATTCATCAAAAACTAGCGCTCAAACACATACTCATTCAAAATACTAACACTCGTTACTACAATTATACCAACACTCCTTACTACAATTATACACCACAACCTATCCTATAAAATACCACGCATAAGTTCTACTTAGACCGCGCCATCCTTACCGACAGAACAATTCACTATAACAGACCGGATAAAACGCTACAGGATAAAATAAATAAAGTTACTTACCTGATAGACATGGCTGTCCCCAATACACACAACATAAAAAAGCAATCACTGAAAAAATTAGTAAATACACAGAACTCAAACATGAAGTTACTAGAATCTGGCGACAAGAAAAAGTGTACGTAGTTCCTATAGTCCTTTCTACCACAGGCGTTATTCCAAATCATCTTCTCCATAGTTTAAAACTATTAGACCTTAAAGAAACCCTCTACATTACACTACAAAAAGCTGCAATTTTAAATACATGTCAAATTGTCAGGAAGTTCTTGCAGATAGAAGAGAACGACGTAGGATAGGACCTGATCACAAAACGTAAGCAGTTAAAAATTTACACACACACGCGGCATTAACTTGGTTTCGGCCCGTGAATGCAGCCAAAAACCAGCCAACGCGCTGAGAAGAAAAAAACATTTTCCAAAAATAATAATATTTAATTTATCCATTTACTAGACAACTGGATCCATTTACAAAAATACTTACAATTCTAGATGTTAGTAAACAATTTAACTTATATGCTACGTTCGTGCTTAAATTCTACTACAGACTGGGTGATGTCTATAAGATGCCTCATTGTGGGGCCTTCGTCTTGCCTATCAGCAATAACTCAAAAGACTGTTGCTACTGCCCCGCAGTCTGGTGAGAAGAGATTCACTCTTTTTCCGCTTCGCCCACTCTGGCTTGAGCAAACATTGCAGTTTTAAGTGTAATGGTTATTAAAGTATGAATTTTATTGTTTTCAGCTTGTGAACAAAACACTCCGACCATGTCCTCATTTCTCAATGGATTGGAATCTTCCGGTTGGCTCAAACACATCAAGTAAGCTTATATATTTATTATGCCATCATCCACCTGCCTTTATCCCAATGAGGGTTTTCTGAAATTACGTTCACTAGGTGGCAGCACTGAGACGTCAGGTCCGGGCACCTGTCAAAAGTGTCAAAGCGCCTATATTTTCTTTAGTCATGACCGAATGATGAACGTCATCACATATTTTATATTCATTTTCGAAATGGAATACCTCTTGTTAAAATGGCGCCAACTGGTGGTGTAAATTTGCATGAAAACTCTAATTTATTTGGAGACGCGCGCCACATCATGTCTTCTTCTACAATACGTCTCGATCAGCCGTCACACTAGTATTAAAGCTGCGTTCACACCAAACTTAAATTTAGCCGCGACTGCAAGTGTCAAGTTCAAACACATCACGCCTATATTCTCCGAAGTATAAGGCAGAGATGTACAGTCACGAGTATAAATATTTTTAGGAATTTAAATAGATTTTTATTAAAAAAAAAGGTAAATTAATACAATCAAACTTATTTTTATTAATTTAAATTTTACAAAAGAATAATATATTTCTAAATAAAATTAATGACACAATAAGATCCTAGGTCGATGTTCACGAGCGCGCGTCTGTCGGCAAAAAAGGGCAGCGCGCCGGTTTCCGTTGGCTTATATAGGTGCTGGTCACTCGTAGCTCCCTTTAGTCTGATGTTGCAGTTAACAATATATTACTATGAACAGCTTGACAATAATATCTGGTTTCATGATTCATCCATTAATATCGTCAAGATGAACGACAGATATTAAAGGATGAATAACATAAAAAAATACAGGTTCAGACATGTTTACCACATACTATGGCGTGCAAATATGATAAATAATTATGATTTTTAATAATTAATTTGAAGTCAATATAATTAATTAACGTGAATTTAGCAACAACAACAAATTATAAATGACAAAAGTAAAAAAAAAACTGTCAAAATTAATGATTCTGTCAGAAATTTATTAATATTATATTACCTATGCTTTGTTAGTTAGAAATGACGTGTACCTGAATTTGAGTGTAAAATTAAGATTATATTTATTTATTATTTTCCAGAGCTATCTTAGACACGTCATGGTGGATCGCTTCTGCTATAGAAAGTGGCGTCAGCGTGTGTGTGCATTGCAGCGACGGCTGGGACCGCACCGCGCAGGTGTGCTCGCTGGCCGCGCTGTGCCTCGACCCACACTACCGCACCATCAACGGATTTCAGGTGCATTATACTAGCTGACCCAACAGACGTTGTCCCGTCCCAATTAATACAAAAATCCCATAGAAAAATGTTTTATTTTTTCAGAAGTTGCAGAGTTTTCCAATTTTCCGAGCAACTTCTAGTTTTTACATACATACATAAACGCACTTCTCCCTATGAGGGTAGGCAGAAACTTTTCTAATTCTTGTGCCCGGTTGATGGCAATAGGCTCGCCCCGTTACATGGAACTTAAACATAACTGGCGAATTGTGGGTGTACTACAGGGTGGCAGGGTCAACGACGCGCAAACTGTAACCATGAATTCAGCACATGATTCTAGACCATCTATATTTTTTTAATTTGTTTTATTACAATTTTTTTTTTTTTTTTGGGCGAGTAATCATCAAATGACCTCTCCCGCTCTGGGCGGAGCGGAAGGGCGTGTCAGACTCTTACTGACTAAAACCCACCCGTGTTCCTTCAGTTGCCTGTGCGCCAGGGCCACGGTAACTCTTTCGAGCAATCCGCAGCCCCGGCAGGCATCGGTCCTCTCGGACCCCGTCAATTTTGCTGACATCTCTTTGAGGCGCGCGTGGAACACGACGCGCCGTCGACCCGGGCCTGGTCCTTACCGGACGGCGAGCTGCCCATTGCTCGCCGTCCGCAAGCCCGCGCCTACGGTGGCCGGGAGTCGGCAATCGACTCCCGACGCCCAGGGTGTCTCCTCCTGCGGCGACTAGGGGCGCGAGGGCGCAGTGATTGCCTCTCTCTTTCGCGCTCCGCCTCCTCCTTCGCGAGCATTACTGCTTCGCAGAAGGAGGTGACGGCTTCCCATTCCCTCTCGCTCCGTACCATGGCCTGAACCAGGGCCGGACGCGAGAGGTCGCCGCCGCCGACCAATCGATCGATTCTAGACCCCTAGAGTAGACATTTTTCGTCGGTAATAGAAAAAAAAAACGGTTGTTTCATAGAACAGTGCAATACCTACGCGGTCAAAATGTATGGAACAGCAAATATTTTTTTTAATAACCGACGAAAAATTTCCACGCAGGGCGGTTCAAAGTCAAAGTCAAATCATTTATTTCAAATATGCACATAAAAGGCACTTTTGAACGTCAAAATTTACAAAATAATAGAATTGATTCTAGTTGCCCCATCCAAAAGGTAGTTTCGTATGGAGAAGAATGGGCAAGAAACTCCACCGTTACTCTTTTAAAATGTTTTACAATATTATGTAGGTTCACATTAATTATATAATTATATGTGAAAACAATGCACCTAGAATAAAATTACTATACCACAATAAGTAAAAAGAATTAAATATAATGCAATGACAGATAAATTAATTATGTGATAGATACATGGTGCTCACATATTTACAAATATTGAAAAGTAGAAGATTTTTCCAAAATTTTAACAAGTGATAATTTGGTGTGTGAGTTAAAGTAGTTAAGTACATAATGTAAAAATCAATGTCATAAAAATTATACAATTAAATTAGCAACCAGTTTGATTTTGTCTAGACTCTAGATTGTCCTATGGAGCAGGACCAGCATGTTTCCAAGCATTCTTATCTAGGTTCAGAATCCTGTACTGAATCTATGGTAACAGATTGCGAGTCGATATCCCTGTCACCCTCTTTATAGGTGCACATCTGCCTACCACTTCGGGAATACATTCGAAATGTATTCTATGTTACTCAATGATTACTCGCATGATCTAAAAAAACAAGGTCTGGCATTCCGGGAGTGACACATGCTTACGTCACTATCCAGTTGCCACTTTATTGCAACAAAACACGAATTATGGAAACATTTTCAGTCACCACTCACATATATAGGTATATAAAATATATATAAATCATTTAAATTGTCGTTTCGTTTTTCTAATCAAACGAAACAATTCAAGTTAAACAATTACCAACGTAATTGTTAGTTAAAACGTCATTGTTTTATCGGATTCGCACAGGTAATAAAGGCGATTGGGGAGTTATTATTACACACTACTGGTAACACAGCGGTGATTACGTAAGCTTGTGTCACCCACGTGACCACTGTGTCTCGGAATGCTATACCTGGCGAAGTATATTATTATACCATGATTACTCGTTGTTACAGGCGCTGATAGAGAAAGACTGGTTGTCGTTCGGTCACAAGTTCACTGCGCGCTGTGGACATATTGCGTGCGACGGCCGCGAGAGGTCGCCGGGGTTCACTCAACTCCTAGACTGCACCTGGCAACTGTTGCGGCAGAGGCCTGAGGTCTTACTTTAATACTGTTGCATACTTTCTTACTGCAGTGTTGGCCCTGTGATAATGGCCCCGACTTACGAGTCGTAGGTCGTGGGTTCACACCCAGACAGGCACTTTACTTTGTGTAATGTATTTCATCACCACTGCTCTCAAATAGGTGAAGGAAAACATTGTGAGAAAACCAGCATGACCAAGAACCAAAAATTTTAAGACATGTGACATCTACCAACCCGCACTGGCCCCGCGGTTGGGACTACGGTCAACTCCCTCTCACAGAGAGGAGGCCTGTGTCCCAGCAGTGGGAACATTATAGGCTGATTTATGCTAATAAGGACCTGAAACGAAGTTACAGCTCTTTATAATATACCTTTAATTTCAGGCGTTCCAGTTCAATGAACGGTTTCTGCTGACGCTCCACGACCACGCGCATGCGTGTCAGTACGGCACCTTCATTGGTAACTGCGAAAAAGATAGGCGTGACTTACGGTACGTATTATTTTATCTGCCAAATAACTTAACAGGGACTTTTAAGTGAGTTGTGAAATAAACTTATAATGAAATATTAGCCCATATTGCATTTTAGTTAGGGAATGCAATCTCGATCTCGAGCCATATTACGATAGTCAATCTCGCAGGAAGACAATCTCGTTCGAAGTCTCGACCGTACTGGTCGAGATAAAGATCGTGATTTCGAGACTGAGCGCACATGACTTAACACACTATGCTTTTTGAGAAGCTCTTTTCAAAATGTAATATAATAATTTCATTAGGCATTTAAAGGTTTTTTAGTCCTTGAGGGACGTACAAAGTATGAATTATGAATTACTTGGTGTACACACGAATTGTTGGGTGAAGCGCTGTTCTCCTAGCTCGATCACTGAGTAATAATCTGTATTAAGGAGAGACAGTTTCGACTCCCTATTTGATAATCAATGGATTTATAGTGTCTGTGCTACTTTGTTGCGTTTTGTGATATTGTGTTGGGCATAGGCAGGATGTACGAATGCCTTTGCACGGTGACGCGCCGGTTGCGCCGGCGCTATGTTGATTAAACAGTGTGACTCTAACCGGCGTTTTAATCTGACGTTACCCGATCCCAACTACTCTACAGTGTGTGCAAACTCAACGGTTTGCGTTGATTTTTTTTGTTTCTAGATTAAATTTAATGCCAAAATTTTACCAATACCTTAAGTAGGTGTAATTTTCATATCCAATAAGTTTAAGTATTTTTGATTATTTTAAAAACGCATTATTTTAAAAAGTAGGCGAAATCTCAATCTCGAAATTCCGAAATCTCGCTGTCGCCAGATTTCTGGGCGAGATGTCGAATGGCCAATCTCGACTCCAAGCTTAACATGCGCCGGAGGACACGGTGGAGCATACGGTGGAGGTCTGCCCGGCTTGGGCGGAGCACCGCCGTGTCCTCGTGGCGGCGATCGGCGGCGGCGACCTCTCGCGTCCGGCCCTGGTTCAGGCCATGGTACGGAGCGAGAGGGAATGGGAAGCCGTCACCTCCTTCTGCGAAGCAGTAATGCTCGCGAAGGAGGAGGCGGAGCGCGAGAGGGAGAGGCAATCACTGCGCCCTCGCGCCCCTAGCCGCAGCAGGAGGAGGAGACACCCTGGGCGTCGGGAGTCGATTGCCGACTCCCGGCCACCGTAGGCGCGGGCTTGCGGACGGCGAGCAATGGGCAGCTCGCCGTCCGGTAAGGACCAGGCCCGGGTCGACGGCGCGTCGTGTTCCACGCGCGCCTCAAAGAGATGTCAGCACCATTGACGGGGTCCGATAGGACCGATGCCTGCCGGGGTCGCGGATTGTTCGAAAGAGTTACCGTGGCCCTGGCGCACAGGCAACTGAAGGAACACGGGTGGGTTTTAGTCAGTAAGAGTCTGACACGCCCTTCCGCTCCGCCCAGAGCGGGAGACGTCATTTGATGATTTCCCACCCAAAAAAAAAAAAAAAAAAAAGCTTAACATGCGAGATCTCGAATAGTAAATCTCGACTCGAGATTGCATTCCCTAATTATAGTAAAAACTCAATGTTTTGTGTGTTTCCAGGTTATCAGAGCGCACATTTTCGCTGTGGGGCTACATGGCGAGTCACTTGAATGAGTATAAGAACCCTTTGTACAACCCCAAGTCACACCCTGATGTACTGAAACCGGACTTAGGTGCACAGAGTATCAGGTAATTTTTTATGATCTGTGAACATTTTTTAAAATACCCTTGCGTGCATAAAGCTCCCCCCGGCTCTGCCCACCCCGTGCACCCCCCGTGCCCCCCCGTGCCCCCCCCCGTGCCCCCCCCCCGTGCCCCCCCCCCCAGCCCCCCCCCGTGCACCCCCCCCCGTGCACTTCTATTTGAAAGACGATCATAATCATCATATCATCATATTCCTGTCTTTTCTCAACATAGTTGGGGTCGGCTTCCAGTCGAACCGGATGCAGCTGAATACCAGTATTTTACGTGGAGCGACTGCCTATCAGACCTCCACAACCCTGTTACTGGGTAATACGACATTCCTTGGTGAGACTAGTTGTCACACTTTCGGGGTTCTGACTACCCGTAACGACTGTCAAGATCTACAAATGACAGTCGGGATCAACGGTTTAACGTGCTTTCCGAGACACGTACGGGTCGCGATGTTTAATGGCTGGTCTCCCATCCACGGGCCGACTTCTGCAAGCGTAACTTAACCTTGGATTGACCTGTGCTGTTATTATTTAGCCACGAGCCCCTTCTTTTCAGACACGATGTTTCGAAAAAATTCATGAATAAGTATTCAAATTATTTTATACTTCTTCTTCTCTAGGGTTTTGGTTTCCGCACTTAGTCCTTCATATGGACCATTGTGCTTGGGCCATGGCGGCCGTCGGTGGTTATTTCAACTAGTCCACCTCCCTCCAGAAGTTGATAATGTTTCCTCGTCTGCGGAGAGCATCTGTGTAGGATCTAGGTGTCCCGCGGGTTTGTGGATGATGCCTGTGCATTCAAAGAGCGAATGCATAGTGGTTTCCTCAGCCTCCATGCACGCCCTGCACAGAGGACTGTCCGTTATGCCTATTGTTTGGAAGTGTTTATTTAGCGAGCCGTGTCCCGTGATAGTCCCCGTCATCAGACGCATGCCGTTCCTGTCCGGGCGAAATGGAAGTCTGGCTTGCCTGCCATCGAAGGATGGCTTGGCTTCCCTGGTCTGCCTACAGACCGGTGTCGAGGTCCTTAGCTCTCCGCTTGTGTTTGGGTGAACTCCTGTAGCCACCTGCGTAGCTGGTTGAAGGGGACGGGCACGATGGGTTCGGGTCCACAGACTGACGCGCTGCATGCTCATTATTTTATACTTTGGAAGTATAAAACAATTTCAATTTTCTTTTTAACTGTTTTAGCGCTAAACGTGTTTAGTGATTAGCGGTGGAAGTGGGCCTAAAAGATCGATTTTAGCGATAAGACCGCCCATTGTGTCACCCTATGTAAAATGTCTACATTTAAATCTATAATTTATACAGGGTGTAAAAAGCCCGCCGCGAAAACGTCATCTACGTATTCTGTACATTAAACTAAGTAAAACATTGTGCTTATGGGTCCAAGTAATGGTTCAAGGATCGTAAAAGTATTAAAAGTTAAGTTATTATAATATTAAAACATGGTTACATAAAAAAAAACTATACATATTCTCAACGCAACTCAAAGCCTTTTATTTCAAAATACCAATTAGAGGGATTTTAGGATGGTCAGGGAGTCAGTCAGACAGAGAGATGAAGCTAGTTGACCATTCCAAAGCGTAGTTGATACCTATGGAGAAGAACGGGAAAGAAACTCCATGGACACGCTTTTAAATCAAAATATGGTTATAATAAAATAGTAACGAAGGCAAAACTGTTCATTGAATTTTTTTTAAGTTATTGCATCGAGGTGCTGGAACGTTCTGATGCCGAAATAGTATAGTTTTTAGATTTTTTTGTCTTTGTCTGGTTATCTTAATGTATGATTTGGATTGGCGCAAAAACGACGTGAGATATTTTCCGATATCCACGCGGGTGGAACCACGGGCAATACCTAGTTCAAAATAATTTGGAACTTTGACCATCGATCTCTGTGACCGAAAGGTTCCCAGGTATGATCCAATACAAAAACACGGAACATAATAACGGTAAAAATAAGCGACTCTCGGCTTCATTAGGGGGATTTTTACACCCGTTATATGGTGAACATAATAAAGAGTATTGTATTCTACTCATGTAACGTGCGCAGGTTCTGGCGCGGCATGTACTGCCGGCACGAGAACGGCGTGCACCCGCGCGAGTCGCTGGCCGACCTGCTGCCCGCGGCCGTCGAGCACTGCTCCGCGCTCGAGCATCACATCAACTACCTCACCAAGGTACGTCAGCATGGTGATGAGGAGTGTAACGTGCGTAGGTTCTGGTGTGACATGTACTGCCGGCACGAGAACGGTGTGCGCCTGCGCAAGCATCACATCAACTGCCTCACCAAGGTACACGTGGCCGGCGCCGGCAGTCCAAAATTGTACACATATCGGGGGAAAAGTTCTTTCGTATTTTATTTATATATTAATTCAAGACGTGTGGCACCCAAATATCGAGCTTTTTGTAAACCCATACTTTTTCAAATGGGTCAAAACTGTTTTGTGGTCAACCCCTAACTCTTCAGCTATGTCGTAACTACTATTATGCCGATCTTGTTGCACTTTTTCAAAAATGGCATCGACGTTTTTCGTGACAGGGGGATCAGAGCGAGCTGCATTTTTGACATCGAAATTCCCGGATTGAAAACGCTTGATCCAACTTGGTGCTAATCTTACTGACACTGCGTTGACTCCATAAACGTCACATGTTCTTTTCGCGGCTTATATCGCATTTTTCCCTTTTTTTGTAATAAAACTTCAAAATAAATCGAATTTCTTCGTTAGATTCACTCATTTCGGCGGACAGAAAAACAGTTCAAAAAAGGCGGGAAATTGTTTTTACTTCTTTAAATGTCGTTTGTTTAATGGTATCAATACCAGCCAGATACAAACAGTACAGCCAAAGAGATTTCACTACAACTTTATACGTATAAAATACGAAAAATCTTTTTATCTGATCTATTTACTTTGAACAAAGGCTACGCTTACACTCCTCCGCTCCTCTTCGGTTGGGTGTCAGCTCAGCCATAGTCCCAGCGCAGACCAAGACATTTTTTAAGGGCAATTTAAAAACATTTTTTCAATGTCCGCCTCAGAAGCCCAAGGAGCATTTGAATTTTTGTTTTTACATTTTTGAACTAGATGCACCAGCTCTGAAGACCAATTATCTTAATGAAAGACGTTCAAAATCTAGCCTCAATCTCATCTCGGCGCCAATCAATGTCAAAAATGTAAGGAAATTAGGGGTATTTAGACAGATTGAGACTGAGATCAGACTGTGTAAGTTCTTAAAATTACGGGAACTGCTCTTCAGATTTGCATTCCTCTCGATCTCTGCTGAGTCTATAAAAAAGAGAGTGAAAATCTTATCAATTTGGTACAAATTCTTTCTGATTTCGTAAAAAGTGTGTTCAAGTTTTAATCGAACACTCAGCGAAAATAATAATTGCATTGAACGCAATTATGCACATTCGCTCGCCCACCAAAATGTGAGCTAGTTCGCGTTCAAATCTCATTAGAGACACCATGTACTTAAAACCATTACCATTTTACTATACATTTTTACCAATAAGCTAGTTACATAGTTTACCATTTTTACCATTTCTTGCAACCAAGTATCATAGTGATTCAATATAGTTATTTGCCTTATAATTCGAGACTTTAACTTTTACCATTTATACCATATATACCATATCCTATCAATACGAGAAAGGTGTGTTAGGGCACCATAACACCCAGGCCCGGGTCGACGGCGCGTCGTGTTCCACGCGCGCCTCAAAGAGATGTCAGCAAAATTGACGGGGTCCGATAGGACCGATGCCTGCCGGGGCTGCGGATTGTTCGAAAGAGTTACCGTAGCCCTGGCGCACAGGCAACTGAAGGAACACGGGTGGGTTGGTGGGTTTTAGTCAGTAAGAGTCTGACACGCCCTTCTGCTCCGCCCAGAGCGGGAGACGTCATTTGATGATTTCCCACCCAAAAAAAAAAAAAAAAAAAGTGCACCATAACACCGAACACTAGTTTCTACAAAGTATATCAAAGTTCCTGCTAAAATATTGTTTTATTATTCACAGAGAATAACCACATTCAAGAACCTCCTCTCCGGGAAGAGAGCAGAGAAGAGCAAAGACACCACTGTGGTCAACTACCAAAACGGCAACGTCAACTCAGTGGAGATCGAGACCAAGACTGAAGCACTGCAGATTGATAACAAGTAAGTGTACTCATGATAACCTCCTTAGGATAGGTCACAATCGGCATATTAGTATTAAGGGGGGCGCGCTAAGTTAGCCCGCGAATTTTTAAGCTATTGCATAGCTTTTATCGCGGGCTTTGAGCGCGGCGACCGCATCAAGAAATTCCGTAACGAAAATAAAACCTAACATCCCCCACTCCGCCTACCATGTAGCTCGGCTGAGCGTTCGCTTAACGTGTATGTATATGGTACGACTGTACTTGAATTAATATCAAAGAAAAAAAAATACTGCATAAATAAATAAATAATTATAATTGCATAAGTTGATAAAAAATGCTATGCATTAGCTTTACCGCGGCAGTTCCCGAGTGCCACAATTTTTTTTTTTTTTTACGCTTTTTGCAATTTGCAGGTCAGTGTCAGATTGTAATTCAAATGTCCCTATTGAATGACTATTTGATGAAATCATGACATAACATAACATCACGCCTATATTCCCCGAAAGTATAGGCAGAACTGTACACCCACATTTCGCCAGTTATGTTTAAGTTCCATGTAATAGGGGGCGAGCCTATTGCCATCAACCGGACACAAATCCTGACTCCAGGCTGCTACTGGGCAATTCTAGGTAGAAAATCCTAATAACACAGCCCGACCTGGGAATAAAACCCAGGACCTCATGCTCAACTGTAGCGCTTACGACCATTAGACAAAACCAGGCAATCGTGATATTTGAGACTAACTTAGACAGTTTTATTGATTATAATGATTATAATTCTGTTAATACATATTTTAGGTCGTATCATATTTTAATCTACATACAGGGTTACTTTTCAAAGACCTGCCAAATTTTCAGAGATGATTTAGAATCGATAATATTTTCAACTTATGAAGTATAAAAAAAATTACAACAATTACTACGAATCAAAAACCAGATATTGGAATGCGCATTAAAAAAGGGGTGCGGTGTGAGAGGTAGGGATGCGTAGACGACCCGTGTGCCGGCCGACGCGCGACGGACGGGAAACAAAACCATAATGCGGATTCGTGTGTGTGTGTGTGTTGCCGAATGTTACAAGTATTTATAAGCGCATGCGGTCTAGGTTGTTGAAATGAATTGATTTCCACACGTTTTGTTTTTAGAAGCGGAAAGGACTAAAATGTTGTAAAAGAACAACATTAATTCAAAATATTATAGATTTTGAATCATCTCAAAAAATTTGGCTGGTCTGCAAATTGCACAAAACGTAAGAAAATTTAAATTTCGCGGAAAAATTTAAGGTTGTATGTCACTTGCACATCATAAACCGACAGGGTCTATTTGTCAATGTGACACTTAGATAGTTTCAGCCTTAGTGAAGTTTCAATTTACTGGGAGTTGATGTAAAAATGGTAAATCAATTACGAGTTCGACTATACGTGCGAGGGCAGTGATGGCCCAGTTGTAACAGCCCGGACTTACGAGTTGTAGGTCGTGGGTTTGAACCCAGGCAGTCGCTTTAACTTATGTAAATAACTTCATCATCACTGCTCTCAAAACGGTGAAGGAAAATATCGTAAAGAAACAGGCATGTCTTAGGCACGAACTTTAATCGTTGCGGAGAATAATTGCAAATCTGTGAACAATACCAATATACTAGAGTCCGCGCACTGCGGTAAAAAAACGCTTGAAAATTTTTATTATTGTCGTTTGCGATTTTATTTCTCAGTTTAAAAATCGTAACGATTAAAATCGTAGTTCGCGCGTAGCCTTAGAACCAAAAAAATCAAAGACGTGACATCCACCAACCCGCACTGTACCCGCGTGATGGATTACAAGTCACTCCGTACCGAAGAGAGAAGGCATGTGTCCTAGCAGTGAGAACATTATAGGCTGATGATGGATCACGTTATTACGTGTGGATCATGTTTTCTTACGAAAGGCTGTTTAAGGAAATGTTAGAGCCACTATTGTTCCGTTGCGAAAAGGTATAGCGCCATTCTACCTGTATACACACGCGCTTCACCCGGGGCTTTGCCCGCGTGTAAAGCAGACTTTTTCATATTTTATTTTTAAATATAGCCAATTTTCGGAATTGGATCAGTAGTTCCGAAGATTACCGTCTACAAACAAACTCATAAACCCTCTTTATGATATTATTATAGATTAAGGGCAAGCGCATATTACTGCTACAACGGGCCGCAGCGCATCACATTTCAACACAAAAACGCCCGATGTGGCCCGGCTGTGTTTGCGATGGTCCATACAAAATGTACGAAGGTGACGTAGGAGGAATTTTGCGTCAACACCTTAAAACTTTCCTATATGTCTGGACTTTAAAAGTGACTGTGACCTCTGCGTTTGTTTCGGTCTTTCTTCTTAGAGTAGTCGGTTAGGAAACTCCAAACTCGTTTAAGAACATAATTTTAATTTGACGTGTAAACGTGTTTTTTTAAAACTATTTACAGAAATAAATATAATTTATCATTAATCCAGTATTATTGCTACATAAAATAAAAGCTTAAATATGCATTTTATTTTTATCATTCCTCTTCCATTTTTAAAGTATGTTTTAATTTTTCCAGGCTGCTGTATGAGTCTGGCGGTACTCTGACCGAGCTTGAGTGCGCGAACCATGACCATCCTCTGAAAGAGACCGGCGCTCCCAACAAGATTCCACTTATTGCTGAGGTAAAATCTTTCAGGCTGACTTTCCATTCATTGGCAATATTTGAAAGATTGCCGATAAATGTCAGGGGTTGAATTTTCTCACGAATATTAGCAACTTATTCAACATACTTTCTGAGTTTATGTTGGACATTTCTGATATCGGTGAAGGAAAAATATCGTGAGCAAACTGACTTATAGTTAATATAAGTCTGAAATCGCCAGCCCGTCTGGAGCAAGCGTGATATTTGTGCCTTCTCTGTGTGAGAAGAGGCCTCTGTCCTGCAGTGGGACTTATAGTGGTATTATTAATAGGCCAGATAATTTCCAGCAACATGTGATGCGGGAAACAATGTTGCTCAACTGTTTCTTTGAGAGTTTATAAGACCAACTTTTACAATTGGGATTTTCGAAATTATTAAGCTGGTCTTTCGAACTTCTTGGTCTTGAGCAATTGCTTGCTAATTAGTAGACTGGTAAATACAATGGTGAAGCGTCGCAAAAATAATTCAACTATAAATTCCAATAAAATAAAAAAAAAATACAAATAAAAACAACCCACAAAAAAGCTACCAAAGTTATTTTTCAGTTCGTATTACTGAAAAATAATTTTAGTTTCGGAAGTGAGTTGCAAAAAATGAAGCAAAACTAAAGGCGATAAAATTTAAAAGTTGTTCTCATAAATGATTTAAAAAAAATCCTGGAATGTTCAACCTCCTTCTTATAAATAACCTTTACCATAGTCCGCAAGAGCACAGCGTACAAAGGCATGCGTTAAATTGTCTTATATTAGACTTAATTTCAAAGCTCATAAAGTCGATATTTTGGTGGCAGTAAAAACATCCAGTACAAATATATTTTTTCTTATAAACAGAAGGCGAGTGACTCGATACCGGCAAACTATGCGTTGTTGGAGAAAGAGGTTAACACCGTCGCGTTGGACTGGAAGAGCATCAAGAACGTCACCGAGTGCAGTTGTTCCACGCCTCTCGACCATTTCAGCAGAAAGGTACGTACCTGACTGTGACTACAGCTAAAGAGGATTTGTGGAACAAGGTATAATTTTCCTCATCCATGCATAGAAAAGGGAGGATCCTGCGACCAGACGGGTGTTGCGTCTGGTGGGCTACTGTCCGACGACATTTTTTTTAAATATTGTTGGCATCTCGCAGGTCAACCAAGAAAGTTGTCGGCTGCTTAACTTGGCTTGTCTGTGGGTGCCTTAATAAATTAAGGCCTCCAGTCAGGGCTAAAAAACTTAAAAACTAAGTGACTACACGCTAAGTGCGCCCACTGTGGGGTACGTACGGACTTCGGCTTCGGCCGTCGCGGTCGCTGGGGAGGGCAAAAAGGGACAGGCTGGATCAGATTAAAACCCGACGGTTGATGTCGGGCTGTGGTATATATAGTAGCCGCGCGGATTACTTTTCTTGAGCGACGCAGCATTTTTTTTTTAAATAAGAAACTTTGCCCCACACTAGGAATTTCTCCTATATTGTGGGTGCGTTTACAAAACATTTAAACTCACATACACACACAGCCAGACCCGGAACAACTACTTGTAGATCATACAAATATTTGTTCCGTGCGGGGTTCGAACCCGCGACACGCAGTGCAGCAGTCAATCGCTTAAGAGGCTGACAACAGCTAAAGCGCGGTCACTGTCGGACTGCATAGAAAAGAAAGAGAAACGCGATGACACAACGCTGGTAATTTATGGCAAAAAATGAAGCAATTATGTATTTACAAAAAATCTATTGATTGGACTAAAAAATTAAAACACTATTACGTTAATATGTTGGTCGTAGAATAATCTGACAAAAAATCAGAATGATTACATGTATATTAGTATGGTTTTTAATCGTTAAAATAGTTTTTTAGAGGTATTTTCGTGATTTTTTTCTATCATATCAAATTAGTTGTATTATGTTTTGTACACACCATCTAACTAGAATATATCCTGAAAATATCACATATTTTTCTGATTTTGTTTACTGCAGTGGATCATATACTTTTAGGCATTATAAAACTTGCGTTTAGGTCCTGTAGTCCCCTTAACCACTGCGCCAACCGTGTCACCAGCATTTGTGTGACTCAGGTTATGTGGCTTGTAGATAGTTAAAATATATTAAGTCACCTTAAGGGCTATTTTTGTCTGCTTATTGCACGATGGTATCTGCTTTACCGACGCTTTGCTTGAACTCTGCAGGCGTGATGGGTAACAATATATAAACACGATAAATTAAATTAAAAAGATTTGATGGATTTTTTTGGGGGTTCAACGACCGCTGGTAGCGTTGTTACTTGAAATATGAGTTGGGAATATCTGTTTTCTTTTGTTTTATCGTATTTAGATATCGATACTCAACTTGTCTGTGAAGTTTACACTAAAAAAAAAACTGATATTTCAAGTGACTACCTACACAAAACCGAGGTCTATGACGCCATAAAAAAAATCATTAAATTAATTTCGTTTTTGTTTTATCATGTTCAGATATAGATACCCATAACGTATGTGGAGTTTCGCTAGCTAATAATAACCCTGTATATTGCGTCGTAATGTCAATAACGCAGAATGATATTCAGCGATCTTCTTTACACATGTTAGACCGATAAAAAATCTGATACTGACAGATTCTACAAATTATTTTTTTTTAAGACTTATTTTTCATAAAATGGCAAGGCCATCGAAAAGGTATAGCTAGTCAAGCCCGAGGTGGCCCGCTAGCGGACCAAAACAATAGATAATCAATTGTGTCTCATTAACGATGCTTGATGAGTTAAGGTTGATGTCAACTTGTAATTGGTCAATGGTGTATTCTAATTACTTGGTAACAAATATTAAAATAGTATTCAGTTTTGATCTTTGTTATCAAGTAATTAAATCGTTAAAACATTAAAATTTTGCAACAAAATTCTCTGATACACAAAAAGTATCAATGTACTTGCTGTCTCTTGCTTGCTACTCGAACTTGGGTTTGTCTATGTACACACGGCTACATATCAAGCTATACATTTCCAGTATAAGCTGACCTCTCATTGTACGGAAATTCTATACAATGCGAGATCAGCCTGTACTGGAAATATATAGCCGTGTGTACACGACACAAGTTATAATATTGTTAAACTTTATTTATTTAATAAAACTTTATGCACAAGTAAAAAAATATTGTTCAAAGGCGGACTTTATGCCTGAGGCATTTTCTACCAGTCAACCTTAGAGTCAGTCAACTAGAAGTAGTTAGGTTAGTCAACTTTAGTGTTATGAAACCAATCACCACCTCAATATCACTTGAGTAACTGTCAATATCGACTACTTGTTGCACTTTATACTGATTTCGTACCGCAAGCAGTACTCGACCCCATCCTGTATCGCCAGCACGGTCCTGACTCAAGACTGTAAAAATATTCAAATTGGAATGTCCGATGTCCTGCGTTTATTCTTTTACACGTTGTCTAGTATGTTGTTGTTGATGGATGGAGAGGGAGGGGTAGCCCAATAATAGATGGATGGATTGTGTGAGGAGTGATATGAAAGAAGGAAGTGAATGATAGCGTGACGGTTGACAGGCGAGAACGGAAGAAGAAAACGTGTTGCGTCGACTCCAAGTAAATGAGACCAGGGCAGGGAGATGACGATGATGTTGTTCCTTTGGTCTATCAGAATACCAGCACTGCGACACTTATTTTTTTAAAGTCGCACCATCATGCTGAGATAAGAGCCTTTTAGCCTCGTACAGGGCCTTTTTTTATATACTTTAGATTTTTTGTTTTTTTGATTGTGTTTAGTTTGTGATCTTCCTGTGCGAGTCCCAATAAATAGTTGCCCGTTGTCCCCCAGCACCACTGCTGGGGCTGCGGGCGCTGCGTGTGCACGCGCTGCGTGTGCGCGCGCGCCGCGTTGGCCGCGCTGCACGCGCCGCGCGCCGCGCCTCTGTGCGTCGCCTGCAGCCCTAACACTCCCGACTCCGAGCACGGTCAGTTACATCCATATACATTACACATTTTTTTTTATCTACTACTGGTTTAGACAGACGTTGTCCTGTCCAAATATCAATAATTCATACAAAAATTCTATAAAAAAGTAGTTTCTATTTTCCTGAAATTTCCAAGCAACTTTTTAAATTTTTCTTTCCCTAAAAACCTTATTCGGAATAAAATGAGGAAAATCAAAAAAAAATAAAAACTTTCCAGCCATCCTCAAGTGATGCGCTTACCAACGAACAGCATTCCATTTTATTTCATTAATTATATTAGGCTCTGTTACACTGTATTACTTAACAATTTGGACATGTCCAAGTCTAAAAGCCCCATTACTTAAAAAGGACGGTATTCACACACCACATTATACGCCAAATAATAACACAGTTAATTAACACAATTAAAATATAGTTTGAATACGACTACAAACTAAATTGATTGAAATTAATTAAATTAGATTTTATAATAAGTAAGTACATACATTTTTGAAAAGAGTCATATTATAAATTAACGTCGCATTTCGTGTATGTCTATGTGAACACGTTGTTGTTGATTTTAATGCGGTTTTCACTATCATTTTGAGAATTTATTCTGGAAGGTTTATGTGTATAATACAATCAAAAATCATTAAATCTGCCCAGGGTTTCCCCAATTATGGTGGGGTTGGCTTCCAGTAGACAATTTCATAAAATATCAATCAATAGGATTATTTATATGAACTTATTTAATTTGTATATTTTTGTTGTTATTTATATAAATAAGTAAATTTGTTCACCTAAGAATTTTTGTAACAAATTTCAAAAGTTTGTCGATTGATATGAAATTTATGATTATTATTCAGTTAATATATCATTCCTACAGACGCGAATCGCATTTTGATCCACATAATGCGTAAAACCGAGCTGCAATTTGCAAAAAAAAAAATACTGAGTTTGGCGGGCTACAGCTGAGGATCCACCTTAAGTATCTGTACTTGCGATTTGTGGTGCAAGCAATCCTAATATTCTTAATCGGTTTCATTAAACTTAAATACCTTATGGATGCCGCTTTGGTCTGGTGTTTGCAAACGCTACTTCTGAAGCCGAGGTCCTGCACCCTAATTACGTAACACACCATCAGTCACAATCTGAATCATTTTGAACCCCATTGGTAATCCATTGCTTCATATGTTCGAATAATTTGTCAGCTCAACAACGTAGACGACGCAATGAATGCTGTTGAACTGTCAAAATGAAAGTCATTCCTACTGTTAGTGTGTTACGCAATTACCCGGGTGAGTTCGATTCTTAGGTCGGATTTCTCAGTAACAGCCCCGAGTCTGGATATGTGCCCGGTTGTTGGCAATAGGCTTGTCCTCTATGACATGGAACTTCAACATAACTGGCGAATTGTGGGTGTGCCTCTGCTTAACCCTTTGGGGAAATACAGGCGTGATGTTATGTTATGTTAAAGGTATTAAAATACTTTTTTCTTTTACAGAAATAGTGACACCAGCTAACTGAAGAACTGTAGAAGAGTATGCAGTCTTGAATGTAATTCTCAAAAGTATTTTCTATGTAACAAATAATGCTGAATTTTATTTATTAAGTAAATGAAGTTTCATACGTTTTTGTTAAGAAGTTAGTTACCATTCACAGCGCCCATTATAAAATAGTATAATTAAATAGATTTCAGGAATTTATCAGTGTATATTAAGCAGCTACGGCGAACTTAAACATGTTTGTAAATATACAGTTGTAATTGGATTTATTGGTACCTTGCCAGGGCTTAAAGAACTCATGAATGTTTACAACTTTTAAAAATACTTAAAAATGCAGTACTTACAGTCAACTGAGTAATATCAAAGCGATACAAAAGCAGAAAACTCGACTATTTGTAATAGATTTTTAGTAATCAAGAGGTATTTAAGTACAGTTTTGATGGAAAGTAAAGATGCCACAGTTGACGGTACCTTCTCTCCTTCTTTGTTTCAAAGTTGGTCCTATATTAAAAGTTGTTTTCATATGCTTTAGTGACATTGAAAGAATTCTAATGAATTCAATATCAGTGTGTAATTAATATGTCTAATACAGGTTTACATTGCATTTTAATATGTTAGTTGTTAAGTGTCTCTCGATGCCAATCTATACTAATATTATACATTTGAAAGTAACTCTGTCTGTATGTTATCTTTTCACGCCTAAACCACTGAACGGATTTCGATAAAATTTGGCAGGGGGATAGACGGCATCTTGGGGAAGGACATAGGCTACTTTTTTTCTTGGTAGCACGTTCCCGTGGGATCATTTTCGACGACCACGCGGGCAGAAGCTAGTACATAATAAATACAGCTATGTCATGATGTCATAAGCTATTTTCTAACTGCATCCTCTCCCATCCCGAAGCATTTACGTACATCCCGAAGCATTAACCGGTGACTCGCTACAGAAGTTCTATAATTGAAGAATGGCGGGAATAACATGAAGGAAACGAAAACCTAAGTAAAAAATAAATAATAATTGACCATCATGGAAATCATTGTCAAGAAATATGAAAATAAGTACTTACCTAAACTAGCTAAATATTCTTTGTTCTTTGTATCAAGTTTGTACCTTGAAAAGTGGAAAACTAAATTATCAAGCCCAAACAAAGCGAGTGAATTAAGTGAATTGTATAGTGAAAGTGTTGTGCTAAATAATACCTCCCGCCGCTTGACAGAATTATTAAAAAATAAGACTTGTTATCGAGCAATATATAAATATATTAAAAACACTTTCGAAGAAATTTTGTGAAGGAAATTAAATAAACTAAAGACTTGGCTAAAAGGTCTTAGCAGCCAGGCCATAAAATACTTATAAAAAAAAAAAGTTCTATAATTCTATTTCATAACATGTTAATAAAAATAATAATATTATTGTAGCCACGGTGTGAATTGAAAGGGGGTGATTACCGAGATGGCGATTATTAGAGAAGTTTGGAAGAAAAAGACATGATGACGATGATGATGACGCCTCTTTACAAGAACAACGTGATATTTTTTAAACGACAACTTTACAGGAGAGCAATTTTAAATATTTAGGCATTGATCAATTCTAAAATATTGATAATTTTACCGTCGAAAACAGTTAAATTGTTGCGGTAATTAATGTGCTTTCTGAAAATAAGCAAAAAATAATTCAGTACAACATGAAATAAAAAAAAACGTTTTTATGAGATGTCACGTTGCTCATGTAAAGAAGCGCTAATACCCACGGTCAGTCAGGCTTGGTGAACAGTCCTTATTCGTCATCTTTTCTTCAGGGAAATTCTCCGCATAACAAAATACGATTTCATTTCATGTCGCATCGTCAGCGCCACCTAGGGTAGAATTAAGTAGAAGTTTATTAAACTATAAAGTTTGAAAAGTTTCTCGCTCTTGTATAGAATATATAGTAGATTAGGCTTTTGAAAATATCTTTTAACAGGTTCACTGCAGCAGACTTGCTCCCAGTTTCTGAAAACTCAATGAATTTGTCACATCTCGTGTCAAATTATGATTAGCCATTGTTATTTTGTTCAACCAATCACAGCAGTGTACATGAGATAAATAACCGGGTGATAGTTCAACTACCTTAAACCATGTACACGTGTTTACATAAATAAAGATAATAATAAAAAATTGTAACATAAAATATTTAGGGCTGATTTTCCAATAGTCAGATAACTTTTATCAAGTCAGTTAAACAAATTTTTATATGACGTGAATGTATATTTTATATATAAATACACATGTCATTAATAAATAAATTGAAAAAAAAACTTTGGGTTGGGGTACCCCCGGGCCCCGTCAGATACGAAGTTCCTTACGCGATACTCGCACGCACGCACACACTCATATAATAATAGAAAGAGACAGAGATACATAAGGTCGCATGGAGGGGGCACAACGCTTTGTCTTGTGACGATTTCAACGAGTCAACTCCTACCACAAGCCGCGTTAAGTAACTTCGTTCCAAAAAACAATAATAACAACAACAAAACAATAACAACAACTAAACAATACACAACCACAACATATGTCAAACCAACATATTTAATTTTCATATAAAAGTTATCTGGCTGTTGAAACGTCAGTCACTCTTAGTTTCTTACTTGTGATTGGCATTGAGAGTAGGTATTATTTGTTTAGGCGCTTAATTGTAGTATGGGCGAGTTGCTACGATCTCGATGTAAACAATAGCTGTTTTTAAAGTCGTGTGAATGATTCAGAAGATTTTGGATGCTATAGTTTTAGGTTGAATTTCACCAATAAAACTGAAGGCGAGCAGCACAATTAACCTGCGTACAAGAGCTGTTAGTGTCAAAGTTAACTGACACCTCTTGAATGCGGTTCAAATGTGCTGATTTTAGTTTCATTTGTGAAATTCGCCCTTAGTTATATAAAATTACTTAATTTATCCAAAGTATTACAGGTTATTATGATAGTTTAACTACTGTAAGATATTGAAATCACCAGCACCTTTAGGAGTGAAAGTACTCACGAATATAATTAATTTTTACTAGGAGACGATTCGTTTCCTAGTAATATATCTTTTTCAATATTTCAGAGTTCGTCTGAGACGAACTTTGAAATATCGAAAAATATACATATATGTTTCATACCTCTATGTCAAAATGTATGGAACATATACTTTTTTTCACTATCTCAGACTTAGGGCTGATTTTAACAAATATCTTTTATTCATGGAATACTTACAGTGAATTTTTTATTAAAAACACAAAATTTTTATTAGACAGTTTTTGTATGGAAATACTGTCAATAAATTAAATTATTTCTCTTCTTACAATATGCGGCGTTGATAAACCAGCATGTACTCTGTGTCTTAATATATGCGATCGACGCGTTTGTTTTGGTGGGCGAAACCGAACGCCTCGTCGCGCCGTCTGAAGGCGCCTTCCGATTTTCCGATCAACTGACTGACAAATGATCGCGATGATCGCGACGATCGCTTATACAATTTCGGACATGGCCAGTGTCTTGTCACATAGACCCCTTTGTAAACATGCCAAAGTCTAGATGCACCGCGAGGCTGCCTTGCGAGAAAAATGCTGGGTGGGTGTCGCGAGGCAAGCGACGGCGATGCTCGCCTTGCGAGGTGACTAGACCGGTCTCGACTCGACTACATACATCAACTCACGCCTTATTCCCATAGGGGTAGGCAGAAACCACAGAATGCCACCTGCTACGATCCTTACGTACTCCATTTACCTGACTCGACTCTACTAATGATTCAGTTACACCCTGTATACTTCATTCAGGAAAGAAAAAGTAGAGAGAGGCTTCCATTAAAAAGTAGAGTGGCGCATGACAGAGTATACCTTTCCTATCCCTTCGTTATGTTCCATACTACAGAAAAAGTTCAAAAATATATAGAAAACTAAGAATAATGTATAATATGTGTACATTTGTTGATATAATTTTTATGCTTGTAAATAATAGGTGTAATTATTGTTTAACATTGTAATCAAGAATCAAATAAATGTATATGTTTAGTCTAAAAAATATATGTATATCAGTGGACAAAGAATTTTATTACCTAATCGTTTTCAAGTCAGACTCATTTAGGCTGGCTGTCCATTTGAGCGGAGTGAGCCATCGGAAAAGAGAAAGCTGTGCAGCGGCGCGGCGTGTCCCTATGCACATAATGGACATACATTTTGTGGAATGTGGATATAATGGATAATAATTTCATACCTTAGCACTTCTTCGGTCCAATGGACATGCATTCTCAGAGTTAATGGTGTGACTAATATGTATTAGTTAAGAGATTATTCGTATTCTATGGATTCACGTATTAGTAATCCGACGAACTCTCATAGGCTAATATTTAATATTCACCTAATCTGTAATTCATTTCACTTGGCACGGATCGTATTCCCTCGACTGTTCGTGAAGTGAACGAATGCCGAATGGCAACAAACGAACTTATTCTATCGGTATATCTTATTCGTATGTAGGCACAAGTACCTACACACGAATGAGACTGATATCTGCGGACGAGAAAAATTGTCATGATGGTGGCGATTTTAAAAATTAATTGAGGCCATGAGAGCCAGAGTGGCCTGTCATTTTTTCAATACTGTCATTATTTCAGAAAAAACTGCTGCTGCAAAAACAATTGCCCATAATATCTTGAAAAATATCAATTTACGATTATTCATTAAATTAGGATCATAATCCTATTAAGAGGGAAGCGCAAGGGTAGCCCGCGAAGTTCTAATTTTCTTACTTTTTTTGCAATTTCAGATTGAATTTTGGTTAAAATAAGTTTCTCGACCGTCACAAATATGGCTTTACAGAATTATAATCATTAGAATCAGCAATACAACTTCTTAAGTTAGAATTGGCGTCAAATGTCATGATTTCATGAAATAGTCATTCAATACAGTAATATGAACTTAGAGAGATGTATTGCTGATTCTAATGATTATACTTCTGTAAAGCCATATTTGTTACGGTCGCGGATCATATTTTAATCAAAATACAACCTGGCAATGACCTGCAAATTGCAAAAAGCGTAAGAAAATTTGAATTTCGCGGGCTACCCTGAAGGTTCCGCCTTAATATCCCTTACACTAAAAAAAACAATGTTGGATTATTTTATTTCTAGTTTTGATCACATGAATATTAGTAACATGATATGTCTAAAAGATGCTTATGCCCATGGTCTAAAAAAACAAGGTCTGGCATTCCGAGAGTGACACAAGCTTACGTCACTATCCAGTTGCCACTTTATTGCAACAAAACAAGAAGTATGGAAACATTTTCAGTCACCATTCTGTTAAAAAATATATATAAAGCATTTAAATTGTCGTTTCGTTTTTCTAATCAAACGAAACAATTCAATTTAAACTTATACCAACGTAATTGTTAGTTAAATCCTCCTTGATTTATCGGATTCGCACAGGTATCAAAGGCGGTTGGGGAGTTATTATTACACACTGTTGGTAACACAGCGGTGATGACGTAGGCTTGTGTCACTAACGTGACCACTGTGTCTCGGAATGCTATACCTGGCGAAGTATATTATTATACCATGCTGATGCCAAGACCTGATGAAATCACGGAAGTAAAGCGGGAGACTCGGTAATTATTTTATTTACTGGCACCTTCTCTTTATCAAAAAGCAAAGCTTATTCATTAAAAATAATTGATTTCGTTTCGTAGCTAACGAAACGACTAAGTAATTGCAATAAAATTCTATCTCAAACACAATAAAAATCAATTCGATTTCTTTTCTTTTAATTGGACCGGTCAAAATTTACACATTTATTTTTATTTTGTGCTAAACCATTGCGCTGCATGTAGTCAAAATGTTTCGCCAAATACTGTTACTTCTCTCCGTTATTTATATAACTTATGGTGAAATTAATAAAAAAGCCGAATTAGATTTCCCTGAGAAGAATCGTATGATGGGAATAGACGCTGTCCATGATAAATCTAAGAAAATTGATAAGGATACGATAATAACGCGTAACTTGAAATTGGAGAAGCGAAATCGCGGACAAAAGCGTAAGCCTATTTGAATTTGTTACGAGAATGTATCATCATCAATCCTCATAATCATTTTAACCGAAGGACGTCCAATGCTGTACCTACATGGGCCCCCAAGCGTCGCCACGCTACATAGACCGGTCCTAAGAATATATAAAAAACCAACATACCCAAGTGGGATTTGAAGCAATAAATTAATGAAGGCCTATTGATATTTGGATACTATGACTTTACCTACATTTTATACATTGCACCCCTGACCTCCTTTTAACAATTTTGTTTGTCAACTTGACGACAAGTAGATACGGTAACGTCTGTTAGTTCAAACCGGCGACTATTTTAGCTCTAGTAATGCTCAATGTCTTACTTAAATAAAATATGACTTGCTTTGATACTTCTTTCTTTTCTTTAAGCGATTTCTAACAAAATCGAGGAAGATCAAGAACCAGACTGGTCTTACAAGCCATTCCCTAACGAAGTTGCTGATCATGTTGATCAGTTCAAAAAGAACATGACGGAGTGTCTCAAGGAGGTACAATCTAACGACAAAAGACCGGTGAAGCGTCTGTCTCCAAAAATGGAATCACCGGTCCATGGAGAATGTCTTATTGCGTGCGTCTTGAAACGCAACGGCGTCATTGTACACGGAAAAGTTAACAAAGGTAACAGATTAGAAATTCTAAGTACTAGCCGGCTGTAAGTATTGCATTTATCATATACTTAGAAATGCGTGGCCTGACTGGACATGTCCACTCATTCGAATAATATTCCCTTTACAGAAATAATTATCATTTATCAAGTTTTGAAAACTTCGGCTTGTTATACTGCGGGGTAACTACGTAATACACTAACAATAGGAGTGGGTTTTATTATGACAGTTCAACAACATTCATTGCGTTATTTACGTTGCTGAGCAGACAAACTTTTTGACGTTATGAAGCAATGGATTCAGGCTTCAAAATGATTCAGATTGTGATAGATAGAGTGTTACGTAATTAGGGTGCAGGTCTCTTTCTTTAACTCGATGTGTCATATTTTCAGCCGCGTACAGGCCCACTTACGCGTTCATGGGTTATCCTAAATAACTCGGGAGTTAACGGCTAACTCAGGGTTAATCAAATAATTCATCTTGCGCCACCAAGAGTTGAGGTTGAACTTAGTGGGGTAATGGTGTAGACAAAGACAGATTTTTTATTCTACAAAAGAAGTGTATACGAATTCTTGCCAATATAGATAACACAGACAGCTGCAAGTCATTCTTTGTAAAATACAAGGTCCTTACACTAACTAGTATCTATATTTTAGAAGTTGGCAAATTTGTAAGAAACCCACTATTCCCACTCACTAAGGACCTTCACCCGCAACATCGCAGTCTTAGACGCAAAAACAAAAATGAATTAGCCTTACCAAGCTCAAAATTAACTATGTTCCATTCAGGACCTTTAGCCATATGCGTGAAAATATATTGTATGCTTCCAAATTCAATTAAGGACATAGAATACGAAAATAAATTTAAAAACAGTCCCCAAAAATACCTTTTATTAAAATCGTATTACACTATAAAGGAATTCTTTGACGATAAGTAAATATTGAGTTTTTTTAAGCTATTGCATAGGTTTTATCGCGGGCTTTGAGCGCGGCGACCGAATCAAGAAATTCCGTAACGAAAATAAAACCTAACACCCCTACTCCGCCTACCGTGTAGCTCGGCCGTGTAGCTCGGCCGTGCGTTCGCTTAACGTGTATGTATATGGTACGACTGTACTTGAATTAATATCAAAGAAAAAAAACACGTGTGGCACTCGGGGACTGCCGTGGTAAAGCTATTGCATAGCATTTTTATCAACTTATGCAATTATAATTATTTATTTATTTTTTATTTATGCAGTATTTTTTTTTCTTTGATATTAATTCAAGTACAGTCGTACCATATACATACACGTTAAGCGAAGGCTCGGCCGAGCTACATGGTAGGCGGAGTGGGGGGTGTTAGGTTTTATTTTCGTTACGGATTTTTTTGATACGGTCGCCGCGCTCAAAGCCCGCGATAAAAGCTATGCAATAGCTTAAAAAAATACTGCATAAATAAAAATTAAATAAATAATTATAATTGCATAAGTTGATAAAAATTCTATGAATAGCTTTACCGCGGTAGTCCCCGAGTGCCACACGTGTTTTTTTTTGTAAATTGACGCTACTCACATTACCCACAATTTTTTATTAACTGCCTTTAGTTGTTATGATATGTTGTTTAATGATTATTATTGTTATCGCTATTTGTTTAATTTAATTTTTTATCTTATAATATTTTATGAATGGAATTGATAACCAAATAATTATTCTTACCCTATCATATTATATCATGACAGTTACTTATTTAAATAATTACTGATGGACATCTGGTATGCATGATAAAAATAGTATTTTTGTTTAAGCACAGTGATTTTTATTATTGTGACACTGTAGCACATTAAATCGCTGTGCTTTTATTATTGCTGTGCCCTAGCAGGGTTCATGTACGAAACCTATATGTATACTTGTAACAACTTTGAAACTACAAGAATGCAATAAATGATGATTATGATTAACTAAGGTGTAACTTTTTGGCGCTAAAGAGTTTTTTAATTACTTAACTCCGAGCTTACAAACTCTACATTTATTCATTTAACTTGACTAAACATGCAAGCGGGCCAGTAAAATGTTTGTCTTTTTTTATTATCCTAATTGTTTATTTTTATTGTTATAGATAACTTAATATCCCTTGTAAGTAAGTTTTACGCCAAAGATATTAAGCTGATGAAGAAATTGGAAAAGAATTTGGATCGTTGTATTGAAATAAGCGTTCGCCATCAAGACGAGTGTGTGTTGGCGTCAAAACTCAACGATTGCACTAATGATCTCATGGCCAGTAATAAGCACAAAATAATGGTTAATTATTAATAAAGGTCTGCCCTTATAACACGATGGTAAAACACTTTGTTCTTATTCATTTCAAACCCAGTGTATAATAAAAAATAAAGATCTACAATAGCGGAGATGACATTTCAGTGCAGCTTTTATTTTAAGGAACTTACATTTTACGAGGGAAAGCCCTTTTTACTGGCAGGAGCTTAGTGTTGGACTATCAGTAACGTCAGCACACGTTCTGCACCATGGCCATGAATTTGAAGGAGGACCTAAAACGATTAAAGTAGTCGAAAGCCTAGTATTTGTCAAACATTAATAAATATAATAATATAGAAAACAAATTGGCGACCAAATGACTTTGATAGGGTGGCGTTGTTGGTAAATTTTTTTTCAACACATTTACTCAAAAAATGCATTTACGAAGCCTGTATATATTGTTCGAAAATTAAAAATTACGCACCATACAACGGAATGTGCGGTATAATAGGTACTCTCACCTATGTGCCTGTTTTACCACATACTGCGTTGTATAGCGCCGTGCATATCGATTACGTTTTTTTTTTTTCAATTTCCATATTAAATATATAAGAAGCCCACCGAGGAATTTCACATTACGAGAATAAATAAGCTGAATACTCGAACCTCCTTGGAAGCGCTCATGGTCTAAAAAAACATACCATGGAAGCGCTTTTGCTCAATACATTTGTCTCACTTTAATACTAAAGAGAAAATGAGAGGAAAGATGTAGCTAATTTTCACCACGCGCACGTGGCGCCATTTGCAAAATTCGCGCCATTTTCATATTATAAATGTCAAAGATTGTTGCGACTTTTCGACTGATATTATAAACTAAATAATAATATGAGTTCAAGCGAGGAATCCGAGATTAATATTCTACTGTTTTCTCGCAAATGTGTTGAAAAACGTTGTGTGACAAACGTGCGGAAATTGGTGACTATGGTAATACTCGTTTGTATAAACCAACCTACTGCACTAGTCTCATAACTATTACCTCTGACAGCAGCAACCTAACAGCAACCTTATTTTAAGCAAAATAAAGATCACTGTGATTTTGACAGTGATGCAAAATAGTTGTGAAAGGACTGAATAGTATAATAACAATAATCATTTTATTTTAGACTAGCGTTAAGGCGGTTTTATTCCGGTAAGGTGAGGCGTGAATGGGATGGGCGAGGATTGAAATTTGTATGGCAAAATTTCTATACACGCACTGCCCATCTTTGGTCAAAAGGTCTAGATGCGCGAGGATGTGCGAGGCGAGAATTGAAATATTTGTTAGTACAATATTGAACTTTATTGCTGTAATAATAGAGTATTTATTTACTTTGTAAAACGGTTATACAAATCTCGCACCGGCCTTCGAGGACCCGCACGGTCTCTCCGTCAAGCGCTGACTCGCGATGGTTCGCGCTGGCACGCGCTGGCACGTGCCTGCTCGCTCCGACCATCGCGAGGCATCACTGCAAACTATACTCTGCAGTTTCCAGTGCTACTTACATGTTTTCGTTATGATATTTAATAGGCTTGTGTTTAAATGCCTATCCCCAGAAAAGTACATATTTTACTATCAAAAAATTCGAAATACTCACCAAATTGTGTCCACCAGAATGGATAAATGCTCACCAAATTATGTTTCATAAAGTATTGTAGAAATGAACCCATTTTCCTTTTTTATTTATAAGGCGTAGTCGACGGAGCCCCACTTGGCGGGGCTCCTACTTCTGGGTGGTTTAAAAAAAAATAACCATGAAGGGGATGGCGGGGTCTTTCAGACCCCGCTGTCCCCTTCTAACCTAACCTGTCCGAGTCGGGGTGCCCCAAGTCCCGAGCTCGCTTCGCTCGCATCTTGCATCCTATCCCACGATCCCACCCTTGCATTTTGAAGCAAACTTATTTTTGATGAGCAACTTAAACAAGATTTGGTGAGCATTTATCCATTTTGGTAAGCAAAAAGAATATAAATACAACACGTACAATTATTCTGCTGAGTGTATAATTATTTTGGAAGTTAAAGCGTTGTTCTGTAGGCACCTCAGTATAGAGTGGGTTTAATTTATTTGAAATTACCATATTTTACTTGGTACTTAGTCTTAGGGTCTAAAAATTATTTTGGTGAGCATTTAAATTGTAGCCTATTTAATATAGTTTCTAATCCAAACACCGCGATTTCGTTTTCTTGACGATTACGACGACGTATAAGATTATTTTTCTTCTAATAGGTATCTTCTTCAGATTCTTCTTCTTCCATTAACATATTTAATAAGTAATTACGAAACATGGCACAAGACAAACCGCCGAACATTGGTCGCACAATACGAACGGAATAACGCTGGCTCTTAATCCATAAAACGTACCTAGTAGGCGCGCGAGAGGGCTGGCCGGGCGGCATGTGATAGCGCGAGCCGGCGCGATGTAGCGATGGCCGGCGCGAGGCAGCGTTTGCCAACGCTAGACGGCGCGGTATAGCGATGGACATCTTTCAGTGTAAAAGGATAAGCGTGATTTCAATTCTCGCCCATCCCATGCACGACTCGCCGTGTGCGTGTGATGTGCTGTGTACGAGACAAATTGTCCTATCTGCCTCAACTTCGATTGTCGATATCGATTACAGTGTCTTCGTATCCTGATTTGTGATGTGGATAAATAGGTACCGATCTTAATTTTTAAAGAAACAAAAATTAAACTATAAACAAAACGTGTTGGATTTTTTATTTCCTCCAAAGAGAACAATTTTTTTGTAAATGTCCTACCCTTTGCTTGGAAGTATTTTGCAATTTTGCGTCATAGGTTATTCATAAAATAATGTTCAAGGTGTTTATCGTTGGATAATTCTGGCGAATGATACCTACACGTGAATGTTATAAAAGTTTTTACAGGACACAAGGCAATCGTTTACCATTTTTTTAAACATAGGTACCTACATTTTATTTTCATTTTTCCCTGTTATAATAATTTTTCGGAAAACCCGTTCAAACTATACCTTTATAATCTCGAGAATAATAAATGAGGCCACCTACGTCCTTCATGTAAACATGAACCTTCTTTGGTTTCACCATAAAGTACGGTCACGCACGGCTCGCATATAATTTTCTTTGCAATTTTTTGCACTAATGCACTAGCCGTGCAAAGCCATTCATAAATAAATATATATCAACATCATGTTATTGATAGTGTCGGCGTATTGTGTCATTCTCTAGGTCTACAAAAAGAACGTTAGAAAAAGCAGGAATTCACGTAATTTGTTATTATTTTAAATATAATTCCTATGCATTCAGAGCATTAATGAGATAAAATGCGATCACTTTCCGCTTTCGTATATAATGTAAAAAAAAAACACGTGTGGCACTCGGGGACTGCCACGGTAAAGCTATTGCATAGCATTTTTTATCAACTTATGCAATTATAATTATTTATTTATTTTTTATTTATGCAGGTTTTTTTTTTTCTTTGATATTAATTCAAGTACAGTCGTACCATATACATACAAGTTAGCGAACGCTCGGCCGAGCTACATGGTAAGCGGAGTGGGGGGTGTTAGGTTTTATTTTCGTTACGGAATTTCTTAATTCGGTCGCCGCGCTCAAAGCCCGCGATAAAAGCTATGCAATAGCTTAAAAACACGTGTGGCACTCGGGGACTGCCGCGGTAAAGCTATTGCATAGCATTTTTTATCAACTTATGCAATTATACTTAATTTTTTTAATTTTTTTTATTTATGCAGTATTTTTTTTCTTTGATATTAATTCAAGTACAGTCGTACCATATACATACACGTTAAGCGAACGCTCGGCCGAGCTACATGGTAGGCGGAGTGGGGGGTGTTAGGTTTTATTTTCGTTACGGAATTTCTTGATTCGGTCGCCGCGCTCAAAGCCCGCGATAAAAGCTATGCAATAGCTTAAAAAGCGTAGCCGTTCTGAAACATTGTAATTCGGTAGTTAAAAATTCCAGTTGTGATTTAAAAAAACCCGAGATTTGGTGCAAATAAGCGAGATTTATTTCGTTCACGACTGACGGCCGATACAGACCGATAGCGTGTACGTGAATGGTTTCGTCTATCTATCTCGCTCTAACGTACGCTCAGACTATGTTGTTTCTCTTTTGCATTGTCCATCTATATACAGAGCGTCTCACGGATATGCCACATGGAGGGAAAGTACCTTGAATATTGTAGATGGAACATTTTACTGAAAGATGACATTATTTGAATTTAAAAAACAATTTAAACTGCATTCATAGATATTTAAATAGTTACATGGTTGAACCGGGAATCGAGGCGTTACACGAGAAAAATAATCAGCCTGTAGCTTTATCGTACCGATCGAAAGGCTTCATCATAAGGATTATTTTTTGCTAAATAACGTAGTGTCACAAATAAAAGGAAGACCATGAATTTGATGTGAAATTTTGTTCAGAAAAATTAAAAGCTGACATTGCCTTAAGGATATACGACTGACATTATCATAAGTACCTATTACTAATAAATGTACCCACTTGAGAAGTACGCATCATTTCCCTACTATAATTTAAGTGCATGACAAAATGATAAAGAGATACGTAATTAGTAGGTACTGGTTGTATTCAACGACGGTTGAAAGACGCGTAAATTATTTTGTCCATCGCAATGCGGCTGGCTGATTATAAATAAATAATTCAAAAATGTGTTCCATTTTCAAACTTTTATTCTTTTGTTTACGTGATTTTCATCGTAGGATTTTTGCATTGTATTGTGAATTTTTTACATAACCATAGCGTATTAAAATAAATCAGATTTAATGAAAGCATACTTTTTGAACCACAAAAACATAAGATTAGCCTTACAATGGCACCGCGAAGTATATTCTGATAGAAATATACCATCTCGATTTATTATGAAACGGTTGGTGGATAATCTGCAAAATTTGGGACGTTTCGATCATCGCTTACTACAACCGCGGCACCAAATGATAAACACTGACGATGAACTCGACATTTTGATATACTCTGAGGCAAATCCTACAAGTTCAGTAACGGAAGGTGAAGAAGTAATCGGAATTTCGAAAAGCAAAATACACCGTGTGCTAAAAAAATACAAATTCAAAAGTTACATTGAAGGGCGATTAATACAAAAATTGATGATGATGTTGCATGTTGATGTGTTTGTTACCCAGTGATGCTGAAAGGCGACTTATTTTCTGCAATGAAATCGAGAGGCTCATCCTAGAGGATCAGTATTTCCTAAATAATATTATCTGGTCAGACAAGACAAACTTCAGCAATAATGGTATGTAAACCGACACAATAATCGCATTTGGTCCAGGGAGAATCCCTTACGTATCCGCGAGACTAATAATCAAGTGCGTTTTTCATTCAACTGTTGGTGTGGGATTGTAAAAAATCGGGTCCTCTTAGTACATTTTTACGAAGGGTAAAAATGTACTAGGAGGAAAGGTATTTAGAAATACTTGAGATTTTGAGAAATGAGATAAATTATCTTCCGGTTGCAAAACGACAAAACCTTACTTTTCAGCAAGATGGGGCCCCGGCTCCTAACAGTTACAGAACAAGGGACTATTTCAATGAACACTTTCATCCCTGGATCGGGACAAATGGACAAATAAGATGGCCGCCGAGATCCCCAGATCTAACCCCGTTAGATTATTTTTTATGGGGTTATGTAAAAAAAATTGTTTACAAGAACCAGTATGAAAGTGTCCACGAGCTACAAGCAGAAATTAGGCGTATTATTCTAAATATCCACCACAACAAGATCAAAAAATCAACAGGGAGCGAAATAATCAAAAGAGTGCGACTTTGTATTCAACAGGAAGGGACTCATTTTGAGCATTTGATAAATTGATTAATTTTGTATTAAAAATGTTAAAATTCATGGTCTTCCTTTTATTTTTGACACTATGTTATTTAGCAAAAAATTATCCTTATGATGAAGCCTTTCGATCGGTACGATAAAGCTACAGGCTGATTATTTTTCTCGTGTAATGGGTTCAATTCCCGGTTCAACCATATAATTATTTAAATATCTATGAATGTAGTTTAAATTGTTTTTTAAATTCAAATAATGTCTTCTTTCAGTAAAATGTTCCATCTACAATATTCAAGGTACTTTCCCTCCATGTGGCATATCCGTGGGACGCCCTGTAGGTATACTAAATCTATGGTAATCATTGTTTTGAAAGAAAAAAACAAAGTAGTGGCGTTAGTTCCGAATTTGGCCAGACGCCAAAAGAACCCTGTCGCGTTGTAATTGGGTTAAAAACTGGAAGCCCGCTATAGGTGGCAGCACTGTTGTCCGTCTACAAACCACCATTATTTTATTTATGTTTACTTTTGTGTAGATCACAAACTAAACGAAAACTGGATAAATAGATAATACTATCTAGTATTTATTTATTTAAGCCGTGCGGTGTCGGTTACGAATAGCACAAACGCGTTCTTCTCGACGTGTCATAAAAGTTGACTAAGAGACTTAGATAAGACTTAACATTGAAACGGCGGCGACAGAGTTCGCGACACATCACGCTGAGTCTCGCAGAAAAGCGGCGAAAACTGGGCTGCGGATAGTTGATTTAGACAATCTGCAGTCTCTGCCTACTCCTATGGGATCATGGGCGTGAGTATATCTATGTATGTATTTCTATCGTCAGGTATACCCAAATGAAAGACATATTAAAGAAAAGAAAACCACCCCCGATGAAAAACAAATGGCGCAATATCACACATTTAGCCATCGAATCTTATAGCGAAATATTTACAGAATGATATCACTAAATATCACTAACATTCTGAGCTACACCTGTATCTGTTCGCTATGGGTTTTTTTTTTTGAGCATTCTCCTTTAAAGGATTTTGTGTTTGCGAACTTTAAGTAAATTTTTTGGTGAAGACTGGAGGAGTACGACAGGAATCTCCTCTAGAATGATACTGGCACTGATCTAATACGATAATAACACACCCACGCACTATTACTATAATTTACATAATATCACAAAAGTGCCTGTCGGTAATCAAAAACAGGCTTTGTTTTCTTGGAAGAATCACTTGTATCAGAATTTCTCCCATAAAAGTATTCAGGTTTAAAAAGGATATCCCGTATTAGTCTTGACGAAATATCGGGACTCCAATTTTTTTTTCGGATAGCTTTCTCCCACAGTTTTCGTCTTTTGACATCTTTAGCAAATAAATGGGTACCCGTATTTTTGCAGTCAACAGCTGCTCAACAGGGCATATTAATTATGCATAAAAGAAGCCACTCGTTTACAAAAAATATGGATACAGACAGCTGCTTGTAGACGTGATAGAAGCGACATCATCATCACGGCACGCAAACTTAGAACAAAAAATTTTCAACCGTATACTGTATGGTTGGAAGAAAAGAACAAGACAGGTCTCCTTGTCCCCTTCTATCAGTCATCCACCCTGTTACGCCCAGTGCCAAAACCATAGACAATTTACGAATGTCACTGTCAAATTTAAGAAATTTAAAAAATTTCACAAGTTTTTTTGTTGGTCAAGTGAAGTCTGCGTTGTTTAATTTCCGTAGCTATTAAACATCTCAGTGATTAAACTGTAATATTTTGCAGTGGTAGTGCAAGATGTACAACAAATGTTGTATCGAATATTGCGGGACATAAACGAAAGGACGTTAAAATGCGTCCGTTTCCTGTTAGTGAGATAAGACTCAAAAAGTGACCTCTGAGCGTAGTGATTATTTGCACAACTTAGACGCGTAAGAACTTCAGAAACTCTGTGTGTGACAGAAAGACTTTGAAAAAAGGTTCATCAGTGAGAAGTATCGCCTCAAACTTGGTTCTATCCATTATTGTTTTCGCCCGATAAATTAGCTCTGGAATACCTACAAAAGGTTCGCGAAGGTTCGTACGTAATTAATAAAAAAATGGAAAATCACTTCCGAGACTGCAACTTAAGGCATTTATTAAATATAAAAAAATATATAAAATAAAAACTTGAATAAGTATTTGTTGTGTTTCATTTACATATTTCTCAGTAGTTCCCTGTAATTATTATGTTACCGATGAGCTCATTTAAGACCTGATTGGATTTTAGCAGCTAAAAGCAAAAAATAAATTGAGATCTGAATACAGTACAACGGGGTTGTTGAGGCTTTCTGTTTGAGCCTTTGCCAAAACTACATACATACATTAAAAAAAAAAGAACTGTCATGTTCTAAACTTCCGACTTTTGACAATCTCTACCGCATTTTTCCGCCAAACGTCCGGGCTACCATGGCAGCCTGTAAATGTTGCTCCGTTATAGTTCCGTTCTTACCGACTTTGTATCGAGGTCGCACTGTATAGCTTCATTTTAGCCTCCGGCAGGTTTGGTTGACGTTTTATAAAATAGGCAGTTTTGGCAGTATTGAAATAAATTTTCCATAACGGCATCACAATATATCTAAAATGGCAACCCTGAAAACAGATCGCATAGTAATCCCTTGTATTTCTAGTGTAATGTTTGTATCTCATTCAACAAAGAACGATTAATAATCGTAAAACGATTGTTCTCTAAACGTGAGTTTATGGTTGATATTTCAATTAGCCATAGACGTAGATACTTACTTTAGTTTCGGTTCTGTTTTACGGCGATCGGACCTTATATTGGTGATATTTGTAATCGGTATCTGGAAGATGAAACACAGATACAAAAGAGTGTATAGAGCAGAGTGGGAGCAAGATACATTACTTTTGTCGTGGATTTTCAAGGCTAGAGTTGATCCGGACGTGGCCTTTTGTGAAGCCTGCAACTGCAAATTCACTCGCAAATGCCGAATATGAGGCTAATTGCAATGTTTAATTCTATTTGACCTAATTAATAATAAAATATAATATGCAAAACAAACTTTTTTTTAATATTTTTTACTACCTACTACTACTACTATTACAACGCTAACCAATTTGGCAATTTTTTGGCATTTTTTACACGAGTCTTTGGCAAGATTTGGCAGGTTTCAAACCAAATTGTGGCAGAATCGGTAATTTTAGGATGGTCACACTGGCTTCGATCGATCCTGGTCGCCCATTATACAGAAACTTCAACGTTCTGTTTAATTTATTCATCGATTATTGTTGGTTAAAGTGTTTTGTGCTTTACTCGTGCGGCAGCAACTTCAGTGATTGCGTATATAATCTGGAAGTTCAGTCTAGAGTGCGAACGAAATACTCGTACTTTTTTGAGTCGTCTGCCATTGAAAACATGAGTTGAAAATTCGAGATTTCGTGTCGTGCATTGTGCTCAGTGGAGAGAGTCCTTCCTGCTTTGATTAGAAAAAATAAACAATAGAATAGAATATCGTTACAAGTGGTCATTCAATACCTAGATAAATATGTTGTTGCTATTTCAATTTTATTTTAGAGCAATCGAACAGGGTATGGGATTTCATATTCAGTTTTTTTTAATCAATATGTTGCTTATCGTGCTAGCCCGTGTTTGGAAACTCAGCCCAGAGGTTCCGATACCTATTCCTAATATTTTCGAAGAGAGAGGATAGTTGGTTCCTATTTAATTTATTTTTAATTTACAAGTTACTGGTACCTGAATGCCTGTTATCTAAAACTAAGACTGATGGAACCAAAGATATTGTATTTCCAACAAATTTTGTTCTATGTGTTGTATGTATTAATTCCAAAATGTTGGGTTGTTTTGTTTGTTGGTGTCCTTTGCAAATTTTTAGCAAAACCAGTGGACACAAACATGTGGAACGTCACTATCCTTGCATAAAAACTTTTGATCTAGAAAATCCCGCTAAGACGACCTATTGATCGCTCATTGTTTTTCCCGACTTCTAAACATGGGCTCTTATTTTGACCCTACATCAGTAATGGTTTTCTATTGGTATCAATCAAGGATGAATGGTTGTCATTAGGAGTTTTCTGTTATTTTACTTTCAAATTGAATATGGAAAAGTTAACAGTTGAAATGTTTAAAATGTCTCAGGAGTCTTGGCAAATTGGGTGTATAAATGGTTTTCTATTGGTCTCACTCAAAGGTCATGTTGATGATAACAGATGAATGGTTGTCTTGAAGAGTTTTCTGTTATTTTGGGATACTATCAAGTTGAATATCAAAAAGTTTCCTGTTGAAATGTTCAAAATGTTTCTCAGGAGTCTTGGCAAATTGTGTGTGTAATGCTTAAATTGTTTATGAAAATATTTGTTTTTTTTTTACTTTCTACAAAATATCAATACCTATGTTTTGTTCCTCTATATTCAGCACAATTAATCATATTTTAGTTCTGCACAAAAAGGAATGTTTGCTTGTGATGAATTAGTCTTTTGTGGCTAAATGATAACAGCCGCACAAGTCCATTGAAGGCAAAGCTATGCTTGCTGCAGTCAGTCCGCGGATGGGTTACCATCCATTACATATGAAGACCCCTCCGTGTCTTGGAAAGCATATTAAGCCGTTGGTCCAGGCTGTCAGCTTTGACAGTCATAAGCGATAAGGCCGCCTAATGTATATTTTGTCGTATTGTTTTTTTTTTGGTTATGTATTTTGTGGTGTACTATAAAGAAATAAATAATGGGTCATCAGAAGCCCACAGGTCTGACAACCAGTTTTACCAAGGGGTATAGTGTTATCCAGTAACTGGGTTGTGGAGAACAGATAGGCTTTCGCTCCACGTAATATACTGATATTCAGCTGCATCCGGTTAGACTGGAAGCTGACCCCCAATAGCTGGGAAAAGGCTAGGCAGATTGATAAATTATTCTTTTGGACTATAATTATTTGGTTATCTGTTGGATAGTAAGTCTGTATTCAATTTACAAAACCTTGTAAAAGAATACCTCGTTTTATGGTTTAATTATATCTTGGACAAACTGTACAACTTTGTTCACTTTTTATTTAGTTTTAATTTTTATTTACTTTTATTGTACCGATTAGAACAACACAAGAGTTTTTGAATAAAACAAAATATTTATTTAATTTAAATTTGCATTATTATTAAATATAAGTATAAAGGCTGATTTTTATAAATAATCATGTTGTTTTTCAACTATGTTTGTATACAGGGTGTACCAGAAACCCTATTGCTATCCTTAAGCACTAAAGATAACAGCTCCTATAGAATCACTATACATAGTTTCGACTCAAAATAAAATAGTCTAACAATTGGTACCAAATTTTCGGTTTTCTGTGTTTCTTTCTTACGTAAACGAGGCAAAAGGAATATGTAAGGATCTTAGCAGGTGGTGTTCTGTAGTTTCTGCCTACCCCCATGGGAAGAAGGCGTGAGTTTATGTATTGTATGTGTATGTTTCTTAAATTCAAATCATAACAAACGTGTCACCGCACTACGTAGGTTAATAACTTCCACGTTAAGGCTTCTACAAGCAGGCGCGACACGCGATGCGAATCACGCGCGACACAAAGGTACCGCTCATCGCACGAAGAGCGGCGCGGCGCCTTGGAGTCGCGCTGTTGCGTCGCGCCTGTCTGTGGGAGTCTTTACTAGCCAATAACACGATAAATATCTACCGTAATTCTGCGCGCCTAGTAGCCTACCGCAGGCGGTGTTCTTTGTCAGCGCGAACTGACAAATGATAAATGATTTTATTTCTGTAAATAGGTTTGTACAAACACTTTTACACGTCAATCATATTTTTTAAACTAGATGAGGTCGGCGTTTCCTATCTGACTATTCTGAGAAGAAAGGCCGAAACAAACTCAGAGGTCACAGTCTCTTTTAAAGTCCAGACATAATCTTGGTCAGATCATGTGAAGACCATGTAGATTGGTGTCTAAAATGGTCTTTTGAGGAAAGAACCACACAGATTGAGTGGACCTGTCCAGTCAGTGCACGCATTTGTCAGTAATCGTGCAGCTCGACTCAGGAAGTCAGGACTTACGGACGAAATAAAACATGCCGCCGCACTATGGGAAAATCGCGTATGTTTCATGTCAAAACTCCATATGTGTCGTCTAGAATCAAACTCCGCTAAATCCAGAAAGCCAAATTTTTCAATAATAAACTTTTTTCCTCATTATATGTTACTTAAGTAATTTTCCGTTGTTAATTTGGAATAAAATAAGTAAGACCGATTATAATAATTAAATACATTAATTTGTTCTTAGTCTCGGAAATATAAATCAATTTGTGGCAAAAAAATAAGGACGTGGCGGGTTTTGATATTGAGATATGGATCTGGCGGTTTTTGATACACAGAGTGATGGATGTGGCGGATATTGGTACTCACGACCCCATTGTCTCAATGATTGTACAGGATGTTCTTAAAAGTAATAAAACATTGTTTTAATATGTAATGCGAAGAAGTACGTTTATTAACAGTAATAATAATATAAACTATTTAAATGTTGAACCAAATTATACGAAATTTTCATTTTCTTCCAATGGAACACATTGCAGATCCTCATGTTCTTCAAAATTGTCATTGCTTTCTTCAATGTCTTTGTAATATTTTAAAATGTCCAGAGCCCTCCAATCTTCACCATAATGTTTTTTCAGAATGTTAGTGACATCTTTTATTTTGCTTTGGTTCACTTTATTACCTTTTCGTATGATTGCGGGCTCGATTTCTGAACATCTTTTTCCTCTTTTAGTCACATATTTTGCTATATTAAATTCGTTCCGATAATTTTCTTCTCCTTGAATGCTCACATTCTGTCGTCTCTTATTCATTAGAAATCGTTTAGATGGATTAAATCTAAAGTGCCAACTCCCTGGAGGTTTGATGACTTTGGAGACTTCATCCTTCCAATTATAAACTTCAACATCTTCTCCTAAATGGTAAACAGTTGCATGTTTTTTGAAAACATCCACATAATCTTGTGGATCGCATATTATGGACTGTTTTTTGGTTTCTTTTTCAATCTTCGCAAATATTCTATCTGGTGGTAAGAAACTGTGGCCAACCATTGGAAAAACGATTTCAATCCTGTTTACTTGCGGTGGCGTATATGAAAAGAGCCATTTAGTGCACATACATACAAGAGTTGTGTTTTTATTTTGGCCCCCGCAGCCGTCAGCAAAAAGTTTCAATTTGTTTTTATTTTCTGGAATATCCAGTGTAGTCAATTTATGAAATACGGCACTTGCTATTTCGTTAGACGATTTTGAATGCTCCTTTTCGCACCAGTAATAGGAATGCACGTTATTCGTTGTCAAAGCGGATTTAGAAGTGCCAACGACGATAGTAAAGTTATGCATATTAAATTGTCAGCTAAAATAAGCTGCTTGATCCGGCAATTTTGGCAGTGCGCAATTTTTTTGGCAGTCGAATGATAGTAATATAGTATCTTCAGGCTCAGTTTTTAATAGGTTGTAAAATGCCTTGGCTTTTAATGTGTGTATTCGTTTCTCTGTTTGAAATTGTTGTTTATCCTGACTTGTAGTGGCAGTGTCAATTTTTCTTGTCAGCTCAGAGCATCGAGAGCATGTATCCTTCAGGGGCGAACCAAAACCAATATTATACTTTCTATTGAAAATATTCCTAAAATAAGACTGTTTTACTTGCAAGTGAGGTGTACCTTGAACTTTATCTTGATATAATTTCCATATTTTTTTTATGTTTAATTCTGGTGGTAAATACAATCTAACCGCCGATTTAGCTCTACAATAGTGTGGTTCAGCTGCTTCGAAGGATTCAATAAATGTTTGCACACTTGCTTGTTTTTCCCCGTAAAGTGCTATTTTGTGGCTGCCACCACGATTTTCGGCTACTTCCCATTTGGTAAACTTCCCATTTCGTAAACCTCAAACTGTACCTACTAAAAAGTTGCGTTTGGTAAACATTATACATTTCATACATTTAGTCCCATTTCGAAAACATTTCAATATTTTTTTGTGTTATATCCCATTTGGTAAACTTTCAGATGAAATGGGTACAGTCAAGTAAAAAAAGAAAAACGAAACTAATGATAACATTGTCATTTATTTTGTTAAATATTTTTAATCACAGGTACAATAGTCGGATTATGTGTACGTATGCCATTTACACATATTGATATTTAAAAACAGAAATAAAAAGTGGGGTGTACAAATAACTTTCAAAAAATTTAAGAAAAATCACAGTTCGATTTGACTATTTCGATGACAAGTTTTATTTTTTTAATAACATAAGTCAATCTGGGTCAGAGCCCATTCGTCCCCTAAGATTCGCACCCTGTGCCCACTCGTCCCCTGGAACTTTTAAGGGGCCCATTCGTCCTCTGATGAATATTTATTTTTATTCATTCTTCTAATATAAGTACATGTATATGTGTATACTGCAGCTTAGTAGTCCTGGTACAGTCGCGCAGAAAAGGCTAAAATAAAAAATATAGTAATTCCGTAGATATCATGTTTATTTCAAATAAGATTAACACATACAAAATCACAATGTCCTAGAAACTAACAAAATACAACTCTTTTACAAAAATCAGCCTTGATTGACCATCATATAAATCAACATTAAATATAAAATATGCAAAAAAATAGAACACAATGTGTTATATTTTATATATACATATATATATGTCATATCAACAGTAAATACTCACTTCTTATTTTTTTGTATATTTACCAACTACATACATGCAAAATCATAATAACTTAAATCTAAAAAATTATAACAGTACAATAAAAATACTAAAATCACAGTAATTATTGAAGACTAGATAAATCAACATATATCTTTTTTTTTGTATATTAACCAACTACATGCAAAATCGTAATAACTTAAATCTAATAAATTGTAACTAGAAGTACATAAAACCTACATAAAAATTGGCTAAAATCACCGTATTTTTTGTATATTTACCAACTACATGCAAAATCATAATAACTTAAATCTCTAAAAATATAACAGTACAAAAAAAATACTAAAATCACAGTAATTATTGAAGACTAGATAAATCAACATATTTTTTTTTTGTATATTAACCAACTACATGCAAAATCGTAATAACTTAAATCTAATAAATTGTAACTAGAAGTACCTACATAAAAATTGGCTAAAATCACCGTATTTTTTGTATATTTACCAACTACATGCAAAATCATAATAACTTAAATCTAACAAACTATAACTACTATAACAAAAAATGACTAAAATCACAATAATTATTGAAGATTAAACCAATCAACATTATTTTAGTATAAAACTAATCTTATATTTGTTTTTTCATTTTAAATTAATAATATATGCATAGCTTTTCCATGCAGTGGCCTAGTGAAATCTGATTTTCAAAAAATTGGCTAATTATGCGATTTATTCTCGCTTCATTTTCAATCGATTCAGGAGTCCGATTATTTGTTTGGACACCCCTTTGCACCTGATCCATTTTATTTTTTGATAAATTCGCTTCTTTATGTAGAGTGTCTAAAAATTTCAAAATATTTGGTTTATTTCTACCATTAATTTTACGATTAATTTTGGAATGCCAACTTTCTACAAGGTTAGTCGTCCGATGACGTTGTCCATATACATTCCAATTTCTGGCTATAGTTTTATTATCGAGCCAGTTCTCGACAAAATAATCATTAAAAGCTGAAATTAGATTATTTTGAGGGCAGTCCTCCATGATATAAAGCCAACCGTCATCTATATATTGTTCTGGTATTAAAGCTAGTGAGGCGCAAAGGGCAACGTGTCGCTTATGTAGTCTAGATTTGAGTTCCAAGTGTTTTGCTTTCTTCCACAGGGATTTCAAAAAATGGAAATAACATCCAGAAATCAGCGTATTTGGGAAAACTTTTTGTGCCGCGTTTTGTATTGCTATCTCAAAATCCATGGTAAACTGACGTGGACACCAATTGGGAAAACGGGCCTTAAGCATATGAAATAGAATTTCGTAAGTAGCTTGCTTTTTATTTAAAAGCAGCGCAAATACTAACGGTACAACATTTGTACTGGTGCTAGAACTTCCAATATCAGCGTGAATACTAAATAGCTGAACAAATGGATGAATTACAAATTTAAAGGTTCCATCTAAAAAGAAATCGGAGAAACTTGACATTGTCACCTCATTTACCACAGAAAATATTAAAATTCGGTTTGAACCATCTTGATAATCACATATTAAAAAGTCTTCATATTTTTTAGGTACAACTACTTCTTCTGCTTTTTTAAAAATCAGCCGATTGGCACCATTTGCTTTTCTTCTTGCGTTATAGAGTCCATGTTTAAGGTTTTGGAAGTCGGGAATATTTTGTACATGGTTTAGTCCTTTGTCTTTAAATTCCCTCATTTCCTCGTCAAATATATTTAGTAGTGACTCGTTTCCTCTGGCTGCTCTATTCTTGCATGAATTAAGTGCTTTCTTGAGCTCATTTTTTGTTATATCTGGTGTACATAAGTGAGGTGTTTCTTTTAAGATTCGGTTTTCTTGAATTGTGATACTTCCATGGCAAGTATTTCTTTGAGTGCATTTCCAATAAAATGAGCCATTTTTGTATTTTTTCTTCATATATAACTGATACCCTCCTCTCAATAAAATTGGTCTACCTCTTTCAGAGGATATATACTCAATTCTTGTCAAACCACTACTGCACTGTGGTTCATCAGCCATTATTCTGTAAGAAAAAGTTACCAAATAATAACATTCCTCGACATAATATGCTACTTTAACTATAATATGCTTGTTTGACATGTATGTTTATTTAATTTATAATAACCGTAAAAACATTTATTTAATATAAGTTGTTATTATAGTTTTTACCAGATATGTAAAACATTTATCTTCGAATACTATATTCAAACAAGAGTTTTAAGATGTTGTATTCACACAGCACATCTATGTCAAATCGTATGTCCCTTGCTTTCCAAACATCCAATCGAATTAATGCAAAATAAATCAAAGCAACATTATTATCAAAACATGCTGTTTTTATATATGATGGTGTGATTGAATCGATTAATAAACAAACTATTTATCTACTCTATATAGATATGAAAATCACTGAAAAAGTAGAAAAAGTATTATTTTATCATACAAAATAGAAAATTATGTGAGTGCATACACAGTAGCATACTAAAAATCTATGTTTTACCTTAAAAGAAAATAAAGTATTTAATAGTAACTATTAAAAAGTAGCAGCAGTTGAATTTTTTTTTCTGTGTCATCGTTCCAATTATTTATTTATTTATTTATAAACATACAATTATAGCACTATTACAGAGCATTCCAAGGCATGTTCCAAGGGCATTTTTCAAGTCTTTTGAAATAGGGATATATAGGTAAATAGTAGAACTTACGTATTTTTCCTTCACGTACATGCACTGATCACTTCACTCACTAATTAAATTTAATAAGTAATCCTACAGGATACACTAATGAGTAAACTTTCACTCGAGACAGTATAAAAATCAGTACGCTTGGATTTGCAACTATAAGTAAACTAAATGTAGTAACACATTCCTGGAATAAATACGCCGAAGTTGTCTAGTACTGGTGTTAGCCAATCAGGTGCAAGTCCTTTCATCGAGCGTCTATTGTTTTGGGCTACGCCTTTGTTATTTGCTCGCGCGCATATACTCTGGCTAAAATTACCCCTCCCGCTTCGGCATTCCACACCCCGCGCACATCTGGAGAGTACTTACCAATTTTAAACACCTTATCTATTATTTGTAACCCGTTTTTTAACAAGCCATTCGTAGTGAGACAATTTTACATCGTAAGCCTATCGACAGGTTATATTATTATCATGACGGATTATCATTCATCATAGCTCTTTTTTCAATGATCTGTTATGAGTTATTAAATTAATGCCGTTAATAAACTGTTCACAAGTGTACTATGTTAACCGTTTCTTATGTAAAATATAGCTAATTTTATCTCAGGGGACCAATAGGCACCTGAATAGGTGCCGAATCTTTAACTTATAATGTATATATATTAGAGGGGACGAATGGGTACCTTAAAAATAATATTTTTTATTAAAATATTAATTGGTCCCCTACCAGGAGACCAATGGGCACCTATATAGGGGCCGAATCTACAACTTTAATGCTGGGGGACGAATTTTAGGGGACGAATGGGCTCTGACCCGTCAATCTAGATGCGAAATCAACTTATATAAAAAAACAATAATCACAGATTTGGTACTATCTTTTTATGTTAATGTACATTAACATAAAAAAATACATACGAAATCAACTACTTATACAATATAAAAATAAACAGTCACAGATTTGGTACAATAACATAAAAAATACATGCAAAATCAACTTTTAAATATAAAAACAAATAATAATCACAGATTTGGTACAATAACATAAAAAATACATGCAAAATCAACTTTTAAATATAAAAACAAATAATAATCACAGATTTGGTACAATAACATAAAAAATACATGCAAAATCAACTTTTAAATATAAAAACAAATAATAATCACAGATTTGGTACATTAACATTAAAAATTACACACAAAATCAACTATAAAATATAATCACAGATTTGGAATATTAACATAAAAAATTTACTACCTACACTACAAAGTTAAAAATCAATAAATAAATTATAAAGTGATACAAGCAATTCTTGATAATTCGTTCAAACAATTTTCCAATGATATTTTTCCACTTTTGTAATCGCCGAGAATATTGTTAATTCGTATATCATTTTGGATAGATTTTTTTCTTCGTTTTGATATACTTTCTCCATTATTATAAAAGCTGTAAAAAATTGTTATGATTAATTAAAGTAATAATGTATAATTTTTATCATATGTGTCGCCTAAAAATACAGGTCATTGAAACAAAAATATGTACCTTTTCAGAAGATTTTCATAATGTTTAATATTGCCTGATATCGTTTCGAAAAATAAAAGAATTGATGGCCTTTTTCCAATTTCACTATTGAAACTCCAATTCCAAGATTCCATGAGGTTTGTAGTGCGGTGTCTTTGTGCGTAGCAGCACCAAATATTCATCATATCTTCATTTTCCAACCACTGATCCACAAAGTAATCATTGAATTCAGTTATAGCTTTTTCTTCAAAACTGTAACAGAATTAATTCGTTGAAGATTATGATACGAAAAACCATATATTACCTAGTTTCTAACGCATAAAAATGGCTGTAGAAAATGGCGGTAGAAGAAATATCCAGAACTAAACGCGTTCATTTCAATACTGCAAAATTAATTTACCTTTGACTCATAACGTATAGCCATCCATCGTTTATGTCTTCTTTTGGTAAATGTGCCAGAGCCATACATAGTTTGACGTGATAGTGAGATTCTTCATGTTGTAATAAGCCAAGAGATTTTGCCTTTCTTAATAGCGCTCTGCCAAAGTGAACAAAACACCCCTTAACAATTATGTTTGGAAATGTCTTTTTAATTGCATTTATTGGAGCTTTTTCGAAATCCAAGGTAATAATATCGGCTGTCCACTCTGGTAAATGAAATTTTAGTTTGTAAAACAGTCTTTCATATGTAGTTTCTTCTTTGTTTGTCAACACTGCATAAAAAAATGGTACAATATTTGTCCCAGTTTCTGTACTTCCTATGTCTCCGTGTACAACGTATAGTTGAAGAAACGGCTTTGCACAACATTTGAACGTTCCGTCCGCAAAGTAGTGACGGACGTCATTTAAATGTGCAATTGCACTCTTTGAACCAAACACAATCATTCTATTTTCACCGTCAATCTCATCAAACAATAAATTGTCTTTAAAACGGTCAGGAATCACGATTTCTGTAGAGTTAGAGTGCTGAGATTTTGTGATTCCTAGTTGTCTATTTCTGTGTCTATACAAACTGCTTTTAACTTTGTCAAAATTTGGTAATTCTTTAATAATTTCATAACCATTATCTTTCAGCTTTTTAGTACATTTCCTGTATGTAGCTGGAATCGGCTTCAGATCTTCACATATAGTTTGTTTACATTTTTCGATGGCTACTTTCACTTCATTTTTTTCAAAATTCGGAATACAAGAACTGCAGTGAGCATTTTCTCTTAATACATGGCTTCGATTTGAATTCAAAGTTACACTTGCTGAACATCCATCTTTTCTATTAACACAGCGCCACCAACTTGAGTCCTTATTATTTTTCTGTTTATAATATTGATGCCCAGCGCGTAATAAAATTTCACCGCCTCGTGTACTATTAATAATTTTTAAATTCACTGCACCACTAGAAGATCCCTCACCCGACATTGCAACGACCTTGCACTATGCATAAAACGAGTGAACTGATAAGTTAAACCCGGTAATAGATATAATTTACGTATACTTACTTATGTCTATCTCATTCACACCTTTTGTTTAAAACGATGGTAAGGACAATAAATCCCTACCTGAGAACCCGCTCGGTGCTTCTTTTGCGGGAAAAGCACGTGGTATTTTTAGTAGCATCGTGGTATTTTTACAGACTTTAATACGTTTTTTTTACTTCTTCTTGATCAGCCATTCTTTTTGATGGTCGAGATACTATCTCAAGACTGAAGCATTTAAAAATATATACATCTCTAATTTAATACTAATTTGACACTGACTGTACCGTACAAAAATAACAATACTAACAAAGTTTACCAAATGGGATTAAATGTATGAAGTAACGAAATGTTTACCAAACGCAACTTTTTAGTAGGTACAGTTTGAGGTTTACGAAATGGGAAGTTTACCAAATGGGAAGTAGCCCGATTTTCTTTGGCGATACTGCCTCCATCTTTAAAAGATCTTTGAATAACTCCTGTGACTCTATCTTTTCCTATCGTTAGTATTCCTAAAAATGTATTTTTGCACACTCTAACCTGTTTGTGAGGGTTTTGTATAGTTATATAGTATTCAACGCTTACATTTTTTGGGCCTCTAGATTGATTTACCAGTCTGGTTCTCACACATTTGTTGAAACGACAGTGTTGTAGTATGAAGTTGTCTTGATCTGTGCATTTTGGAGCACTTGGAAAGCGTTTTGAAGAATATCTGAAATAAAAAAATAAAAAATGAAACTCAAGCAACGGCTAAATACTCTTAAAAAGCGGCCAAGTGCAAGTTGGACTCGGTTTAATACATGTAGGTAGGTACTAATATTATCGAGCAAAACAGAAAAATAACAAAAATAAACACGTTTCTACTAGGGGTTTCTGTGAAAATTTCAACTGTCTACCTATTACGGATTATGAGATACAGCCCGCTGATAGACAGACGGAAAGCGGAAAAATCACGCTTCTAGTAGGGGAGCCCCCTTTAATTTTATTTGTTGCTATAGCGGTAACAGAAATACACATTCTGTGAAAATTTCAGCTGTCTAGCTATTATGGATCATGAGATACAGCCCGCTGACGGACAGACGGACAGTGGAGGCTTAGTAATAGGGTCCCGTTGGTTACCCTTCGGGTTCGGAACCCTAAAAAGTAACACTACGCAAAACGCAATTTCGTTATCTACTTTAATTTCGAACACAAACGATACCAGTAAATAAAAATGCACAATAATAATAACAATACACAAATCATTGTCGACTGTTTGTTAGTAGGTACGTAAAATGACAACATTGTAAACAAACAACCTGTATAGCAAATTCAATAAGAATTTTACTCACAGTTCTCTTCGTTTTTTCTCCTTTTTCCAGTTTTCTTTGTTTACACCCCGTTTCCTTGCATACTCAGGAGCAACGGGTTCAATTTTTTTTGTTAAATCAGCCATTGTTTACTTAATTATTCACAAAAATACAGAACAAAATTACGGAACAAACGCCTTGACGGCCATTGCGAGCTATAACTACGCCATGACAGTTATCTCTCAAAATAAAACGTTCTGATTGGTTAATGCGGATGTGGCGGCGAGTGATCTGTGATAGTGAGTAGTAATGGATGTAGCGGAGTTTGGAACGAAATCCATTTTTTTAATTCAAATTACTCGGGATGTAGCGGGGTTAGGCCTAGAAGAATTTAGTTTGGTTTGTTAGAAATTACAAAACAATTCCATAGAGACCAAATACTTTTTATTTTTTTAAATGGATGTGGCGGCGTTTGATTCTAGACGACACATATCTCAGTTGTTTCAAAACTAAATGAGCTGAAATTTTGCACACATATACTTGGATGTATGAAGTTTAATTGAAATAATTTTGATTTTGAAAATTATGTTTATTAATTAATAAAAAAAATGAAACTTAAAAAAATACATACATACTATTAGAAAAAAAATGATATTTTTTTTGTAGTTTACATAAAATGGAATATAAATAGTACCAAACGAGAAAAAAATATGTACAAAATTCAGCAAACTCCTACAGATTTTCGTTGACAGCAAGAAGGGCCTTGGCTTCATCTAAAAGTTCTTTCGACATTATTGTTTTTGAGGTATTTCGCAAACTTGATATATGTATATGGATCAGAAATGTACCATAAGGTATGGAACACGTCTTCATTGGTAGCCGCTCTTGAACATTTTGTAGAATGATGAAGTTTTTTGTAATCCTTATTTCGGGATTCTTGCGCGTCTTCGGACAATTGCCCGATAAGTAAAATAGCATAGTACTCAATGATTTATTATCCGTGAATAAGTATCTTATGCACGGAGGAAGGCATATAATACCAATTATAAATCGCACACCTAGGGGAGGTACGGGCAAAGCGGATAAGCTAAGGGAAACTCAATTTAAAATACAGAATTAATCTAGATAAGAACTTTATTTATTACTTATTTATGGCACATCTAAGTATCTTTGGACGTACACAATCAATATGAGAAAATACAATCATCTTCTATTTAAAAGTTATATAAAAATAAAAAGAAGTCAATTATCCGCTTTACCCGACCCCGCTGGGCAAAGCGGATATGGCAAAAGGGCAAAGAGGATAAGGAATAATAGAACCAGCTAATCTTCGCACTCATCGCTAAAATAACTGCCTCGTCCTCCATACGATGTGCATTCTTCTTGCGCCCATTGGGAACACTGCGCTCACTGTATCCACTCTTCAATTGGTGGATCGATATATTTTTCTGAGCATACTATACAAAAAATGTCTGTTTTATTACTTTTCTTCTTGTTTATTAGTTTTGCTCTTCCTTTTTTTGATGTGCTGCGCCCTAATTCCGATATCTAAGTTTTTATTGCATTAATTTTCTTAAACTTTACAGTTTGTTCTACTTTAACAGGAGTTGAGGTTAATACTTCAGATTTTTGACATTTACGTTTGCGATTTGTTTTAGGGGCTGACATCGTTGGTATTGGTCTAACCACAAACGGTGAAATAGAGTCTGCCACAGGTTCTGGTTTTGGCGTCATTACTCGTTCTTCTGAAATAGTTAACACGTTCGCGTGAGCAACCTCATTTCTGAATGTTGGTATTCAGGCGCACCTTTTTCCCATACAAAGTTAAGCAACGTCTAAGACGTCGCGCCGTAATACGTACGTCTTAGAAGTGTGTTACGTGGCGCAACGTTATTTCACGTCCAACGTCTGTATACGCTGCCGCCACCACGTAGGTCTGACATACCATGCTAAACGACACAACGTTCATAGGCGTCAACTTAAATTAAGGAAATTGAAATGATACAACTGGATATATAGGAACATAAGTTTAATCAAAAACTCTTAACATTCTTATTTGTACGAGTCCAAAATCTTTATTACTTTTTAATCAGCTTTAATTGTACATGTACCTATTAATTAATAATTAACAAACAAGATAATGTTAGGAATGTATAATAAAATAAGAAGATGTAGACTATAGGTGTGTAGCTGTTTGATTATGCCACTCTTCAAAACATGAAGGGCATAGAGCAGGCTTGTCTGGGCACCCTTTGCACCTATAGCTAGTTTCTCTTCGTGTCTTGTTCTTAGTACACATCTTGCATTTCAAAAATGTATTCTTATTAGAAGAGATTTTCTTATGTATCTTTTCAGGCCAGTGACCAGTCAGAAAATATGTTTCTTCATTCGAGGATGGTACAGATTCTTTTCTTACTTTCTGTCGATTATCATATTTATGATGTTTTATTAATTTGTCTAGTTTTAGAGCTGGATCTAATTTTAAGATTTTTATTATTAAATCCTCCCGAAAGTCTATAAATTCATAACTCTTAGCATTACCTTTACGATATTTTTTATAAATATAAAAGCTGTTCCAAACTGCTAGGTCTAGTGTATGGAAAAGTACCTGTTTATACCACCTTACTGTCTTACTGGGAGATGAATAATATCAGACCATTTGGTCGGAACGGTCAATATCTGACATATATTAGTATAAATCGAGTCTTCCAGCGGTTTAGATTTAGATTGACCGTGTCTGTTATGATCATTAATTATTTTAGGATGATTTAGGGTGGTAATCATGTGCACAGGTCTTTTGTCAACCCATTTGGACACGTACACTTTATTTTTTCTAGCCCAAACATGCTGTCCTTTTTTAAGTTTTTTAGAAACAACTTTAGGATTATCTTTCCTGTTTGACCTTAAAGTTCCATTGGTATGTGTTTTTAAATCTAATAGTTTTTCAGACAAGGGCAGCGAATTATAATAATTATCCATAAAGAGATGGTGGCCTTTCAACATATACGGCCTTATTAGCCAAAGAACGAGTTTTTCTGTTTTCTTTCCTTTATCAGAAGGATCATCAGTCTTCCCAGCATACATCATTATATTGAGAACATATCCTTCTGCAGTCGTCAACTCGTAAAAAATTATTCCATATCGTGCTTTTTTGCCTTTCATGTACAGTCTGAACTTAATTCTTCCTCTAAACAACAGTAACGATTCATCTAACGAAAGCTCTTTTTCAGGTTTGTAATAATGTTGAAATACTTTGCACATGTTATTTATAAAATGATCGATCTTAGCACTTCCTTTAGCATTTAAGTCTGAAGCATAAAGACATCTTAATATTTGTTCGAATCTTCTTTGTGACATAGTATAAGGAAATATTGGATGAGAATACAGAATGTCTGAATAAGTGAACAGTTTTCGTTTTTTAGGAACAGATATTTGTTCTTGTAATAAACAAAGTCCTAGAAATTTAAGAAATTTATCTTCGTCGACATCCCTGAACGAGTATCTACGACTATGTCGCCTCATTGGTCTATTTTTATTGCATAGAGCCTCACCATATTTTTTTGTATGTTCGATAAGTTGCCTAATAATATGAGATGGAAATAATTGTTTGAATACATCGAGAACCGAAGTATTTTCATCAATATGAAACTGGACGCCTGTCGATGTAGAATCGAAATTGAATTCTGGGATATCTAATGTTGTGTGTTCCCAATTTACAGTTGTAGGTGGTGTAACGGGCCTGTTATGCCTTTCCGGTACATTGCTTGGGCCTGGTTCTGGGTCTTGCATTGGTATATTCGAACTATAATCACGCTCCTGTTGCTCTTCGACCGTTTGTGTAGTATTAGACTGGAGTATTGATTCCGATTGCACAGATTCACACGAAGTAATAGGATCATCGTGACATCGTGGAACATTCTCAATTAATGTCACATTTTGACATTCTTCAGATTCAGTCTGTAGAGATTCGGTTTGGTTCACATCAGATGATGACGATGAGCTCGAACTAGACGTACGATTATGCATTGGCGCTGTACTTACGGGTTGAGATCTATTATAAGAACAATTACGACGACATAACCTAGTTCTCTTTACAGAAGTATTGCTGTCACTACTAACTTCATCATTACAAGGATTATAGTCTCCGTCAGATCCATATTCATCATCACCACTAACACTAAATGGATCTGGTATCGTGCTTCCCGTTGATGACGCTTCTTCGAAAAGTTTCATGATACGTTATTCTTCCTTATCCATCTATAACAATGGTTCTCAACCTTTTAGTCATGAGGGACCATTTTACCAAATGTTTGTCTTGCCGGGGACCACCCAGTTGGTTTTCCTAAATTAAGGATTGTTTGATAAAGAAAACAAGCACAATTTTATAATTAGCACTCATTTATTTATTATTTAGCAAAAATGTAAAAATTACAGATTTTAATTTAATGTGATTTTTGTGACTGCATACTCTTTACAACTTCTGAATTCTTGGTTCAGTGCTACTCAAAGCTAAACGCATGTCGGCAGTGGCATCCAACCGATTTCGATGCTTGTTTTTATCATCAGAAGCGTCGAAAACCCCTGCTCGCATAGATACGTCGATGAAAATAAAGTTAGGTAACGCATAGCAATGTCTCGAAGCTTTGGAAAAGCAATTGCTTTTTGGCTCCAAAATTCCTCAACATTTATTCCTGATTCGAATGTATCTTTTAAGTTCGTGTCGTGTTGCATTTCAATCACTTCTTCTTGAATTTCATCAGAGACTTCGGAAACATTGAGAATGAAAGGATTCCGGATCAGTTTCTGAATACTTTTGTCCCCGCAGGCAGGAAAATAGCGATTGAATTCACTTTTTAATTTTGTCAAATGGACCATCACGTTTTTCTGAATTTCTTCTTTAATATCTGCACCTTGTCCGTCAATAATTTGGTTGAGCGTATCAAATGCAGAAAAGTTTTTTCTTTCGACCTTATTAATCCATAGCTCGATTTTAGCAATAAACGCCCTGATTTTATCTTCATATGCAAATATGTTGCTCATGCCTTGCAACTTCAAATTTCCTGATCCTTGCAGTTGAAGGTTCAATTTATTTATTTGCGCAAAAAAGTCGACCAAATAAGCAAAACGTATTTTATATTCGGGCTCACAGAACTGATCTAGCAACTCTTTGTTTTCCTTGTAAGTTAAGAATATTTCGACGGTCCCTACGTACATAAAGACGTGTCAAAAACCGAGGTTTACAGGAGAGCGTTATTTATGTTCAAACCGCTCTAGAAATAATTCTATGTACAATTATAATTATTATTTTTCTATAATGTTTTATTAGCTTTAGGAACTTTATAATGGTATTTCTACATATTTTCTTTTTTTATATTTTCTTGGAAAAACTGATAGATGACTGTTTCTACGCTGATATTAAAATAAAAGCATGTCAGACATGTCTATGATACCTTTTTATACGAAGGAAAGAAGAAAACAGTTAATAAAATGTAATTTAAATAAAATGATTTATTAAAACGTAGAATTATGTTATAGTTTTCAAACGGATATGTTAAACATCCTAAGATCGCCACCCATGGATATAAAAAATACATCAATGAAGACATATCGCTTTATACGCGGTTTCATTCATTCGGGGTAGGACTATATTTCTTGTAATGTAAATAAAGACATTTCCTTAAATAAAATAATCAGGGTTGTGTTTTATTAATTAAACAAGGTTTATAATTGAAAATAATTTATTGTTAATTAACAATTTTTGTAGCATATAAACAATATCGTACTTGTAGTCTCATTGAAGCAGGAACTAAACATTAAAAATCACAGTTTTCTAAGATTAATAATTAACCATTTTTATTTAAGCATGAACCTAAGCTTAATTATGTATCTAAATAATTAGTAATATTTAATAATCATCACAGCATTATTTAAGTATGTGTCTCATCTATCTACCTAATTGGTAATATTTGATAGGTAATCATCACAGCTTTATTCAGACTGATTCATCTTATTAGTATTAAAGTTTTCTTAATAGTTAAATAACAAAATAAAATGTATAGAAAAATAGAAAGTATAAATAAATTTAACAATCTTCTTCGTCATTACCTTGTTCTTCCTTACTATGTTTAAGGTTATTATAGAATGTATGATACTTTTTTGGGATAATCATCGTATCGCATAAACTAATCAAGTCTCTATATTTCACTTCAGTGATAGGAATAGGATTATTGTACACCTTCTCTAGTATTACTTCTTTCTCCTTCTTTTTTCTCTCTCTAGTCAGTTTCAAATTATTGCCACAGTTCAGTTATCTATAATTTTCTTCAAAAAAATCGTACTTAAATTCAATAATATCTGGATTATTCCTTTGCACTTTTACTTCTCTTATCTTATTCCAAGAAATTTTCTCTAAATTTGTATCTTTTATCCAGTTTTTAGTATGTAGCCACGCTTTGAAATCCAGAACCAAGTCTTGGTTCACTTCTACGACTGTATAAGGTGGACTATTCTGTTTCGCCCAACGAACCAGTGTGTACCATTCATCTGGGGTGTAAATAAGTTTATTTTTTGAAGAACGCTCTATTGCGTGAACGCTATCTGCCTCGTTTTGAGTATGGCCTTTTTCCATGAATCTATGGCACACATCTACCTTAAATGTATTGCTTACATACAAGTACATAAAAAAAACAATGCGATTGCGATTCTGACCGGCACAGTTGTCCGACCAGAATCTAAAATCTTTAACGCCAGCTTTAACCTTGTTGTTAATGAAAGAAAACAAACAACTAGACACTTCATTCGCGCCACGTTTAGCAACTGTTTCATCCCACATGTAACACGTAGCCTCCTTTAACCCAGCATCGAAAATGGTAAAATTATATACTGATAGTTTCCTTTTGTAATACAGCACACTAATTTCGCCATGTGGAGTGTTATTTATTTTTTGGAAGTCAAACATCGCTGTGCAAATATCAGAAGGATTCGATTGAGCTTCAATTTTATCAACGTTTTTTAATTCCCTGGCAAGTTTTTTGTTATCCATGTGTGACTTATGCTTCAGTTTATCATCATTGGTTGGCGAGGTGTTGTTTTTCATTGCGTGACACAGGTCGCATTGGTCTTTCTTAGGTAAGTGAAAAGCTATATTTAGTTCTTTGTTAATAATATCTTTGTATTGTCTTACAGAAGTAGCTATATTTTCAGTTATATTCAGCTCTTTAAACCATACAGTATACAGGTCGTACATTTTTTTAAACGTCAATTCACTATCTAAATACTGTTTATTTGAGTCTTTGCGCGTATAATGACTTTCTATGGGCGCAAAACATTTTACATGTTGAATTACATTTTCTTTCATTGTCGCATTTATAATAGTTGGATGATTTTGATGAAAACCCCTCATGTCTTTAGTACAAATACCCATATTTTTATCATGCTTGTCGATGGCAGATTGTATAAAAGTGTTACTTATTGAAAATGTATTTTTAAACATGGTTTTGCATACCATAATCTTCTCTTTAATGCCAATACCAGACAAAAGCGGCAAAAAAAACTTATAAACATTTAACCTCTTGGAATCCTGTGTCCATTGTTTTTTTCTTATTTGTTTCACATGTGACGCAATAAAAGACCACTGACGAGAATGATCACCTAGATTCCAAAAGGTTTTGAATATATTTTGGCGAGCTACCACATCAAACTTTTCAAAACATTTTAATCGACATGTAGATGGACATGGACCCTTTATTTGTTTTGCCATTTGTTGTTTTCCGGATCGAGATTTATGAGCTTCGCCTAAATTGACAAGCACCTTTCTTTTTTCATCTAGCCAGTTAGATTTGTTAGTAATTCTGTTCCTTGTTATTGCTTTTTTTACATACTGACGCTTTTTTTTCGTTGGTGCGGTGTTGATGAACCAGACATTTCACTGGATCCTAACGGGCTTGATCTTAAGGTTTCATCAGATAGGATAACAGAACTTTCGCTTAAATAGTTACATTCATTTACAGTGTCTCCAAAGGTCATGCATGGACTTGGCATGGGAGTTGAAACTAAAGATTCTTCATTATTATCATTTTCAGGTATCGGTTGTGGTGTTTCATTTTCACAAATGGGCATGTTAAGGTCAATTCCATCATTCGAAATTTCCCCTACCGTATCGATTATATAATTTAAATCACTTTGCGATAGTATATCAGCTGATGTATGATTTTGCTCTCCATCACTATGTGCTTCGGCAACTTGTCTTTCGTCGTTAGAAACTTCCAAAGGCCGATCCTCAAGATCCATTGAAATATCTTTTTCGGTACATACACGTGTCTCTAAAAAGAAAAAAATATTTATTAAACAGTGTAGTAAACGTAAATGAAAACAAATCCATAAATAAATTTAATAGTTACACGTATATACAAACATGTAGGACATGACTTCATATACTTCGATAACAATAAAAACGTTGTTTTCTTTGTAATAATTATGTAGGAAATCATATTTTAAACAAGCATGTAACATTATAATTATTTGTGAAATAATTATATTTTCATGACTATATCATAGTATAAGCGGATATGTCTGATATGACCGCTTTTACACTGATATTCTACTGGTATAGGTTAGAAAAACAATAAAAATATTTATATCGGTTTTGTATTTCATTGAGCTAGTAATGTATACTTATTTGAATTACTACTTACCCTCATTAGCTTCATCGATATAATCAATTAAATCTTGTGCTTCAGAAACGCATACAATTTTATTTCTGGAGTTAGCAATATCCACCAATAACTTTGATCTACTGTTATTCATGTTTCACAGTATTGTTGCAGGTCTTATGAATACTTATAACTAAAAAACACACCACTGAATCTATCTAAACTGTATCAAAACATTAATATGTCACCACGCGAACAAGCATCGACCCGTCTTATTGGGGAACTCCCGCCGTGAATGACGTTATGTCAGACAAGGCCGCGTCCGCACCGAGTGGCGCGCATTTTAAAACACCGTACAAAACGATACGTATAGATATCCGCATCTACGACACTTATTCGTTGTAAATATAATACTTGTTCTCATATACGATTTGTAAATGACGTTAAAAACGTAATATTAAAAAAAAAAATATACAGGTATGTGCATATGGAAAATCTAAAGCCAATTGTGCAATAAAAAAAAAATGCCATTTTCGACATGTCTTTATGTACGTAGGGACCGTCGATTTGTACTTCCTCTCTTAGTTCGTACAACCTCGACAGCATGTTTCCTTTCGAAAGCCAACGAACTTCTGTGTGGAAAAGCAGAGTTTCGTGTTCAGAATTCATGTCAGAACACAACTGTTTGAATAGACGAGTATTGAGTGCGCTCTTTTTAATAAAGTTAACTACTTTTATAGCTGTTTTCAGAGCTATAGTAAAGCATTCCGGGAGCGTTTTGGCAGCCAATGCTTGACGGTGAATAACGCAGTGCGTCGTTATTGCGGATGGATTTTTGGTTTTTACCAATGCTGCAAGACCAGAGCGGGAACCAAGCATAGCAGGAGCACCGTCAGTACAAAACCCGGCAAGCCTTTCCCACATAAGTCCATGTTTCTCCATATATTGACTTATTTCATTCATAACATCTGCACCTTGCGACGTCGTTTTCAGTTCTTGAGAAAATAATAACTCTTCTTCAAACATTTTATTGTCCTCCAAAAATCGAATAAATACTAGTAATTGACAGCATTGCGAAACATCGGTAGACTCATCACATTGTAATGTAAAATAAGGGCTGTTTTTAATCTTGTCAATAACTTGGTCTTCAATTTCAGTTGACATTTTTTGATTGCGCGACTTAACTGTGTCATTAGAAAGCGGTATTTCACGAATTTTCTTTTGAGCTTCCGCGCCTAAAAGCTCTTCTGCAACTTTAAGCATACAGGGCTTTATTAAAGATTCGCTGATTGTGTGTGCTTTTTCGATTTGGCAATCAATTTTGAAACTTCAAATGATGCAGATAATGTTTTTTCAGATGTTGCATAATTTGTTCCACTGGGTCCAAGTTTCATTTTTTTAAGATTTGTTAGTTTGCCTTCAAAAAATTCTCGCGAACTGTTACAAAACTTCCGATGCACGGTCTTCAAATGACGTTCCAACTTTGCCGGTTTTAAAGCGTCGTTAGCAAGAACAGTTGCACATAAAGCGCATTGCGGTCTAGTTTCTCCATTAATTTCTATTGAAGTAAAGCCCAGCTTAATATAGTCGTCGTCATATTTTCTTTTTGGAGGCATTTTTCTGAAAACGAAGTTTAAGTGATAATATGGACAGGTATAAGATAATAAAAATGTGTTGTTTTGACAAGCTTTTATTCGTGAGGTCTATGGCCAGCTGTGGGAATGACGGTTAAAGTATCTACTGCTCAAGACGTATCAAATGAGCTCAAATTCGACGGTATTATTAGGTAGGTACCTATATTTACATATACATCATAATCTGCTCAATTATACCAAACAATTGCATTGTCACCGAAATGACATGTATTCCCAACTTTGCCTCAATTGGTTGAGAATAACTGCTTTGAAATATTAAGTTGTCAGGTTTAGACCCGAACAAACAAACCTACCTACCTACACAAAAAATGCAAGTCAAATAAGGCTCGTTTTTAATTGCTCACTAAAACCTAACCTAACCTACAAAAATACTGAATTATGCATTATTTTCCGTTTTATAAAAAATATTAAAAACTTTGTACACAGTACCTAATAAGAATAGAATAAAATAGTAATTACTTACCTACGTAGTATTTATATCTGGAGTAGTTATTTACTATAACTACCTTCGTAGACTAAGGATATTTGCTTTTTGCTGTCGAACTTTAAAAATTAAACCAAGTAATCAGTAGGTACAATACTCGCCACTCTCTCAAGGCCACGTTATAAATCCCTACCGCTCATTACATCGTCGACGTTGCAAGTGAAGTGACGGACGATCGGCAACATGCGCGGCCGCGCCGCTAAAACAAGGAACGAATGGAACGAAACCCCCGCCCCGCCCTCGTGCACCGCGTTTCGCCTTCGGACTCGTGCCGCGCGCGCTTCGCGCTCGCGGCTCGCGCTGTTTCGACTCGACTCATTACGTCACGCCACATATTATTAGGATGGCTTCGCGGACCACTTGGAATGCCTCCATGGACCACCGGTTAAGAATCAATGATCTATAACAATGCAATAATACATCTTTACTAAAGCAAATAGCAACTTTACTATATGTTACGTTATTGAGCGTTTTTCAAAAAAAATTACCCGTTACGCAACCGGAACATCAATTTTGAAAGTATCAAAATAATTATGTTTTTATGTAAGTTCATAGAGTATTTCATAAACTTCTCAAATATACTAATATTTCAGTATTTAAATCAATACTTTGATCATAAATTCAAATTTTCTAGACCATATGGGCCTTGAAAAGTTCCAATTAGCAACATTGTTAATATAACCATATTTAAAAAAAAAAACAGGTTTAATGATAAGTTTTATTCATTGATTTATAAATCACCTTGTTTAACGACAGATTTAACAAATATAATTACTTTGAATGTAATGTTTTATGGAAATCATAATGAAATAACCTCCAGTAAGTAACAATTTTCTGTCTGTACACTCGCTTAGAACTATTTTATAGAACAATCACTTCGTATGACATAAATATTTTTTAGGAAAACAGGTAAAACATACTATAATCTGCAATATTCAGCTCTAATATTACACATCTTCTTATAAAAATACAAAATAAAGTAATAATTACTTAACAAACTCACAGCAAAATAGTTACGATAGTGGAATGCTCAGTTACTAACTGGAATATAAGGCGGAGTTCACAATACTATAAATTGTGTCTTCTATTAACTATATCATTATAATAAATCAGTCGTCCTACAGAATTATATTCAGTCTTGAGCCTTTCACTAACTGATCCTTAAAGACTACACAAAAAAAAATATTTTTATTATATCAAAGTACCTATAACTTAGGTTTATCGAAAAAAACCTAAGTTATGATGAGTAACATTTTTAATAAAATTAGATCGAATCAAAGGAATGAATTAAATAATTATAAAAACAAAACTAATATAAAAATTAAAATAATCAGTCCTTCTACACGAAACACAAAGCCTTTAATCGCTATCTGACCCTAGAAGACAAGGAGGACAAATATAATCAAAACTGACTGTTCCACTGCACTCTAGACACACATTACCCTTACACACCATGCACCTAATTTTAGTCCTGAGATCTTTTCGACATAGCTTACAGGTGATGTTAACAGTCTTGGGTTTATAAGAATTAGAAGTATCAGCGCGTAAAAGAGAACGCGCATGTTTTTTATTAGACTGTGGTGGAGGGTCTCCCGGAAATAAGACGCGAGCGCGTTTTCTTACACCTTTGGGACTCTTAGAAGGTACCACTACAGAGACAGGAGGATCAAGTTTTGGCTCTTCATTTAAATATAGATCAAAACCTAAATTAGATTCATCAATTTGGTCCATTGGGAATTCGGTCAGCAAAGATGGAGAAGGAAATCCAGATGAAGAGAATGATGTTAGATTGGAAGGAACTGTTATTACTATTGGTTCTACCTGCACATCACCAACTTCACTGTGAAATTGAGACTCATCTGGATTTAATATTACATTGGGTTCTGTTACATCAAGGTAAGGTTCATCAGTGTTAAGTTTATGAAGGTTGGGCAAATTCAGATTGAGTTTATCAGCGTTCAGTAAACTTGGGTAAGTTTCATTAGTTTTAGGTTCATTGGATTTGAGTTTTCTTATATTTGGCTCTGGAGAATTGTCTTCGATAGTGGGATAACAATCAGAGACTTCTTTTTTTATATTCCTTTTTGAAGTAGATTCATCTTCGAGCAGTTTATGTAATTTTAGGGCCATAACAATCACAGAGACCAGCTTTGTCACTACAAAAACAACTAAGCAAGCGATACTTTATTGTGTTGTTGTGTACCGATATTATTTGGTGCAATTTCATCGTTCCAGGTACAGCGAGAACGTTGGATGGTACAGGGTGTTTTTTTTAGAGGTATAGAACTTTGAAATGGAATAAAACAAGGAAAAATTTGTAAAATTTACATGAAATTTACTTTATTCAAAAGATAATCTTATGGCATTATAATTTAAATATGATTTCTGGCATATGACCGCCACGGCTGGATCGGACGTAATCTAATCTGGAGATCCAATTTTCAATCACTTTTTCCAACATTTGTGGCCGTATATCGGCAATAACGCGGCGAATGTTGTCCTCCAAGTGGTCGATCGTTTCGGGCTTATCGGCGTAGACTAGCGACTTCACATATCCCCACAGAAAATAGTCAAGCGGCGTTAAATCGCACGATCTTGGGGGCCAATTCACGGGTCCAGAACGTGAAACAATGCGGTTACCAAACGTTTCCTTCAGTAAATCAATTGTGGCCCGAGCTGTGTGACATGTTGCGCCGTCTTGTTGAAACCACAGCTCCTGCACATCATGGTTGTTCAATTGAGGAACGAAAAAGTCAGTAATCAGGGCTCTATAGCGGTCACCATTGACTGTAACGTTCTGGCCAGCATCATTTTTAAAGAAGTACGGACCAATGATTCCACCAGCCCATAAAGCACACCAAACAGTCAGTTTTTCTGGATGTAACGGTGTCTCAACATACACTTGAGGATTATCTTCACTCCAAATACGGCAGTTTTGTTTGTTGACGTAGCCATTCATCCAAAAGTGAGCTTCATCGCTAAACAAAATTCTCTTATGAAAATCGGGATCAACGGCATTCTTGTTTTGGGCCCATTCACCGAATCTATGCCTTGTTAGGTGATCGTGTGGCTTCAACTCTTGCACGAGTTGGATTTTGTAAGCGCGCAAACCAAGATCTTTCCGCAAAATCTTCCATAAAGTGGATGGACACATATCCAATTCCTGTGCACGATGGCGGATAGACTGATTCGGGTCTTCCTCTACGCTACGCTCTACAGCAGCAATGGCTTCTTCTATACGCACTGTACGACGTCTCTGTGGATGCGTATTATCATTTAGAGTAAACGTAGTGCGAAAACGGTCCATAGTTAGTCGAATTAATTGCTCTGATGGACGATTATGTTGATCGTAAAATGGGCGTAGCGCGCGATACGTATTTCGAACAGAACCATTATTTTCAAAATAAATTTGCACAATTTGGAAGCGTTGTTCAGGCGTCAGTCTATTCATGTTGAAATGCCAAACCAAACTATACACAAATCACTTGACAGCTGACAAAATAGCCGCCAATTAAAACAGTGTTGCCAACTTAAAGTTCTATACCTCTAAAAAAAACACCCATTATAAGCGTTGAAATGTTTTTTATGTCATTATCACTGACATAAAAACACTTAACTGATTTCATGGCTGATTGTAAAACGTCATATGCTTCAGTTGCATTTGGAATATCGTGACCATATGATACTTTTTTGTCTAATTGACGTTTCACACTGCCTCCAACACCATCTGCCACACTTTTACCATGGCCGCTCTCTGAAAACGACCATGTGGCGTAGTTAAGCTTTAATTTAGATGTGAATAAATTTAACAAATAAAAATTTTTTTTCTGACGATATTGGCTTGTAGGTCCGTCCGAAAAGAAATGTATTACGGAAATTTGAGGGTACCGTTCTTTTGCGTACTTTATAATTGGTAACAAATGTGCCCAGATGGCTTCTGGTTCGTGGCAATTGTTATCTGATACTGTTGCAAAAGTTTGGAACTTGTCATTGAAAATTATAGCACCAGTATGGAGAGTTATTGAGTTTTTGGAGGCCCCAAAATGAGTTGATTGTACCTCATGGGCATATTTACAATCATAATTTTCTGAAAAGTCACATAATATTGCTATCTCACCATTTGCTAGATTTTGAATGCATTTTTGGTACTGTTTTTGTTGCTCTTTCCAATTAAAAAAATGTAGTTTAAATAGTGGTATTTTCTCTAGAAATTGTGATGTTAATTCAGCTACCGTCCCGTTCTGTTCTTGCTTAATTGTTTTCTTAGTGATCAGTTCTTTACCGGCCTTTTCGTACTTATGAGTTACCCTTGCCCATTGGTACCATTTGATGCTTTGATTAGCTTGATTTTCTTCTAAATCTACTGTTGGAACTTTGCAAGTGTCACATATACCGTACATACAGTTGAATGAAGTAATATCACAAGAAAATGACTTCAATACTTCGACAACGTTCTTATAAGAAACTATGGATCGAGACTTCATGGTATGAAAAATAAATTCGAAATTGCTATGTTTTATGCACATACATGTGTCTCTTGCTATACGTGTAGGCGATATAACATAAAATGGCTTGTACCGAAAGAATGTAGTGAAACTCTGTTTCCCGCCTTGCTGAACGTACATTTGATACGTATTCATTATAGTGTCCGTTAAATATCTTAGTTGCATTTTCTTTTTCTTTTTAGTCCTACACTCTCTTCGACCAGCTGCACACCTACTTACATCATCGCGGAGATAAAATGCTGCAATTTCCTCATGAACCTGTGAGCAAAAAATGGTTATAGTATCTATGTATACATAGAATCCTTTCTAACTATTCTTCAGAGTTTTTTAGTTCTTAGTTTTTATACTATGAAAAACCCCAAGACCTACGTGTTCAATAAAAAATAATTAACTAAAGTAAATAAGGAATTTATTAACCTTTATTAGTTTATGTCCAAGTATGTTTGGCTTGAAAAATCTGACTTTACTTTTAAGACCCAAAATTTTTGACTTAAGTCCAGTTTTGTGTGAAAACTTTGCAGAGACTTCTTTCAGTAATCTTTTTTCCTCATGTGTTTTACAACTACCATAAGTTTCTTTGATGGCATCAACTAAATTTTCGTACCGTGTCTCAGTTTTCATTTTAGCTATTTCGCAAGCTTTTATCGTTTGTTTAGACCGACTGAGTTGCTTTCTGAGTCGGTCAATTGTACACTTCAAATGTGCCTCATTTTTCTGAGATTGAGCATAGTTCGCATACGCTTTTTTTAATTTTTTATTTAGTTTTAAAGTAGACTTGGGTTCCTCTGATTTCTTCTCCTGTATTGTGTCTTCTGTCGTTATTATTCGTTTGTCCTTTTGTCTACGTTTTTGTTTTCTCCAAAGTTCTCTTTGTTTTTCTTTATATCTTTTGTATTTTTCTGGGTCATTCTTCAGATTTTCTCTGAATCTCTTTGCACGTTCAGCTCCAGTTAGTGGCATTTTAAAATTTAGAAAATAAAATCAAAGTAAGGAAAGTATAAAAAAACGTGACTCTTGTAGAATATAAGTATAAAACTTACTTGTTTTGACAATAGTCACATTCGTCTTCTGGATAATGGTCGTAAATACTAAATGATAAACACTTATGACACCAAAAAAAGTTAGAAAGTAGTAGGTGAATTATTTCTGCCTCCAGTACAACAAAATGCTTTGGTATTTGGTCAACAGTATCCGTAGAGTTATTGCAATTATGGCATCTTGTTACTAGAATGAAGTGTGTTACTCTCCATGGCCATTTTCTATGTTTAAGCAGTCTTAAATCGTTGCGAGTCAAAAATTTGTCAATGTTTAGAAACACCACCATGTTTTCGGAGAAATTTAAATTGCATTATTTGGTACTATTTTCGATATAAAAATGTTAGCTGAGGTAGATCTGAAAAAAAGAAGTAAGTACTTAACAGTTGTAAAATGAAAATAATATTATACGAACTTAACGAGGTACGATATACGGTGTTTAGGTAACCGTTACCTAAAATGCATCACGGTGAGTGTCTAACTGAGTTAGCCAACTTAATTTCACCATCCTCATTTCACCATCGTTCTACCTACCAGAGGTTCCGGTAACTAAACGATAACTTTTCGTGGTTGATATTCCGCGGACTGAAAGGTTCGTTTCAACATTATAGTTCGGACAGCAAATCCGTGGAATTCGCTGCCGGAATCTCTGTTTCGTGAGAGGTTTTATCCTGGGGTTTCAATTCAAGAGTGAAACGGTACGTTCTAGGCAAGCGCGTAACATCGTTGATAACTTCGCTTACCATCAGGCGAGTTGTGGTGAGCGTTGGCCTATTTTGCTTCAAAAAAAGGAAAAAAAACCTAAGCGTGAAGCAATGTGATCGAACTAAATGAGGGGATATGACCAATCATATCCCCTTTAACCTCGTGAGACCCAGACACATATTGGGTTCACTAGGCATTAAAACCGAACAGTCCATTTAAATGGACAAAATTTTTATAGTGCTTAAGTCCCGAGTTTTGTTGTTGAAAATTTGACATGTTAGAGTTATTGGTTTGAAGTGAGACTTTCAGGGCATAGTTATGATAGTATATAGATGCCGTTTTATATAAAAAAATTAGTCAATAATTTGTCCGCCAGAATGACCTTTAGGTTGCAATGACTATAAATTAATGTAAGTAAAATAAAATTTTTTTTTTTGCAAAATTTCTTTATTTTCACTTTTCCTTAGAAATAATCAACATAATTTTTATATCAGTCTCTACTGTTACAAAAATCACCTTTTCAGAGATCAAGTTATAATCAAATCAAATCAAATTACAAAAATCACCTTTTGAGAGATCAAATTTCAATTGTTATTACACAATTATTTATTAACTTTTCTAATATAATTTTAAAATGGTCCTCTACATTAAATCGACTTATTTTTCTCCTTTTTTTTAGGAATGGAAATCCTTAAAACAATTTCTGTGTCTGGTGAAACACAGGTGGACATTGCACTTAGTGCAAAAGACATTTGTTTTCATTCTATGACAACGTTTGCATCTTTGAGAGTCCGACATAATCGGCAGGTGCTTGGCACCTTTTTTTCTCAATCTTTCCGATGGAATTTTGAAAGAGCTTGGACGTCCTCTACCTCTAGGCTGTTCACGATCTTCATAAGCCTCACCTTCTTCCGAAGTGCCAGATACATCTGTTGCTGAATAAGCTTCGATCAAGTTTTCTCCAAGTTCTAGTTTGAAATCTCTTAATTGGTTAATTTTATTGGCTGGAACTCGTTCTGCTCTTTTGTGTTTTTTGTAGAGGAGCCACGAGTTAGAAAGGGCAAGGTCAACCATATGACTGAAGACACGCTGCGTCCATTTTTGTGTACGATACCGATTAGGGCACACTGACAACAGTCTATCGGCTAAGTCGACTCCACCCATGTATTCATTGTAAGCTTTAATAACCATGGGTCTTGATACTTGTAAATAGGATCTTTCTACTTTGCTCCATCTTTTGCACAAATCCATGGGTTCTTTGGCATGTATTGTTGATAACAAAGTAACTCCTTTATTGTCATACCACTTAGTCAAAGCCAAATCACCTTCTCTATTTGCTAAAACTTGTGTTGTTCCTCTTCCTTCATTTTTCATTTCTCTGTCTTGTTTTAGCTTATTACATGCCACTGTTGGAATCCTATTTTTCATTATTGTGCCCGCACAAAGCAAGTTTTTCAGCAATAGTTCTTTCGCGAGTGGAATTGTGGTAAAATACCTATCGAAGTATAATTTATGACCGGGTACTAGATCTTCTGTTAAATTGAGTACAGCTTTCATGCCGAGACCAAAATTTGTATTATCATATTCTGGATATGTGGTTTGTCCTTGATAAATGTCTAAATTACAGACCATACCGTCAGGATTTGCAAGTACAAAGGCCTTTAAGCCTGTTGGATTGGGTTTTCCAGGGACGTACTGTTTAATCCCACATTGTCCAGTGAAGGGTACAATCATTTCATCTATTGATAGATGTTCTTGTTTTGATTGCATCTTGCATCCTTTCACAATCTTTTCAATCAATGGGCGGACTTTCCATAGTTTGTCTTTAGTACGTTCTTCTCGGCTAACATCATCGTCATAGACGAACTTCAGCGAATTTCTCAGCTGGAAAAATCTATCTCGCGGCATATTGTCTGCGATCGAGGCGACTCGATATTTTTTTTCCCAGTACATTCTAAGTTTGGGATAATTGATACCAGCCATAACCATAGTGATACCTAAATATATGTAAAGTTCCGACTCCATGAGGTACAGATTTCTGCCAAATGTTAAAAGATGCGTCTGATTAGATTTTTCCACGATCAATATAATTAAATCGTGATCAATGTATTGCCTGAAATAATCGAAATGATCGGCAAAGTTACTGGGATCAACTTCTGGATAAGCAGGTTGAGTAAACGGAATGTATGGTGGCATAAAATTAGTTTCTGTCCATTCTTCTGATATTTGAGTATCCTCCAATCTTCGAGTTGATGAGCCTCCACGAGTAAGAACACGACGAAATCGTCTTGGTAATCCGCCTCGAGTCCGCGGTCTTCCTCTTGGCCTTGACGATAACTCCGAGAGAGGTATATCATCATTAGAAGAATCCGAACCGGAGGTTGAGTGTACATCAACATTAACTGACTCTCCTATTTCCTCTTCTTCCTCTATTTCAGAGTCTGATAGCCTATCTAAAATTGCGTCCTCAATATCGCGATCACGCAAAGCTGAAAAAACAAAACACAGCAAGGATAAGCCAAAAGCATGCCTGCCCGCCCCAGTACCGGTATTTTATAGCAAATCTCGTTAGAAATGAAAATTTGTTAAGGGAAATGATGAAAAACAAAATTTGTTATTAAAAATAATTATAAGAACTAAAACCGATAGTACGTTAGAATAGACAAATTATTATAGCATCATATATCTTTTAATTTTACAATGGAAAACACAAAATTAATGAATTGTTATATTCAATAATGATTTCTCAAAATTTTTATGTAAAAAAAACATACAAAAATGTAAAAGATTGCAACAAAATAAAGCGATTTACTCACCGCGTGCACGGAGACCTGCCATAACGCTGCACACTTTCACTATTTTGACATCTATCATGAACTGCCACTTGTCAAAATAAATGACAATCCGTTCACAATTCTTTCGTCCGGAAATTGGTAGAAATAGCTAAAGATTTTAGCATAATTTAATAAAAATATGAATGATTTCGTAATATGTCCATTTAAACGGCTAGCAGGCTTTAATACGAACTCATCCCGTAAAAGCTCTGGGTTTGAGTCGCCATCTTTATTTTGGGTATTTAAAGGGCGCGTCGGCCTCACGAGGTTAACCCAAGTTAGGGGAGCGGGCCCCATTATGGGATAGTTTTTTTTGAACATTAATAAAAAAGAAACTTGTAATGTAGTTCTGCTCAAAACAAGATAATTAATTCAAAATTTAATGTTTTATATTGCCATGCAATTGTATTCTTCTAATTTTCATACACTTGAAACTACAAACAAAAAATTAAAAAATCATATATCGCACCTTTAAAGACAAACCGTTACTAAACGAAAATATAAAATTTTACACAAGAGCTTAAATAAAAAGAAATACACGCTTTTTTTGCAATAGAATTTAGGATTATGGTGCTTTGAGCCATCTTTTGAGGTCATAATGATGGGTATTTATTTACAGTAAGTTCTATTGCAAAAAAGTCATGCGTTTTTTTTATTTAATGTCCTGTGTAAAATTGTATATTTTCGTTTAGTAACGGTTTGTCTTTAAAGGTGCGATATATTGACAAATAATAAACTGTTTCCTAATATGGGATACCATATACTCCCAATGTGGGATATCCCATATAAGGAAACACCTAGCGTATGGCACCTATAATGGGATATCCCATATTGTGGTATATGGTTTCCCATATTAGGAAACAGTTTATTATTTGTCAATATTTATTTTTTTTTTTTTTTTTTTTTTTAATATATGTATAATGATTTTTTAATTTTTTGTTTGTAGTTTCAAATGTATGAAAATTAGAAGAATACAATTGCATGGCAATGTAAAACATTAAATTTTGAATTAATTATTATTATAGTTTATATAATAAATTGTCTATCTATTTATCTATCTAATAATCTATTTATCTATTTTTGTGGGTTGTAATTAGGCTGCAAGTAAAAAAAAAATATAATTTTATATATAGGTAGGTATATTAATTACGAACACAATCAGTCTTGTAGTATTGTACTAATCATATAATCTTCTACTAATCTCGGCAAAGATCACAATTGAAGTTATTGACATGCGGTTCTACACCAGCACACAACTCGTGACACCACCGAAAACATTTTGTGCACTGTATCCACTTTTCTCCAGCAATGTCATTTGAATATTCAGTTAGGCAATATATGCATTCAACGTCTTCATTACATTCGCTTTCATCTGAGCTCATCAGTGATGGGTCTTCATCGGCACTCTCACTAGATGAGCTACTTTGTAATATCTTCTTCTTTACTGATATCTTCTTTTTTTCATTTTTTTTTGTAATCTTCTTGTTCTTCTTTATGGTTTTGGTTTTTTGAACAGTCTTAGATTTCTTTTTAGCAATCATCGCTTTTTTCGTTTTACTTTTAGATGTTCCTGGTTTTTCTTGCTTCTTATTCAGTTGTTCCTGTAATTCATTTTTGTATGGTGAACTGGTGACTAATAAAGGCTTTCCTCCTCGGAGCTGTGATACTTGATCAGGTTTCTTGGTTTTTTGCTGGATTGTGGAAAAAGGACTGATTTCAGCTGGTTTTATGGAAAAATTTCGTCGGGCTTGAGCCCTTGAACTGCGCGAGACTTGAGAATGAACTAATTCGTCATTTGATGTCGACGGCACCGTAGCTGATTCATTATGGTCTAGGACTGGAAGCGGAGCCGGTAATTCGTCATTTGATGTCGACGGCACCGTAGCTGATTCATTATGGGTTAGGACTGGAAGCGGAGCCGCTTCAGCACCTGGACCTGATGAGATTATACTTTGGACTGCAGTCATGGCGAGCGATGCTAGAGTCGAGACACCTGAAGGAGTCGAAACTGATAGCGAAGGCGTATCAGCACCGGAATTTGACGAACGCATGTTTAAAGCAAATGCTAATGGCGAGTGCGCAGATACGGCACTAGTAGTCGCTAGGGGCATTGCTGATTCAGTAGAAGATGCGACTGGAGATGGGACTGGAGCTAGAGATGATTCATAATTCATACCAGTGTCTTCAGCGTCATCGTACTGTACAGCCATATACGATCCAATTGGAGATAGGACTGGAGCTGATTCCACATCCATATTCGTGTCATCATTGTCGCCGTCCTGTACAGCGAAATGAAATGGTAATGGTTAGTGCACTGAAACGGCACTAGTAGTTGCCAGGATTGTCGGTGAGCCCGTATGCGATGCAACTGGAGATAGGACTGGAGCTGTTTCCACATCCATGTTAGTGTCATCATCGTTGCCGTCCTGTACAGCGAAGTCGTGGTCTCTGAAATGATTGCGGTCGAATGGGAATATTCCGCTTTTACGGAATCCATTGACGGCGACTTCCAGTGTAGCAGCCCTCATGTATGCCTTTCCAACTAATTCTGCAACTTGGAATGCAGTCACGACGCAGCCAGGGTGATTTTTTAGCCATGAGTCGATTTCTTTGGCATAGTACGGTCACCAAAAGAGATAAGTAACCAGGGTCGTCGATATAGTTGAAGTTTAGTAAGAAACCGATGAAAGCTTTCGAATAAAATTTATTTTAATTAATGTAAAACAACCAGGTCATTTATCAAATTAAATTTCATTCTAAAACATTCATCGGTTTCTTACTAAACTTCAACTATATCCGACGACCCTGGTTACTTATCTCTTTTGGTGACTGTACGTCTTGAATGGGTTCATAAATGATACATCCAAGGGCTGCATTCGGTGAGACGAATGTGGGGGGAGGCATATCAGAATGACACCATTTTCCCGACATTTGTCAATGACATCAATATTTTTTGTATGAGAGTAGTGTCCATCTAGGATCAGTATAACTGGACACTCTTTAGATGGGTGGACAGTGTTGATGAAGTGAACAATCCATTGTGTAAAGATATGGAGTTGTATCCAGCCAGATTTGTGACACGCAAACTGAGAGCCAGGTGGAGCACCATTTTTTAACTCTTCCTTCATGTTAACTCTGGGGAAAATGAATAAGGGTGGAACGAAGACCCCCGACGCGCTCATACACGTGACTAGAGTTATAAGAGCTCCCCGCTCCGCCGACGAAATTCCACCAACCTGTTTCTGTCCTTTCAGGCATAAGACCTTTTCCATTTTATGTTGAACTACAGTCACGCCAGTCTCATCAACGTTGTAGATTTTTGTTGGATCAAAATTAATTTTTGCCAACTCTTTCTCCAAAATATCATTAAATTCGTCTACCTTCCCTTTTGAAAACCCCTTGGCTCTATTAGCAGATGTAGCTTGAGGTGTCCTAAAAGACAATCGAGGATTTCTTTTTAGAAAGTTTCTCATCCACTTTCGGCCTGCAGTATTCTTGCTTCTATTAAACTGGTGTGGCAGTCCATTCTTTATAGCCAGTTGGAACGCCAAAGAGCGGATGTCAGAGGCTCTCAGTCCGTAGAACCTTGACACCATTGTAATGCAGTACTCTGCAAGCTCACGTTCCATTTCCTCTGAAAAAGTTGGTTTTCGGCCCATTTTCATAGAGGTTAGCTCTGTTATAGGATTGACACTTTTACAATAACGCTCCAAAGTTGACTTTGGGACGTTAAAAAATTGAGAGGCCTTTATGTAGCCCATTTCTTTATTTTTTACTGCATTGTACGCCTTCAGCATATTATCAGAATCCCATTTCTTTCGCTTTTTTTTCTCATTGGTACTCATCTAAAACAATTTTTTAAATATTAGCACATTTGGATCTTAATTTTTTTTGGGTAGAACTTGATCGGTTAGCAAGTATAGTAAATACCTCTATGTACCTCTAATGATCATCATCATCAGCCTATAATGTTCCCACTGCAGGGACACGGCCTCCTCAATGAGAGGAAAATAAAAACATTAAAAAAAAACTCAGACATGTGACATCTATCAATCCGCACTGGGCACGCGTGGTGGATTATAGACCTTTCCCTCGCTCTCTCTAATGATAATGAACTTGAAAATCCATGATATTTTATTAAATACATGTACCTAGTATTTTATCCCATATTAGGATACATGTACCCCAATATTAGATATCTCATATTAGGCACACCCAGGTATCCCATATTAGGACAACTACGTATTTTGCTAACACGTGGTCTTTAAACAAAACCTAATTGAATTTTAGCAAGAATCAACACATGAACCTCAACACAAATGTTTTTAGACACTGCAGGACCACATACAATAACAAAAAAGCAAACTTACCTTAAGAAAAGTAAACTTCTAACTTCACTATTAAAAAAACTCGTAATCGGAGTATTTGCGCGAACCAACCTCCCGTCTAACTGAATGGCGACTGACGCGTGAGCGTTTCAATATGGCCGCTGGACAACAAATGGAAGGAGTTCACTGCCCGTAATAGAGATGGCGGTGCTTGTAAACCGGAGTAACCTGCTATCTCATATTGGGAACCCATCCCATAATGGGGCCCGCTCCCCTAATAATATAGAACATAGAAGAATAAAAGTATTATATGTAGTAAATAAAATTAGTCTGCAAAGGCAGTAAATTTTTTTTTAAGAAAATCACACTTTTATTTTTTTTTTTATTTTTTTTTTTATTTAACCATTTATGTACACACATATATAAACAGACAAGAAGAAAGGAACAGAAAAATACGTACAAAGGTGATGCTTATTTCTAAAGAAATCTCTTCCAGCATACCTGCGATAGGAGAGTATATTAAAGAGATGTAGACAACGTGTGTAAGAGTAGAAGGGAAAACAATATACATAAAATCTTAAATAATTTTCCAATTTAAATATAAACATACAATATGAGAATATACTTACATACATACATACTACTAAAATAAATATCACTAAAATATATAACAATATAATGTAATTCAAATAATAAATACATATGCAATTATGACAAAGTGGAAAGATAGTGCTCTTTCACTCTACTTTTAAATACTCCAATAGTATGGCAGTTCCTAATGTCAGGCGGAAGTGAATTCCACAATCGTACCGCGTGCACAGTGAAAGAGTAGGAGTAGAAGTCGGTTGAGTGGGGAGGGGATTTGAGGAGATTTCTAAGATGCGACCTGCAAGGCGCATCAAAAGGACGGGCGTACGAGAAGCGTTCCCGCAGATAGGATGGCGTTTTAGGGTTGTGAAGTAGGTTGAATAGCAGACACAATATCCGAGATTTCCTGCGAAGTCGAATAGGGAGCCACTTGAGTATCTTGCGAAAGTTAGAAACGTGATCATACTTTTTAAGGTTAAAAACAAAACGAATACAGATATTTTGCAAACGCTCAAGCTTGTTTAAAAGCTCCTCGGTGGCATCCAAATAACAGGCATCAGCGTAGTCTATGATGGGCTGTATGAGAGTTTGAGCAAGGGAGATTTTGGTGTTCAAGGGCAAGAAGCTCTGGAGGCATTTCAACGAATGGAACGTGTAGTGCACTTTGCGACTGACTTGAGCAACTTGGGTAGTCCACGATAAGTAAGAGTCCATGGTCACCCCGAGATTTTTTACCGTTTTTGCGTATTCAATCTGAACTCCATTCAGACAGAGTGGAGACAGCGACGCAACATCGAGCCTATTCCGCATATACCTGCCGCCGATAATTATAGCCTGGGATTTCTTAGGGTTGATCTGCAGTCCGAAAGACCGCGACCACTCACTAATCAAATCCAGGTCTCTGTTCATAGCAGACACAGCGGCGTCCGCATCTTGCGCCAAGAAGTGATTGTAAAGCTGCAGATCGTCGGCATAGAGATGGAAGTGGGAAGAGATGACTCTGGTGACAGAGTTAATAAAAATAGAAAAGAGAAGAGGAGAGAGAGAGAGAGAACTTTATATGTCCTTAATCTTCAGCAATGAGATCACAGCTTTATGATTCCAGTTCGTAACAAAAACCATTCCGCCAGTATGTAACGTTATGAACGTGACGTTACGGAAGCACATTTTTAAACAACATAACCTATTTAGAACTTCAAATAGTTTACATTCGATGAATCCCACTGTCTAAAATGTTCTTAAAATACTCTGTCCACTTAAAAATAAGAAGTTTTCATCTCAAAATAACATTTAAACATATAAAAAATACAGTACTTACGGGAACACAATTTTGGTCCGAGGTCACGTCGCAACAGAAAGTAACAATTAAAACAACCATAGACACTTAAAATGGCACCGGAAATGATTTTAATCTGTCAAAAAAGGGTTGCTAGACCAAAAAAAATGCTCCCAATTTAGTATTTTTTTTCGTAAAATGCCAAAAACTACCGTTACTTAATGGGAATTCCGGTATACCTGGAATACGTGGACAAACTTTAAATTGAATTATTCATATAATTTTGTTCTAAAGTAGAATTAAAACTGTTAATTATTTTATTTACAAAAACTTTTAAAAATAAATAAAATAGTTTTTCGGTGATTTTGATTAATACATTTTATGGATGGATACTTCAAAGCTAGCAAGGTATGCATGGGACATCGTTAAAATGGGTGGACCGTCGTCACATTTGTTTAAATTATCAAAATTCTGTACATATTTCAATATATTTATGTATTAGAATCTACTTCTATTTAAATTTTCTGTTTTGACATAACACATGTTGCATTAAAAAATGAAAAAAAATAAAATTATTGAAGTTTGTAATCCATGGACATGATGATTGTACATGGGTCAAAAAATTTGAAAAACGCTCTATTACGAAAACCATAACACCATTTATTTTATGATTATTACCATATTCTCACTGTTCAAAATAAGCAAATGCAAAAAAAAAAACAGAAAAACCGTTACGAACTTCTGATTCGAAATTATATCAAATTCATGTTAGTTATGACATTGTTTGTTCCTCAAAAACATGTGGATACTTATACCAAGTAAGTGTAATAAAGAAATTTATAATATTAACTATCCTTTTATGATAAAATATTACGTAATCCAGATAAGTTGCAAGGCGTTCACAATACACACGTTAGGTCGTCTCACTGCGCGCAGGTCAACTGGCAGTGGGGATAGCGGTATAAGGGAGGGTGTCATAAGACGTTGCGAGTTTGTGCGCGCTACTTTTGCATGTGTGCGTACGAAACTAGAAAGATGTTTACTTTTTTAGCCATGCGGCGGTTTTGGCTTGGAAAATCGAACGTGTTGCGGCGCTAAGTAGATGCGCCATAGGAATTTGCTCTTAAAATGAACGTCCAAAGACGTTCCGTCAAAATAAATATGACAATCTAGAGGACTTCGTATGACGTTGTGCCATTTCAAAATTATATCAACACGACGTTGTAAGACGTTGCTCACGCGAACGTCACGGTAGCTAGAGATCCAGGAGGCGAACCATCTAAGAGACGTTCTTCCATTCTTTTCCGTGCAAAAACGAAAAATGGCGGAATAAATGTGCCAGCAGCATTGCAACAGCAAATGACCGTTGTCAACTGGCCTCTCCGCACTCCTTACTACACCGGCTCGATTCTTGCCCTTTAAAGTTAGTACCTTAGGTGGTTTAGAAGTTGTCGTTTTTACGCTTGTTTCATCCATGTTATATTATTGGTGGCATCAAAATTGTGCTTCTCAACTTGATTCCAGAAATTGGAGTAGAATAACTCAACTTGTGGTCTATTAAACCCCCTCGTCCGGGCTATTGAAGTAGGTTCCGCTGATCCCAAAACAATATCAGGATGTCGCTTTTTAAATCCAGCATACCAATCATTGCCTGCTTTTCCATTCTTAAAAGAATGGGGTATATTGTTTTTTTCTGCGTAGTCAAACGCCATTCGTAAAAAATCTATTTGAGTCAAACCATAAAATAGGCTATCTAACTTCATCAAGTCGCACCTTGAAAACAAAAGCGGCGTTATACAAAAATTCAAATTTTTCAGTATGACCATTTAAAGTTTTTGACTTAGAATTTTGGTCAGTATCTTAGCAAATAACTGAAATAAAAGACCCCAATTAGTTTCACTTTCAATTTGACTATCTTACTTTATGTTATGTACTGGAAACATGCGAGAAAATTATGGAGTAATTTAGAAAACATAGTCTTAAAAAAAAGTTCCGCATAGTGCCACTTTTGTTTTACGTAAACCTTCCCGTTTTTAGAATAATTACTCAAAAATTTGTAATAGTAAGAAAAAAAAAACAAATAAAACGAAATTATGTCATAATTATAATTTATTAAAATAACGTTTTTCATTCAAATGCAACTTTTAGGTATAAATCACAATGTTTGGTGGTTATTAACTATATCACTCTCAACTTACAATTAATAACAATGAAACAAATATAAATTCTTAAACATAAAATTAACTTTTTATAAGTTTCAGAACTTTTCTCAAAATAAAAAAAAAAATAAACTCTTCTAGAAAATAAACTGATACTTATATCAAATGTTTTAATGAGCTCACCATAAATACGTAGGTTCTATCAAAATTATTTTCGTTTGGTATCTTAACTACTGAAATATACTTTCATAGTAGGAGGAATAATAACTGGGAATCAACCCAGCATTAATGAGGCACCTTACGTCATTTTTCTTTCTTTCGGATATTTCCAATTTACGCTGATAAAGCGGTTTGAGTTCTGTAGGACGATTATTTCTATTTGTTCTTTTACTCACATCAAGTTCTTTAAAATCATCAAAATACGAAGTTTTATACTGTATTTTAATCTCACTATGCTCATTTTTCTTAATTTTGATAACCTTTATGTCCGACAACTTCACAGCTTGGCCATCTACACCTTTATTTAGTCTAGGAACTGGAAGTTGCTTTGTATCTATGAAATCACCGTAACCCATTTCATTTACAATAAAAGGTGTTCCACGTTTTTTAGCACTTCGAATAGCAGAAATATATTGCGAAGGTACCTATAAGGGTCCAGATCTAAGACATCGTTTAACTTGCTTCTCAATTACAGAATGTACAGCATCTCCCACATTCTGTGTATGGCCACGTATAAGGAACTTATGAGTTATGGACTTAATGTTTAGGTATTGTACTGCGTAAATATAAATTCCTATAATAAACTGGTTCTTCTGCTGACCGCAGCAATTATCGGAATAAAAAACTATGTCAAGATATTCGTCAGTACAAGAAGACTTTTTTTGCAAATATTTTAAGACACAAGTTCCTATTTCATTTGCTCCTCGGTGTCCTTGAGATTCATCCCAGAAGAAGCATTCAGTTTTGTCAAGTTTAAGCTCAGAGATGGTAAAATTCAAGCAATTAATTTTAGATTTATAATAAAACGTAGAAATCTCACCATTTGGTACAGTCATTACGGCTTGCAAATCATAACATGCAACAGTGAAATTAGGCGACACCATTTCTTTATCATTAGCCTTTTCCTCACGACTCTTTTCTTTCTCTGCTAAGTGTTGATCGTACTTCTCTTTAAGAGCAGCTTTTTCAAGATTTTCTGCGAGCTTGTATGCAGAGCATTGCTCACCATTGGTCTTTTTTTGGTATAAAGAAACCAATGTTGAATTTTTCATTGAATATTTTTCGGTAGGTATGTATCATCACCAGTGATCGGAGTAGGTAGATTGATTTTTAGTACTTGTATCATAAATGCACACAGAAAGAATAACATGGATAAGCCATTTTTCCGGAAAGTAATTCCGGTATTTCCGGATTCAATTAAATATTGTTAATGTTGGTAGTGATATTATTACTACTCAATTCAAAATTTAAAGGAAGGTATCAAAACTAAATTAATTCATTATTTATCTGTTGAATAATAAAAACAATCGAATTCCGATCGAAGCTTTAATATTTATTTTTTATTTTTAGCCTAGGATAGCTAGATAGCTAGATCTTTTATAGATAGATATAAATTGTTGCACTTAAATTTAAATATTTTCATAGTGGTCATGGTAATTTACATTAAGGGTAGAATAAATGACGGGGCCCCATAGAGGGCCAATGCCTGCTGGGGTCGTGAGACTGTTTTAAGAATGCACCACGACTCTGAAACGTAAAGGGCATACGAAGGAACAGGTTGATTTTAGTCAGTGAAGTCTGACAGTCCCTCCCGTTTCACTCTGGGCGAGAGGACTCATTTCATGATTTTAGCACCAAAAAAAAGGGGTAGAATAAATAAAAAAGATAAAAATCAACATTGTTTATTGTTAAATATGTACATTTTACATTTATTCACATTTTTAATCTTCATCGATTACAATGTTAGCATCCTGGTAATCCTGATCTTTACAATTATTAAAATATATAACTATGAGTTTCTCTATATTTTCTATTTTCAACCTATTTCTTTTAACATCTAAAGTCCATTTATAAATGGAAAAAGACCGTTCTACATCTGACGATGTCAAAGGAGCAAATTTAAAAAAAGGTATTAAATTATGTGCTTACTTTTTTTCAATGGCCTCACTATTTTCTCTAAGTGTGTCTAAATCTGGGTTTCGTTCCATAACACGCTCTATTTTATTTTTTATATTTTCTGAATTGCACTGATTTATAGCATCTCTGACGTTGTCAAATGCTAAAAGTGAATCTGTCAACGATAAATTATGCTTTTGCAATTCTTTTAAAGACAAATGAATTATAAAATAATCGTCTTTAATGTAATTTAAATCTTCTTTTAAATTTTCTTTTTCTATAATATTTTTTGCCTCTCGAATAGATACCGCATCAGAGCTGCTTAAACAAGATAGTACTTCTTTTATTTTTTCAAAGTTTTGAGCGTAATAAAATGCTGCCTCTAACCAAGTGCCCCATCTTGTAACAACTGGTTGGGGAGGTAGCGGCAAATCTGGATATTTTTCTTTTAAAATTTTGACTCTACTTGGGGCTTTAAAAATACCTTTTTAACATTTGCTATTAAAATGTTAACATCGTGATATTCTAACCTAATTTGCTCAGATACGCGATGAAGAGAGTGCGCCAAACATGTTACGTGTTTCATTTCAGGTAAGTATTGTTTTAAATTTCGTCCTGCAGACAGCATATATGCAACGCTATCAGTGCAGAGGACAAGAATGTTACCTACATTCGATTCAAAAGAATCTTCCCAAAAGTTTTCCAAACATTCCAACACAAATTGCGTGATTGTTTGTCCATTAACTACAGTTAGCATTTTACATGCTACCAAATAAGGTCTAGTCAAATTGCTAGGATGTAATGGTTTTATTAAAAAATGGACTATATAGCGACCTAAAAAGTCTGTCGTTTCATCTAATGATATCCATAGTTTCTCATTTTTATAATTCTGCCGAATCGAATTGATTTTATTCTTAAAAAACTTGTCCAAGTAAACTTTCCGTAACTGTGATTCATCTGGCAGAGTACGATTATTAGTACACGTACAACAACAGGTACTACACATATATTTTTTAAAGAAATCTTGAAAAGTAGTATTTTTCATCTGAGACCACGGAATATTGCACAAAATGAGAAATTTTATAAGATCGAAATAAAATTCCTCTTCGGGCCGCTTATACTTTCCCTGGTGTACTGCTCCTTCGATATGTCTTTTAACGTTTCCTTTATTTAAGGTTTTCAAATGGCTTTCACATTTTGAACAGTATATTGTACCACTAGCGTGATCGTAAAGTAGTTCGGGATGACCGGATATCCATTTTTCTACAGTTTCAGCCTTGACGTTTGCCATATCTGAACTCTGTTGAAGAGATGGAACCTCGTATATCAGCTAAAACAAAGACATGAAAAAATTACATTTTATTTAGTAGTTGTTGTTTTTAAACGGTTTTATTTAGCTTACTCCGTTTGTTTTATATTTCGTGGATCAAATTTAGTCATTGAAATTTCACCCTCTTCCTGTCAACCGATTGATCTAAAATTTGGTATTCGCCTTTGATTCTGGTGACAATACAATTATGTATATTCAAAATTATTGTCAATCCAAAATGGCTGCCGCTACAAGATGGCGGACAACTTAGTTTTTTTTCAATCCCGTCAATATGGGTATCAAATGAAAGGGCTTGTTAAGTAGAATATGGTGCACTATACAAAATTAATATTCAAGATGGCCGCCGCTACAAAATGTCGGATGATGTTGTTTTTTAGTACCCAAAAAACAAAAGAAACCTGAATAAGGCACTCAAATTATATACGGATTCCAGTAAAATGTCGGTTAATAGTGGAGTTAGCTGAATTGCGACTACATTACTAGAATATCATAATTTTGTTTCGCACTAAGCTCACTGGTTCATACTCTATTAAAGATTTAACAATATTAAGACTCATGGTATGTTCAGCGGGTTAAGCAAACAAACACAATGCTAAAAATATTCTTATAGTACATCCAAACATGCTTTATACTCCTTGTAACTAGTAAAATATTACTTACCAAAGCTTGGTTTAAATATGTAGATCCAATTCAATAGTGAAAAATCTGAGTCCGTATATTCGAGCCAAATCGTGGTTTAGAGCAGATTCCAGAAGTCAGTATGTACACAAGCCAGGGTCAAGTAACGTTTTCACAACACAGTAACAAACAAAGATGCGCACTCTACGAACCGAAGTAAACGAGTGAACTACCTGGCATGTCGTCGGCCGGCGTACGCATTGTTCTGATAACCGGTTATTGTACCACCCATGATCCTTTGTTCTGATTGGTCCTTGGGTTTTGTCAAATCGTGACAAAAAAAAAAAATTGGAAGAATAATAAAGAATAAAATTGCTCATTTTATTACAATTCCTACCTTTTTTTTGAGGATGGCAAATCATCAAATGACTCCTTCCACTCTGGCAGAATACAATTCCTACATAAGTTCCGGTTTTTTTTTAATAATCCACCAATTCCGGAGGAATGTCCATAGTAATATATACGTTTCGGATCAATGACCCCAGTTCAATCTACCTACTCCGATCACTGATCATCACATAGGACAATCCTTGCTTTATACAGTCTTCTTTATAATCAAAATAAATATCCGTTAAGGTTTTTCCGCCGTCTATGTATTCTCTTGTCGTTTGTTGCCGTAAATAGTGGCTTTCTATTCGAGGGATACTATTAATATGAGATTTAACTCCTTCAATCAAATTATGAGGTACTTTTTTATTCTGTCCGTGCTTACCTCTTTTTTCTCCTTTTAATACACCTGTTGTCCTATTCTTCTTCTCTATTACAGTTCTGATACATCTGTCGGTTATGTCTAATGTATTCTTAAAAAATGTTTTACATACTTTAGTTCTAGTACCGTTTAAATTAAAATAAAAAGCATTGTTTAACTTTCTTTTGGAATCAACTCTCTTGTATTGATACTTAGGTATAATCTATTCCATATTGCGAGCTATGTATTCTCTTTGCCGTATGAGTGAAGCCATGCCCCAATAATCATCAAATACTTGTAACCTCAATTCTTCAGTAATTCTTTCTGAGCATTTTAAACGGCAGGTCGACTCACATGTTTGTTTTAGAAACTTAGCTGGGAAAACCTTTTTAGTTTTGGAAGTTGAAACGTATTCTTTTCCGCAGTCTTTCAATGTCTTAGAAATATAGGCAACCCTTTGTTTTTTTTTGTTTTTCTTCGGTTTCTCGGTATTAGCTGCAGATGGTAGGATATCCTCTGCAATATCGTTAACTACTTTCCCTGCACTTTGGTTATTAGAATCATCAGCTGGTGCAATATCCACTGCAATATTATTATCAACATTTCCAGCACTTTGGTTACTAGAATCAAAAGCTGGTGCAATATCCACTGTAATAGTATTATCTACATTTCCAGTACTTTGGTTATTACAATTAACAGCTGGTGCAATATTATTATCTTCATTCCCAGATCTTTGATTATTTGAAATCATTTCCGTATTATCATTAACAAATTCAAAATTATTGTCACTTATATTGGTATCTTGAGTGGTGGTTTGACGAATATTTGGTGGATCGGATGCACTAGAAGTTGAAGATGAAACAGATGATTTGCTGGAACATGAAGATGATGATGATGACCTTGATAACGACGATGAACTTGAGCTTGATCTACGGCATGTTTTCTTTGAGGGTGCGTATGTTGTATCATCGTCAGAAGCAGGAGAAAAGTCACCATCTTCATCGTCGCAGAGGTTTTCTTTGTCAGATGGATATTTATGGTTGCTAGTTGTTGGCAAAATGTTTAAATTGGATGTTAAGGCTTCAGGTTCTGAACTGTTTTCTTTGTTTTGAATTGCTAGCAGTAATATTTTTCTACCCCTATTTCTTGACGGATTCATGATGTAACCTTAAATAAGAAAAGCAAAAACTGTTCACAAATGCTAGACTATAGAAAAATGAATTTCAGGAAGCTCTAGAAGTATAAAAAAACATAATCAAGGTTATAATTCGCTATAGTAATGTCATTAAAAAAAATTGCAAATGTCATAGTTTTCAAAACAGTGGCAGTAAACTCAACATGACACTTATTTAACAAAATGAAACATCATCATCCTCATAACTTTATAGTATAACTGGCACTAAGAACAATATGGCACTTAAACAATAATTTAAAACATCAACATTTCTATCATTTTGTTTAAAAACAGACACTTAAAAGAAAATGTCATTTTCGATTCACCAAAAAAAATCATTTGTAATAAATTTTACCAAATAAATGGCACTATGATTATAATGCCATTCCTTTTTTTATTTGTTCTGAAAATGAGTACAGGCAATAACGTTAAAAAAGTCACTAAACAAAAAAGGTCATGTTTAAATTCATCATATATAATATTTTAGTGTAACACTAACTAAATAAACGACACTATACATAAAATGACATTTTTTTATTTCAGCAGAAAAGGTCATTGGGCAACTTAGTATGGAACCTAAACCCACGGCCTACAGAAAACAAAATGGGTAGGATGTTTAGTTAAACGTTCCTAGTTTACGAATATATATGTCGCATTAATGCAGATAATGGGAAAAACCAAAAAACAACCAAAAACTAAAAAAATAAAAAATAAAATGTTAAGCTTAATTATAACAAGGCTTAGCACATGTGTATTGGTTACTTGATAATATACATGTTTAAAAAAATAAAATAGGTAAAAATAAAACAAGTATTGAAAAGTTTTTAAGTTTTATTCGACATGATCAATGTCTACAGGAATAATTGTATCATCTAAAAACCCCGCAGGCGCATCTATTTGCTCTTGATGTCGGGCCCAAGACAAAAAATATACTACGCTAGCTATATGCGCGCAGCATCCAATGGTACGGCGGCCGTGGATACAAGAGCAGTAGTAATCTTTGTTACTATCTCTACCCTGTCTTGTTGGGTTCACCAATATGTAAGTATAGTATTTTTTGCTCCTGATATGACGCGACTGCATTCTTCCTCGTAATTATATTTTGTTGTTAACCATTTCACGGTGCCGGTATAGTTCAACAATGTACAGACCATTTGGTCGCAAGTGTTCGTGAACGTATGATTTAGCGATCCTTAAATGTTAGGTGCCCAACGTAAATAGTATCAAATCTTCGAAAGTTAGTTGTGGAAAGTTATCCAAAGCTGCATTACTTGCGTCAATTGAAATAAAGGCTACTCTTTGCCTATTAAGATTGTGCTGGCTCACATAATCTGCCAACTCATTTCTTCTATTTACATTTTCATTAATAATATGTATGAATTGCTCGGCGTATATGGTGTTCTCGTATGGACGCCGAGTAGCGTTGATGAGCGCTGCGGTAATTTTGAAATCTGCCATCATGTTTGGTAAGGAAATATTGAAATAGGTGTGCCGAAATATTTTAAAATCTTTTTTAAAACGAACATTCATAGTTTCGACCACCCACCTGGTCATTGTGATAAGTCTCGACTTATTTGCATCGTCTGTTGTTAGTTGTTCCCTTCTGAATCTGGATGGTGGCATATGGGGATTATAGCCATATTCTTGTATAGAGCGGATTGAGTCTCGGAAGCCACGGTCTAGTATAAAGACATCGTTAGACCGTAGAAACCAATGCCAAGTAAAGTTTTCTTCTTCCATTAGGCTATGCATAATTGTCGCATCCGATGTTGTTGCTGCATATGGCCCTAAAACATCTAAAATGTAGCCATCTGAGCAAACTATCAAAAAAGGTTTTACTAAGTTCCTGAATGTATGAAGGCTATATGTTAGTCTTTGGAATAAAAAATTGGAACTCTTTTGCACATATAGATATGTGCCATCGAACACCAAAATGGCTGATTCGTGGTCGCTCCCGAAAATATGAGCCGGGATGGAAAGATTTCGAGCAACCACCTCTTCTCTGGTCATATGATCTAAGCCCAGAAAATGCGGAACGAAATCATCAGTTAAACATTCTCTTGCTAATCTTATCTTTCTCTCCAACGTTCTTCTGGACATTTGGAATTTCGTAGCCAACTGGTTCACCAGTCCTTATTTTTGACAGATAAATACCTAAAGCCGTGGCAGGACGATCAGTTCTGTTATGAAGAGACGGTGTTAGTTGTAGGACAGTGTTAAATTGCTGTTTAGTTACTCCTGCCCAAAAATGCAGTTCATTATCGTCAACCGAATTAATATTTTCTAAATCCAATTGGTTCCTTCGTTCCCAGCCCCATTTGTACAAATCGATAATATCGAGTACATGAGTACTATTGAAATCATGCATAATCCTCTGAGTATTCAGTTCTTCCCAATCATTTCTTTGTAAATGTGAATGACAAACACGGGCAAGTGGAGGTATATAAAAATTATTTGTATGCAATAAATGGAACTTAACATACAATGGCACTACGTGCGTAGCCATATTCCTGCAGTTTTGGAACATGCATCGTCTAGCTGTATTTGGAGCACGAGAATATCCTTGTAGGGAAATAAAACCAGGATTCACTTGTTGACTCACATCTTGTTCTTCCTCACCAGTATCTTCTACTCGTTGGGGGAGTTGATCTTGTACTTGTTGAGGTGGATCGACTTGAACTAGTTGAGGTGACTGATTTTCCCTAGGCTGATTTCTCAGAGTTGTATCCAATCTCACCCAACAAGCATGGCATATAGATCGTGAACCATCAAAAGGAATCTGAAGAAAAAAAGGAATAATATTAACTCACAATACTTTATTAATCCCATTGGGTCGTTTTATAAAGACTTACACCCGTATTCACAAACATTACTATGAGGTCTCACAAACGTCTCAGTGTCTACACTGGGTCTAAAAACGTATAATTACACAATACTTGAGTGGCGAACTGCACTATGAGACCCTTAAAATGAATGCATAGGTGAGGTAGCCAGCTACCTACATCAAGCAACACATAGTTCCCAGCTTATTGTTTGAGAATACGGCAGTAAATCTTTTATACACTTGCTGTATAAGTCTATAGATGATAATTCGATAAATGATGCTTGAGAGTAAATGATTTATTATCAAAGCCAACAGCATTATTGTACAAATGGAACAATAATAAAACAAATCTGGTAAGGCACACACCTCACGTGGTGTTATTTCCTGTAATAATAACTCGGCGTGATTTCGGAACCTTTCAAGAAAAAGTTCTGTGAGGCTGTGTTTTCTGCGCCGCAGCACAGATCGGCTACATGAAACACAACTATTTTGTCTTTCCATATTATCAACTAAATCCAATCCAAATGCAAACTATAATCCAATAAACACGCCAAAGTAATCGATAAAAACAATAGAAGCTCAAGAAACACACAGATCGCAACGACAAATGACGAAAGACTGCGTGCGTCGATGTTATGTTGCGCGCGACGCGAGCGCAACGACGAAACCGGTTTCTACTTGTCTGAAGTGCGAGTGAGACGGCATATGCATGCCACTGACTGCACACTTTTAGCGCGCAAACGTTTCTTTTGTTTATTTAACAGAATGCTTCACTGAAATTGTTTTATGTACACATTTATAGTTCACTGAACACCTATTTTTTATTCATATTTTACATTTAATTCCCATGGTTTAAAAAAGAAATAACTACATAAAATTAAGTATAGGTTAATACTTAACAATTTAAAACTAATTTGGTTTGTGTAGGAAAACTTTCGTTAACTGGGTCAGATTTTGCCCAATGACCTTTGTTTTATTATTGCTTTAACTTGATAAGCGACACTATACTTCAAATTACATTTACGTAGTTATTACTACAGTGGATTATTAGCGTGAATTATGTTTAAAACGACACTAAACATAAAATGCCATTTATTTACTCACCGCAGCGTGTGTCCACTCCGAATGCTTGTCTTCAACTGTTACAGTGTCACCTTATGAATTACTACTTTGTCACTTTACCTAAAAGTATAAACTGACACTAGCGGCCTCTAGGAGAAAGTATTAAAACTATTTTAATGTCAGTCTTTGCATTAAAAGTGCTTTCTTTAAAGGAATATAGATGTCGTTATAACTCAGTATTGCTATTTTCGGTATAATGCCACTTTTGTTTTCAAGGTGCGAAGTATTCACAAAGCGCTTGTTCCTGATCAGGAGTAAATATTGTTGTAAATCTACCTAATTTCTTGACCATACTTCCAGATTTTAGATGTCTGTGTAAGGTAACGTAAGGTACGCCATATTTAGTGGCTGTAGCATTGATTGACTGACCTTCCTTTACTTCTTTCATTGCTTTTCGCAGTGTCTTACGACCATGACGCTCGGTTCGTTTTGCGTTTGTGCTTAAACACCATTCAGAAACATTAATTAAAAAGAACTATCAATACGAGTGCTCCGGCAAAGCAGATAACCTATCCGCTTTGCCCTATCCGCTTTGCCCAACATATACCTTTTTCAAATTAACGAAGCTAACAAATAATTTCACTGCATGCCGGTGCAATTTTAAAATCGCAAATAATACTTTAAAACATGGGCAATTGCTTGATCTAAAGTAATTTTCGGATAGGTTACATTAAATACAAAAGAAAACATCACATACCTGATCAAAAATCGTAAGAAATCCAACGAAAACTTTTTTTTTTACTTCAAACAAACGTTAGAGCTGTATTGTTTTGGTTAAACTGTCATGGCGTAGCCGCACATGTCAAGTGTCAACTGCATTAGTGCAAATAGCGCCATCTATTATACTTTTCGAGAAAAACCAGCTATCCGCTTTACCTCACTTATTCGCTTTGTCCGTATTTACCCTACATAAAGGGTGGCACAACTCAAAATAATCCAAAATCGACTTATGGCGATTATTGGAATCTGTACGATGTTGTATGAAGATATTAATTGAGCAAATTAATATATTAGTCAAATAACATACAACACGAATTTTAATTCGGTCAAATATAAAACGAGTAAAATATTTTTTGCTGTTCCTGAAAAAAGAGGTATTTTGAGTTGTGCTACTCTTTATCTACATAGGTGTGCGAAATACTTACGTACAGTTGGGCTGTATTATATGCGTATTCACCGAACTTTTTTGAATCAATAGCCATTCCAGATAACATAGTTTGTAGTATTATGTACATTCGTTTTATAAGTTCTACGTCTACACCTGTAATGTCTGCAGAGCAAGAGTAATTCTGAAAAAAATCTCCGAGCTGTGTTTCCATCATTACTATTTCCAGTGCCTTGTCGAGGTTTATCGACATGCAGTCCCATTTCCTCCCTAAACCACTTTAGTACCAGTTCTTTTTTATTTTCGTCTCGTTTTTTAATTTATAGGTGTAGTACCTGACCACTTTTCAAAAGACAAGTCATAGGAAATGTGTAAAATCATCTCCATACTCCTAATCCAAGCATGTGGTACTGACAGTCCGTATTGAAATGAACTTTAGTTCACATCTCGTGTCTTAACTGCCTCTAAGTTACTCATTTGCCAAGGAGTATCACCAGTGCCGGATTAAGCCAGCGCGGGGCCTGTAGCAAATTCTATCAAGGGGCCCTTAGACTGTTTTAGGTTAGATACTTATCGAGTTTATGGTATTGAATAAAACAAAACTGTTACAAACAAACTTGTCTTGATTTAATTTGGGCAAATTTACAAATAATGCTGTTGATATCGACTTCTCGGAGTAAATCATGTTCAATATTCATTAAAGTGAGGTGATTAAGACGTTGTTGGCTCATCGTGTTCCTCAATTCATTTTTAACACGTTTTAATGTTGAGAAAGATCGTTCACCACTGCAGTTGGTGATCATGAGAGACAAATAAATGCGCAAAGCAATTTCAACGTTCGGGAAACAAGATTGTAAAGAATTATTTATCAACAGCTTTTAAACCTGCATTTCCAGAGCCTCATGATTCCTGCTGTCAATAATACTAGCTACATCAGAATTGAGCATTGCAGCAAACTGCACTAATTCGTCGCCCAGACTGTCCTCCAAATCATCTGGGTAAGCACTTACAATGGTTGCAGATTTTTTCAAAATTTCTTCTGGTGGAAGAGATTTTAGCTCGCGGAATATTCCGAAAATGCCAGCAATTTTATGATAACTGTTCATACGTTTACCTAAAGCAGTGAGTACGTTATCAATGGTGACAATAAACACCTGAATTTCATACCGTTGTCCAGGTGTTTGATTTTCAACAACGTCGTCTGGCGTAGATGAGCCGCTATAATTGTCGTATTTTGTATTTCGCTTCCTGCGTCTAGAAGTTTCTAGCTGATATGCTTCACAGCCAGTCAGCTCTTTGGCTTTTGCCTCAATATCTGAAAATGTAGATCGCATTGCTTGAACGTATTCATGTAATGATTCATAAAGGGCGTACCCAGTGTTAAGGTCTTGATCATCCGATTGCAGCGCAGCACTAGTCGCTTGCAAACGTTCTAGTATTCTATTCCACAATATTGTCATTATTCCCGTTTCCAACTTACTCATCTTTGAAACTAGTCCGTAAGCTTGATTGCGGCACTCTGCCTTCTGATCCCCGTCATTGGAAATGTCTTCCAAAGTTTTCTTGATAGTAGTAAACCCACAAAAAAGCGCCTTCGTAGCATCAGCTCGGGCTGACCACCTAGTGTCCGACAACATTTTCAATACAGGAATTTTCGACGTATTTTCGTTTAGTGCCTTCGTAAGACGACCCCATCGATGAGTAGAAGCAGAAAAAAAGGTGTATAAATTATCAATAAAATCGAAGAAGATTGATGCTTCAGTACAGCAATCTGCTGCACACTTAGCAACCAAATTTAATGAGTGCGCAAGACACGGAATAGATTCTGCATACTTATTTATTTGCTTAATACGTGCTTGGACGCCGCTGTATTTACCACTCATATTGCTGGCGTTGTCCTAGCTTTGCCCACGACAATCTTTGATATCAATGCCACTCTCATTTAAAAAATGTAATAAGCTTTCAGCGAGTTGTTCACCAGTATGGCCTTCCATGTCCAAGAACTTAACAAATCTTTCCACTGGTCCAGATGGTAGAACATAGCGCACTATTAGGGTAAGTTGATCTACATGGGATATATCTGGAGTAGAATCCAATGACACCGAGTAGTATTTGCAGCTCTTAATTTCACAAATAATTCGATCCAGCATGCTTGATGCTATTAGATGAATAAACTCCTCACATGTTGTCTTCGATAAATACGACGTATGCCCCTTTCCTTTATTGCCATGACTTTGAATATGTTGTGCCATAAAATCATCAAATTTGGCGATTAGTTCTAATAAACCTAAATAATTGCCATTATGGGGTGAACCAACAGTTTCGTCACTGCCCCGAAAAGCAAGTCCTCGTTCTGCTAAAAACTTTACAACTTCAACAATTCGTTTTAAAAGTAGCCGCCAATATGTTTGCTCAGACTCAATTTGACTCACAATTTGACTATCAACACGCGCTTTCTTGTTTTTTAAGTTTAACAGTGAAATTACAGCTTGTCTATGCTGACTGCTTCCTTCATGTCTTGACAAAAAATTGTGCGCATTCTTCCAGTCAGCTAATCCATCTTTCGTAAACCGTGATGACGAACTATCTGAATCAGTCAATTTGCAAACAAAACAGAAAAGTCGTCCTTTGCTTTCCGAATAACACAACCAATCTCTGACGTGAGATTGATTCGTCAGTTTATGTTTATGGGTAAAAAATGACTTGGCAGAAGCGTGGCTTATTTTCTTTTTCATACATTTTTTTTGAAGACATAAAATCACTATTCATATGTTGCACTTCGCTACTTCCTTTTGCAATCCAATAATCTTTATCAAAGTTACTCGGCCATTCGCCAATATCGTTGGAGTACATTTTACTTTCGTTTTGATTTCGGGTTGGAATTGCTGTGGTATTAGAATCGTGTAATAATATGCTTTCGACTGTTTTTTGACTTGAACATGACGGCTGTAGATCGAGAGGACTTGCAGTGATAGCAAGTTCTGGTATAGAAATAATTGGTGTCTCTTGACATACAGTATCTTTTATAGTTGTAGATCCATCGGTAACAGGTATAATTTCTGTAGATTCAACAGGCTTACTTTGAACGTTATAAAACTTTGACAGCTTGCGGATTTTTGATATAACAGCTTCGTTCTTTTTTCCTTTTCATCTTTTGCCTTACGCTTTGGACTTCCTGAAGCGTAGTGTCGGCCCGTATCTCTTGATCTGCTGCTCATATTATTACCTACGATTAATCAATTTTTAAAATTAATGTTCAGAATAATCAAAATCGAACTTGACGCAGCAGGTAGGATCGCAGCTAGCGCTCCATTTATTTCCCGAGTAAAATCCGACCGTATTTAACAAACCACATAGACTCTAAAAAATATTAAGGTAAGTACATATTACAAAATATTCTAGATATAAGAACATATTAAAAAAAAACTGTTCTGAATAAAATCATAAAATTTGTTCGATAAAAAACGAATCACAAAAAGACGTCTTATTTTTAACCAATTTTCATGTATTTTCAATAGTATGCATGTGAATACGCCAATATTTTAATAATAATATGTAAGCAAAAACCGAAATGGGCTTACTTACTGTCTTTGTGGGTCTGATAAAAATCAAATCTCCGACCTGACCCACCCGTATACAGTATAAGTATCATAACTGTATGTATATCCCTTCTTAAGAAATAACATAATAAACACTTTCGTCACTTTCCATGCGAATGGAGTCACGGACATCCAACCAGATAATTTAAAAAAATCACAATTAATTGTTATTTTTTATAAGGTTGGCTACGGTCAGATCTTTCAGATGAACCCAGCAACTGCTCAGAGTGAAAAGTAATAATAATTTCTTATTTTAACTTAAAAATATCTTACCTTATGCACAGTTATTATCGTTGAATACGTTTCTCTTCTTGACTACGTAAGAACACTGTTCTATTTAGTATATTTTAAGAGATAACTGAATACTTATAAAAATCGGTTGCACCGCTATATTATGTAAGAAAATAATACTCAACACAATTACGAAACCACTTTTCTCAAGAATGGTTCATATCGAAAGTACTATTAATACTATTATTATCATCCAAACGTAAATATCGATCATTCCTTATAGATTGGTAGTCAATATAACCCTTTTCAAATCGGTCGGGTTATTACGACTAGCACGGAGAAAATATTAGGGAATTCCCCGTTTTGTTTAGCAGTATTGCCAACTTGCGTGTAGTGCGGTGCGAAATATGATTTTTGGTATGACCAGCAGATAGAAAAATAAAATTATAGTTGATCATTTTGATGCAAATATTTTCTTCTTAGTAATTTTGACAAAATCTAATATATAAAAACCTAATACTTTTTTATGGTCAGAAAACGTTGGTGCGCGGGGCCCCCAAATGCGCGGGGCCCGCAGCATTTGCTACTCTTGCTTCGTGGCTAATCCGGCACTGAGTATCACCACAAACTGTACAAGAAGCGCTCGAACGAGTTTCAGTTAAAACTTGTGCCACTTTGCTATCAATCATGGTTAAAAATAGGTCATGAGTAATTTCGATTACCTCACCATTCTTATTTATCAGGGAAGGAGACAGATTTTGTTTTTGATTGTTGATATCAGCCACAACAGACGTGTTTTTTTCAGGAGTTTCTTTGGCAAATTCTAACAATATAGGTTTGCAATATCTTACAGATGAGCAAGTTTCATTCTTCCAAATAACAGCATTAGTTGTCTCATCTATGAGTCCCATAGACTACTAATATATATATACTAGGGATAGACTGGCAACTTAAGCATTTCTTAGGCAGCGCCACCTAGTTACCAGGACATACACTATCCATCTGTTAATGTACGTAGTAGTATACGTATCTATAGCTGTATTGTATATTTCTTTTTCATTTATTGATGATTGGTTGAAAATTCTGTTGTAGTAAAATCAACCCAAAAAATATTTCTTGACTTCTACAAACTAGATTATAGAATCTAGATTTGATTTTTTTAGGTTTAGTTTTATTACAACAGAATTTTCAACCATACTAAATTAATCTACTCGGTAACGCTAATTCGTTAATACACTGAATTTGTTGTTTCGAGGATAGTAAAACAAATATAAATTTTTGATGTTCATGTTTTTTGGGTAAAACAAAACTTATTAACTTAAAAAAACTAAACATTAACTTCAATGCCAGTTTGCCTTAGTCGTTTCCGACCTCTATTGTTTTTATAGTGATCATGGGCTTTTTTTTTAATTGGTCATCCTTATCATACTCGAAAACCTTGCCAGTGAGGAGGTGGCTGACTACTTTGCACCAAATATATATAAAAAAAAATATGCTTTTATTAATCAAATATTCGATTAAACGTTCTTTATGCGCTTCGCACGTCACAAAATTAACGTCCATATTAATTGTTACCACCAATTTTATATAGTCAGCTAAGTTAATTTTTAAAGGTGATGATTTTAAAATGCTAAAAGTTATGTTTTCCACTTGTGCAAAGAAGTCAAACAAACACCTCGTACGATAGCACAGCCACCTTTTGCTATCATATTCTTTTATTTTTATAAATCCATGGAAATTTTATGTATAATCAGTTTCCATGGTTTTGAGGCATATTTGAATTTTTTTTGTAAACTTTGCTTTTGGCTTGGCATGCTAACCACCCACTGCAATATCCTATTGCTGCGCATTTTTCTATGTTGCCTTTATCTTTTTTATTTATCACTGACGTCGTGTCTACGAGCTCTATGTACATGTGCTCATAGTCCACAACATTGATGCCCTCGTTGCTAATTTGCACGTCCTCATCAAGTAAAAAATATTTTAGAGAATCTAAACAAAAGTCATTGTCAGCCTCGCAATTTGCAACTACAGAGTGTTTGGATGTTAAATTGTTTAATAATAATGTCTTATACGAGGCTTCAAAGGACGAGCAATTTGGCATGATATTCGCATATCCATGGGCTCTTATGGCCCCAAAGAAATTTTCGAGGGCATCTTGATTTAATCTGCGCAATAATATGGCATTCATGCCTGTTTCATGAAGGAATTTTACCAATTTTCTAATATTTTGTATGGTTTTTACCCAGCCTATCAATGATGGCACATACCTTGGAGTATTAAATTTAATTGATTTTAAGACATGCAAACTGGCATTCCAGAGCTCATGATGAGCCGAATTACCTTTGACAGCGGATCTAAATGGTTTTCCCGGCACAAATTCGTAACTCCCACAATTCAGACTATCAAATAATTTGTCAAAGAATAATAATATATCTGCAGTTTGAGTGCATTCTTCTGGCATTGCTCCCATCTCTGAAAATTAAAAAACAATTCCATTTGTACTCATTATCATTACTTAAGGTTTGTTGTTCACAATCGTTATTAGATTATATTAAAAAATAAAAAGAAAGTGGATGGGCATCCATTCATCAATTCTTATATTAGATTATCTCTAAAAAGTCATCTAATGAGAAATTCACAAAATTTACTTTCAAAATTATGGTAAGGTTATTGATACATACCTGTCATAAGTCCCAATGCCGCACAGTGGATCGACTCCATACAAACCGGCGGACATAGGACTATAAAAATATAATTTCACGATTTTTGAAAAACTAATGATGCCAATGTGCTTTCCTTAATAATCTAAATTTAAAGTTCTCTTATGGTTTTTTCGATTAAACCCAAATTTTAGGAGTAATGTGAGTAAAACTGATTGCAATGTATGGAAAATATAGTAAAAAAATGTTTTCCTACGATTCCCGCACATTTTCCGGTTTTGACGTTTATAATATATTTTGGCATAATATTTAGGAGATTTCATCCGAACATACTTATGTCCCCTAGTGTCCCCCCTTGGACATACACGGGTAATATATTTTTTATATAATAATAATATTAATATGACATTTAATGGAGAAAGGGGTTTGAGTAACTTTGTATGGACTTGTGGCGTCATTTTTTTTTTCAGCGGCCACCAATAACTTTCATGTTACTTTGTTCTGCTGTGTTAAGTACACATATATGTAAAATTATTTTTATCCTAAGTGATATCAAAGCTGAGATATTTGAATTTGAAGATTTTAAAAATGTAGTCTCTATAAATACTTCAATTACCGTCTTGCGTGAAAAAAATCTTAGTTATGTTTTTAGAAGATTGATGTTAGATATTGGCTTTACTGTTTCACGACCGTCTGTCAATGTGACGTTAGTATTGGGCCATAGGAAATAATAAAAACACATTATTATACTTTATTGCATTTATTATATGATATTTAAAAACACATTTATTAACTTTCTTCGTCCATTTCGTTCTCAATGTCATGTGGAATAATGGTATCTAAAAATTGTGCCGGCGGAGTCAGATTATTTTGATATCTGCCCCATCCCATGTACCATATAATGGACATTACATGCGAACAGCAGCCTAAGGTCCGTTTCCCGATTATACATGAGCAATAGTGGCCCAATATTGCATCCAGCTCTTGTGCATCTTGCCCTTCCAGTCTTTCTACGAGAATATACACGTAATATGTCCGTCTAGATGAATGTCTGGATTGGATCCTGCCTCTAAGAAGCCACGGATCAATCCAGTTATAGGTTTCCGCCGAAAAATCATTCATATTGGGTTCTCTGCATACTTCAATCACATATGAACCGTCACTTTTTACATGTTCTCCGTAGTAGCTACGAGCTTGTTGTACTTGATACGTTCCAAGTGCATAGAGAATTAAATCGTCTTCACTTAAAATAGGAAAGTCATCCAGCCCAGGAACTTCAGCATTCATAGATTCAAAATCAGCCCTTCTTCTATTCATATTATTCGTAATGACATACTCGGCTAGTTGATTCCGTGGACTATGGTGAGGTATACGATTTACTATTTCCTGTGTTAGTCTATGATCAGTCAGTGGTACCCCAAACGCATTTAATAATGCTGCAGCTATTCTTATTTCTTCAAATAAATGACTTGCAGCTACATTAAAATTCTGAGACCGAAGCTGACGGAACTGATTTTTTAATCTGCCATTAATGGTTTCGACCACCCAACGGCACATGGTTACTTTTCTTGAATCGTTGGCTTGTTGTGTAGTAAGCTGGTATTCATTTTCATCTTTAGATGAGGGCATATATGCACGGTATCCACATGACTCCACATCTTCGATGCAGTCTCTGAATCCTCTGTCTAAGATTAGCACATCGTCCTCATGAAAGAACCAATGAAAGGGATCATATGGATTCTTAAAGATCTCTGAGAGAATCGTAGCATCGGATTTAGTAGCCTCATATAAACCATATATGTCTATGATGTGGCCATCAGGACAAACCAGTAAAAAAGGCTTTAATAAATGCCGGAACTTGTGTAAGCTATAAGATTTTCTCTGAAAGTAATAATTGCTACTTTTTTGCAAATAAATGTACGTGCCATCTAGTATGATTATGGCCTTCCTTTCATTCAAAGAACCATCAGGATTGCCAAATAATGTATTTGGGATTGTTAAACATCTCGATATAACATCTTGACGAGTCAAATGATTATAGCCAAGGTGCAGTGGGATAAACTCGCTTATTAAGTCTTGTCTTACGAGTCTCATAGTTTTTTCTAAAGTCTTTCTTGACATATTGAAAATCTGAGATAATCTCTGATTTGACTCACCCGTGTGAAGTTTGGTAATCACGGTGGCGAGAGCTCGACCTGCTTTATTTTTATAGCGCTGAGAAATACTAGGACAGCTTTGAAGGATTTCTTGGAATTGGGATTTTGAAAAACCTATATAGTAATGGAAAATAGAATTGTTTATTAAAGAACGTCTATCAAAGTCCAAAAAAACCTTCCGAGTTCTTAACATGTCCATCATATCTTTTAGATGAGACGGGGCAAATTCGCTTAGTATCCGACGAGTACTTGATTCAATATTTTGCCACACCGAATCTAACATATGCTCTTCACATACGCGGGTGCCACGTGGTATATAAAAGCATTTTTCCTGTAGAACTGTGGCTCTGATATCAATGTGAATTCTTTTTAAATCTATATTATTACATGCTGCGATAATACATAGGTGAGTATTAAAAGGCGCTCGCGTGTAACCTGGTAACGGTATCATTCGCAACATATTTACTTGCACTTCTCGATCTTGGACATTTACATTGGGTATATGTTGCTCTGGTACGGAGTGTTCTTCAGCAGGGTCCTCTTGCATAGATTGATCTAAAGGATCGGCAGCAGGATTATCAGCATTTACTTGAGCGCTGGCGTAACGTTGAGCACGTTGTAGACAAGGTCTACAGATTTTGTCCTGCTCACTAAACTGAAAAGAGGAATCATGTTTTATTTTCAACTCACAATTCACATACATGTTATAGTGCTAGTATTAGGTTTCACAAAACTTACCTGCACAACATTCGCAATTTCCACCAAATACGTCATTAAAGACGGATTATTTTGCACGAACTCGGCTGCCAAATTATACGATCTACGACGAGTGCCGCCAACACGATTTAAGCTTCGTCGGCAACAGATACAAAATGCACTGTTAATTACATCCATGGCGTTATACCAAAACGTAAGAATATCAGAGTCCAAAGAGCTATGCTGGGTCAGTCACAATACACAAACAATCACAATGTCCAATGAAATGCCAAGTCGTTATAATTATCCACAAGTCCACGAGAGATTAGAAGCGTAAAAAGTAACACCGAACAGTAAGGGACGTGCTTTTACTGTCGAGTGAGTAGCGGGCGCGGGCTCAAGTAATACGCAGGTAAACGAAATGTGGATTGTGATTGACTGATCCACCATCGGCCCATAGATAACAAACATTGGGCGTCCGTTCCATTCATCTACGTCACTTTATTTGATTTATTTTATTTAGAATTCTTAAAAAAATATGGCAGACACCTAAAAGAATGCAATAACATATAATAACTTCTTCGATTTCAATTACCAATACAAAACCAAATATCTCAGTTCCGATATGGTTTAGAGAAATGTGCCCATAATAGCTTTTGATCGCTTTATTCTGTTCTTTCATAATATCTAAGTTTCATTACTGGCCGCTCAACTTCAAAACGACGCCAACTTTACCCAAACCCCTTTACATGAAAGAAAAGGATATATTTTCATTATTTTGTGTAGGATATAAAAATAAAGAACATTAATGTAAATAAATAACCAGAAAACTTATAAAAGATACTAATTAATTAGTTCTAATGATCAAATTGATAATACACTAAAATCTTAAAATACATACAAAATAAAACTTAAGAATTACTGTTTATACCGCTAAATTACTGCATCCAAGTCATTATCCGAACTTTCTGAATCATTAATATCAGTGAACATCAGAATGACTGGCCAAAATGACCGATCAGCTTTAAAATATTACTGAAATCTAATTAATACCTATTTGCTACTATTTGATACCTTTGTTTAAATAATTGGTACCTAATTACCAACTGAGAAAATGAATTTACAAAATGGGCAGTCATTCTGATGTCAGGGTGACTGCCCACATTTAGAATCTCCACGTAAGGGCTCTAAAATTTAAATTCGCCTTTACAAAAATTTAGTACCTATTTGATACCTAAACATTTATTTTTTTCTAGATTTTTAGGGCAAATAATAAAGATTTTATTAGAGGTTTTTTGTTTACTATGTAATACAGAAAGTCATATAAATATATCACAATGAAAAATAAAACAATAACACAGATTAATCATTTCTTGTATATATAATGCTATGTGCGTAGAAGCTTTTATTGCTTTTTGTTATTCTGGTGGACAAATCATCAAAGCATTGCCATTTTGTGCCCCTAAGACAATGAGATTTATAATGTCCAATACAGTTAGAACTGGGTGGAGGTACAAATTCTATTACAGACAAGATTTTGTATTCAATACCTTTTAACATCATTGTTTTTGGTAAATCAGTAAGAATTATTATTTTATCAGACTCTGGTTCAGAAGCAATCACATCTTTTAAATTATAATCAATAGTTTTTGTGCCACTGCAACCAAACTTTCAGCAAGTCGACATGTTGTTTTCAGTCATTAATGTCGACTCGCAGACTCGGTTAACGTCTTCTTATTAAAATCGAGAGGTAAGAATGCACATTTTCTTTTTACATTGTTTATAGAGCAGTCCAAATTTGTACATGATTCTTGTATGTCAGCACTATATATATTTCTATTAATCAAAATTCTTTCAAATATGTACGCAACGTTACATTCACAAGTTACGAAAGTTTTCCCACTATCGTCAATATTTGTATCAAAAAAGGTTTTCAAAATGTCACTACGTTGTTTGTATATATCTGTAATATTATCATTGGAAGCAATCATCTTAATAAAATTAAAATAGTCATCATCAGTATCGCGTAAAGTTCTGCTAAATTTATAATCGTCTACCACTCCAACAGCAAGCGTTTGTGAGACAGAGTCGAATGCACACGTGTTCGAAATAATAGTGTCTTTACCTGCAATGTTTGTTATAGAACCATTTCTCAATAAAGGTATTTTTTGTATCATGGTTTTTTCTTTATAATTTTTTTTATTCCCTTTTATTTTAGCCAAACCTTTCCAATTTTCTATTAATGAAGGATTCTCAGCAAATATGGACCCTTCTCTTACTATCCCTGCAACCGTTTTTTCTTCTTTTGCTTCAGTTTTATGTAATTTCCTTTTCTTCAGCGTAGTGTTCTTATGGCCCAGGTTTAACGCACTATGAGCAGCCTTGAATATCTTTCTGGTTGTTGTCCTACATAATTTTGTAAGAGACCGAGATGGTTATAATTTCGATGACTCACTGAGGTTGCCCTTTGCTAGAAAATGATCACAGGTCACAGCAAGGGTTGAGAGGGAACGATAAAACTGCGTTGAGGTACAGAGAATTGTTTGCTGAATATTTTATGACTGATGAATTTTATGAAGATGTTTAAAATATGTGTAGTAAATGATAAATGATTTTATTTCTGTAAGTAGGTTTGAACAAACACTTTTACACGTCAATCATATTTTAAAAACTAGAGGTCGGAGTTTCCTATCTGACTACTCTGAGAAGAAAGGCCGAAACAAACTCAGAGGTCACAGTCTCTTTTAAAGTCCAGACATAATCTTGGTCAGATCATGTGAAGACCATGTAGATTTGTGTCTGAGATGGTATTTTGAGGAAAAACCATACAGATTGAGTGGACCTGTCCTGTCAGTGCACGCATTTGTCATTAATCGTGTAGCTCAACTCAGAACTTAAGGAGCTCAACGATTCGACGAACAATACCAAAGAAAAGACATTTGGGTTGGCCACAAAAATTACTCAAACTGCCAGACCATGATTAAAATTAACTGAGGAGAGAAAAAAAAGCAACAATGACCCACATAGTCTTCGTCTTCTAGTCACTTAGTTTCGTTCAAATACAATATTAAGTAATATAATGAATAGTAACCAAGACTTTTCTTTTCCTGTGTTGTCATCTCCTCTTTTCCAAAAATATCTACTAATTCTTCCCATTTTTTCCGTTTTAACTCTCTATTCTTATATACTGCTCCTTCACAATTCCAAATAGCTTCTCGTTGTTGAATTTCAACAATGAATTTCTCTGTGTCGAAGTTCATGGCTGCGCAACTCAAACGTATAAACTCATCGGCGGCTCGCCGCAAACTGAATCGCCAGTGCGTATAAAACAGGTTGGCGGCCAGCCGCGAAGCGGGCCGAAGCTCTCCATTCAACCGCCGCGGTTGAAATTTTGTGGCAGTTAAGTGCGTACAATCACCAGCGGTTGCATAATAAATTCGAAAAGCGGCTAGCCGCGCGGTTAGCCACCCCCAAGGTTGATCGCTAGTGTGTAAGGGCCCTAAGGCCGCACCACGGTTTTTTCCCGTAAGCGGTAAACCGTGAAACCGCAAAACCGCCCCAGACGCACACACTACGGTTAAAAACAACGAAACTGGTCACGATTTTCACAGTTTGAAGATGGATTTTAAGAAAGCTGTATGTGTTGTTACTTTAATACTAAGAAGCAGAAAAAGAAAACGTCATCAAACATTTCGCAAATATTGGGTCCATCCACTGACTAGCCGAAGATTTAAGAAAGGTTTCTTTCGTAAAAGTATCAAGATTTAAGAAAACATCCTGAGAAATTTTTCAACTACTATCGGATGTCAGTAGCCAGCTTCGAAAAATATTTGCATATGGTACGTCCACACATTACCTACATGAATACAACATTTCGCTTATGTATTTCACCAGAAGAGCGGCTGTCTGTTACTTTGAGGTGAGTAAGAAAAATAGATATATCGAAATTATAGCAATTTTTATTATTTAACAAGTATACACGTAAGTATTTATTGTTCCTGAAATTGTGACAGATAGTTGGCGGCTGAGGGTTCTTGTTCATTAATGTCTTCATATTGTAACAGTTCTGGATGATCAAGTACTCGAACGGAATTCATGGGTGATTGTGATGTGGATGGAGCAGAATTATTAAGCGGTAAATAAATAGATTATTTGATTTGCAGGTCCTATAACAAACTGTCCTTCATTTTGTTGCCCAGTCGATATTATCTGTTCACTAAAGATCTTTGGCTTCTGAGGTAATGAAGGCATAGCAGGCGCTGGTGCTAAAACTGATGACCTGACTGACATATGCGTGTTTGGCGATGGGGATGGAGAATGTGTATAATACGATTGTGGACACGGCGTTGGCGTGAATGACATATAAGATCTAGATCTTTGATCATGAATTTTTGATTCGAATGGTGGATACAAAAGACCTTGGGCACAAATGTATGGACTCTGGTCCTGGACCCAATAAATATAAATAGTATATCATTAGAAGGGTATATTCTCATAGAGCACGAATAGATATGGCGCTTGTTCTGATATGTTGTCCGATCGGAGTTCGCGTACATTGAATATTAAATCAATTTTTGATTAAATCTCTAAGTATTTTTGAAATATTTTTCAAACGGCCGAACCGATTCTAATGATTTAATCTTAAATGAAAGGTATACATCTCTCCAGTGTTATAGTGTTCATAAAATATTTAAAAAAAAGATGGCGACCGTGAGCTTTAATGTATTGGGATTTACCGTAATGTGTTAGGATTTATTTATTTTTTGCTCGAAAGTGGAAAATAAGTAAGTACTTGATTTTAATTAGTTTCTTTACATTTATATTCTATACATACATAAATACATCACGCCTGTCTCTCAGAGGGGTAGGCAGAGACTATGGATCCTATACCCAACTTATACCCAACTTTCACTCCCATAAGTCAACGTAGGAACCAACACAGCACTACATACAAACCACTTGCTCAACTCTTTCACCATCAATTCTACTTTCATTACATTTTGGTTAAAATAAAACAGCTCTTTCATTTTAGTATATTTTTATTTTACATAACACATACCTACTTCATTACAATAATAGGTACCTACTTAAATAACTAAGCATCGTCAATAATTACATTGTTCAAAAAAATTGCGGGTTCCGTGAAACCTTGATGTCTAGCATATCCTAGGTACCATATTATTGAAATAATATGAGCACAGGAGCCCACAGTGCGCCGACCTGTCAAGCATGTACAATAATGTTGAATAATTGTATTATTATTTGAGTTTATTAATACATAGCAAAAGTATTGCTTTGACCTAACGTGTCGAGACTGAATGCGACCTCGCAAAAGCCACGTATTTTCTTGTATGCCATATTGTTGTATGTCATGTAAGGCATCTTCCCTATATGTTTCGATAGTGTAGAGTCCATTATGTAAGTGCTCGCTGCAATACGATTTTGCAAGTTTGAGCTGATAAGTTCCCAAGGACAGTAATATGACATCTTATTCGCTTAATCGAGGAAATCCTTCGACATCATTGGCTTCCATTCTTTGGAAATCAGCTCTTCTGTGATTTAGTCGTTTAGCTTCTACGTAGTTATATAAAATGTTTGGTGTGTGCATTTTTTGTGTTATTCGTTCAATAAAACCTTCTGAATGTTGACTGTCGGTGATTGGGATGTGGAAGTGGTTTGTTATGGCAGCTGCTATTTTCAAGTCACAGAACATGTGAAGCAGTGCATTATTAAAATATTTTTGTCTGAATAGTTTGAATTCGACCTTAAATCGCCTATTTACCACCTCCACTACCCAACGACATATTGTTACTAGTCTTGAATCGTTTGCTTGATCGGTGGTGAGCTGCGTATCTTCTCGGTTTTTCGTCGGTGGAACGTGATGGACATATCCACGACCTTCGATGTGACTCAAACTATCACGGAAGCCGCGGTCTAAAATAAAAACATCATTCGGCTGCAGTAATGTGTGAAGTGGGTGTTGATCGTTATTCATGATTTCGCTCATTATTTCAGCATCTGTTTTTGTGGCTGCAAATGGTCCTATCACATCAATTATGTAACCATCCGATGTTACAAGCAGAAATGGCTTTAAAAGGTTTTGGTATTTGTGTAAGCTATAAGATAGCCTTTGAAAAAGAAAATTGCTGCTTTTATGGATATAAATATACGTTCCATCACAAATAATTATAGCTCTTGTATTTTCCTCATTTCCGAAAAGATGTTTTGGGATCCTGAGGTTTCTATTCAAAATGTCGTTTCTGTTTAAATGTTGAAATCCCAAATATGTACCACATAATCGTTGCTGAGACACTCTCGAGCGATGGCCAAAATGCGTTCAAGTTTTCTTCGCGACATAGAAAACAACGTTGCAAGTCTCTCGTCGGGTTCGCCTGTTCGTAGTTTAGTGATAAGAATACCCAAAGCCGTTCTAGGATCTGCACACCTTTGACTTAATGAAGGCGTCTGTGATAGCATAGTATTAAACTGTTCATGGGTACGTCCAGTCCAAAAATGCATTTCTTCCTCGTTCATACCTTGCAATTCATCAAATCTCAATCGACGTCCATTTTTGAAAGCATTCCTAAGTATATCACAAACATCACTGAAATGCGCGGCCGTAAAGTCATGAGAGATGTTACAAAAATCAGGTAAATCGTCCCAATTATTTCCGTGCAGATGTTCGTGACATACTCTAGCGCTCTCGGGAATATACAGTTTATGTTCCATTAAAACATGAACTTTTACAACTTCCGGGATTCGATGGCGAGTTGTATTATGACAGCCTCGAAAGACACAATGCGTTGCTGTGTTTGGCGCTCTCTTGTAGTCCGGTACATGAAGCACATCATTTTGTTGCGGTTGCTGTTGTGGTGGCAGTTCAGGTTGATGCCGAGTCGCATTTTCGGCCCTTTGCCAGCAACGATGGCACACCTTCCGTCTACCATCGAACACTACCTGAAACAAATAATATTGAGTAAGCCTTTTAGTTTATAAATCCCTTTGAAAGAGTAAGGTCGCTCAAATAGGAAACACTAACGAAAAGCTTTTACTTACCTGTTTAAACCTGTATACAAGTCACTATAGGTACACACGGCTACACATCAAGCTATACATTTCCAATATAAGCTGATCTCACATTGTATAGGATTTCCGTACAGTGTGAGATCAGCGTAAACTGGAAATGTATAGCTTGATGTGTAGCCGTGTGTACCTTCTTATTTATTTATTTATTAAAACTTTATGTACAAGTACAAAAAATACCGTACAAAGGTGGACTTAATATAGAGACAAAACATGGCAGGTGCAACATAAAGGGATTCATTATTTGTTATTGAACGTGTGTATAGTTCAAGAAAAATGGATTAGCAGACTTAACTGAGATATAACAATCGTCTAATCCATTTTTCCAGAAGTTTAAGTAATACTATTTAGGTACTAACCTCCAAAACAGCATTTTCTTGTATGAATGCTGCTAATTCTGGACGCGTTGTCGGCAGATTTTCAGATAAAATATGTTCTTGATATCTGCCTCGATGTAGTCCTCTTCGGCACATCACACAAGAACGGAAGGATTCCATTATGTTAAATAGTCCAACCGTAAAGCACTTCGGTAGTAATAGTTCAAGCCAGGGTCAACGTAAGATGCAGAAAACAGAGTTCAAAAGAATGCAGGGGTCAAAATCGTTGTAAACGTGATGAGAGACGAATACGTAGTCACACTAGTCACACACATAAACAACTAAAATGGCGGCGCGTGCGCCGGCCCCGGCCGCTGCCAGGTAGCGGGCGGGGGATGGAGGGGGATAGCTGTGTTTTGCGTCTCCAATGACCGACCGGACCTATTCGCAGAATAAGGCTATTGTTAATACTTGCTTGGTAATAATAACTTGTAAGCCTAAATCTATATGAATGCCTTTTTACCTAAATAATAATTCATATTAAAAAAAAAACTATGTACGTACCTATATAAATAATATGTTTATGCAGTTTTTGCCGATGTGGAATGAGTTCATATACTCATTCCAGCTTAGTAATCACTACACAATACGTATTTTATTGATTTTTTGCGCACTATCCGAGATACTGAAAACACATATTTTATAAGCCGATATCTCGAATCGGACAACAAGTTCAAATGTACCCCAATAATAACTTTTTTCCTCTTGAAAAGACCTATCCATCGATGTACGGTTTGAGCCCATTGGTCATAAGGACCAAAATGCCCAATGTCCTTTTTGGCTTTTTGCAAAATATTCATAATTTCTAACTTTGCAAAATGCTTCTGGTCATCATTTAATTTTCGTAACATTGGTACAATCATTTGTGAAAAATTTATGTCTTCATCGTATTCACATCTATTTTGAGTCGTAGTCGTAGTCAAAACATTTAACAGTTGTTGTTCATAATCATCATTGTTACTCTGGCTTTTAGAAGCCTTCTTCTTACCGGATGGGGTTCGAATATTAGTACTCATTGGTGAAGTGTTTTCTGTTACAACAATATCAGGACAATCTTCTGAAGTAGATTTGATATTGCTGCTCGTCTCCCTTTTTTGTAATGATGGTACCAAAAACAGCAAAGGGTCAAAATTAACGTATTTTTTCTTTTTTTATAGCCCCTTGACCAGATTTACCACGTTGCATTGCTAATTCTTTACCAAAACTGTCACGCATATTCTTCCATGTCTTTTGTATTGTACGGCCAGTAAAAAAAAAAAAAAAAAACAGCTATCTTGTCAGTGGAAACAGTATGAAGTCTTTGTATTTTAAATATTTGATTGGCATAACAACTCTTAAGTGAAATAATTGAATACACATGCAAGTGTTTGTAGATATGTTTGCAGCCTATACATATGCCTGAAAAAACAGAAGAAGATTGGATAAATACAGCGAAACTTTTTTTTGAAACAACATATTTTCTTAATTGCGTTGGTTCCATAGGCGGAAAACAAATAAGAATAGAAAGGCTAGAAAATACTGGTTCAGAAGCCTACAATTACAAAAAGTTATATTCTTTAATATTATTAGCTATACCTGGTGCAAACTATTACTTCACTGCTATAGACGTTGGAGCATATGGATCAAACAGTGACTCTAGCGTATTTAAAAAATAAAATTTTGGCAAAAGGTTTTTAAACAACCAAATGCATTTACCAGAATCTGCTACATTTCCTGAATACGAAGACGTCGGTCCACAGCCGTTTGTTTTCGTAGGTGATGAAGCTTTCCCACCTACAGAACACTTAATAAGACCATATCCAAACAGAAATTGATCCATAAAACAAAGAGTTTATAATTACAGATTATCCTATGCCCGTTGGACTGTTGAATGTGCATTTGGAATAATGGCAAACAAATGGCGTATTATGCATAGACCATTGGATGTGAAATTGGACTTCTGCGACTATAAAGCTAAAAACAAGGATATTTCGTTTTTTTTTATTGCGCGTCTCCTATACAAGACTGGGTTTTAACATGTCGGTTTTTATAGTGTATCAAAAAACTAAAAAAACATATTTATTTAAACATGAAAGCAACAGTTATTTAAATGGATCTATGATAGCGTTTGTAGTGAAGTGTTACGGGGTAAAACTAAATAAAAGCGATTTATGATAATAAACTTGTATTTCTGCCTACCTCGGCACTTCCTTTAAAGTATTATAAAGTAGAACATAACAATACGGAGGACAATTTAACGCGAACAAGAACATATATAACATAGAACAAATGCAGCTAATTTAGTAAAATAAGTGGACTACATTTTTGGGTTGGAACCGAGCGCGTATTCGACTTGAGACAAGGGCGAACACTAAAGGTCGTTGAACCTTATCTTGCCAGTCATTGTGAGTGAGCCCTCCACGTCTCAATGCGCGTTCGGTTTCCCCACATAGTACATAAGTTAATATATATTGTGTTAAGTGTAAATAATTGTTAGTGTTGTTTATACAGGGTGCAGTTTTGGATCTGCAAAACATTTTAGGAGGTAATTATGTTAGTGATTCTCGACCCGAATCAACAATAAAATGGGCAAGTATTTTTTTTTTTCATTTTATTCTTATTTATGGAAATCGGTAAGTGTGAACTCCCCTTTTTAAAACGCGGCCAATCTGTACGTGTCCTTAAACTGCGCTTTCACACACACACAAACAAACGCAACCGACATTTCTTTCATAGATCCAAAGCACCAACCACCGCCCGCTCCCTTTCCCACTAGCCACGCCCCCGCGGCCATCGCAAGCACATAAATCGGGTCAATTTATTAGTGTAATTGATGTCGCCGGCGTGTGCATACGCTTGCAAATTCCGCCCCGCAAGTGCGCCTTCGATTAACGGTCGCGATAGGTACCTACTACCTAGTTTTAAAAATGACGGATCAATACTCCAATGTAGAGTTGGTGGAGATGGTCCGCTTGTATGCCATCAGTGGAGACAATGTATCTCGAGCCATCGAAATGTTCGCGGAGTTATTCCCCAATCGGCAACGTCCCTCACACAGCTGCAGCATGCTGGCTGCTACGCAGAGACTGCGCGATCATCGGCAGTTCGACGTTCCCCAGCATGCTAAAGGTCGCGGAAACAAAGGCCTGTCTGTCGCCTTGTAGGAAGATATCCTGGAATTTTTCCGGCGAGAGCCACGGGCAAGCACGCGGGAGGCTGGTCGACGGTTTGGAGTGCACCACTCCATAGTGTAGCGGCTACAATGTTCATAACGAACACTGGTGGGCTCACCGCGAACACAACCCGCACGTGACTCAGAGGCATTCTTTTAAAGTGAGGTTCAGCTTAAATGTGTGGGCTGGCATAATAGGAGACCAATTGCTTGGACCCCATTTTATCGATGGTCACCTCACTAGTGCCACATATCTGGAGATGTTGCAATACGTCGTCGAGGAGATGTTGGATGAAGTTCCCCTGGTAGTGTATCGCAACATGTACTTCCAGCAGGACGGTGCACCTCCTCACTACGGTCGGCAAGTACGTGAGTACTTGAGTGCCAGGTTTGGCACCCACTGGATTGGTCGCGGTGGTCCAGAGGCTTGGCCTCCGCGTTCTCCGGATCTCACGCCCCTGGACTTTTATCTGTGGGGAGACGTTAAAAGATTGGTGTACGCAGACGAAATCACCAGTGTTACCCAACTACGTGCAAAAGTGATCAGTGCTTTCGACACAATAAAAACGAATGTTTTTGTGTTACGTAAGCTGAAGGAAAATCAGCAACGTCGTGCTAGACTGTGCCTGGAGTGTGACGGTGGAAACTTTGAACAATACCTCCAGGTAACATAAGTAGGTAATTTATTTATTTGTACATAGACAATAATTTGTAAATACGATGTTAGCTAAATCAACTAGATTAGTGTAAATAAGTTGATTTAAAATTTTTAACTAAGCCAAAAATACTTATCAGACAAAATGAATTACTTAAAATCCCTAACACATGAGTACCTACCTACTTAACTAGCACAAATTATCGGTAGGTATTTTTGTCGGTCCTCAGCTCGTTAAAAAGTAGGAAGCAAAATCTTAAATCAACCAATTTAATCTACAAATAAAAACGAAAACCGTCCTTGTTGCTGAATTTACCTACAGAGCGCGCCGACTGCGCCGAGTACCTACATGCCTTATTATTATTATTAGGTGCCTACCTAAATCCCGCGCACGCGCTCGCGATCATAGTTTCACAATTGTGAAACAGGAACTGCTTACGTGCTATGTAAGGTTTATTTATCTCCGCCTATCATTTTATTCATCAGCTGATAGGTAACTAACGACACCAACGTGAAGTTTTTTTTGGCGCAGTTGTAACTACTTCCTACTTATTATTGTTTATCGTTATAGCCCAGTGTTTAAGGCGTTCTCCTCTCATACATGAGGTTGCGGGTTCGCAACAGAGCAAGTACCACTGTGTTATTTTTTAAATTCATAATGATGTAAGTACTTTTTAAATTTATCTAGGACATCGTTGAAATCCCGTGTTTCGGTAAGCACTTAATTAAAGCCTTTGGTTCGAATTGATTTGTAGCTCTCGGACAGTCGTTAGGTACCACACGGGTCGGTACGGGTCAACGACCTTACAACCCTGCCGTATGGTCGTTGGTAAGAGTAGTCAAAAAGCCAGAAAGTGACAATTAGTCTAACAAATGGGTATCGTGTTATCAAGTAACTGGTTTGGTGAGGTCTGATACGCAGTCGCCCTACGTGATTCACTGGCACTCCATGTAATGAGCTGCATACAGTTAGACTGAAAGCCGACCCTAACATGGGAACAGGCTCGGCAGATGATGGAGATTTTCGCATTGTAATGATGCTTAAAAATGAGTTTTTATTTAGCGAAATGTAAACAATAATGTAGGTACATTGTGATTTCGCATCGCGGGTAGCCCCCGCGGTGTAACCATAGCAACGACCGCCATTTTAGTTCAACGTACGTGCCGCGTTCGTTTCGTTGTAATGTGGGCGGAGCCTCGTACAGACTGTTGCATGTCGTCACTGGTCATCGCATTCACGCACACAGTGACATGACGCGCGATACATCGCAATTGGTGATTCTGTATTTTTGAAGAGGGTTATTAAGAGAGTTATTCTGAAAAACAATAAAATTGAAAAATCGAAAATAAAAAGTATTATTGATTATTGACTTGGTATCGTATTGTTATGTGATTATTTACGAGTCTCATAACAACCTCCTGAAATATTTTGCAGGTTCAAAACTGCACCTTGTATATGATTAAAAATATTGTGTGTATTGTGAAATATAACAAATAAATATTTAGAGAACTTTATGAATGTTTTTATTAGTCATTATTAGCTGTAATAGATAATGTGATGAGGGTCGTATGTAGTCTATGACGAATGAAGTGACAGTGACATTTATGAATAGCAAATATGCGATGAGAGGTTATGTAATGCGCTTGTGTACGTGTTGTGTTTTCAGGTAGTTTAAATTACCACAATGATTATTTCTTATAAACTAAGTGATATAACCGCTACACTACCCCCCTCCTGAGACCGTAGTTGCAAAATTACGGGCGATAGCAATCCGGGAAGCGTACAGTTCGCCCGCTGCGGGTTTTTTTCTCGGCGGCGATGTCTAATGGCGGAGCTGTGTTCGCCCCCGTTGATGTTGTCGTCGAGCTGGGAGTGCAGTCATCGTCGTTGTTGAGGTAAGCGGGTTTCAACCTATCGATTGTTACTGTTGTTTGTTTCCCCTTTACCTCAATCTTGAATGTTTTCTCGCCTTTTTGTAGCACCTTGAACGGGCCGGTGTATGGTGGGTCGAGTGGTCGGCGCACGGCGTCATGACGCAGGAAGACGTGTGTTGATGAGGCTAAGCTGCTGGGCACGTAAAATGGTTTCGCGCCGTGGCGAATTGCCGGTTCTGGCGACAGCTTCGCCATTTGATGTCGGAGTCTCGCCGCGAAGTCGGTGTAGTCTACGGTGCGAGTGAGTGAAGGATTTATGAACTCCCCCGGGAGTCTTAGGGGTTCACCGTAGACTAACTCAGCTGCTGACCCTTTTATGTCTTCTTTCCAGGCGCTGCGGATGCCCAGCAGCACCAGTGGAAGAGCCTCGGACCAGTTGGTGTCGGTGTGGCATCGGATGGCCGCCTTCAGCTGGCGGTACAGGCGTTCGACCATGCCGTTGCAGGCTGGATGGTACGCCGTGGTTGGACGATGCTGGCTACCGAGGAGTGCTGCAATGGTGTGGAACAGCTTGCTCTCGAACTGCTTGCCCCTGTCGGTAGTGATGCGATGGGGGCAACCGAAGCGAGACACCCAGCCAGCAATGAAGGTGCGGGCGCATGTTTCAGCCGTGATGTCGGCGATGGGATATGCCTCAGGCCAGCGTGTGAAACGGTCGATGACGGTGAGGCAATATCTGAAATTGTTAGATATCGTTAGCGGCCCTACTATGTCCATGTGGACATGGGAAAAACGAAGGGAAGGAACAGGGAATGGGGAGGAGGGAGAGGATGTGTGCCGCGAGACCTTGTTCTTCTGGCACTCTACGCACTCTCTGGTCCAGGCCCTGCAGTCCTTCTTCAGGCCAGGCCAAATGAAACGTGTTGAGATCAATTTGACCGTGGCCTGCCTGCCAGGGTGGCTCAGCTGATGCAGCTTCTGGTACACCAGAACTACTTTTTTTTTTTTTTTTGGGTGGGAAATCATCAAATGACCTCTCCCGCTCTGGGCGGAGCGGAAGGGCGTGTCAGACTCTTACTGACTAAAACCCACCCGTGTTCCTTCAGTTGCCTGTGCGCCAGGACCACGGTAACTCTTTCGAACAATCCGCAGCCCCGGCAGGCATCGGTCCTATCGGACCCCGTCAATTTTGCTGACATCTCTTTGAGGCGCGCGTGGAACACGACGCGCCGTCGACCCGGGCCTGGTCCTTACCGGACGGCGCACGTACGGCAAAATGATCGATTTACGACGACAAAAATATTTCTAACGAAAATTTGTTACATTTAATTATTTAAACATATATTTTTGGGTGGCTATTACCTATACTAAGCAGTTTGACGTTTTCTAACTCAACCTACGGACCTATAAGTACTGATTTCTAATATATTGAAATTTTATTCCAATATTTAATTTTTGCATTGAAATAAAACAGCTCAAAATAAATCGTAAACTTTGTATTATTTAAAAAAACATTATTAATCATCGTCTTTGTCATCGTCTTCCTCATTCTGATCGTTACCTAAATATGTTGGCATCGTGAGCATATTCATAATTGTATCATTAAAACCTTTCATTGGTTTTTTTTTCACTGATCGATGTTGACTTATCAGGGGATCAGAGTTAATACATAGCCAGTGTAAAATGTCCGTATTAGTATTAATTCTTGAAGTTTTTCGTGAGTGCATGAGTCGTATGTTTTTATATTCTTTTTGAGAGGCTTCCAATACGTCCTCAGATAGCTGACCCACAGGCAGAGGTAGCTGACTTATGATGTCGCTGCTGTGGATAAGTAGTTTATGTACTGACGCACTCATCTTGTACCATCCATACAGTTCAATGCATGTTTTTGCTGTTTCCATGCAATATGGTTTGAAAGTGTTTATGTTGATGTAATGGCAACTGGAAATTGTCTTTAAAATATTTGAAAACCTTTCAATCAATGCTTTATCGATTCCAGTAATTTCAGCAACTATCTCTGGATTTTCAAAAAATTTCCGTGCCGTGTTGCCGTCATTTGTGTTTCCACCTCCTTGCTTAGGTTGGTCCACTACTAAACTCATCTTCTCGTAAAACAGGTCCGTTATATTTTTCTTCTTCTCTTTTACTTGATTCTTCAATGTAGTGCCCCTAGCTTGCCATTGTTTAGTATCAATTTTATATGCTATATGCAAAAGATATTCGAAACACCTTAGATAGGCATGTAAAATAGATATGCCATACTTATAGGCAGAAACATCGCAGGATCGTTGTAAGACTTTATCCAAGTTGTTTATGTCCTTCGGAGTTACCTTACAAATGTTGCATGCCTGAGACGATGCAGTTTGTGTAAGGACATTGCATGTTTTGCCATCCATCATTGTACAAATTGGAATATGCTTAAAGGTGATTAATTTTTCTTGGAGGCTTACTGTTGTTGATGTAACAGCTCGCAGCTGTTGTTCAGTAGCATCGAATTCTTGTTTTATGGTCTGATTTGTTTCTTTAATTAACTTGAAACCAATAGGGCGACACCACTTTGTCGATGATGGGCTGGGGTTTTTCCAAAATATCATTTTTTCTTCTTCATGGAATATTGACACTTCGAGAGGAACAATAGTGCTTAATATAATATTCGAATCGGAGTACTTTGGACTGTCTGCGAAATGCTGTTTATAAATGCTGTGCCCGCCACTACCATCCAGCCCCCACTTATAGTAGACATCAATTTCGAATACTTCTGCAGGAAGATGAAGAGAAATAACTTCTTGTTGCACTTGATATAATCTTCGGACTGTGTGATCAGTAAGTTTTGCATAGGAATCCTGGCTTCGATCTCCGAAACAATAATATTTTCGGGATAGCAAGTTTGCTTTATCTGGAAGATTTGATTATAGCCAGGGTATATATTGGCACCTCTAGCTTTAGCTCCTCTTTGTACTTTTATATAATCTTCTTTTGTCATACTAGTATCAACAATAAGAGCTAGCGCTTCCACAGGTGTGTATGGTGTGCAAGAGGGCTTGTTGTTTTTTGACTGCTGCATTCGTTTCAAACTTCTTGGTGACGACTCTAGGGCTAATTTCATCACTTTAGCAGCTTTGCGTTTTCCCGATACAACTAAGCTGGATTCAGTTGCAAATGAAAGTTCTTCCGGAGAAAGACCTTTCACAAGAGTTTGCACAGATCTTTGTTTAGAACGCAGCGATGAGACCCCAAAATCTTTCTTTGGTCGTCCTGAAACCGGTTTCTTACTAGGCGTCTGTTGGTCTCCTTGTATGTTCGGCATTTTGAACTCCTCATTTAACCAATCGTGATGATTTTTAATCAGTCGGTCATGGATGCGATGGCATTGTTTCCATTTTGCAAATAACTTTGCCACAAACACTTTAATTTTCAATTTGACCGATTTTTCAAAGTCTTCACCATATTTTACAATGTTTAATTTGTTCAAAATATACTTAAGTAAATGTTCAATGCACTTAGGTAAAGAAAATTTAAAAAAACTTTCACTTTTTAAAACAAAATACAATTCTAGTCTTTTAATACTTCGCATTTCCACGTTATCATTTCCACTACCTGAAACAAAGACAACAAATACTCAGAGATGTGTATATAGGTGCAGCTAAAAACAGTTTCCTCGTAATAACAACAATCAGAGTTATTGATAATAAACAAATTTAAACTGGTACTCGTTGGAACTTTTTAGAAAAGCTTCCACGAATTATTTTTCTACAGCAAAACAAGATTATTGTAAGTCTATCGATATATTTAGATTATTTTCTATGTTTAAAGCGTTGAAAGAACTCAATAATAGGTTTAAAATGAAGTACTTACTACATGGTAATGGATCCATATTAAAAAACAAGATTTCACTTCAAAACAACTGCACATCGACACAATGTATTCGCACCGAGTTTAGTAGAATACTGGCGGCATGACGCCTAACACTATGCGAAGAGTCGAACAATAGCGGCTTTTGTAAACGGGTCTCGCTCGAAAATAAAAATCTTTTGTTGATTTTTGACCATTGAAGGGTAGAGAACACCAAACGTATGTAATTAGCGTATTTCAATGATTTTGTTTTAAATGCTTTTGTCGTCGTAAATCGATCGTTTTGCCTTACGTGCGGCGAGCTGCCCATTGCTCGCCGTCCGCAAGCCCGCGCCTACGGTGGCCGGGAGTCGGCAATCGACTCCCGACGCCCAGGGTGTCTCCTCCTGCGGCGACTAGGGGCGCGAGGGCGCAGTGATTGCCTCTCCCTCTCGCGCTCCGCCTCCTCCTTCGCGAGCATTACTGCTTCGCAGAAGGAGGTGACGGCTTCCCATTCCCTCTCGCTCCGTACCATGGCCTGAACTAGGGCCGGACGCGAGAGGTCGCCGCCGCCGATCGCTGCCACGAGGACACGGCGGTGCTCCGCCCAAGCCGGGCAGACCTCCACCGTATGCTCCACCGTGTCCTCCGGTCGATCCACACAATGGTAACACCCGGGCGTTTCCTCCCGCCTAATCCGAAACAGGAGCCTTGGAGCCGCCAGCGGCGTCCGGCTCACCGTGTGACGACTCAGACAAATCCGCCCCACGTGGCGCGCCCTCCGTAGTGAGCCTACCGGCTCGCTGGTCCGGCTCGACTGGGCTGGCACGACTCGGCTCACTAGCCTCCTGAGTGGCGAGCCCTGTACCCGCACCCCTTTCACGACCTCCACCCCGCCGACAGGTCTTTCCGATTTTTGGGGCGGAGCTTCTCCCGCCATCGCCATCAGAGGACGACCACTGGCGATCCCCTGGTTTGGGGCGCTTCTGGAAGAGCCTACGGTTCTTCCCAGCATCCCCCGTAATCACGCGCTCCGGGCTCTCGAAAGAGCCCCTCGTGCCCGACGCGGCATCGGACTCCGACCCCGCATCGCTCCTCTCCACTACTCTTCTCCGTTGTTGTTTTGTTATTAAATTTTTCCATACTTAATCCCACGAGTATGGGGGATATAAAATGTCAGTCCCAGGTTCACCCCCTGTCCCTAGGCAAGTGTACATTTATAACCCAACCAGAGGGTCCACTGGTACTCTGGGGGGGGGGGGGGGGTGCGCTAGCGACTGATGCGCCACCTACAACTGGAAAGTTGTAGATTACACTACTCCTCAGCCATTCATGCCCTCGCCGCGCACCAGAACTTGATATTAGAGGATTTTTTTATAGAGGTTATCTTCCTCGCGGCCCAGGCGGTTAAGCCAAGACCCTCGACCCCCGTCAAAAGTCAGAGACATGACGTTGACGATCTTCGGGGCTATGAGACTAACGGTGGCAGAAGGAGCAGACTCCTTCCTGCCTGCCCGGCGGCAGGGTTAGTGCACGCTGAGCCCGCTCTTACTCCGCCGCTGTGCGTCTCTGCTTAACAGAGAGACACACGTTGGAGCGTTCCTCCGACAGGATATTAGCGTACGGGCAACAAGACCCCTTAGGCACATAGTACCTAATGGAGAGTTATTGCCCGCACCCCAGGGTGCATCGTCCCGGAGACTGGCCTTTCCCCCAGACGCATCCAAGGGAAACTCCAGCCCACGGACACACGGGGAGGTTTCCTGTCCTAGCACCCCAGCTTCTGGTACACCTGCCTTCTGAAGGGTTCTGTAACATATGGTCTTGTGTTACCGGTGGAGACGTCACAGAGCAGCTCCAGTGCTGAGTCTGGGAAGCATACTCTTTTTAATGTCAGTGACGTGTTGTTGTTGGTCAGGAGGCTCTGCAGCTCCGGATCGCTCTCCTGGGAATGTGCCAGAGCCGTGTAATCCAGCGCTGGCAATGCTATCGCCTCCACGCGCGACAGTGCATCTGCAACCACATTGTCCCTGCCTGCAACAAACTGGATGTCCGTGGTGAATTGTGCTATGAAATCAAAGTAGCGAAACTGCCTCCGTGAGCAATCCTCTCTACTGTGTACGTACGCGTATGACAGGGGTTTGTGATCCGTGTATATGGTAAACTGTCTATCTTCAACCATGTGTCGGAAGTATCTGACTGCGTCGTAGATGGCTAAGAGCTCCCTGTCATACGGGCTGTACTTTTTCTGTGATGTGGAAAAACGCCTGGAGAAAAATGCTAGTGGCCGGTAAGAGTCTCCTGCCTTCTGCTACAGCACTGCGCCCATTGAGGTGTCCGACGCATCTGTGAAAATAGCAAGTTCAGCATTGGGGTCTGGGTGTGCAAGCAAAGCAGCCTGGGACAAACCATGTTTGCAAGCATTGAAGGCTTCTAGCTGTTCTTGCGTCATAGTGATGTCTTGTTTCCCTCTGGTTTTAGGTCCTGTGAGGACGACATTACGCGGTGATTGCAAGCGAGCGGCGTCAGGGACAAAGCGGCGGTAGAAATTAAACATACCCAGGAAGCGGCGCATCTCCTTGACGCTCTTGGGAGCTGGGTAGTCCTGGATCGCCTGCACCTTTTCCGGCAGGGGACGAATTCCTTCTGCGGACAGCTCATGTCCTAGGCAGGTAATGGAGGTCCGGCCGAACTCACACTTTAATGATGCCGTAGTCGGACAACCGCTTCAAAAGCTGGTGCAGATGTTCGGTGTGCTGGGCTGCCGTCTCTCAGAACAGGAGAATGACATCTAAGTAGCAATAGCAGAACGACAGCCCACGGAGCACCTCGTCCATGAATTGCTGGAACGTCTGCGCTGCATTCCTGAGGCCAAAGGTCATGAACGGGAATTCATACAGCCCGAACGGTGTGGTGATGGCTGTCTTGTGGATATCAGCTGACTGGACAGGTATTTGGTTGTACGCTTTGATAAGGTCAATTTAACTGTATATTCTGCTGCCAGCCAGCTGGTGAGAGAAGTCCTGGATGTGCGGGATGGGGTATCTGTCCGGGACAGTGCGAGCGTTCAATGCTCTGTAGTCCCCACATGGCCGCCAGCTGTTGTCCTTCTTGGGAGCGAGATGAAGAGGGGACGACCATGAGCTTTCAGACGGTCGTGCTGTGCCATTCGCCAACATCGCCTCAAACTCCTTCTGAGCGACCTTGAGTTTGTCCGGTGCCAGACTGCGGGTTCGACTGAAAATGGGTGGACCCGGTGTGGTGCGGATATGGTGTACGGTACCATGACTGACCTGTTTTCGTTTACCCGCAGGGCGCGTGATCTCCGGGTATTGCCGAAGCAGCTCATGGTACTTCGTGCTACCACCAACCGATTTGACCGAGGCAATGTCTACTGCTGAAGCGGCTGCTGGAGACGCCGTAGAGGACAGCTGGGTCAGCCCGTCGATGAGGCGGTAATGTTTTAAATCTATGAGAAGATTATAATGCGCTAAAAAATCTGCACCTATGATGGGTTTCGTTACGTCCGCGACCACGAACTTCCACAAATACACACGGCGGAGCCCTAGGTTCAAATGGAGCTCGACCCAACCGTACGTGTCAATGGCGGTTCCGTTGGTCGCGAAAAGCTGGTATGTCGTCTTGCTGCTGTAGTGCTGTACTATCGGCCAAACTTCTGCATGCTCACCTCTAAGGCGATAATCTCATAGCACGGCTCACGACTCGATCGCACAATGCACGAGTTTTGACCAATAGGATGCACAAAGCGTATTTTAGTGGTGTTCGTATTAGTATAATCATGTATAGAATGTGTGACACTCACACTAGGAGAGTACTATGCTCACTTGTTTCTGCTAAGAGACGAGTTTTTAATGGGCACGGCCAGCGCGGCGCGGCGGCGGCGTGAGCTCTTTGTTATTGAATTGAATTGTTTTTTTATTATGGACAAGAATTAATTTTAGTACTCATATCTTCTGTTTGTTTGGTTTAGAAAATGTATTATTGATATTGCAGTATTTACAAAAATAATTTGTAATAACTAATAAACTACAATTTATATGTATTAATCCACTTTAATATTTTCCTCTCTCTATCGGGTCTATAGATATAGGTTATTTATGAACACTTTCACTGCCTCTCCAATTTTCACCATATCCTATGTGATGCCGCATGCCGCAGCAACCGCACCATATTCCCTTCACAATAAGATGAGACATTGAAACGAACCGTTTTATTACAGTCCGTTCCACCGATTTTGACTTCTATTCCGTAGGCTTATGGATGGCATTAAAGGCAAAAAAGTGGTTACAATACCAACTGTTTACTGCAGCTGCCATTTGTCATGCCACCAACACAATAGCATTCAAAATCGATTGAACGGACATTTATGGTTTGTTTACCTTTTATCTCACGGCTCCCTGAATACGTTAGGTATAGGTGCGTTGACCGGCACTGCATGAAGGTATCAAATGTTTATATTGAAATTTTTTGTGTTTAATCGACTTTATTAAAAGTAAATAACTATCTAAATTTCTATGTGTTTGTTTATACTTGGGCAATTTGGGAATACTTGAAAATTACAGTAATATTTGAACCAATACTCTGCGCAGTTCATACAATGTTATCAGAGCTTTTTGTTTGTAGCTAACGCAAGGCCGCAAGCCGCACAACTCTTGCAACTGAAATAAAAATAAGTTCATTATCTAAGACCCATTGTTATTTAGTGGGAATGTCTGGAAATTCGGTTAAACAATAGAGGACGGCTTAATACAAGGGCCATACGTTTTTTTATTACCTTAGGATTATCTCAAATGTTTTGCAGTTGTTCCTTGTATTTGGTTTAATACTTTTAACAGTAGGTAATTGTAATATTACCTTTTATTCATTAAAATAATACAGGGTGAAATTGAATTCATGGGCATCCTTTTAAGGGGTCATTGTACTCATCATTATGAACAACTTCAACTATGAGACCATACCTGAAATCGCGAAAAAAAAATCAGCTGTTCCCTACATTTATGTTTGCATAACTCGACAAAATGTAGGGAACAGCAATTTTTTTTTCTCGATTTCATTTGTTCCCATTGTCAAAGTTGTTCATAATGACTAGTACAATGACCCCTTAAGAGGATACCCATGAATTAAATTTCAGCCTGTATAACGAACAAGGTATCGTTGCAATTAAAATGCCCAGGCATGCCGTGCAGGATGAGCACTTTAAGACTGGATTATAATCAAACCAACACTTTACTCTTTTATAATTCATGCTCTAGTCAAAGTTTGACAATTCATGATTTTAAGCGAAATCAACGCTACAGGCGCGTTACCGGCATTGCATGTTAAGTTTTTTTTTGACAAATCTAACAATGATTCAGTTCCTATGCCACTTTAAAATTCAGAAGCTTATCAAGTAATTAAACTAAACTATAATTTGTGCCTTGGCAGCAGTGAGAGTGAAAGGATTGAAATAAAATGTTGGGTACTAGTGAAATATATATTTTTAGTTTGTGTTCATTTAACATTATGCAGGATTAAAGATTTATTTAGGTTGATATTTAAATCTTATCTGTATAATAAAAGATGTATAGTAAGTGCTTTTTGTATGAAACTATCGGCTGTAATCTCAGTGTGAAAAAATAAACAGTTAGTTAAAATCTACTTGAGAACAATTTTAAGGATTTGCTGTTGTAGAAAAAAAAACAATATAAGTAACTTAATTTATTTTTAATAGACTTTTTCAAAACATTAAAGATTCATCCAGAAATTAACATATTATAACAAAAAATTACACAGAAATTATCATCAAAATGCAAAATATTATAAGTGAAAAGATTCTTACTCATAATATCATTTATAAACTGTATTTATCTACACTTATATCGTAAAGTTCAAAATATGAAATCAACACAACAATGACAAACAGACAACACAACAACAACAGGCAAAAAGCCTGTCAGTAAATAAGATTAGGAGAATATTGCTCGTGCAGTTCTAATGAAATTGAAAAGTTTTAAGATTAGTAAAATTTAAGAATCTTAATAATTTTTATAATTTGCAATAATTACATTACACTACAGACTAGGTTTATCAAGCAAATGAGATCAATTATTTATGAGGTGGACGGATATGATGACACTACTGAATATGTAAAATAACAAACTAACGAGATCGGGGCTTACGACAACATTGATTGTAAATAAAACAACAAATCCACCAATAAAGGCAACATGACACTAAATTGACATCAATAATTTTACAAGAAGACTTCAAAATCGTTGGCAATATTTTAAACTATGATTACGGTCTACAGTCTACCCTGTGACATTAATCAACGAAGTAATATAATACAAATTGGAATAATAAAAATAAACCTAATAAAAATAGCTATACAGGGTTATTTGCAAGCCGCCGGAGTCGCGGGTTGTTCGAAAGAGATACCATGGCCCTGGCATAGGCAACTGAAGGAACACGGGTGGGTTCTAGTCAGTAAAAGTATGACACGACCTTCCGCTCCGCCCAGAGCGGGAGAAGTCATTTGATGATAAAACACTAATAAGCTCGTGGGACTATAATACTAGGGTCCATATTGGCTCAACTAAAGTTCTTTACCCGAAATTGTTCTTCCTAACGATTTGTAATCCGAATGATCACTCTACCTAAAATTTTTCATCCTAAAGTTTTCATTCATACTATTTGTAGTGCTACCGGCGATGTTCATAACACTCATGTTTCCGAAAATTGTAATTAATAATATCATTAATGTAAATATATTTAAACTCCTACTGTTTTTTATCATAACGCTTTTATCCCTAAACATAATTACCATAATATTTTCACCCAACTTATATATAACCTACCCACTATATTTTAAACCAACTGTTTAGAATGATTAAAGGTCGTTTGACTGATTTTTGTCTTAAATGAATTAAATTCAGGTCAGAGTGTCGTCTTGGGGGCACTATGAAAAAAATACTTAGAAAAATTTCGCGACCAATTTCGAGGTAGCGCTCGCCGGCCGCTGCCGCGGCACCGCTCGCTTCGCTCGCTCGGCTCGCGCGTAGTTGGTCACAGTTCTAACCTAACCTAACCTATGGATATATTTGCAGGTACACACCGCTATAAAGAAAATTAAAGAATACGCTTTATTCTTATATGTTACACATGTTATGTGAAAATAAAGTTACGCAAAATGTATGTATATAATACTGATTATTATGAATAAAAAGAAATCTAAACAAAAAAAATATGACTTTGAATAATAGTGTATAAGATGGTTATATTGAGAAAATATAGGAAAACAAATACAAGTATAATAGATGTTTATTGCTACTGACATTATGAAGTTGAATGCTTCGGAATTATGAACATTAGAGACAGAGTAGTTAGGAATTGTGATTGTTAGGATGAAAAATGTTAGGAAGAACATTTTCGGATTTCCAATTATCGGAGTCGAAAATTTAGGTGAACTTTGGCGCACCCATAATACTAACATCATAAATAACAACTTTTGTTGTATGACTTTTAATAATTCATAAAAAAATAATTTCATAATACAATTAAAAATATTTATTTTGATCGCTCTAAATTTGAACAACTCTACGCGGTACCAAAATATGTAAGTAGTTAAATAAACAAACAGTGCGTTGCGAATGCAGGGTCGCAGCGGTACTTTCTACAAAATACAGATCTAAAAAGTGTTATTACAAATATTACAACAAAAACTTGAAAGTTTACTTTTGGTATTCTAAAAAGTCATAGATCAAAAGTGGTTGTACTAATATAGTCCTACCAGGTGTTAGAAAAATAACCCTGTATAATGTAATTATACAGTATGTTAATTAACGAAAGGCGTTCCCGTTAACCCGCAATAGTATAGCGTCCACATGCTACCAAAATATGACCATTCGAAAATTCACGAAAAAAAATCTGCTGTTCATTACATTTATGTTCGCATACCTAGCTTAACAAAATGTAGGGAGCAGCTGATTTTTTTTCGCGAATTTTTAAATGGTAATATTAATTGTAGCATGTTTGGACTATTGCGGGTTAACGGGAACGCCTTTCGTTAATTAACATAGTGCATGTTAAAAATTATATTAACTTAATATTTCGTCGCTGCTCCTCCCGCATCTATCACAGCATCGCAACGGCTACGCATGGACCTAGCCAGGACTTCGCACAAATTCGAACCTCTGAATGTGTCCCAAACTTGTTCGCAATGTGTGACAAGTGCTTCCTTCGTTCTTTCTGCTCTACTATCCCATCTCTGGACCATTAAACCCCACAAATTTTCAATGGGGTTTAAGTCTGGCGATCGGGAGGGCCATGGCACTGTTTTAATTTGTGGTTGCCCTCGCAACCACTCTTGAACAACCCGCGCACGGTGTATCGGGCAATTGTCCTGGAAAAAATAAAATTCTGGCACGTCCAGTTGTGGATACACCGTGCGCACTGTGGGTACCATGATGGTTTGTAGCACCTCTAAATACGTTTGGCCGTTTGCCCTCCCTGGTATAAAAGCGAGCTCGCCTGGTCCAGCAGCACTCATCCAGCCCCACATGTTCACTACAATTCTTCCCGATTCTGCATTTGGGTTCACATTTCGAGGTTCGTATCTTGTGTTATCTACACGCCATAAATTCCGACGACCTTGTTGGCTAGACCTAAAGCACTTTTCATCAGAAAATATGGCGTAAGAGAAATCGAAGTCCCTGTAGTCACGAGCGAATCGCACGCGAGCAGCTTTCTGCTCCTGCGTCAAAATAATTTTTTTTGCGGGACGTCTGTGATGGACTCCAGCTTGATGCAACTCGTTTCTAATAGTTTGCATCGAAACTTCGTATTCTTGTGCGAAACTGCGAGTGGGTGTGAACGGGTTCTCTTCATACGTGGCTATCATATTATTTAACTCGTTTTCGTTTATAGCCCGGGGTCGAGGTGCACGAACGCGTTCTGTAATTTCTCCTTCTTCATATCTTCGCACCCAGCGGCGCACCGTTGTTCTCTAACGAAAAAAAAAAAAAAAAAAACAATCAGCATCGATTTTTTACATAATATAGGAACTAAGTATAATAATACGAGTACACTACAAAAGTCTTATTCAAAGGGCACAACTAGTACACTATAAATAAAAATTATAAGTATTGAAATACTTAAGGTGTGCATTTTGGTTGACTTCATGATAAATAAACTCTTAACTTTTCTATAACTAATTTAAGTAGTTATAACATTCATAACTATATTTTAAAATACAAGTTGTAAATACAATAACTGAAAATCTCTTAAGGGGTCATTACTCATCATTATAAACAACTTTTACTATGAGAACCAAACCTGAAATCGCGATAAAAAAGCAGCTGGTCCATACATTTTGACGAGTTACGCGAACATAAATGTAGGGAACAGCTGTTTTTTTTTTCGCGATTTCAGGTTTGGTCCCGTAGTAAAAGTTGTTCATAATGATTAGTACAATGACCCCTTAAGAGGTTTTCAGATATTGCAATTTACACCTCGTATACCTATGAGTAAGAAAAATGCCATAGCGTAAATTCCAACATTGTATGAAACTGTCCCAAGCAAATTTGTGCTTTATCTCTACTATTTAAAAGTGTTTATCCCGTGCGGGCTGGCAACGTGGCATTTCTAAAGGTTTTTCGTGGTTAAATACCAACGATCTAGTGCTTGGCCGAAAAAATAGTAAGTACTTGCTATTTTATCGGCCAGCCAAGCACTAAATCGTTAGTATTTAAAACTATGTGTGCAATGTTTTTTAAGTTTTTTTGGTAAGTATTTACGAGCACTACTAACAAAAATTTACATTATTGTCAATTACTTTCCATCTGCAGTATTATGATAAAATAAATGTTAAAAATAATTATAAAAAACAATTATCTTGTGCTTGGGCGAAAAAAAATTGTAGTTTGAAATATAATGATCAAGCCTCTAGAAATGCGACGAATGCGCTCTGGTTTTTCTAATTAAAATGCGGCAACGACGCTGTGAGATAAGGCACCATTGTTTAGGTTGTTTTGGTTTAGGATTTAGTATCGGGTCATAAAAGGCTCCAACAACGTCTTTGAAAGCAAAAATAAATAAAAAGAACAATCTTATTTGAATGCATTACTATAAGTAGGTAATATCTTATGAGAATTTAAAAAGATACCATCTGAAAGTTATAATAATGTTATTATTTTTATATATAAATCTGCCTAGCCTTTTCCCAACTATGTTGGGGCCGGCTTCCAGTCTAACCGGATGCAGCTGAATACCAATATTTTTCATGGAATTTGTTTTTAAATTGCAATATAAGGAAAAATGCAAACTATGAAATAATAATATTACTATCACTTTATTTATTTCTATATCTCTCCCTCTATCTGAATACAAAAACATAACTTACTTGCATGTTCAACTCCACTGCTATTTGGGATATATTTAACCCTTGTCTATGCAAAACAATAATTTGATTCCTTTCTTCCTGAATCAGGTTTCGGGTCGTCATGGTTGCACCACGTTAGTCACAGCCCACACACAATACACACACAGTCCAGGATACAAGCTAAGGTCAAGAAGAGGCTTTCGATCACAGTCCGGTATACAAGCAGAGGTCACAGTTAGGCAGGCAATCAGTCCGATAGAAATAAACAGGTCGTAAAATGAAATGGCGATAGGAATTTAAGGGAAGCGTCAAAAATTAGCGAGAGCAAATTGGCACTGCCGCGCTCTAGCTAATGTTTGTTATTTTATGTTACTCGCTCATTACTCACACAAATGCATATTGTCTCTAATTGGGGGAAACTAGGAAGGGGTGTGGTTTGTCACTAGCTGCGCTCTCGCAGGAATATTTTCTTAAGTGAGCATGCTTAACTTGGGCCGATAGTACGTGGGTACACACAAAGATCGGACCCTGTGTCCACTAAAAACGTGGTTTTAGTTGTCCGGTCTGTTACAAATAGGCGGCGTGGTTTACTGGGGCAGCCATTTGCCGCTACTTCCGGCTGCCGTTGGCATTTTCCGCGAACGTACACGGCGTGGTGCACCGCGTGGCCTTGTCGCCGAAACGGTTGTGGTACCAGCAGTACCCTTCGTTCCACGCGCTTCTGGAACGTGAGCGGCCGCGGCGGCCTGGGGTCGACTCTCTGCCACCACGCCTGAACCTGTCAGAGGATCGCGAGCGATGATGTGTCTGGCCACGTGTTTGTAACGCCGCTACCTGTTTCGATAACTCCGCTATGCATTGTTTCAGCTCGCTGATCTCGCTGCAGGTGCTCGTGCTTGCCACGGCGGGAGGTGATGCGAGCGCTGGGGCGGGCGCAGGTGCGATCTCGTGCACGCGGTCAGCTAAATCTGCAACAGACTGGAGAGGGAGATTAGGTTGCGACGCAATAACCGTCTGGATGTTGGTCGGTAGTCTGCTCGACCACAACGTGGCCAGAAACGCCTCTGGTACATTTGGTCCGGCCAGGGTTTGAAGGTGCCGTAAAAATTGTGACGGTTTACGGTCGCCTAGCTCCTCGTGGGTGAGGATTTGTTGCACCCTTTTTTCGCGCGAATCTGACAGCCCATGTATAAGCTCGGCCTTCAGCTTTCCGTACTTGTCCTGGGCTGGCGGGTTCTCAATAATGTCCCTAGCCTCAACCATATAACGGTGGTCAAGCTGGCCCACTACAGTATAAAATTTAGTACTGTCGGCAGTGATACCGGCGATCGTGAAATGACCTTCAACCTGGGCGAACCAAAGTGCTGGCTCCTCTGGCCAAAATGGCGGCAATTTGACGCTGACTCGGCAGACGTCCTGCTTCTCTGCTGACTTTCCTCCAGCCGTCGCTCCCTGGTCCGCTCTGATCGACATGTTGGCTCCGTTAGGCTTCTGTGTTCTTCTCGGGGTCACCGATGAATTGTTACGGGGTAAAACTAAATAAAAGCGATTTACGATAATAAACTTGTATTTCTGCCTACCTCGGCACTTCCTTTAAAGTATTATAAAGTAGAACGATAACAATACGGAGGACAATTTAACGCGAACAAGAACAGATATAACATAGAACAAATGCAGCTAATTTAGTAAAAAAAGTGGACTAGATTTTTGGGTTGGATCGACTTGAGACAAGGGCGAACACTTAAGGTCGTTGAACCTTATCTTGCCAGTCATTGTGAGTGAGCCCTCCACGCATTTTCCTCCACGTCTCAATGCGCGTTCGGTTTCCCCACATAGTACATAAGTTAATATATATTGTGTTAAGTGTAAATAATTGTTAGTGTTGTTTATATACCGTAAAACGGGGCTATTTGAAACATCTTTTTGCTAAAACATGTGTTTAATAAAAGAACAGTGTATGAAATAACGCAACAAGGGGCTTTTTGAGTATTTCCTATAATGCCCTCTTGATCACTTCTACTGCTATACGTCTATCGTAGTAAGTTTTGAATACTTACTGGATCCGAGTCTAATTTTTTCAAATCACTTATCTTCATCTGTTTTTTTTCTAGTTTTGGCCTACTTTTATTTCCCTTGCCTTTGCGGTTAATAGATAGATTTTCACCAGATGCTGGTTTATTTTTCAAATCACTAATCTTCAGCTGACTTTCTTCTATTTTTACTTAACTTTTCTTTCCCTTGCCCTTGCCTTTAAAAAATACATATTCTCCAGTTTCTGGTTTGTTACTAGTTTCTATAATCTTTTCATGTTGTGAACTTTGATCATCTGAGCTGACGTATGTGGAGTCAGAGGCATAGGCATTACATAGCCCGGAAGGACCAGCAATTGGCTGCGTATCAAGCAAATTCGATTCTTCATTTTTAAATCCTCCGGTGATATCAGAATCGGTGTTACTCATGTCTTTGTCAGATAAATCGGAATTGGATATAGTCAAAGATTTTTTATTCTTCGTTTTGCCCGACACTCGCTTTTGTGTATTTTTCCTTTTTTGTTCCTGGAGGGGTTTGGTTATGGCTATGTCGTTTGCTGTAATACTCATTCCGGGTGGTACATTGCATTTCCTTTTTCGTTTTGTTTGTCCAGTGGCACTTGTAGGACATCTCATTTCTTGCAAAAGTTCTATTACAGCCGAAGATGCTGCGTTCTCTATCTCTTCTTCTGGAATAATCTGTGTTTGTGGCAAGCGTGACTTGGGTCGGTCCGAATTTATAGGGTATAAGCCACATTTGTTAAATCCGGCTATCAGGTTATTGGATTCCGTGCCACTCTCTACCAACTTATTCTTCAATTTCTTTAACAACTTTGGAAATGAACTTTTAACTAGAGTCTTATGTTTTAATCCTTCTGTGTTCTTCCACTTTGTTAATACGTCACGCCAATACCTTTTAAGGAGCGTAAAAAGCCACATCCAGTGGCTGGAGAAGATGTGTAGTTTTTGGAGGTAAGCAAATAAACGTTATGTTCAGTTCACTGCAAGTCTGTCGAACAGATTGTGAGAAATGAGAAGACAAGTTATCTCCTATTACAACTTTTCGTCCTGGTTTTTTTCTTGCGTACGGAACTATTATCGTATGAAACTAGTTTTCGAAGCATACCGAATCAAACCAGCCACTTTTTGACCTATTGTATCTGGTGCCTTCAGGTCCTCCCTCCAGCCATTGATCCCACAGATGATCCGCTTTGTAAACCACATATATCGGCAAGGATTGTCCATCTGCAGTGCCAGCAAACATCAAAGAAATTGATGACTTAGAACTATTTATTACCCTTTCAGGGTATTTACATCCTCTCTTAAAAATGTATTTTTTGTTACCCGGGTCATCGGTTAGGTTTGTCTCATCATAATTGATGAGACAGTCTGGGGAGACCTCCTTTGATAGATTTTTCGTAACGATCAAAAAACTCATCTATTTCCTGTTCTGTAGTTTTGGCGCGATCGCTAGATATGTTTGACGCTGTTCGATTGGAAATCTCATGTTTGTGTCTGTTTAGGAAATTGCGCGCCCAGTCTACACCAGGGATGTTGTCTTTTAGTCCATATATGGTCTTTCCAATTTTATTTAAATATTTTTGTGCAAATACTCGTAGGTCAGTTGAATCAAAAGGAAACCCCCAGTGGCTCAGTAATTGAATATATTCTACAAACGATTTCTCTTCTTCTTTCGAAAATAGGGTTGGGTGCCCCGCTTTTTCTTGCGTGCAATTTTTATATCTATATTTTCTGCTTAAAGTGCTAATCGGAATATTGTAATGTTGCGCAGCGTGTTTCACTTTCAAATTACCATTCTGAACGGCTTCTATTGCTTTTTGTAAATCTTCTTTAGAATACCGCAGATATGGTGGATGAGTTTTGCCATTGCGTGAGTTGGTATACTTCCTTTGATATGTTCGCACCATGATATCATCCCTAGTTTCATATTATCTGTGGACAAAATAATAGGTAGGTACCTATGTAATTTTAACTTATTCAATTGAAGCGTGATAACTTAGCCTTAAGTGAATTTTGTTGCACTCTTGGGGCTATTTGAAGCGACTACTTTAATCCATACTAATGCATAGAAAACCGTAGAAGGGGCTATTTGAAATATTGTTCCAAATAACCCCAAAATCAACCTCAAAAAGCCCCAATCACAAAAAATAGGTACAGTACATAGCTCGTTAGAGATAGAAAACAGCAACTAAAACCACTGAAATCTGCGAAAAACACACGTATACATAGTTTGATTAGCGTAGTACATACCTTTCTAGATTTTGTGTATCAGATGAAAGTTGTAACCCCACGATAAAAACCAGAAATTCGAAATTTACAAAAACATTTACTGCTCCACGTGAAATGCTAAACTAAGCTCCAAAATTTGAATGTGACATAGACAGTTAGTTGTTGTGTTGCCAGGTGGCATTCAAATATTCCTACCCTTGACAGATAAAAAAATACATGTGATCAAAACTTTTATTTTAGAAATTCCAAATAACCTCACTATATCCAAAAAACCCCATTTTACGGTATGATTAAAGATATTGTGTGTATTGTGAAATATAACAAATCAATATTGAGAGAACTTTATGAATGTTTTTGTTAGTCATTATTAGCTGTCATAGATAATGTGATGAGGGTCGTATGTAGTCTATGACGAATGAAGTGACAGTGACAGTGACATTTATGAATAGCAAATATGCGATGAGAGGTTATGTAATGCGCTTGTGTACGTGTAGTGTTTTCAGGTAGTTTAAATTACCACAATGATTATTTCTTATAAACTAAGTGATATAACCGCTACAGTAGCAATTTCTTCCCACTACTAGGCATAAATGCATGTTACATGTAGAGCAATACACTCTAGCTTTCTTGCTTTTACAGCCTGGCATTCGGCATCTGTGGTTATCATTTTGTTCGTCAATCAATGGCAAATGACCAGCTATAGATGTCCTCAGTTAAACTGGAGGTTGAGGCACATATGTTCTTTTACGGCTGCTGAGTTGTGCTTCTGTTGACGGGTCATCTGAATCGACTTCTTAAATTTTGCGTATCTGTTCCCTCGCTGGTGGGAAGAAAAGCAAAGAATTTGCTATTTCCACCTTCAAATCTAAATAGTCCAGAATGTGTTTAGTGGGCGTTCTAATATTTTTGCTGCATTTTTATACACAAGCCATCCCGCAGCTGCCGCAAAATCAAAGAGATGGAATATCATCCGAACTGTCCATTTTTTTGTAACGTGCTTTAATTCTGTAAAAGCTGATGACCCTGTCCAACATTTCTACCCCTCCCGCTATGGTATTGTATTGCTCAATTGCAAATGGCCTGTTAATTTCGATATATTGTCTTGATTTTTGCACCAACGCGTTGGTGCAAAATCCAAGACAATATCGAGTCGCCGCACTATGGAAAACCGAGGTCTGTTTCAGATCAAGAATCGATAACTTCTTTACTTTTCAAGAAAAACGCTTGAGTTTTTGCACATGCATAGAGTATTAAATAAGGCTTTATCATTTTACTAAAGTATAAACAATAACAAAAAAAAATCCTTAGGTACAACACTATTTATATTGTGAATAAAAATGTATAATAACATTCGTTTATTAGAAAACAATAGTAATATAGCTCTTTAGTATTTAAATAAGTAATTAAAATTATGATTACAAATATTTATCTCATAAAACATTTTAAAGAACAATGCCCACTTCCCATACATTTAAACCTGATAATGAACGTTTATGTATAGTTATGAGGTATAGTAGAAAGACTACCTGTAAGTTTAGAAAATAATGTCTTATAGTCATTTTTACGGTTTATACGCTACGAAGTCCAAAAAATATGAATGTTACTTAGGTTAGGATTTGCCGTTACTTACTAAAAATAGAGAAATGTGCTAGACCTAATTATTAACACTCGAAGTATAGTCTCAAATAGGAATACTTACCTGGCTATGTATATGCATCAAGGAACATAATACTCACCTACGGCGAGATATGCATAGTGTAAAGTGTTTTTTACTTTTTGAGTGTCGAGCATTAACTGCTGTTTCTCCAATACACATAAGTACCTAATAACTACATTTTTTGTAAAAAAAACGAGAGGTAGTTAGATAGTTTCTATACCTTTAAAAAGTCTAACAAGTTCTTGTATTGTCAAAAGTGATCACTTATCTACCCAAGACACAACACATTTTATTGGCCTACGGTACATACATACCTGATGATCAAAACGGGAAAAACAAATAAAACACTATGTTAAAGTGGAATGGTTTATTAATTATCATCATTTTCATCTAAATCTCTAATAATTTCGTTATCTAGAAATTACGTATGTATTAGTATGTTACCTACACTATGCTATAGAGGGTTAATTAACATCGTGCGTTATGGTTGGACCACCTGTTATTTATTCAAATATGTATTTAATTATCTCCAGACTCATATCTAATAATCCATCACAACAAATCATGTATTTAACTGTCTCTAGACTTATATCATCGCCCCTGGCTGTGTGAAGTTCTTGGAGTCTCTTCAGATTTTCCATTTGCTCCTCTTTTCGTCGTTTGATCAGCTTTTTTATTCTTCGATCGGTGGGATTGTTCATCCCCAATTGTTTTATAACTATCGTTAACCGATAAATGTTATCGTTAATCAGTGCATGATCCGTGTCGTCCGGGCCTGGACGGGACACGGATCATGCACTGTGTAATATAAACTGCTTCATGTAAAACGTTTGTAACGTTTCAAATCCGTGCCCCGTCCGGACCACGTACACGGTAGGCCCGGGGCGCCGCCCGGTCTCAAATAAATCATCCTTTGGTCAGCCCCGGCGGGGAGTAGGGCGTCGCGCTAGAGGTCGGTGAGTGCATGCATTCGCCACCCTTCCTCCAGCCGTCGCGTCACTGCTCCGGCAAAGTTCAGTGGCGCGCGCCCCAAGTATTTTTTGGATGGCGACGGCGCACGGTGCATCGGCTCCATACAAACCGGCGGACATAGGACTATGAAAATATAATTTCACGATTTTTGAAAAACTAATGATGCCAATGTGCTTTCCTTAATAATCTAAAGGACATGGACAATTTTTATAGGGACGTCGGCATAGTTATCGAATTTAGTGTACACCAATGATTTTTGGCGTTTTATACTCGTGAATATTGGCTCATTAAATATCTATAAATATAAAACTCAGAGAACTTGTCATTATAACAGACTAGTCAAAAAACAGTTTCATTAAACCTTTTAATCAGATCGCTAGCAATAAGGTGTATAGATTATAATTTCGCTATTAAATACTTAAAGGCGCTTTAAAATAGCGAACAGTTGTGAATTATTACGTATAACTGATATGGTTTTAGTATTATTAAGCATTTAAACAAAGTAATGGCCACCTAAATGAAGGATTTTAAACTGCATATTTATTAATTAACATTTATTAAACTGGGTAATAGTTAAAAAAAATGTGACAATAATAACAAATATGAGCATAACATAAAGAAAGAAAGAAAAAGAATTTATTGAGACTCGCACAGGATTATCAGATACTAAACTAAACACACACAAAAATAAAATAAAAATAATAAAATAAAAACAAAATGTAAAATGAAAATAACAACAGTAAGTCCTGTACGAGGCCAAAAGGCCCCTATCTCATCGTGCCTGTATTCCCCGACCGGTTGGGCAGAGGTATACCTATTCTGTTTCCATCAACCAGGCACAAATCTAGATTCCGGGCTGCTACTGAGAAATTCCTGATTAATAAACCCAATATCACTTTGCTCGACCTAGGAATCGAACTCAGGACCGCATGCTCAGCAGTAGCGCTTGCGACCACTAGACCATCGAGGCAGTCATAATATCAAATATAACAATATTAACAAAGTATATTCGAAACTAATGTTTTTCTTTAAAGTACATTTTTACAGGTTACCCTTATATTTTTTTAAATAAGTGGTTCAGTTAATAATAAACAAGGGAAGCACAAAATAAAACAAAAGAATAAAAATACTTATTTATTTAGTAGAGAAAATAAATAAAATATTTTGCTATATTATAATTATTATATCTAAATGCCTACCTAGATAACATACATTAGAGCAATGCAGCGATAGTGTTAATAAAGAGACCGAGGGAGGTCAATCAACCAGCTTGCATAAAACAGAGCATTTTTATTTCACAAATACACTAACCTGGATTTAGTGTAAGTATAGGGCTTCAGTAATTACATAAATAACTACTTTAAACATAACCATACTTGTAAAAAAATACAAACATATATATATTATTATTTTACAATAGTGATAATGGTTTTCAAGAAAGATTAGCCTTTTGTTAGATTATTTTAATATTCTTGAATTGTTAATAATATGTTGTCTAAAAATCCTGCTGGAAGCTTGGATATTATTTTGGTGTCTTGCCCAACCAAGGTACCAGATTATTGTCATAACGTGACAACAACAACCAACGGTCCTGTTCCCTACAAGGCAATTACAATAGTACCCTAAAATAGCTTCCAAGACAGAATCACTATCATGTTCAGTGTCAAACAAAACATAGGAAAAGTAAATTCTCTGGGAAACATGACGAGACTTAATACGTCCCCTTAATAAATAAGGATTATTTCCACCAACCCGTATTATCATTTCTTGGGAGTGTTCCACTTCCGGACACACTTCAACAACATAGATACCATTATCCCTAACATGTTCACCGAAGTATGAACGCGCTTGTTTCACCTGATATGGGCCTAATGCAAACAATATTAAATCATTGTATGTAAAAACTGGAAAATTATTTAGTTGAGGCAAGTTGCCGTCAATACGAGTAAACATAACTCGTCTTCTGTTTATATTATAATCATTAATAAATTGTCCCAGATGATTAGGTTCATCCATATAACGCAATGCTCTTTGGATTATATTTTCAGTAATATGACTATCCCTTAAGACAGGATGGAATTTATTTAATAGAGCCCCAGCAATTCTGAAATCAACCATTAAATGTGTTGAGGCATTGTTAAAATACCTTTGCCTAAACAGTTTAAAATCCCTCTTAAACCTCCCGTTCACGACTTCCACAACCCATCTACATAGTGTCACTTTACGGCTTTTATTAGCTTGTGCAAATGTAAGTTGGGTTGCTCCTTCATCTAATGATTCAGGTTTATATACTCTATAATTACAATTTTCAAGCAAAGGGATGGCATCCCTAAAGCCCCTGTCTAAAACAAAAAATATCATTTTCTCTAAAGAGTCTTTGGAACGGTCCATTTTCATTTTCAAACAAGTGCGTCATAATTTCGGCATCAGTTTGGGTGGCAGCATAGGGCCCTACAGCATCGATGATGTGACTATCGCAAGATACAATCATAAATGGTTTTATCAAATTGTCATATTTGTGCAAACTGTATGTCTTCTTTTGAAACATATAGTTTGCACTTTTCTGCAAGTATATATAAGTCCCATCAAATATTGCGATTGCAGGCCTATCTCCAGTTATAGACTCGTCAGGATCACCCAATAATGCTTGAGGAACTCTCAAGTTTCTCTCTGATATTTCCCTATGAGTGATATGGTTCACACCAACATAATTAGGCACAAAATGCTCATTGAGACACAACCTAACTTTTTTCATTATTAGTTCCAATGTTGACCTAGGTATATCAAAAAGACTTGCCGAGCGTCTATTACTCTCGCCTGTTCTTAATTTGATTAAATAAATAGCTAAAGCGCGTTTAGTTTGCTTAACATTTATAGGAGGTAAAAGATTATACACAATTATAAACTGGGGTACTGTAAGACCCGTCCAATAATGGCAAAAATGGTTCAGCATTTCTGAGACATTTTCAAAATTCAAAATATGAATTATGTCTTCTATATGGATAGCACTAAATGTAGAATGTGTCTCATTCATTTGAGGTAATAAATGCCACTGATCGCTGTACAAATGTGTTTCACACACTCTACAGCTGCGAGGAACATAGAAACTATGTTCCTCGCAGAAACTCGCAGAAACTATGTTCCTCGCAATGATCCGAGTCTATTAAATTAATAATTTCTTTGTGGGTTGGTATAATATCTGTAAAAATGTTATCTAGGCATGTGGCCCTAGTGGGGGTTATTCTAGTGGGCTCCAAAAATTGGTTAGCAAGATTGTATGACTGAAACAAACTTATAATTTTAATACTTAATCCAGAATTCTCTAATAAATTAACTTTAAAGTCACCACAAGTTATGATAGACTTGTTTGAATTACAAATTTTATGCAACACTTCATCCATAACCTTTCCAAAACAATCATACAATCCTGAAGGTGGTCTGTACACGCTTACTATAATGAACTGATCCAATTCTACACAGGCTATTTCAATTGTCCGCTCAACAGAGAGGCTCACAATATCCTTGCGGTCTTTAAATTTAAGCTGGTTATTTTTATAGCAATTACTCTGCTAAACGAACTACCAACCTGGTGATTACTAAAATTAAACATAAACTGGTGGCTTTTAAGCCAATGTTCTGTCACATAAAGAATATCTATATTGCTATAATTCAGGAATAATTCTAATTCTAAATCTTTCTTCAAAAACCCTTGAATGTTTTGATGCACCAGGTTGATACTATTCGAATTTTTTACACTTTAATTTGATTTATTATTTGCCTCTGTTACGTTTTTGCAAGAGGCTACCTCTATTGTCTCAATTTCTAATTTAAATGATGATCAATGTCATTAATTTTGACCAAATGATTGGCAGAATTTATTAAAAAGTCATTGCATTGCTCAAAAGAAGCAATTTGTTTAGCTAAGTTTTTGGCTGAGAAAGAAAAAAAATAAGATAGCGACACAGCTATCTGTCTTTTGTGAAAGTTAGGTATAATATTTACCAACATAATTGTTAGTATCAATTAAATGGAACAGATTATCATTATATGTCAAATTGTGCAATGTCATGTTAATGTCAAATCTTAGGTTATTTTCTTCCTGTGCCAAACTGTTACTATACGGTAAACAACACAATTTTTCTTAAATTAAGGTTGCACAATGTTCTGTGATATTGGAGCAATTCTCCTTTGGTCAAATTTCCCATAAAAATTAATAATGTTGTTTCCTGCTTAAAGTTACATTTTATCATTTCTTCCATAATATTAAATAAAGAACAACCAGGCATACAGTAATTTATTATTGAGTGTCCTGGATATTCATCTGTCAACAAGTGGCCTAAGTCCTTTCCAATCTCATCACAAAATAATACTATTTCATTATTTACAATTTGTTTACATTGTTTAATGGAACTAATAAAAGAAGTAATTGTCAAATCAACACAAGGATGCGGTAAGGTGGTATTGCATGTTGACAATGAATGGTCTGGTGAAGGTACATTGGATGGTGTTTGACAATGCTCACAGTTGTTCTTTTGTGAGTTGACCAGCTCATTCATTGCCAACACATATTCCCTTATTAGATGTTCAGAGGTATTGTATTTGTTAGTCATTGAACTAAGTTTCTCTTGCAGATGATCAAGTTGAGATTGCAAGCCCTGTGTGTCATTGGTGTACCTCCTAGTGCTTTGCTCCAAATTAAAAGAACACATATCTATTTGTTTAAGTAAAATTAACCTTTCTCTATTAAGTTTAACATTTTTGATAAAGAACCTTTGTCTTTTTACCATTTTCTGTGTTTTAACAATGTATTTATTAATTTTTATGCATTTTTTAAGTTTATTTTTACTGGTGACTACTTTTACTGAATTACATGATTTTGATTCATCATCACCTGTCAAATCAATAGTGTAAGAGGAGTTTATGGCAGAAACCTTTGACGGGGCAATTGGCACCAATTCATTGAATAGACTTTGATTCAGCGAGGCGGTGATGTTATGATTAGTAGTCTCATGTTTTGTAATCTGACTTTGAGCCTCATGTAGCTGCTGTTGAAGTAAATATTTGTGACTAAGAGCTTGTTCATACTCTATGCTACACTGGCTAAACCCGTCCACAACAACTTGGAGCCTATCCCGGGCTTTTATGGCATCAGTGTATTGAATATATATCTGAGCCATTGCATTTTTCAACTTCCTATTCATTTCATGGACATCAAAGAGCACCTTTTCATTGTCATCCATTTCCTTATTTAGTTGGTCACAGTACTCCTTTGACGCCTTTAATTCGCTCAAAGCCTGGTTGAGTTTTGACTCTTCTAGGCGAGCACGGACGCTGCGAGTCATAATCATGATTGAGATGAGTTTTAAGAAAGTAGGTAGTTGTGGCAGCAGTTTGAAAGATGATTAGTTTAAAAGTAAAAATGAAATTTAGATGAAAAGTAAGAAGTTCTGTCACCAACCAAACTAAGGTTATGTTTACGTTCAAAGGTCATGGGCATCAACAAATAGCCGTATTAATTGCTGGTGTAATTACAATACGCAAACAAACTAAAAGCAAGTAATATATTAATTATTGTACCTGTTAACAAGATGACAATGCAAAAATCACTTGAGCCGGTAACTGACACCGATTCACATTGATAATTTAACACTTATTTTGCACTTGAAATGTGAAACTAACACAAATAAACAAATTATTATCCTAATTTCTTGATGAGTAATTGGAAACAGGCTTTAAAAACATATAAATTAAATATTTAAGATTAAATTAACAAAAGCAAATTCAAATCAGCTGTTAGCTGTAGTGTTGCCACAGGAAAAACTTGTCTTCTTTTTGGTCACCATCATCCACGGAGCCTTCAATAGAGTCTCTTGTTTGGTTGTAAGAACATGATGGGGCAATGGCCATTTCATCAAACACTAATGAACAGTATCTCTGTATCTGTGGCATTTTTTCGACAATCTCCTTCAAGTGATTAAAAATCCTTTGATTGTAACCAGGACCCAGTTTCACTTTATATAGTATATTCTGCAAATTTCTTCTGCTGGGTAAAATGCAAAACTTACGCATGGCTTTATGTGAAGGCTTATATAAAGATAAAGTCAATACTTTTTCCTCCGTGGTAAATTTTCTTCTCACATGTCGTTTCCCAGCTTGCTTAACTTGCATAAGAAAAAATGTTTTTGCATTCTCATCTTTCAAGTTTCTAGCAACAATCTGGAAAGCCTCAGTCTTTGTAATCCTTTTGGGGGTCATCCTTTTCATGTTGCAAGGCTGAATTTATTTAGGATTTTTGCAATGTTTCTTGCATTTTGAAGTTCAAGACAACCTGGTAAACTCTGAAATTATAATAATAAAGCATTTAATTTAATTCTAAATAAACAACGAACAGAACAGATGAACAGATGTATGATGTAACGTAAACGAGGCAAAAGGAGTATGTAAGGATTGTTGCAGGTGGCGTTTTGTAGTTTCTGCCTACCCCAATGGGAAGAAGGCGTGAGTTTATGTATGTAAGTTAATTTAATTACTTATAAAATAATCTAAAACTAACTGCTACACAAATTCCTGGTGCTGCCTGTGAAAATATAGTAAAACAAAAAGTAAAAAAAGACAAAAATATTTTATATGAAGGATTATGTTTGACCCTAAACTAACCATCCCAAACAACCGTGGTTCTAGGATTTTTTTAAATAACGAGTTTAATTTTTGATTCTTTTTATGAAAAATGCAAAAATCAAACTCACTATTTTAGAAAATCGTAGAACAAAAGTTGTTTGTCATCATGAGTACAATCATGTGTGTAAGGGTCGGACACTAATTGCCAGTCATATGTACTATACCAATAAGTATTATGCAGGATCTTACCCATGCTAGTTTGATGTAACCGAGGTCTGGTCTGTACAGAAGATGTTGAAGGATAATTTTCCCGTATTCCATGTTGTTCCAATGGTATGTCTATGTCCATGTTTAGAGGAAGATTTTCAGAGCTCCCTTGTTGTTCCATTTGTGTATCTACATCCATTATTATTTGAGCCTGTGATGCAGATGTTGATGGAAGGTTTTCAGGTGTTCTTTCTCGTTCTTGAGCTGTAAGTAATAGTGGAATTCAAGTAATCATCATTTAAATGTTTTATGTTTCATTGTAATAACCACTGGTGTTCCAAATAAATAAATAAACTGTGTATTTGCAAATAGTTTTCCAGTGATTAAATATCAACCCGTTTCGGTTAAGGGGGGAACTATTTACAAACACGGTGTAGAACATTCGTCGTGGCGTCTCGGGAGGAACAAATCAAGTGTTAGTGTCTAAACACACTATGCCGAACGTACGCGACCGAAGTTCCGCGGCTGATTTTACGTTCCAACGTATTCGGCTGATATGACACACCATAAGTGCCGAACTTACGCGGCAGAAATTCAGTTGCGCAATTTTGTGTGTATATTCAGTGTTACGAGCGCTGTCGTGGCGTCGTGTCGTGTTATCTAAACAGCCGGACAGACAAATGCAAAATAAAGTGATCCTGTTAGGGTTCCGTTATAACTTTTGAGGTGCGAAACCCGAAAAATGGACTATTTTACAGTAATAGCAATTGCAGAGGCTTTAGAAGAGGACAAATACAAGAAAGAATATTGGGTGCACCCATTGAATTCTACGAGACTACAAGATGGCCAGTTTCAACGTTATGCAAAATACAGAGCCTATCCCGTTCATTTTTTTAAGTATTTTCGCATGTCAATACAATCTTTCGACGAACTGTTATTTCTCATCAGTAACAACATTTTGAAAAAAGATACTACATTCAGAGATTCCATTTCACCTGCAGAACGATTGATGATCACTATACGGTAAGTAAATAAAATTATCCATATTTGCAAATATTCATTTATTTATAAGTATACACTTATACATTATTATTACGCGAGCCTTGCATACACTGAATGACACTGCTGATAGGATAGATTTATTTAATTGCTCTTTGAATGAATTCACAAAGGTAACATTGTTTGTATTATGTTATGCTAATATACAGGGTGTTTGGTGCATCGTGTGCCAAATTGAAATGGTCGACTGAAGGAGTCATCCGCTAGCCTTTTAGACCCTTTAACACCCCTCATGCTCTGTGGATTTTTTTTTATCGACTTTTTATTGCTTTCCAAAAAAAAAGACCCAAATTTTACATTCAAATACAGATTTTAAAAAAATATAAGGCGTAGACTCTGAATTTTATTTTTATTTCGATGTGTATTGTTTAAGAATACTTTTAAATACAAAATTAGTGATATTAGTCACCTAGTTCTTTTTTAATTCACTCGCAAAGGTAAAACTTAAATTAAAGCTGTACATGTTACAGCTGTTTATAAGGCTACAAAAAAAAAAATCAAAAGCGACCGGGATCTTCCAACTCCCTCATTAATTCTCCAGTCTATCCTCTTTCTAATGATGTGCCACATGCCATAAAAGTATTTTAACAACTTTGTGAATTCGCTAGAATTGTGAATCGAGTCACCTAAGGCTAATATTCAAAATTATGATTTAAAAAAAAATCTCTTAAATGATACCTGTCAAACCTATAAATCTGCTATCTCATTCTTATGGTTAGGTAAATTCGTGTCTCATATCTGTATCTTTCGTGGGATTTACTTGAAATAAAAAAACAAAATTGCATTTTTAACATTTATTTAATCATTGTTACAAATCTTGCTCAAATTGTTGGCCTCTGTTGCGAATGCAGGCCCGACACCTGTTTCGTATTTCAACAGTTGTTGTACGAAGTCGTATTTCCTCCTTAATAGTATTGAATGCCGCTTCTATGCGTTGGACTAATACCTCCCTAGTTGGAACCTCCGTGGCATATACGTTGGTATATTTAAAGAGTTGTCTTTGGCACGTCCCCAGACATAAAAGTCTAACGGAGTTAGATCTGGGGAACGTGGCGGCCATGGAATAGGGCCATCGCGTCCAATCCATGCATTGGAGAACACATTGTCGAGATATTCCCTCACAGTCAATCGCCAATGCGCGGGACAGCCGTCATTTTGAAATACAATGGGCACACGTTCATTAAATACGGGCACATCGGTCAATAATTCGGGCAGGTCATTTTGTAGGAATTCCAGGTAGTCTTCGCCATTGAGATTATCGGGCAGGTAATGCGGTCCAATTACCTGATTCCCAATCACTCCTGCCCAAACGTTTACACTAAACCTTCTTTGAGAAGATTTCTGTCTTTTAACACGTGGGTTTTGCGTTTTCGTTGTCCAGTGGTGCAAATTGTGTAAATTGAGGATCCCATCCTTGGTAAATTTGGATTCATCCGTCCACAGTATTCTTTTTAAAAAATCAGGATCATCCACATCCGTGTGTAAAAGCCACTCGTCTCTCAAAGTCGCCACCCTCAAGACCTGCAACAAACAAAAAACTCTTTTAAATTTCTCTTGGGCAAGAAGTAATTGCACAAGAAAGGACCCGCTGTTCGTGCTAATAGATTCACTACCTGGAAGTGACGCCATACCATACCCATTACCTGCTAAACAAAGGCAAGGTCAAACAAAGCTTGCACGGGTTTAAAGTTAGTTTAAAATTACGTACCTTGCACCGGAGTGTAGTGGAATGGATGCTTTTTGTTTTGACGAAGTACTTTCCACACTTTCCATATTGAAATATCAAGATGTGATGCCACATTTCTAATGCTTCTTGTAGGGTCTTCCTCAAAAAGTGCCAGTATTCTCTCGTCTACTTCAACATTATGTCGCACAATATGGCCCCTTGGTTCATTAAAAGTAACACTGCCAGTCTCGCGTATGCGTCGGTATGTGTCTTGGAAGACTCTGCGGCCAGGTAATCGTCTACCAGGAAAGCGTTCCTGGTAAAGTCGTTGCGCTGCACGAGCGACGCCATTAGCGGCTCCGTAAGCCATCATGATGTCCGCATATTCTTCGTTAGAGAATGTCGCCATTGCAATAACAAAAAACTCAAAGTTTAACAATAACAACAAAAATTAAACAAATGTAACAAGAACCAGCAAAACTTAACGATAACAAAGTAATAAAAGAATCGCGGAGTATGGTGAACTAGCACACACGTTAGGTAGCAGAGGCAGTCATGTCTCGACTAAAAAAATGGCGGGTCGGGCGGCGCGATTTGTTCAAACCGATTTAAGGTATGCAAGAAAGAGATAGAAGATAGATTTTACTGTGAAAGAGTGAGAAAACAAATTTTACCTCTTTCTCAAGTAACAGTTCCGCAATAAATATTTTTTCATTAGAATTTGGAATGTAGTTTTATGTGACTTGATTCACAATTCTAGCGAATTCACAAAGTTGTTAAAATACTTTTATGGCATGTGGCACATCATTAGAAAGAGGATAGACTGGAGAATTAATGAGGGAGTTGGAAGGTCCCGGTCGCTTTTGGTTTTTTTTTTGTAGCCTTATAAATAGCTGTAACATGTACAGCTTTAATTTAAGTTTTACCTTTGCGAGTGAATTAAAAAAAAACTAGGTGACTAATATCACTAATTTTGTGTTTTAAAGTATTCTTAAACAATACACATCTAAATAAAATTAAAATTCAGAGTCTACGCCTTATATTTTTTTTTAAATCTGTATTTGAATGTAAAATTTGGGTCTTTTTTTTGGAAAACAATAAAAAGTCGATAAAAAAAAATCCACAGAGCATGAGGGGTGTTAAGGGGTCTGAAAGGCTAGCGGATGACCCCTTCAGTCGACCATTTTAATTTGGCACACGATGCACCAAACAGCCTGTATACCTAGTAGCTTTAATTGTAATTAAGAATGTAACTAAAGACCACGCTACCGCATTAGGATTATTGCCTGTAATGATAGTTGTGTTTGTGATAAATAAATAAATAAATAAATAAATTATACTCATCTAATCAATCAATCATCGATCATCATTAAATGTTAAATCAAGTTTTCTCCGCTAATTTTACACCATTCAGCCTCTTATTAACTATGATCAACTTGTTTATTGCTCGCATTATCTCCTTATTGTTTATGGTTCACTTTCAGGGTTGTTATTAGGCAATAAGCCTGACTTGGTGCCAATATTCTGAGTTTGTAATATCTCTTCAAGGTCGTCACTTGAATAATGGGTATGTGCGGGTGTGTCGACATTGTCGTAATCTTGAATACGAGTCCTATAACCATAATTGTTATCTGAATTGTTGTTGGAGCCAATGCTTGAAGGATTATACCTGTATTGATTATATTGCACCGTTGATGATCTTGGTAGATATTCATATGTACTGGTAGATGGAGCTGATGGTATAGGTTTGCTATACTTCATCCTTTTTATTGCACTCATAATTTCAAATTTGAAGTCGAATTTTTCACTGTGTGACATTTTTTTCATATCGGGTAATAAGGATAGCAAGAACATTTTGTCGGGATCATTTTCTTCATTGACAGACATTCTATTTAATATAGATTTTTTAAATGGTGTTAACTTCTTGTTATTACGCTCGGAATTGGTTAGTGTGTTCGACGGTAGCAATGGGGGAGTAGTTAGTCGCGGTGGACTAGTAGTTGGTGGTAGCGAATCACAACTGGTACTATTTTCATCTTCGGGTAAACTGAGATTGCTATCAGTATTTCGATGTTCTATAGTGATATCCAAAAAAGATAAAATCTGAAAATATGAAATGTTTCTCTTCTTGGCTGGCGCGGCACTACCACTCTTTAAACTGTCTTTTTTCTTTTCTCTTACGTAGTTAATCCCTTAAATGTTTCCATTTTTTTTGTAAGTCATCAACTGAAATAAAGAAATATATATACATATTTAGTAATAACCAACTTACACTAACAGAATATTATTGTTGTTCACAGGTACTTGTCAACTGGAATGACCTTCCAAAGTTTATCAGAGGATTTTTTAATAGGCCGATCAACAATTGCTCGTATAGTTAAAGAAACATGTGTTGTAATTTGGAAGATATTACAACCAATTGAAATGCCAGAACCTACAGAAGAAATGTGGCTCGACATTGCAGAAACTTTTTTTTCTACAACAAATTTTCCAAATTGCATTGGTGCCCTAGACGGCAAGCACGTGCGGATTGTGTGCCCAGCACTATCCGGTTCTCGTTTTTTTAATTATAAAAAATTTTCCTCAGTTGTATTGTTGGCTCTTGCTGATGCCAATTTAAATTTTATTATGATTGATGTAGGTGCTTACGGTAGGGAGGGGGACAGTGCCATTTTCAAAAGATCAATATTAGGAATCCGATTGAGAAGAGAAACATTAAATTGACCAGTTAATAGAGAACTACCTAACACAAATGAACCAAGACTTCCATTTGTAATAGTAGGCGATGAGGCATTTGCTCTTGACAAACATTTAATGAGACCATTTCCAGGTAATAATTTAACCAGAGAAAAACGTACATTTAACTATCGTCTCAGCAGGGCACGAAGGTGTGTAGAATGTACATTTGGTGTTTTGTGTAATAAATGGAGAATCCTACATACTCCAATTTTGACTTCTCCTGATTATGCAACTCATATTGTGAAAGCAGTTTGCGTTCTTCACAACTTCATCAGAAAACGTGATGGATACAACTTTAAGGATCAATTTTTTGAACACAACTTAGAATCTATATCATCAGAATCGTCACATCAGAATATCACAAATGCCACTACTGCAAGGCAAAAATTCATGGAATATTTTAACAATGAGGGGAGGGTAGCTTGGCAGGACCGCATTGTACAATGATCGCTTGTGATAAATAATAAAAATATTTAATAAAATCAATAAACTTACTTGTTTCATTTTTATTTTTGGCACTATAAGTACTCCAATCTTCGTAAAATTCTTCACCTATTTGTTGCCAAGCAATTTTTTTCCTTGGTCGATCACTATAACTTGCATCTCCATTGTTCCATAAACACGGTCGCGATTCAACCGCGATAATTATTTTTTCTGAATCAAACATGGAGTACGGTCTACGTTTTAATGACACAACAAAGCACGTGCATCTCGTGCGCAGACAGAGGCGAAATAAACACTACGGGCGGACACGCGGGGCGCGGGCGGGGGCATGCCTGCCTCCCGCTGCTCCCCGCTCCCGATCTCCGTCGGCAATCGAACCGAACTTCGGTCGCGTATAATGTGTGTTCTACAGAATACGTTGCCGCCGAATTTCCGCTGAACTTACGCCCGACTGAAGTTCGGCTGTACGCTATAACGCAACGTAATTTCGGCATAATGTGTCGCCAGTAATTCAAATAGCATTGCAGGCGTAATCATGCCGAACTTCCGTCGCGTATCCTCGGCATAGTGTGTTTAGACACTAACAAGATTGTTTACATTTAGTTAAGTACCTAAACTTTTGGGTATAGGCTATATGATTCAGGAGATATGGCCATCAGAATAATTATTTCTGTGACGAGAATAACAGTTTACCTGATAGTTGTAGTTGTGGAATTGCTAATTTACAAAGCTGGTGGTTTGGGTAGAGGTAAACCGCTCTGAAATGTTTACGACATACTCGCAGATTGTTGTAAACATAGAATAGAATAGAATAGAATAGAATAGAATAGAATACTCTTTATTATGTACACCATAAAAATTACAGATATAAATGTAGACATTTTACACAGGGTGACACAATGGGCGGTCTTATCGCTAAAAGCGATCTTTTACAGACAACCTTTGGATGGATTCAAGGGAGAAGGAGAGACAATAATGCAGGTAGTCAGTGGTGTACCATTTACATATACAACAAATACATACATACATAAAACATATACTTATCTACATATAATATATACAATAATAAACATGAAACATACTTCTTATCCTGCAGCAGATGTAGACCGCCAATCGTTGAAACCCATGTCATGTATTTCTCAAGATTGGATTTTGGATCTGGAAAACGATGTAGACGAATACCTGAAAAATAGAAACATAAACATTTTGTTATGCCATGTATTTTACTTATAGTTAAATTGCCACATGTATGTAAAATTATCACTTGAGAACAGCTGGAGCAGATTTTTTTAGTAGATAGGTATTAAAATGTTTACATACGGACTCAGATCTACATAATGTTGAAAAGTAAGAAAATGAAAAATAATTTCCTGTGGCTAAAGTATTCATTGGACTTGCTTGATTTTTTGTATACGGGTAAAGAACATGATACTCTTAACGTGGTTTAAAGGAATGTTAATCGTCCTGTTCCACTTTATATAATATTTTCAGTTAATTAGGTGCAATCAGCAATCAATTACATACGGAAGGACATAACATGAACATTAAGTATATTTACCGTCATCTTTGACGACTTGGCAGCCGGGCACACAACACTTGTTTCGAGACATTGTTATTTATACACAAAACACTTAAATAATATGGTCCAAACTCCTACTTACGGAGGGCCTAAGCTATCTTGTTGATTAAATCACGGAGGAACACAGGGGGCTCAACTCAACGTGATTTAGAAAGTAGACACGTTGGGAACGTTTATCTTCTAAGATTTGTAGTAAATACGGAGTAGCGAACTAAACTCGACGTAAATTACACTCAAAATCGGGAAGCAAACGAAATAATTACAAAAACATGCGCAACCGCAGACATTTTTGCAATGAAATGTCATTGTCAGCCAGTAAAGTCATTTAATATTTGTAAATTCTACTATTAGTTTATTTTTTGATCAATATGAACAAAATATTAGTAAAATACTATGATCAGAAAACTTATACAAATTCAAAAAAAAAAAACGATAAATAATAGCTAACTCACAATAGCTCAAAATTCAGGATTTACAGCTTACATTTCTACTAAACTATACTACCAATTGCTTCATGGATATGTTACGGGTAAAGCTAGAAGATGGAGTAAACCTAGGTTTACCCGGGTTGACTTAGTACTACCCAAGCTTCTTGGGTAAAGTCCGAATAACAAGTAAAATAAATTTTAATTCGGGGTTTACCCATACTCACCTAGGTCTACCCAACTCTGGCTGGGTAATGTTAAAAATTTGTCTTATTAATTAGTGAAATGAAAATCCAAGGGCATTTTAAACTTTTATTATTTAAAAAACATACAAAGGCGAACGTAATCGCTTGAAGAGCAAAAACTAATAGCGGGCTGAAACATTATATATTTAATAGCATAAACATATTAAAAGTTTGTATGACAATTAGTTCAAAGTACTTGTTATTAAAATTGAAATTATTTATTTGAGCAAGATAAACTACTGTGACATTTTGAATTGCAAAATTTTCCTGCAGCTTTGCATGAACACTTCTTTGTAGCACATTTTGTTTTGCAATTACACCTTTTATAACCCTGGCCTGAAAGCGACTGTTCATTTGCAAGCTCTCGTAAGCTTTTTTTTTCTGGTGATATATTTTCGATATCAATCAGTTTATCATGACACACAGAAAACTGATTCCTTGAGAACATTTCCTCAATAGTACCACGTTCGTTTCCTAGCCTATACAGATCATCAGCTTTTTCTACAACTGCCATAAGCACGTTCCGAAACTCGCCTCTTCCTCTATCGACATCTGGTATTTGGACTCTTACCGTATCTCCAACAGAACATGGAGGAAATTTTAAATTAGATAAAGCTTTCATTTTTTTAGCTTGATTTTCTAAGCTCAATCGGGCAGATAATCTATGTTCATTTATATTTTGTTGAGTAGTACAAATTTCACACAAGTTTATTTCTTGTGTACTTGTGCCTGGGTTCATACATCTACAACACTCCATTTCGTCTTTCTTTTTGGCCATTGCTTCAGAACTTATTTCTAGTAAAACTTCCCTTTCACCTTCTTTTGTATTTGAAACTTCTGTTTCGATTTCGTTTCTCATCTCCTTGTTCTTTAAGTGGTCATTCTGTGATTCCAGCTCTACATTAAATAAATCTTCTTGAGATTCTTGTCTAGATTCCGGTCCCTCTTCTTGGGGTTCTGGACTGGATTCTGCCCCGGTAGTAAACTCCGTCAACATTTTCTCGAGCTCTTCCTCAGTGTGAATACTGGCAATAACTTCTTTTGGAAGAGAAGACGACGCTAAACCCACCTTGACATCACTACCGAACATGGCGGTATAAGGAGCTCGTTTTATTCCATCGTGGAATGCCCTATTTTTCATTAACTGTACAAACTTCAAACCTTCTGACCAACGCTTACAATTTTCGTCGTTCATCCACGTCATAAGCATATTTTGTACGTCTTGATTTGCTCTTTCTACACTACCTTGAGACTGACTATGGCGAGGTTTGCCATGTACTATTTTCAGACCGATCCACATCGAGCACAATTCTTCTATTACGTGATTTGCAAACTCGCGGCCATTGTCTGATTGAAGAATTGAAGGTGCGCCAAAAATACAAAATATGTCCAAAAGCTTATAAGCGACTTCTACGGCTCGTTTAGATGTTAACGCGCGCAGCTGTACAAACTTTGTCAAATGATCTTGATAGACCATTATGAATTTGAAGTCGCCGTCAGGGTTAGACTGCATGTCAATTAAATCTACTTGACAGCGACAATTCATTTCTGTTGACAGCAATGGTTTGACAACAATTCCTTTTTTGGCAGACTAACTTTTTTTGGCATGGTTCGCATAGTCGTAAATATAATTTTATTACTTCTTGAGTAACATTTTTATATTTTTTTTTACATTCTTTTTCCATTCGATGTTTTCCTCCATGTCCAACAGCCAAATGAGTTTCATGCAAAATATCGAACATCTCATCGTTGGTCACATAATATTTAATTGTTGTCTCACTTGAAGATAGAGGAGCAATCAGTTTCTCGACGCCACTTACCGAGCACAAATCAAAACGCTTCAATCGCCGGTATTGTAAAGTAGTTTTCGATTTAGCTTCTTTTGCACTTTTCACCGAATTAATTATTTCCAAATACTGTTCGTTACTGAAGTAAAAAGAATTTAACCCTTTCGTTGATAATAACTCTTGAAATTTTGTATCAAAACGCTCTCGAAAAGTACGTGCACTCTGTTCGGTCGCCATTTTGTCACTAAGCAAGCGGCGCGGGCGGGGAAACGCGGGCAGGTGCAAGCGGCGCGGGGGAACGCGGGCCTCCGTGATTTGCGCCATGGGCTCGAAAATTACGCAACACCTAACATTACCCAGCCAGAGTTGGGTAGACCTAGGTGAGTATGAGTAAACCCCGAATTAAAATTTATTTTACTTATTATTCGGACTTTACCCAAGAAGCTTGGGTAGTACTAAGTCAACCCGGGTAAACCTAGGTTTACTCCAACTTCTAGCATTACCCGTAACAGATATACGCTGACAACACTTCATTTTTAATTTGTGTCCTGGTAGATAGATGGCGCTGAATAGTAAGAAATTAAAATGTATAGCAATTGCCACCCTGTGTAGTGAGTCTAATGGGTACAAGTGAAGCAATAAAAAGGTTTGCATGATATAAAATCGCTTTCTTCGGGCAAAACGCTAATTACATTTTGTTTACGCGGGGAACAGCTAATGCGAAGAGTGTCTTCAAGGTGGGGTCCGTTAATCTCGAACAGTATTTGTTTTCCAAAAAAATCATTTGTGAAAAAGTTGATTCATGTACTTATGTGGAGCCAAACAGAGTGGCCGGGTTGATAGCTAGTTTTTTGCAATTTTCATACTATTTAAATTGAATAGTAGGTACTATTAATAGTAGTAATATTTGGCGGTCCAAGTTCCGACCTTTCGCGGTCCGCCTGTTGCCGACAGCAGCCCTAGAGCGTCCATCATGACCACGTAAAGTCATTCTGCACTCATCAGAGAACATAACAGCCCGCCATTGGTTAAGATAAGATAAGATAAGATATTTTATTTGCTTAAAACATGGTATACAAAGGTGTTCAGTTTTTTTTTGTTTTTTTTTTTAATCTACATATTTTGCTTACGATTAAAGCATGCAAACTTACTTACTAAAAATACATTGTGATATTGAATTAAATTAAATTACATTTACATATTATATGCACATTGAATTCATTTTAAAAGATCATTAACATTATAAAAATTATTATTATTGAGCCATTTATATAATTGTATTTTAAATAGTTTACAATTCAATGTTTTAAGGTCATTTGGTATTTTATTATAAATCCGTACACACATAGCCAAAGAATTTTTATTATATTTTGCTGATCTAGGCAGCTCATCCAGCACAAGTCTATATTGGTCACGTCGACTTCTCGAGTTTATTTCGTCTGCTGTTTTAAAAAGTTCCTTTTGTTTTCTGACAAACATACATGCTTCATAAATATATAATGAAGGTAACGGTAACAAACCAAGCTCTTTAAAAATCGGTTTACATGATTCGTCGGATGGAATCTCGTATATAGCTCGTATACATTTCTTTTGAGCGACAAATGCTCTATTGTGATCAGTACCATTTCCCCACATAATTAGTCCATACCGTAGTGAAGACTCAACATATGAGCGGTATGACATCACAGCCGTTTTAATATTAGTTACTTTTTTAATTTGTCTCAGCGCGTAGACAAATTGATTTATTTTAGTGCAAACGTAATCAACCTGCGCTTTCCAGTCTAAATGTTCGTCAATTATGACTCCTAAAAATTTAGTTTGTGTTACAAGTGTAATTTTCGGTATGTCCATTTTAAAATTAAATTTGTTATTATAAGATTGATTAAATTGTATGTATACTGATTTATTAAGATTAATAGATAAATTATTATTATTTAACCATTTCGTTAGATCGTTAATTGTATTATTTATGTCCGCTTCATGATCAGTAATCGTTTTATATTACTTATCGGTAGTAACAATTATGGAAATGTCATCGGCAAAAAGGAATCATTTATGGTTGGTTACCTTAACTATGTCGTTTATATAGAGTAGAAATAAAATGGGACCCAATATGCTACCCTGGGGGACGCCGCGTGTTATATTTATGTATTCTGACGTGTAGTTTGTCATGTCCCTATTTTCATCAAGTCTGGTGATCGTGATATGTTGTTGTCTGTTAGTCAAGTACGATGATATCCATTCAAGAGGCAGACCTCTAATACCGAGGCCCTCTAACTTTAAAATTAATATTTTATGTGAGACAAGATCGAATGCTTTCGACAGATCAAAGAATAGCCCTGTCGTTAGCTGTTTGTTGTTAATGCTTGTCAGTATTGATTTCAAGAGTGAAAAGATGGCCAACGATGTGGACTTATGTTTCTGAAAACCAAATTGCGCTTCTTTTATTATATTATATGTCCAATTTAAGTGTTCCCTGGCAAATTGTAGCTGGGCTTGTCGGTGAGCTGTGGTTAATTTGGGACAATTTGCTACGTGCATTCAGAACGGAATAGGGTCTACCGAGAGCGAAAGCGGCGCGCGAACGCTCCTGCTTTGTGATAAAAAATCCAAAAAAGAACGACCTTTTTATAAGGGAGCAAGTAGTGGCAACGCAAACGGGTGAATTTCTGGAATTTGGTGTACGGTTGGTTTTTGTAAGTTACGTGAAAAGAAAAGAGAAAATACGTTTATTTAGCACAGACTACAAAGCACACAACACCAATAAGTCAAGGTCAATGATTTTAATTTTAGCTCTTTGTAAAGCTAAGCTTGTATGCTTTAATATTGCCTTATGATTTGTACTCAATATCTTTATATTTAAGTAAAAATTCAGTAATAAACCAAATTACAAGGGGTGTGCGATTTTAACCATTTCAGACCAGATTTTTAAATTTTTTATTTTATTTTTTCGTACGGATTTACGTAATTTTTCAGTGTTATAATTAAGAACTAGGAAAAAAAAACCTGGAAGTTTTTCAGGAAAACTTGTTTTTCTTTATGTGCACAAATGTGGCCTTTCGGCTTTAATTATAATTCCGATTCATGTTTAGGGGATTTTTCTAAATCAATAAACACTGTTATTATACTATATTTTTATCTTCCTTTGGCACCGTTATTATATAAAATAAAAAATACTAGAAATAGAAAAGCCTACGTGTGGAACGCTAAAAAGCATTTTTTATCCTTTGTTAGGCATAAGTGCACTTTACACTTGATGCATTTTACACGGGATTTTCCCTTGCATCCTACCATTTTGCAGCGTGTTCCAGCCCCGTCATCATGTGCAGGAAGGTGTCCAACCCCGTCATGAGCTATTTCACTCGCAGGGCGAACTTCTCCTGGTCTTCGGGGAACAATTACGGGTGGCGTCGGGCTACTGCCACTTGGACAGCCTCTTTTAGCGACACCAATTTGTTTATTTCGCAAAACTAAGCTTTCTGCTAATCTACGACGAAAGTGAAGCAAAGTGAGTTGTTTGTTTATCGGGACTCCGAGTAATTCATTGACAGTCTGGAATTCCCGGAAAGCCAGAACAACTGCAAGATCTAATGCATGGAATATCATGCGTAGAGGCCATTTTTTTGATTTTATGAATGTCCTGTAATAGCTCACGAGTTGATTAAGTAAGTCAACTTCTCCCATCGCATGATTGTACTTCTTCACGATTTCTGGCCTTTCAACTTCAACAGATCGCCTCTCCTTTTTACACCATCTTCGCACTAAATTCTTTTGCCCAATACCAATAAAATTGGAAGTCAGGTGGGTAATTTTGTTATCCAACCACTTGACTGCTGTAACATCGCCATCATGACTACTTATTTTTTGTGCAAAGCCCTTCGGTAACTTGCTGGTTTCTTTATCGATTAGGAATGATTGACTTGAAAATCTGTTGACGCGAGCTGTACATGCAGCCATGATGCTTTTCTGTTTCAAAATTTGTAGAAGATGGTAAGATGTCAAGTAGTTATCATAGTACAGCTCGTGACCTTTGCTTTCTCCCATTCCCTTTGCAAGCTGTAACACTACAGATGCGCCATAACCAATTTTCTTTACAATGTTATTGTCTAATTCTGGAGACGAGCTTTGGTAAATAATAAAATCATGGGCCTGACCGTGCTTACCGCATAAAAAGAATAATTTCAGACCCCAAGGACAGTTTCCCTTTTACATATTGCTTCGCCACATGTTTCCCGTTAAAAGGAACCATCTGCTCATCAACACAAAGTTCTTTCTCGAGTGGTAGTTCCAAACATCTTCTCCTGATGGTATCATAGATCGGTCGTACTTTGTAAAATGCATCTTGGCAATTTGTCGGTATTTTGTATTGTCAACAAGGTGTAAATTGTTGCGGAGCTCGAAACATCGATCCCTCGACATATGTTCTGAGAAAAGGGGGATGCTAATATTAGATTCCCAATACATTTTCAAGGAAGGGTAACTAAACACTTTTGTAGCCAAATGTAATCCAAACAAAACTTCCAATTCCTTTGAATTAGTAAGCCTAAATCTAGGCCTGTGTGATTGCACTTCGTATAAATTCGTCATTTCAGCCATATTGTGAAATAATTGTTGTGGAACGTACCTGTGATAATAATCGACAGGAGTTTCAACTATGGGGTCAATAGCTATTGGTGAACACCAGTCTGGTGGGATAGTGTTTTCCAGTCCTCTGTGCCTCCACCTCATCCTCGCCTTTGGTGTCAGATTCCCAAAAATATGTTCATTCGAAGAGGCTGCTCCTGGTTGACTCTCAAATACTCCCTCAGATTTGTCAGGAACTTCGAATATTGGAGCAGGTGGGACGAACATGTTGTCGAGAGAAATATCATCCGTTTCATCTTCATCAGAGTCTGGGGGGAAGATATGCCTTTGATTTTGGTTAAGTGCATCTGCACCGAATCGAACAGACCGCGATTCTCGAGTAAAACTACCTTCATTTCCATCGTCGTCATCTGGTCTGAGAGATTTCCGTCACGAAGAAGATCCAAGGCATTTCGTGAAAACATTATTCGTTGAAGACTTATTCTGAAAAATTATGTATATAGAAATGTTAGAGTTTTCATGGTAAAAATATATTGCAAAAACAACGTAAAATTACATTTGTAGAAAATAAACACTTCTTTTCAAATTTCGTTACACTATTTGAATATTACGCAGAAAAGACAATTGACACCTGATGGGCACATTTCAGGACAAATCGAATAAAAAAAAAACAATAGATGATGCGTAAAATAAATCATTAATAATCTTAGAAATATAACTTATTGATTGATACATATTTATGTACATTGAAGTTTTTCGCAAAATCTTAGTATTTAGGAATAAAAATAGCAGCTTAGCCGAGTTGTTCGAAACGTACGATCACTGGATGAAACTTGACGAAAAGATGTTAAAACACGATACTAGTCGGAGCTATTTGTAGTGTTTTTGTTGACTTTTTATGTGAACAAATGAATACAACCGTTTTTCTGTACAAATGAACGAAAGTAATGCTTTTATATTTAATTTTATTTAATGTCCTCAATTGTGCACGCCAGGTCTGAAAGGGTTAATGCTCTCAAGTGTAGTAAAATCTTAAAGCTTTGCTTAATTTAGTAAATTGACTTACATTTTTAAAGATGGTGATCGATGTGTTGACCTTGGTATTGTATGCACAAGGCTACTCGCTTGTTTATGGACACCTGAACATTGCGTAGCATGTCTGGTGTTATTGTCCTGAAAGTGGCCTCAATCCGCACTTTCATTAGGTCCATTGTATCACACTGCACTGCGTACACTACATTTCGTATGTACCCTCACAAAAAGAAGTCTAACGGGGTTAGGTCTGGGGATCGCGGCGGCCAAGCCACGCTTCTACTACCACACCCAACCCACTGGGGAAAGCGCGCATTAAATAATGGCGCACATCTCGAGCAAAGTGTGCCGGTGCACCGTCGTGTTGAAAAATTAAATTATTCCCCATCACAAGATTAACATAACTTAATACTAGTAGCACTGTGAGGACATCGTCTAATTCATTCCTTAGGAAGCTTAAATAATTTTGGCCGTTTAAGCTTTGCGGCAAGAAAACTGGTCGTACGATGACGTCCCCAATTATACCTGCCCACACGTTCAGTCGCCATTGGTGTTGGAATGACGACTCTATCAAAGTATGCGGGTTCGTGTGAGACCAAACATGTTCGTTATGGATGTTGCTTATTCCCGCTTTAGTGAAGGATGCCTCATCGGTCCATAGCACTCTTGAACCAAAATCTGGCGAAGCTTCTAACTGGTTTCGGTACGACTCGTAAAAGGCAACGCGAGGCAAACATCTGAAAGTATCAGCTCCTGGGTGCGACGGGAGTTGTATGGGTGCTGACCGTCATTGCTCACCACTCGTCATACCTGCATATGGTTAGAGGCACCCAGCGCTAATGCAGCTCGACGTGTGCTAGTGCGTGGATTGAGTTCAAAATGCTCCAATACGGCTTCTTCAAATTCTGGATCGATAGTACTCGGGCGACCCTCTGAAACACGTGCGTGGAATGACCTAATTTGGTACAGACGATGTACCATCCGACAAAAACATGCCGACGAAGGCAGCTGTCGGCGTTCAGCATCTGGTCTGCCTTCAATAAAACGGCGACGGAACAGTTCTCGGGCAGCTCGCAAATTACCATGTTCTGCTCCGACACACATCATTATTTCGTAATATTCGCTATTACTTAACGACATTTTGCAAACAACAAAAAAAAGTCAATTAGGTGTAGCCGTATTGAACTGATGCGCGTATTACAGGGATAGAAACGAGTGCACTACTAGACGCGGAACAGACGTTGGACTGACGAGCAAAGCAATAACAATAATGCTAAATAAAGCTCTTATTCCATGCTGTCCTGGTACTAAATATTATTTCGTTAAATTTAGATACATAGGTATCTAAATTACTACTCTACAGAGAGTAGCTGTCCTATTAGTGTCCACTACTTTTAAAAAATATTGTTCAAGAATTCAAGATTATTTTACATCCTAATAATAATTTCTGCTAAACTCCGTTAAACTTTTAAAGTAAATCTAACTCACGTAATTCAAATTCAAAATCATTCATTTCAATCCATTAACACGTTCACTGCCATTAAAAAAGTGCACAGTTTCCGTTCAGGCCATGGGGGCAACGTTGAGCAACACTGAAGCTTTCCATTCAAGCCGCGTCAGACAATGTTGACCGCGCGTCAGGCCTGTGTTCAAAACTCTCCATTGCGCCAACGGACAGCAGTATCGAGATAATTCGTTTATAATGTGATCCGCGCGGCCCTCTAGATTATCTTATATAGCTTGGTTTTTACAAGGGGCTTTAACTTAGAAAAAAATAGTATTGAATTTGAAACGCTCCACTCTTGAAAAATGTAAATTACTAATAAGGTTTTTTGAGATTATAATAAAATTAAAAACATTTTATAAATGATGTAACTGTTTATTAAAATAATTAAAAAGACATATATCCCTATCAATAGAGCTTCTCAATGGCAATTAAACTGAACTTATACACAAAAATAAAAAAAAATTAAAAAAGCGATAACGTAGGCATGAAAGTAGGTACCTACATAATTTCCGTTAATGGACTTTTGTGAAACATTCAATACAAAGATATGGTTCATCAGGACAGTTGACACAAAAAGTGTTAACTTTTTAAGTTTTGTTTTTAGCGATTAAACGTCCTTGGGAAGTCACCATATTCTTATAGCATTGTTGGCACGCACGGCGGGTTTTACTTGAAGGTCAATTGGTGCTTTACTCTTCTCGTTCTTTGATTTGATGAAGTATCACATCCCTATCGAAACCTACAAAACTCTGCATAATTTATTTTCTAAATTCAAGTGAAATGATAAATGCATTCATTTCTGTAAGTAGGTTTGTACAAACACTTTTACACGTCAATCATATGGTTAAACTACACTCACCGGTACGGAATGTGGCCCAAGCGCGCTATGTGTTTTATTATCAAAATGAAACGCGAAACAGTTTTTGTTTTGGTTGTAAAACTTAAATGTTTATTCGAATCTTGAATGAGAATGATTAATTAACAAAAAAGTGAGGAAACGTTATTAAAATTTTACAAAAAGACATTAACCTGTAAATTTCCAAAAAATGTTTTACAATGAAATTTACAAAATAAAGCTATGGTACTTAAAATTAATAGCGGGTATTTCCACCTCTGGCCCTGATGACCACCTGCATGCGAACAGGCATGCTGTGGATTATGTTTTTAATCTCCACATTGGGTATTTCTTCCCAGGCGGCCATGGAACTGGATCGGATGCGACTTTTAAGCATATCCCAGACATGTTCTATAGGATTCATGTCTGGGCTTCGTGCCGGCCACTCCAATTTGGTAATTCTCACCTCCGACAGATAATCATCCACGCGACGTGCTGTGTGAGGTCGAGCATTATCTTGCATTAAGATGAAATCTTCGCTACCGATGAATCCCATGAATGGTAAAACGTGTTCCTGAAGGATCTCTTCAATGTATCGCACTGCCGTTAGACGACCTGCAACTACTGCCAACTCTGTGCGTGCGTCTGAACAGATTCCTCCCCAAACCATAACTGATCCACCATGGAAACTGACGGTTTGCCTGGCAGTTATTGGCAGAAACCTCTCCCCATGCCTTCTCCACACACGTTCGCGGCCATCTAGAGTAGTTCTTACGGCCACTCTTCATTCGTCAGTCCACAAAACTTTACTCCACTGCTCGTGAGTCCAATTTGCGTGTTCGCGAGCGAACCGCGGTCGAGCTACACGATGGTGCCGGAGCAGTTCTGGACTTCGATCTGGTCTTCAAGCACGCGAATCCCGCTCCTCCATTCTCCTTCTTATTGTCCGCTCACTTAAGTTGACCCCTCTTGCCGTTTGTAGCCGCTGCCGTATTTCGACCGCAGTAAGGAACCGATTTCTCAATATTGCGAGAGCGATAAATCGGTCATCTCGCGCTGACGTACACCTAATACCGCCACTTGCTGGTCTCCTTGTATAAAGGCCGGTCTGGTCGTACCTTGTTAAGGCGTACCTGAGAGTTGTACGCGGTACATTTAAAGTTTCAGCAATCTCTCGCTGCGTTCGCCCCTGACTCCGAAGCAACTCGAGCTGAAGTTAGAAGCATTGTGTTACAATTCTGGAAGCATAAATGACTACAAATTAATTAAAAAATAAAACAATAAAGATTAAATGCATTTGAATATAGAGTTTTAACTCACCCGTGTCTTGTGCGTTCCAGTAACGAACTAAGTGCCAGTCCACACGGCGCGTTGCGTTGCGTTGCGTCGCCGCAACGCAAATATTTTGACGCATAGCCGGCCACACGGGCGCTGCGCCATCGCAGCGTTACTATGACGCAGTCTTAACGTTCCGTCGGCGCAGCGGCGACGCACAGTTGCGGCAAGCATTTTGAAAAAATTTCGCAGTCAGTCTATAGCAAATCATGGATCGGAAAAGACGTCTAGCATTGCTCCTATTACTACGTCACCGCCGAAATCGACGCAAGATCACAAGACGGTACTGGATCAGTCCTTTCATTTCATTAAGAAATCGTGATGGACAGTTTTTTTTTTTAGAATATCGGGAGTTGCTATTAGACGAAAAGAAGTTTTATAATTTTTTTAGAATGAGTGTATCCAGCTTCGAATGTTTATTGAAGTCCTTAGAACCACACATACGAAAAAACTATACTAATATGAGGAATCCAGTGGAACCAGTAGAAATGCTGGGAATTACTTTAAGGTAACTATATAAATATATTTAAGTAATAAAAATATAACAGTTTTTTTGGTTTGTTTAATTAGTAATCAACTCACAAATAATCAGCAATTGTCATAATTTTAAGTTTAGACATTATTTAAGAGAGATATCATCCAGTAATTACAAATTAGAAAAATCGTATTCAGTTTCTTCACTTGCTTGAGATGTTTCTGGAGATGTAATTGAATTATTATAATCAGAAATGTATGTACTTTGAAAATTTTCTGTTTGATACCCATATGATGGTTGGTGAGACGTTGATGGGCCACTCACATATGATGATGTTTGTCCATACCGCATTTCATCTATAATTTGTATAACTTTACTTTGGAAACGGAGAGTTTCTCGGTCGGAAAATTCTTGAATAGATGGCAATATAGCTCTGAAAAAGGACATATGGCGATTTTCCGGCTCCTTGAGAAGTTTTAGTCCTTCTCTTTCAAACTCATCCATTTGCATTGCCCTTTTGCGCGCGACTGGAACATAGCGCGGAGTGTTGTCTGTGGTAATGTCATCATCTGTAGACGTAGATTCATTGTTGATTTCTCTAGGCGAGTCTAAGCTAGATTCGGTGGCATTTTGTTCCACTTTTCTCAAAAAAAGAAGTTGATTATATAAACGATACTTCTTCAGTTTCGTAGCGCCCGAGCCCGATTTTGATGCTTCTTTTATTTTTTTTGAATATCTGAAGTAATTATCTTTTACACTTCTCCATTTCTTTATTAAATCATTACCTGCAAAACCAATAGTAAACATGATTTAATAATTTATACATAGTGAATTACTCGATAAAATTTAATGACATATTCAGATATCGTTAACAAACACTATGTGACCAACTCTGGAATCGTGAAAATATAACAGCTGCTACATACAAAAAGCAATACCTACTGAATCAAAATGTATGCAACAGCTGTTATTTTTTTCGCGATTCCAGAATTAATTGGTTACATAGAGAAAGTTATTTGCTATCGATGTCTGAATATGTCAGTATTTTTTTTCGGGTATCTATCTATCTCATAAATGCATATTATAATAATTATTTTCGTTTCAGATACCTAGGAAGTGGAAATTCAATAACTGATTTACATTTCAAATTCAAACGGGGAAAATCTACTATTGCAAATATGATACAAAGAGTTTGTCGTGCTATATGGACCAATCTTCTTCAAGACAACATCCCTGAACTGACAACTGAAAGTTTCCAAACAATAGCGAGGGGTTTTGATGTAAAGGCAAATTTTCCTCACTGTGTTGGTGCCATCGACGGCAAACACATCCGCGTGTGTAATCCTGCAAATAGTGGCTCACTTTTTTTTAATTATAAAGCCTTTTTTTCGATTGTGTTGCTAGCTATTGTGGATTCAAATTACAAATTCGTATTTGTCGACATCGGTGCATACGGAAAAGAATGCGATTCAACCATATTACAAAATTCTAAACTGTACGAGCTAATGATTAACAACAACTTACCACTACCTCAACCCCAGCCACTCTCTGGTAGCAATATACCAACCCCGTATGTATTTGTGGGTGACGAAGCTTTTGGACTGAGCAAACATATTATGCGTCCATATGGCGGTCAAAATCTCGACTTACAACAAAAGGTTTTCAATTACCGTCTAAGCAGAGCCAGAAGATATGTCGAATGCGCTTTTGGGATTATGGCTAACAAATGGCGCATTTTTCACAGACCGATAGACGTGTCCTATGACTTCGCTACTGACATTATAAAAGCATGTTGTGTATTACACAATTTTGTCGCTGATCGAGATGGTTTTAGACAAAGAGATAAATTTGCTATAAGTGTTGATGAATTTCTCCCAATACAACCCGCACATGAAGAACAGACAGCACCGAATGTCATAAGACAGCAATATGCGACCTATTTTATGACTAGAGGAACTCTGCCTTGGCAGCTAAATAAGGTATAATTGTATTATGAGGGTTTTCAAGATTTTCTTGCACCGCCAATTCCGCGATCAGTAAAAAATTAATATTTTATACCTACTCAGCGTAGTCTAGGTTAGTTTTGAGCTAAGTAATAAAATAGTACTCACGCTAATCTAGATTCCCTTAGTTTTAAAATTTTAGAGTGTCGAGATATTAATTTTGTACTGATCGCGGAATTGGCGGTGCAAGAAAATCTTGAAAGCCCTCTTAAATAAAAAAAAAACATAAATATCACTGTGAACTCACCAACTTCGTTTTTTCGTTCAGCTGTGAAATTCTCGTAATCAGGAAATAAAACTTTTGATATGTCTTCCCAGGCTTTTGTTTTTAAATTTTTATTTTTAAAATCTACGTTTGACTTGTCCCATATAATTTCCCTTTCCTGTATCAATGTAATCAAGTAATCTATGTCAAGTTCTTCAATGGTATTCATTTTACCCTGCAAATAAAACTAATTAAAAAAACGTAAACGTAAAACGAAATGAGCTTCCGTGTATCCTCTCTGTCAACGCACAAGCAACTGAGCGCTGCCGCTCCGACGTCGCACGAGTACACCCCCTCTCGCTTCGTCTCGGGGGCTGCTGTCCGTCATGTGTGCGTTGTGACGACGCAACGCGCCGTGTGAACACCTTGGTTATTTGTATGTAAAACAACGCAAGGACAGCGCTACGTCGACGCAACGCTGACGCAACGGGCCGTGTGGACCGGCTCTAACGTTAAGTGTCACAGAAATTAAAGTTGTTTTTTTGTGCTTACCCTCTTAAATTTACAAACACAAATGTCCTGACAAATTGCCACTCGAAATTCTCATACGCGATGTCAAAATCGCCTGTTATCGGTTTGTTTAAGTTTGGGGCATATTCCGTGCCGCTGAGTGTAGATGAGGTCGGCGTTTCCTATCTGACTACTCTGAGAAGAAAGGCCGAAACAAACTCAGAGGTCACAGTCTCTTTTAAAGTCCAGGCATAATCTTGGTCACATCATGTGAAGACCATGTAGATTGGTATCTGAAATAGTCTTTTGAGGAAAGAACCACACAGATTGAGTGAACCTGTCCAGTCAGTGCACGCATTTGTCAGTAATCGTGCAGCTCGACTCGGGAAGTCAGGACTTAAGGAGCTCAACGATTCGACGAACAATACCAAAGAAAGGACATTTGGGTAGGCCGCAAAAATTACTCAAACTGCCAGATCATGATAAAAATTAAATGAGGAAAAAAAAGTAATGACCCACATACTCCTCACATTCACAATAATTAAAATAACATACTACTTTACACGTAAATACTCATGTCATTGTATAAAAATTCATCAATGTTTATGTGTATGTAAAAATTCGGTCATAATGTTTGAAGACCATGTAGATTGGTGTCTGAAATGGTCTTTTGAGGAAATAACCACACAGATTAAGTGGACCAGTCCAGTCAGTGCACGCATTTGTCAGTAACCGTGCAGCTTAACTCAGAACTTAAGGAGCTCAACGATTCGACGAACAATACCAAAGAAAGGACATTTGGGTAGGCCGCATAAACTACTTAACCCTAGAGTACTAATATAAATTTATTACTGCTTAATACTAATTATCGCCTGGGAGGCTACTTTATAAATAAAGCAAAATTTTAGTACTAAACTTTTATTAAAATGTAACAAAATTTATAACAAATAACAGGCATACCTCTGCCTTTATGAAATGCAAAAAAATATATATCTGAGAAACTCTTATTTGTCTTAAAATCAGCCTTACACATAATTCTTAACTTTCAAACACAGCCTTAAGGGATATTATATTTAAAAAAAAAATGTGGACATTGGACCACTGTTTTGGTATAAAAACTACAATATAATATATAAAGTATGAAAAACATAACAAAAAACTAGTCTAATCATCACATAGCTTACTGCAGACTAAGTCGAACTCAGACTTCTATTTTTTACCACACGAATAGCAGTTAGGAGATCGATGTTCCAAACAATAATTTTTTTTACATTTAGCACAGTAATAAACACTCATGCGTCTTTTTTTAGCGGGGCAATAACTGCACATACTGCGCTTGCCTTTTTTTATACTTGTTTCTCCATTATTTTCTGTAGTTTCAGTGTTTATCACCTCATCTCTAACTCGTTTCCTCAGTTTTGATCTTTCTTCAGCTCGTTTTGCACACCACGGTCGACACAATTCATCGCTTAGTTCTTTCATGAAATCTCTTCTATTCATTGGTTTAGCCCCGCAAGATTTCGAATTAGATATATGCAATATATAGCTATTCAGTACACCCATGTTTATCATTCCATAAAAGAAGCAAAGCGGCCAACGTCTAGTTTTGCGATTACAACTCAAGTGACCACACATTTGGTCAAATGTATCTACAGCACCTTTAGTTTTATTGTAAGACAATATGATTGCAGGTTTTTTCGTTACAGGATCAACAGTTGGTTCGTCGTGCATCGTTGATAACAATAGTACTGTTTTTTGAGGCTTAGGTTTATGACTAACTATTGTCAATTTATCGTGAAAACCAAACATAGATGTGCCTACACGGCGTGATGGGTCATGCTTGAACTCGGCTGGTATTTCTTTTTTATTGGGTTTGATAGTTCCCAGAAATGTTAATTTGTATGGATCTTCGAGAAGTTGTTCTGCTAGAGGCACAGACGTAAACCAATTATCTGCAGTGATGTTACGATTACTCCCATAAATTGTCTTTGTAAGCAGTTTGCAATAATGAGTACCTAGAGGTTCGGTAGGGGTGATTTCTCCGGTTTTTCCTAAGTATGGATGTACGGGCAGCAGCTCCGCACACTGAGATGTAGGATGTAGGTGGATGAATCACTCGGGATGTGTACAGGAAATAAAATCACTGTTTTGTGTCCGATAATGATTGACCATTTATTTAATAAAACAACGAATTATATAATGCCAAAAGTAGGTGGCTTGTGGCGGGCGTAATAGCTTAGTCAGCGAATGTACATAAATCGGTGAATTAGCAACTGCTTGATCAGGTAAAAACTAAAACAATAAATATCATGTGGCGATGCTCGTACATCCTGCCGACTATAAAAGTACAAATGTCCAGTAAAATGCATTATCCAAGGGTAAGTAAAGTATGTAAAGAAAGTTATTGGAAGGTTCTATGTCCGTCGCTAACTGTCATTGGCGACGTTTCGCGATCCACCTTGCTGCTGTTAGGAAGATGTCTGGTGACCTCTTCTAGATCCGGGGTGTCTGCCTTTGCTTGTCCTTCCGTAGGGAGATGCCGTTCAGTAGGACTTGGGGCCATCTCAATCTCTTCCTTGTGCGCCTGCGTTCCTGTTCTGTTTCCTTGAGGTGTACGGAGACAGCGTGCTTTAATTTGGACGCATACCCATATGCTGAATATTGTTGCACAGGTTATCATACAGCCGTACAGGACGTAGTGATGTTGCTCCGCCTCCACGGAATTAACCATTTGTATGTCCTGTTGTTCTTTAACCAGCTCAATTTTTCTCTTAAGACTCTTTAGTTGTTCTTCATGTGTTTCAAGTTCCATATTTGTTATATTTGTAATTTGACTATTGCTTGTTAATAGTTCGTTTAGATTTATCTCTGGTACGTAGATCTCTTGCTCATTTCCTAATTCCATGGTGCTTTGCATTTTGTAATGTGCATGAATCAGATGTTTATCGTCGCGCATCATGCAACCTGTAGCTAAGGTGATGATGCCTGTATTTTGTAGTGTCTGTGACGTAATTCCCGCAGGACAGAAAATGCGCATAGTGCATTCCTCGCAACACGTAAACAACCAAGCTCCCTTACTGTGCAGTTTTTTCCAGTCATTGCTGCAATTCGATACCTTAGTGCGGCAGGTTGTTACTCCTCGATTGTTTATTATGCCTGCTTCGCACATTGTTGTGGCTGTTTTTATACTGTATATAGGTAGGTCAAGGTTGCATAGCAACAGCTGATTTGTGTTTACTTGTTCGCACGATGAAAGATGTTGTTGATCCAGTGGTATCATCATGTCTAGCTTCAAGTTAACGGCTATGTATTTGGTTGTTGGTATTATATTAATCATGGAGGTTCCCTTTATGTTGCGGATTGGGATGACTTCGGTTAGTTCGTACTGTTCGTCTGCTACTAACGGGATTTTTACTTCGAATATGATGAAGTCTTCGGTTAGTTTTCCTTGCACACTTGCTAGTTTATACATTTCCCGGATACACTTGAACTTGTTTGAGCAAGGGAGAGATAATCCTTTTGGGACTTGTCCTGATATGATGTTCAACTGTTTTTCGAACGCATCGGGTTTCAACAGGTGAGTGTCGACCTTGCCGTGACGAAGATCTGTAACTAGGCTGATCAACATGTCTTGTATTCTCCGCAAGTTTGTTACCATCATGTTTGCGGCAAGTGCAGTAGCAGTAAGGAACGTTGCTTGGTCTTGTTCGGTTTTCAGTTGTTGGAGCGAGTCTCTGAGACTTTTGTTGATGACAATGAACTGCCGGTTCATTACTTGCTCGTTCCTCTTCAGAAGGTTATATTCCCCTTCGATTATTGAAGTCTGTTGTTTGTACAGATTGTACAAGTGGTCTTCATTGCTGTGCAGTAGTTTGATGTCGTTGTTGTATTTTTCGGCGAATTTGTCATCAAGTACTCCAAATAGAGAGTTGGCAATGTTCCCAATTCCGTTTATGAGACCTCGCTTGCTACGTATTCCGTGGTCGGATTGTAGTACTACGTTGTAGTGTTTGAGCTCGTTTAGTTCGTGCTCGAGTTGTGTGGATATAGTCAAGTACGCTATATTTCGTTGACAAAGTCCGTGTAATTGCTGGACGTATTGTTCAACGGCAGAAGTACTTTTCCAGTAAGTTGACATGTTGTAGTATACTACCAGTCTCCATTCGTCTTGTATTATCTGTAAGTCTGCGGCTTTGTCAAAGTATACAAGGCGGGTCGGGTCTAGAGTTGTTACATTGACGAGTTGTTGCATGGACGGTGTCACACACGTAACCATCAGTACTAGTAACGTGCTTAGGTACTTGAGGACGTTACAGCTGGAAACACCCTTCTGTGCCCGTCTAGGGCTCACCCGACGTTGAGATGTTGATGACGTCGCCTCTGGTTGTGTTGGTTTGTTTTCTTTGTTGTTCCCGGTTTCAATTGGTAATCGGGACAATTTCGTTACGGGTCTCTTCATTATGTTGGATTTAGTTTTGAGCGTGACGACTCGTACCAAGTTATCCGGTCCAGGATGCGTCTCTATAACTCGCCCTAATAACCATCGGGCTGGGGCTATTTGTTCTTCCTTTACAAGGACGACGTCATTCACGGCAATGTTGCGTGTTGGAGTTTGCCATTTCCCTCGTAATTGTAAGGTTTGTAGGTAATCTTTGGACCATTTCTTCCAAAATTCCTTGTACATGTTTTCTGTCAGGCGCCATCGTAAAGTTAACTGGCTGTTGTCACTCTCTGACGTCATCGGAGGTGCCAGAACCGGTCCACCGACTAAAAAGTGGCCTGGTGTCAAGTAATCGATGTCGTCGAGGTCGTTTGTTAGGGCGACAAGTGGCCTTGAGTTGAGGCAGGCTTCAATTTGTACTAGCAAAGTAGTAAACTCTTCGTACGTAAGCCTTTGTTCCCCAAGGACGCGTTTTAGGTGGTGTTTCATACTCTTGACTGCAGCTTCCCATAGTCCTCCCGCTGTGGGCCAAGATGGTGCGTTAAAGTGCCATTCCATACCTTTTTCGGAAGTGTTGTTGATGAGGTCGTCGTTAACTAGAAGCTGCAGTGCCTCCTGGCGTTCTTTGGCTAGAGCTCTTGCTGCTCCGACAAAGTTCGTTCCGTTGTCACTGTAGATATGTTTTGGTGTTCCTCGTCGTGCGCATAGCCGCTTCAATGCTGCGAGGAATGTTATCGTGCTGAGATCTGACACCAGCTCCAGGTGGATGGCTTTTGTGCATAAACAAATGAAAATCGCGATGTAGGCTTTAACTGTTTTAATGCCGCGACCTTTGTTAGCCTTTATTTCAACGTGTCCCGTGAAATCCACGCCCGTGTGTGTGAATGGCCTTGAAGGTGTAACTCGAGGCGTTGGTAAGTGTGCCATTTGTTGATTGCTGCGTTGCGTTTTGTAGCGGTGGCAGGTGACACATTTGTTGAGTTGCTTCTTGATTGGTTTCATGCCGCCAAGTATCCAATATTTGTTACGAAGGTTTCCCAAAGTAAGCCTGGCACCGCCGTGGAGAGTATTCTTGTGGGCTTGGTCAATCAGGAGGTCTGATAACTTGTGTTTGTTTGGTAAAATTATTGGATGTTTTTGGGAGTCGTTTAACTTAGCATGTTCAAGTCTTCCTCCCACTCGAAGAATACCTTGTGCGTCTAGCATTGGGCTTAAACTCAACAGTTTGCTTGTAGCCCGTACCTTGTTATGTTTGTGTAGGTATGCTATTTCATCGCCAAATGTATTGTTCTGTGTAGTTTTCACAAGCAGGTGCTGAGTCTGCACAATGTCTTCCGTAGTTAAGTGTGACCTGTGTATGGCTCTTGTTGCGTCACGCGAGTTGTTTATGAATCGTCTGATCCAGCTGATGACTCGGGTTGCATAAGTCATCGTGCTGTATTTTTGCAGTAGTTGCTCGATGAGTGGCGCGTCTATTGTTTGTATTGCGCAGGTTTGACCTCGTTTATTTTTCTCTTCGTTCGTTGTAAAAATACCTTGTTTGGGTATGTTGTTGTCTTGAAGCCAGGTTGGGCCTTTCCACCACAGTTCGTGAGCTATCAAGGCTGATGGTGAGATTCCTCTGCTTGCGCAGTCCGCAGGATTGTCTTCGGACTTGACATGGGCCCAGGAGTTGGGTGGTGTTATTTGGATAATTTTTGTGACTCTGTTGGCTACGAAACTCTTCCAACGGCTCACATCACCATGTAGCCAGCCAAGCACCACCATAGAGTCCGTCCAGCAATGTATGGTGTGGATCTGCGAGTTGATGGAGTTTTTTACTTTTTCGATCAGTCGGGCTAGTAGTACTGCACCACATAACTCCAGTCGTGGCAGAGAAATAGGCTTTTTCTGTGGGGCTAATTTTTTTTTTAGCTGCTACTAGCCTTATCATCTGTTTACCTTCTTTATCAGTGGTCTTGCAATATATGACACATGCATAGGCTCGTTCTGATGAATCACAGTAGCCATGAAGTTCGAAGGGTTGTTGGGTGTCGCCGATCCAGCGTGGTATGGTTATGTCGTGTATGTGTGCGAGCTGATTGCGGAATTGCTCCCATTCTTGCTGTATCTTTAGTGGGAGTTTATCATCCCAGCTCGTTGTAGTTGACCAAGCATGTTGAAAAATTAGCTTGGCTTTCACTGTTACCGGTGATAGCCAACCAAGTGGGTCATACAGTTTTGATATATCCGACAGTAGTGTGCGTTTTGTGTCGACATCACGTTTGTTGCAGAGTGGTATTTGTTTGTAGGTAAACTGATCCGTGCGCGGGTTCCAAGTGATGCCTAGCGTTTTGTTGGTGTCTGCATCCTTGAAGTCGAACATTTTTTGGCTTATCAATTCATCGGATAAGCCTTCAAGTAGGCGCGTTTCGTTGCTAGCCCACTTTCGTAAGTTGAATCCACCGCCCTTCAGCATTGTTATAAGTTGACTTCGAGCTTTCTGTGCTGTTATGAAGTCGTGACTCCCGCCTATTAAGTCGCCCATGTATAGCTGATTGGACAGAATAGCCGCCGCCAAGGGGTACTGTGCGCCGTCATCCTTTACCAGTTGCCTTATGGTGCGCATTGCCAGGAAGGGAGCGGACTTGGTACCATATGTTACTGTAGTCAGTTGTAACTCTTGTAACGGCTCTGTGACTGAATCCCTCCACACTATTTTTTGTAAGTGTTGGTCTTTTTCCTGAATACGTATTTGTCGGTAGAATTTCTCAATATCCGCTGTGTACACGTATTCAAATGCCCTCCATCGTAGAATAATAGCTTGTAAGTCTTGTTGTAAGTTAGGCCCGCATTCCATCAGTTGGTTTAAACTGTGTCCCGAGCTAGTGGTTGCTGATGCATTGAAAACCACTCGGAGTTTGGTTGTCGTTGAATCGGGTCTCATTACTCCATGATGGGGTAGGAAACAGCTTGGCGTGTCCGGCTCTGTGCACCTTTTCATATGTCCTAGAGCTTTGTATTCGCCGATGAAAGCCTTGTAGCTTGAAGCGAGGGTTTCGTCTCTTGTCAAACGTTTTTCCAATTGCTTGAATTGCGCGACTGCTTGTGGCTTTGATCGTCCTAAATATTGCTCGAAATTGGTCTTCATGGGGATTCTCACTTCATACCGCCCATCTTCTTGTCTTTTTGTTGTATCAGCGTACAGCCTCTCGCAGTACTCCTCATCGGCAGTCGTAGACTGGTCGTCTGATATTATCTCTTCAATTTCCCAGAAACGAGAGATATCGCTAGTGTCCACCACGACATGACAGTTGAAAGTATTCGTATTTCCAACTAATACCCAGCCGAGCTTTGTTTGTTGTGCTATTGGTGCGTATATGTTTCCTCGAGTAATGTTGCTCATGACTATGTCGCCATATACCCCAGCATCAAGTAGAATGTCAATCGGCCTTGATAAGTTGAATTGTGGGTCGGCCAGGTTAATGTTTTCTATGTGAGGCCAATCTTGTTTTTCGAAGGAGTAGTTAGGCAGGTTGTTGAGTAGTTTAGCCATTACTAATGCCGGCGTTGAAAACTCGTAATCTCCGTAAAGAGACTTACAGTCCAACTGAACGGTCCCGTTGCTCTGGCTGGCATATGCTCCGATCCCTGACACAGTTGAGTTGTGGTTGCGTCGCGGAAGCCCAAGTCGTTGCACAGCCGATTCTGTTATAAGGTTCAGTTGGGAGCCTTGGTCTAGAAGGCATCTAAGTACGGTGTAAGTTCCATCTGCAGCCTTTACTTTAAGTTGTACTGTAGCCAGTAAAACTTCGTTAAAATTTCCTGACACGTGATTGGTTTTTCGCTGCATGTTGTTGTTTGTCACGCCTTCGGCCATTTGGCTTGACGACAGTGTCGCTGACGTAGTATCGCGGACTAGGTCATGTAGCGTGGTGTGATGTGCGCCGTTACACACTTTGCATCTTTTCTGCGAGTTGCATTTCTTTCCGTTGTGCGGATACATGCAGTTTTTGCAAATGTTCAATTGCTCAATTGTCCTAATTTTTATGGCTGGCGTCATTTCTTGAAACTCTTTACAGTAGAGCAAGATGTGGCTTGTTTTGCAAACTGGTCAATTTCTGTCGGAGCTTGTATGGTTTGCTTTGGGGTAGCGTCTGTATCTGTTGTACGCATCCCTTGGTACTGTTGTCATCGAGGCCCCTTTATTTGGGGTGACGTCGGCATCTGTTTGTTTGTTGGGTTTACTTGGTTTCTTCACTACTGACTCCAGCGCCGTGAACTTCCCTTCGATGAACTGGATGAATTCCTTGAAGTCGGGAAGCCCTCTTGGATTTTTCCTCGCCTCCATGTAGTCAGCGTAGGTCTGAGTGTCTAGTTTTGCTGCCAGAATGTGCACCAAAATCGGGTCCCATGTTGCCGTGTCGATGCTCAAGTTACGCAACGCGTGCACGGTTTCGAGACTGGTGTCGTGTAGGCGCTTCAGCTCGTACGCGTTTTGATTTTGAATCGTAGGTTGACTCATCAAAACTTGCATTTGCTTGGTGAAGAGCATCTGCAAGTTATTGTACCTATGGTGGAGGATTTCCCAGCAGGAGTCGTAGTTGCTCTCGGAAACAGACAGATGTTGCACAAGGCGCTCAGCTTCTCCTTTTAGCTTCCCTTTCAGGTGTTGCATCTTCTGCCCCTTCGAGAGGGAAGGGTTATTATGGATAGCCGCGATGTATAGATCGAGGAATGTCGGCCATTGTGTGTAGTTTCCAGAGAATATCGGTATTTCGATCCTTGGCGCACTATCCCGTTGTTGGACAGCGTGGTTGAGTTTGCGGTTGAGACCTCGTTTTGTGCACTCGTATGTTTCTTCGTACTGCGAGAACTCGAGCTCGTAGTTTACGTCGCTACCGACGAGAACGTTGTCGAGCTGCCAGTGCACTTCGTCAATCGCCCTCCATCGCGATTCGAGGACCCTAAGCTTGTCTTCTATCTCCCATTTCTCAATAATGTCAGCAGTACGCAAGTTGCTGACGAAACGTGAGAAGGCTCTAAAGTTGGTTGCTTGTTGATTTTTTAGCTCGTCCGATCTCGATAGGACTCCAGTGTTCTTGTTCTCTTCTTCTGGGCGACTCGCGAGTTCCGCAGTGCTTGTTGACCATGTTTGCAGCTTATGTTGTATGTTTGAGTAGTTCGACTTGACCCTGTCGTATACTTTTGTTGTGTAGTATATGTCGGTCTGGTCTATGGCGCCCTGTAGCACGCCATGATTCATTTCGAATTCGTTCCAGTGCGCCTGGAGGGTATCCAGTCTGCCCCGGATGTATGTGGCGGTTTTGCGGTCAGAGCCATCTTTTCCGAAGTTGACACCAATTTTTCGGATGCCCTCTGCGATGATTTCCTGCCGCTTGAGAAGTTCTTGTTGCCTGGCGTCCATAATTGTTGCACGAGTATGTATGCGTGTAGTGGATGGACGTTAGCTCTGTTGACTTCACTGTTGTATGGTTGTATGTAGTTCCCGAACCACCAAATGTTGATGTTTCCCACGGCGATCGCAGGGTCCGAAGGAATCTCTCCGTACGATATTGTGCGCCTTCTCAATCTGACTGGGGCGATCCGCTTGTGGAAGACCAGTCAAACCGATTCGCTATCGTAAGTAGAAACACTTCGTACCTGTGCGACTTGCAGGACTGTTTGCTCCAGTAGTGGCAATCCGGCTCGAAGGACCATAAATGTACGGGCAGCAGCTCCGCACACTGAGATGTAGGATGTAGGTGGATGAATCACTCGGGATGTGTACAGGAAATAAAATCACTGTTTTGTGTCCGATAATGATTGACCATTTATTTAATAAAACAACGAATTATATAATGCCAAAAGTAGGTGGCTTGTGGCGGGCGTAATAGCTTAGTCAGCGAATGTACATAAATCGGTGAATTAGCAACTGCTTGATCAGGTAAAAACTAAAACAATAAATATCATGTGGCGATGCTCGTACAATGGACAAGCATCAAACATGTATTTACTGTTGACATCACAAGCTAAAATTATCTTCAATCCATACTTTGCGGGTTTATTTGGTATGTACATTCGAAATGGACATCGCCCTCTGAACGCCAGTAACTGTTCATCAATCGTTACATACGAGCCTGGTTTATAAAGGTCTCGACATCTCTGTATAAAAATCTCCCAGATGTTTCGAATTGGTGCAAATTTGTCATGTTTTTTTCTATCTTCACGAGTCCTACGATCATCAAAATGGAGACAACGCAAAAGGAACTCAAAACGATCTAAACTCATTGCAGCTATATATTTTGATGGGTACGTATTTGAATATCGAAGATTAAAATACCTACGCTTAAAATACCAATGTTCAAAACATCGAAAATTTAAATATCGATTATATCAAAATGTCGAAAATTGTTATACCTAAGCTTAAAACGTCGAAGATTGAAATGCCGAGTGATTAAAATTTCGAATGATTCAAAATATCGAATGACATTATGCCTAAGTTCAAAATATCAACATTTCATACATCTAAATTCATAATATCTACGTTAAAAATACCTACTAGTTGAAATACCGAAAAAAAATTATATAGGCAGTATGAGTGTATTCATAAATGTAGGTAGATGTGAAATTCTCACACCCTGCAAACCCGTTGCTATTAAGAGTCATTAGTCTGTTTACTGCGTAAATGTAACGTACAGTTTATAGAATATTATAGATTTATTATGTCGGAACACGTATTAGAAGTTTTAAAAACTCAAAAAGGTGGATTTAAAGTGCATCTAAATGGTTTTACTTATACGAAAAATCGATGGAGCCAAGATAAAATATATTGGGATTGTGAATATAAAGTAAACCGTTTATTTAAGTGCAAATCACGATTAATAACCAACATTTTTACGGAAGTACATTGTGCAACATTGATATCGTGCAGTGGCGAACATAATCATGAAGGGAACCCTATGAGAGTGAGTGTCGCTGCTAACATTGATAATTTAAAAAGTAAAACGGCAGAACAACCTACCGTTAAAACTTGTCAAATATTACAAAATCATATTGCATCTACCAGTGCCGCTATTGCAACGAAGTTACCAACTAAAGAATCTTTAAGGCAGATGATTATTCGTGAGAAAAAAAAACAACTAAAAATACCTATGGAACCCACAGAGTTCGACTTTGACATAGATTTCGAGTCGACAATGCTCAATAAAGCTAATTTTGTCATTAAACAAAGAATTTTTGCTCAAAATAAAAGGGTTGTACTATTTAGTACAAAGGAGTTAATGAAATATCTGAGTGAAGCAAATTACTGGATAATGGATGGTACTTTTGCAATCGTACCACAGATATTCCAACAATTATATACAATTCATGGTTCGATAAACAATCATGAAAAAACATTTCCTTTACTGTTTGCGCTTTGTACCCACAAAGATAAGCCGTCCTACGACATCATGTTTGATTTAATGATTGAGTACTGTACAGAAAATGAAATTGTATTGAACCCATCACATGTAATCTCTGACTTCGAAAAAGCTCCAGCCTTAAGTTTGCGCCAAAATTTCGAGTCAATTACTTTGAAAGGATGTTTTTTTCATCTGAGACAAATATTGTATCGTAAAATCCAAAAAGATGGATTGGCTTCAAAATACAATACCGACAATAAATTCAACCAGGAAATAAAGTGTCTTTTAGCGTTGAGTTACATTAACCATAATAATGTAGTTATGTATTTTAACAATTTAATAAAAAGTCTTTCAAATGACAGTCTCAGAATTGCACAATGGTTTGGTGAAAACTACGTCATTGGCAAAAATAACCAACAACCAAAGTATAGTCCAAACTTTTGGTGTCAAAATCACCAATCTACGATACCGCGCACTCAAAATAGTGCTGAATCCTTCCATCACCATATTAATGAAATATGTTCTAAAAGACATATTGGTTTTTACCGTTTAATATCAGAGTTAATGAAGGAAACAAAAGTAAATTTAATTGAAATTCAAAAAATCCTTAACGGAGAAACAGAGCCTAAAAAAAGGAAGAAGACGAAGTGTGCGAACACGATGAAAAAAATTAGTAACATATTGGAAAATATTACAGAGTACTCTTTTGTGGAATTGTTAATGGCTATAGCTTCAAATCTTTAAAGTATTTAGACCGGTATTTTTATAGTTGATTTTTGACTTATGTTTTCGATTATTATTATTCAATAAAGAGAAGGATTTTTTGTTTAATATTTTGTATTATTGTCACTGATTATATTGTACATTTGCGTACAAATGTGTTTTATTTTGGGTTTTTATTATGTAAAAATAGGAAAGGAGGTTTTCCTTGTTTTTTTTGTAACCCACCTAGTAACTGATTACCATCTAGCAGCAAACAAGCATGCAGCAATCATGCAACATGCAAGCAAGCATGGTTTCTGTCACGGCTCCGGCGCTGCAGGGCTCCGGCAGTCCCACGCGAGCTTAACGTCGCAGATGGTCTAAACGCTCACCACCGCAGCTTCGGCTTGTTGGCCGGCTTCGCCGGCCAACCTCAGCTGCGGCGGCGGGTGTTAAAACCACCTGCTCCTCAGCTCGCGGGCTGCCTCGCCCCTCCGCGCCTACGCGATTCTAAATTACACTCTAGGGGTAGGGCAGACAAGACTACGTGGAGTCGGTTTTGCAGCGATACGTTTCTGTCACTAACTTTAGTAGCACAACATATTGACTTTCAAGAAAATATTTTAATTTAAAGACCTAAATAATACCTTCACGATTGACCTATGCTTGTACACTAGACACTGATTTTCATGGATAAAATAGGTCAAAATTGTTCCAAAACCGAATTGGGGCACCCCGAATTTACGTAGTCTTTTGGCTGTTACCCCTAGAGTGTATATAAAAATCCGGAGGCGCGAAGGGAGGACAACCCCCGCCCGCTGTAACAAAGCATAGGCACCCGTGGGAGCCGTAGCGGCTGAGGCTGGTCGCCGGAGGCGACCAGCAAGCCGAAGCTGCGAAGGTGAACATGGGTGCCTATGCTTTGTTACGCAAGGGCGAAGGGGTTGCACTTCCCGTAGCGCCGGAGACGTTGCAGAAGCAACCTTTTTCCACTCATACTACTTACATCAAATTTTTTTCGATATTTTAACTTGTAGGTACGTATTTTTAGGGTGAATTAATGAATGTATTAAATGTTGAAAATTAACCCATTTTTACACGTAGGTATATTCATTTTCGATGTTCTATGTACCCATCGATATTTAGGACGTTCGATAGTTTGTACTTCGATATTTAGGACATTCGATAATCTGTATTTCGGTATTTGGATCTTTCGATGTAACTTTTGTAGGGGTCATAAACAAAACAGGGATATAAAATTTAAAAAAATAAAAATGTCAACTTTTTTATAAAAAATCAGCATTTATTATCGGAAATATCAAAATAATTATCCCGTCCACAAAATCAGAGATCAACACCTTATTTTCATGAAAATATGCGACATTTTAGTTCTTATGTGTCCACCGAAAAGACTACATAATCCACAGGAAAGTCTAAAATCAAGCTTTTAATCAACAAAATAAACTCTATCACTTCGTAAACTTTACTACTAAACTACTAAACTTTACTTTACTTCTTCATATTAAAAATAAAACAACAATCCAAAATAATCAATCAAAAAAAAATTATACTTTTACGTCCACAGAAGTGACGTCTTTTCCGATACCATAATTATTATATTGACTTGTGGAAGTTTTATTAGAGACTCAAAAGTCTAATCATTTAATATGGACATAAAATTGACATTTATGTTATCCCTACAAGATTGTCCAGGCAGAACATTATAAAAGTAGGTACGTGAGGAATTACTTTTATAATATATCCCGTAAAAAAAAACATTTATAAATAATTGTTTTTACAAGGTAGTGCAGAACCTTGTAAAAGCAATTCAGAAACTTTTTATGGACTATATTTATATAAAAATTAATATAAAAGCTAGTAGCAAAATAAATACTACAGCACTTTAAAATATAGATTCTTCATCTTCACTGTCTGTGTAAGGATTAATGAACGGTTTCTTAGGTTTTTGCGGAGGGAGAACCAATTCTTCTTCGTCTTCTGTGTCTGTTTCATAATTAATCGTCTGTCTTACATGTCGCCGCGGAAATATAATATCCGAATCTGAGTCATTGGAATCTGAAATAAGCCTCAATCTCTTCTTAGGACGAGCAGGGAAACTTTGTGAAACTCCTTCTTCTGGTGTGACTGGAATTGATCTGTATGATACTGTAGAAGCATCAGGTGTGGCTATATTTCTTGGAGATAAATTTACGGCCTCAGACACAAAACTAACGGGAGTGTTTGATCTTGTACTTCCTGCAGCTTGAAGATTTATTTGTCCGATTTCAAAATGAGGACATATTTTCGTTGGTGCGCAAGACATACAACTTAGTCTTCTTGCATGTAATGTATTCGGCTCACTTCGACTCCAAGACAGTTGGTGTATCTTTAATGTGCCCTTAAAAGCTTTCATTCTACTCTCATCAGCAATGTATTGAATATCTTGTATATTCGGGTCACCAATTCCATAAATCTCTATTCCTTTGCAGTTATCTTTTAAACAGGACATAAGAGAATCATAATCCGATACATCTTTGCCCATTGCAACCGAATGATCACACAGCCTTTTTATACATCCACCTACTCCATCAGGAGCTCCTTTTCCATGACCTTTTTCGCTGTAGTGCCAAATAATAGTATTAACGTTATTTAATTCTCTGCCTATGAACTTGGCAATAAAATAAAACATTAATTTATTACGGTACTGAGTTGTGGGTCCATCACTTAATATATGTAACTCTGACAAGTTTGGACTTATTTCTTCAATTCTTTGTAAGACAGGTCTAAGATGAGCACATATCATTACAGGATCATGCTGCAAGTTTTCTGATATAGAACACATTGAAGTTGTCGTAAAAGACCTTTCTTGAGTTTCTGGTCCACTGCTGTAGTAAACGCATGTGTGAAGTGACAGTTGAGGCTTAGAACCACCAAAATGGGCGGATTGGACTTCAGCACCATATTTGCAGTTATAATTCTCCGAGAAATCAATATGTAACAACCCTTGAAAAGAAGATAGTTGTTGTTTAATAGTTTGTATTGTATTGATTTGATGAATCATATTAGCAACGTGCTGCATGTAAATTGGTAAATTAGAGTTGAATATTTTGATAAGAGATCCATTTGTGGTTTTAACAGTTTCTTTAACACATTTGTTGCACTGTTTCAATTTACCTTTGATAACTACATCAACTTTTTTGACAATCCATCTCTCGTAAGTTATGTGATCATTTTCATTACTTAAGTTAAAAGTGAGTTTCTTATCATGGCAGTCCTCGCATGTTCTCTCTAGGCATTTTGGATTTAATGTTTCATTGCAGCAAAGTACTCTAGCCACACGTGAAGCAGAACCATGAGATATAATTTTTGCCTTATGAAGTGATCGGACAATATGATCAGTGTTTTCATGTAACGCACACAAACACGTATTTCTTGCAGATGCTTTCGGAAACAACACCCAAAATGGACGGTATCTTCTAAACGTCTGATAAGAAATTTTAATCCCCGTTTTGTTTTGAAACTGTACATGTAAATTTAACAAAGTGTCATTTAATAATCGAATTTGACGTTTACTTTTCTTTCGGGTTATAGTTTCATTTTTACCAGAAGTTAATCTACTGCACTCATCTTGTATTAAAAAATCATGCACAGCTTGTCTCATATCCTTTTTTAATACTGTGTTTTTAGAACTATCCATTTTCCCATTGTTTTCTTTCTTTTTTTCTAGCCTTTTTATACGCATCTTGTATTTTCTTATTTGTTTCCTCATTGCCAAGACCTTTAAATTTAAAGTTACATTCTCTGCTTTCAATTTTCTCTTATTACGAGCAGCAATTGCCCTTCCAACTTCAGCACGTGAAAATGACGAAGTAGGACTTGACGGTGGAGTATCTTCTTCTAATAGGGCAGCGGTGGCTTTTCGCATTTTTAATAATTCACGACGCCTTTTTGATTTCTCACGCCACATTTTCCTAATTTGACGCTGCTTTCTCGGAGTAAATTGATCAATCGTCATAATTTCACCTCTTTCTTTCTTCTTATAGTACCTTTCTCTATCTTTCTTGCGTATCTCTTCAATAGCACCATCGCTCAGTTTTGCACGCGCTCGTCGCATACTCATTTTTTTTTGTTCACGTCGCCTAATCTTCTTTTCTTCATCAGTTAGTTGCCTAATATTTCTTGTTCTAGGCATTATTAGCTGAAAGAGAAATCATAACCCACATGTACAACCAATTTGAGCAACAGCAAGCGTTAACAAAACAGATTATGTTAAAAATGCTTAATAGACGAAATCGAACATAATAATAGCTTCTATTTAGCGTCATGGAGTGCGGGCGATGCACAGGTGCTAAGCCAAAACTAGCAACACGGGTTTTTAATTCTTATTTGTGTCATAAAAAGTATAAGTTGCAATAGATGTCACTTCCGTGGACATGGTCTTTTCCGTGGACATTGTGTCCACCGAAAAGTTTGTCCACGGAAGGGATTAACAAACTAAAATTGTCTTTCAAACCACAAAATTTTGAGGTTACAATATGGCGCACCTGGTTTTTGCAAATAGCCTCCCATATTACACCAAGTTCAACCAACAATGTATTTTTCATGCCAGTACTTACCTAAATATGAATGGAACAGAAAAGTTGCAACGATCTTTTACACAAAAGTAAAATAACACTTGTTTATAGAATTTTGCAAATAAATTTTCACAGAGCGTTAACTTTCACCACTTAAATTTTTTACTCAAACTGACAGCTCGACAGTATTGCCAACCAAAATAAACAAACTACGGCTGCGTTCCATTTCACAAATATTGAATATACAATTTAGTTGGACCACGGAAGGGGTCGTCAAATCGGTAACAACATGTTTAAGTCTTATTAATGCCGTTGTCCTTTGTATTAATTTTTTATAATAACGTAAAATAAGAACTTTAAGATGTTGGTAATAAATACATTTGAAAATATATTCACACTTTTATTTTCAAGTATTTTTTTAGTTAACGCAAACTTATGAACCTAGGTTGGGCACGGTCCACGGAAGGGGACCAGAGTCTCACTTTAGTTTTAATATTTTAAAGTCAATTAAATATTATCAGGATATTGTATCTTAAATCATTAAAATAAATCAACAGTTAATTTATTAAACAAAAATATAAATGTATGAAGTATTTAATAACATTTTTTTTTAAAGTCACATTTTTTTTGTGTGTTTTGTTTATGACCCGTAGATATTTAGATTTTAGATATATTGGACGTAGGATATTTAACCATTCGATACTATAAACTTTCGTTATTTTAATTTTCGGTTTTATGGTCGTTCGATTTTTCCATTTTCGATGTTATGAACATCGATATTTTAACAGTAGGTATTTTAATCTTCGATATTCAAATACGTACCCATTTTGATCCGCAAAGTACAGGATTAAAAAGTTCTTTAGTTGGTAAATCGTTATTGCCCATAGCGCCACTAAAAATTATAAGTCCGAGAAGAGCCTCCCGTTCTGCTTGTCTAGTCGGTGCAATAGTCGAGCTTTGCTGTTTATATTTGCTGGCTTTGACTGAAATATCTTCATTGGTGCGTAGGAGTATTTCATCCCACATGTCAGGAGTGAAAAACTTTTCAAAGCATTCTAAAGGTTTTATGACATCCCTTCCATCTAGTTTTGGACCAGGAAAAATGTGGACTATGTTCCTGGCAACAGTTCTATTAGACCTTGGTCTACCAGAAGTATCTCTAGCCCAAATATAGTTGTTCTTACCTCTCACAACAGGCGTAGAAGGCAAAACAATGAGCTCCTCCGTCGTCTGTGTTTCTGAAGTAGGTGATGTTTGTGGATTTGGTAAAGTGCTTCCGGATGATGACGGTATTGAGGAGCTTCGGTCTTGAGGATCAGGGTCATCTAGCACAATATTTTGTAACTCATTTTCGAGTCGGTATGGAACAAAAGTGGGATCAACCACACTGTCATCAGAATCGTAATCCGCGACTTCTAAATTATCCTCGGTCTCACTATCAGAGGTGTCATCTTCCAAGCAATTTGCTATCTGCTGCTCGTTGAGATCCATCTATGAAATAAAACATGTATTTTATATCTTATAATAGTGAGTAAAGAAAGAAAAAACTCAAAAATGTAAATTAAGTCAATAGTAAAAACCCTACCTTTAATACTAATGATCGCCTCCCAGGCGATCACGTAGGCAATATCTCGGGAACGCTGTATCCCCGCCGAGCGCGCAAGCTCTCCCCGCCGCGTCGTGGGCTACACTGAGTTGGCGCGAAAGCACGGCGCGACACGTCCCCGCAATTTCAAAATAACCAGAAAAAACCGACCGCGGGCGGCCTCTCAGGCGATGATTAGTACTCTAGGGTTAAACTGCCAGACCAAGAATAAAACTGAAACAATAGGTACACAGTCCTCATATCCACAATAATGAAAAAAATATAATACTCTTTATGGTAAATATTCATGTCTAAAATAGTTAGCATAATAAAATCAACATTCACCGTGTAAATTTATTGGAGCAATTCAATCCCAAGCTTTTTTGTCCTCAATATAGTCTTTCACAGTATAATAGGCTTTCCGGCATAGTTTCCGCTTTATAAAAGATTTGAATTTATTAAAGCTTAGATCTTGAATGTGGCTAGGAAGTTTATTATAAAAACGTGTACATTGGCATCTAAACGAGCCACCTATTTCCTTGAGCCTGGTTGTAGGAACAACAAAGAACAATGCCCACTTCCCATACATTTAAAAACCTGATAATGAAAGTGTATGTGTAGTTATAAGGTATAGTAGAAATACTACCTGTAAGTTTATAAAATAATGTCGTATAGTCATTTTTACGATTTAAGCGCTACGAAGGTCAAAAATATGAATGTTACTTTTTAGGTTACGATTTTCCGTTACGTTAGAAATAAATGTGCTAGAAATAATTATTAAGGCTCAGAGTTTAGTCTAAAATAGGAACAGTTTCATAGCTATGGTATAAAGCGTCTTTTTTACTTTGTGAATTCGAAACCTACTGCCCTTACGTCACTGCTTAGACTCTCGATGATTGTCACTATAAATTGAGTGTCGAGCATGAACTGCTGTTTATCTAGCACACATTTCTATACCTCTAAAAAGTCTACCTTAGTTCTTGTATTGCCAAAGTGATCACTTCTCCAACCAACACATTTCTTTGGCCTAAGGTATATAGGTACATACATGCCTGATGAACAAAACGGGAAAAACAAATAAAACACTATGTTATAATGGAATGGTTTATTAATTATCATCATTTTCATCTAAATCTCTTATAACTACGTCATCCAGAAATTCTGCTGGAGCAGAGATATTTTCTTGATACCTAGCCCATCCAAGGTACCACACTAATTTCATAACGTGAGCGCAACACCCAATGGTTCGTCGGCCGACCACACAATTACAACAATATTCGACTATACCAGCTCTGCCAGACACATTATTTTCTATTATAATGTAGACATAGTATTGTTTTCTTTAAATGTGCCTGGACTTAATTTTTCCTCTTATTAATGTTATTTCAGCACTTCCTCTCAAGTTATACTGAGAAAAATCTTATGTGTCCCTACATATTTCTATTCTATATGATCCATGAAATCGAATATGTTCCCCGTAATACGATCTGGCTTGCCTTATCTGATATGTACCTAGAGCAAATAGTATTAACTCACTATAACTTAATCTAGGAAATATAAATAGATTACCTCGGTCTGTTGTTATACTCTGAAAAACAGTAGACCTTCTATTCATATTTAGTTCCTCAACCAATAGAGCTAAATTATTTTCAAAATTAATTCTCTCTCTAATTATTGTAACTATTTCATTCGAATCATCTCTATCACGAAGACGAACACCAAATCGGTTAAGGATACTGGCAGCTATCTTGTACATCCACCCTTAACAAACGTCACGTAAGGCCGCAATACTGTCAAGGGTGTGATAATACATGAAAATATATGATAAGTAAGGGAAGTTGCTAAGACCTACACGCCTAACAGTCCCTACGACTCTAAGCCCTATAAGCCCTACAGCCCTAACCTATCATATACCTAGTGTGATAGATAAATATATAAATAAGTTCAGGATGTCTGCACCATGCGACCTAAGGTTACAGACGGATGTTGGACAGGAATTCCAGGTTGGGGAAGGGTACACTCACTGCCAGTCCCGCAGACTCACGAGACTGATCAGAGATGGCTAAAGGTGTCTTGGCCACAGTGAGGGGTAATGAGACAAGAATATAAAATTCAAATCTGATTTATTAACAGTATGTTACAGCTTATATACTATAGTTTCATAACACACACTATTATACAAATTCTTTGTGTTCTGTACGTGTGAGATGCAACCAAATCAATATTTTAACTGGGCCGCGCGTGAGCCGGGCCGAGTGCTGAGTCAATGTCCAAAGGTAACATTGAACATTCTGGCGACTCTCAGGAACAGGATCCTATTTGGTACAGCTCGATGGTTTCGTATGGTCTGGCCTGGCCGTGATCAGTTTGTTGTGCCTGCGTGGGCACTCTGCGTGGTATGCCGTACGGTTGCTGTGTTCGCTGCGTGTGTGTTGTGCTGCTGATGATCGTTGGTTGCCGCACAGTTGGCGCAGTGTTTCTTCTTGCTGCAATGATGGCTCGAAGTTGATTCAACAGCTGTGGACCGAAGTAAATTAAAATACATGCTAAAGTGATAATTACGAGTGAAGTACTGATGCTAGCTATGTATGTGTTAGATTTTACTTGTTTCCAAATTGTGTTATATAACTGTGTTTGTAAGTTTGTTTCGGATTTGACTAAATGATCGAAAACTCCTTTTGACCTGTCTAATACTAATTCTTCTTTGGATATATCTTTTACGTTTGTTGGTAAAATCTGTGTATTAAGGGAGAAGTTCGTTGTTTTAGAATAAGAAGCTAGCACTGTCATAGTTGATGTTCTTTTTGCGGCAAGTATGTTATGAAGTGTCTTAATGACGCAATTCTCGGAGATATGTAAAACTCCGACATCTTGAATCGTAATTTCTTTTCTTTGACCGTCACACATAATTGATACGGCTACAGATTTTGTTGTAATGAAGAGCCAAGTGTTTTGCATGAATAATTGTTTCCATACAACATCTGTCGATATTTTGTAGGTCTTTGATGTGCATTGGGTTTGGGTGTGGTTCTCAGTTTTAAAGAGTTGTTCAACTATGCAATTTTTATTTAATTGCATGTTCTTGACAGCTACAGGATAGCAAACAAACTCTGTATTACTACGAAGACAGTCTTTAAATTCTTCTTGACTAAGTTCAAAGTAATGCTCGTTGTTGTAATCAAAACCCATGACTGTCTGCTGAATGGTCAAGCACTCGAATGATCCATCTGTTTTTCTCTCTGGAATAGGTGTAACGTGTATCAGCGTATATTTTGTTACATCGTGTATTGGGAAATAAGCGTACACTCTTATGTGCGTGGTATTTACGTTCATCTCAGTTTGTATTATTTGTCCCTGAATAATTTTTAAGTTTGATGGTAGTTTTTGATTAGCCATTTTTATGATGTTGCTGATGTGTCTTGGTGTTAATATACTATATACTGTTGCTTTCTGTACATTAATTTCAAGTAACCCTGTATAGTAGTCCATAATTTCATTTATATAATTGTTTGCTAACTCGTAGGTTTGCATTACTTGGATCTTAATATGATTTTTGTCAATTGATTTATACCAAACATTGTTTCCATTCATGAACGAAATTGCTTCATTTAATTTTGCTTGGAACTTCTCTAACTTTTTCTGGATTTTCTCTTCAGTTTGGTTTACACCTGTGATAGTAGATATCATTATCTTTGTTTGATGATTGGCAGCGTCTATAAGTTTCTGCTGGTTGTTATTTAATGTATCTATGTCTCTGTATACTTCATCATTAACTCCAAACACCGATGTTAAGAGTTGTCCCAAGATACCTCTTTTCTTCCTCACACTCTTTATCTCTGTTAGGTATTCCTTTGTTTTCTCAAACTTTACTTTTTCTTCGTTTAGATGGTGATAAAATTCATTGCAATGCGTCTCCTTCATGATGTCTTGAGTATCCTTGCAAAGTTGTTGAAATTGTGATGTTATTTTTTCAATCCTTCTTTGGTCTATTTCCAAGTTTTGTCTCTCGTAATCTGTTTCAATTCTAAACGTTCCTCGATTAATAGTTGTGGTTCCTATTTTTTCAACATATAGTCCAGGATTTATACTTTTTAATGTGTATGTACTCGACACGGTGCCAATTAATAGAATAATTATTGTATGTAATAGTAATCCCTTTATCCAATTTTTCGGTGATCGTATACCTTTGTTGTTTATTGTGGCTGTTGATATGTTACATTGCGTAGACATTTGTCTGTCTTTGCCTGTTGTACCAATTTCTTTGTTTTCGTTCACAGGGAGCGGGATCAACGTATTAATTGATCTTTTCTGACAAGCTCCTGTTGATTTTTGAAGAGTTACTACTCTAACTACACCGTCATCTCCCGGGTGAATTTCTGTGATTTTTGCCAACGGCCATTTGTTTGGACTTATATTGTCATCTTTTATTAGTACTACGGTTCCTATTTTAGCATTTTCATGTACTTGTTTCCACTTGTATCTTTGTTGAAGTTGATGTAGATAGTCTTTTGTCCAACTATTCCAAAAATCTTTTTTCATTTTTTGAATCTGTTTCCATCTATTCACTAGGTCAGTGTTGATGTTTTCCATCGGATCTGGTATCCCTACTGCTTCTCGTCCAATAAGAAAATGGCTTGGAGTTAGTATTATGTTGTCATTTATATCTTCGGTTTGCGCACACAATGGTCTTGAATTCAAACACGCTTCAATTTGGTGGAGGAAGGTTGTCATTTCCTCGTATGTTAGTGTCGAATCTCCGATCACTCGACGTAAGTGATGTTTCACTGACTTTACGCCAGCTTCCCAGATCCCACCGAAATGTGGTGATGCTGGAGGAATGAAATGCCACTGAGTTCCTATGTTTGTCATTGCGTTTTGAAATTGCGGTGACTGCGTAATTTGTAATATTTCTTGATGTAAGAAGTTGGCTGCTCCTACGAAGTTTGTTGCGTTGTCACTGTACATGTGTGACACGTGACCTCTTCGTGCCATAAATCTGCGTAGCGCCGCGATAAATGTTTCTGTTGTTAAATCTCCCACCAGTTCTAGGTGTATTGCTTTTGTTGCTAAACATACAAAAACAGCAATGTATGATTTATATGACTTATGACCTCTCCCTTTCATAGTTCTTGTTTGTATTGGTCCCGCATAATCCACTCCAAAGTAACTGAATGGGTAGGATTGCGTTACCCGTGCTTTTGGCAGTATTCCCATTTTTTGAGAGTTTGTGTCTGCTTTGTATCGTATGCACTTCACGCATTTGTTGATTATACTCTTCACTTTCCTTTTTCCACTAATGATCCAGTATGTTTGTCGTAAATTAGCTAAAGTTAATTTATTTCCTCCATGCAATGTTTTTAAATGTGCGTCTTGTATAATCAATGACGTTACATGATGGTTATATGGTAAAAGTATTGGATGTTTCTGATTGTAAGGCAATTCGGAGTTTTGTAACCTTCCTCCAACTCTTAGTAACCCATCCTCGTCTACAAATGGATCTAATGTAGATAGTTTTTTATTTTTCTTCAATGGTTGTCCACTTTGTATAGTTTTCAATTCATCTTCGAATTCCTGTCGTTGTAGTTTCAAAAGTATTCGTTTTGTCGTCACTTTCAGTTCAACACAAGAAATTGGTTTATCTGTTGTTTGTTTGTTTGCAAATCTGTAGCAGTAAGACAACACCCTTATCATTTTATCTAAACTGGAAAATCTATTCCAGAGATCATTTTTCTCAATCTCAGTTGTAGTTGTATGACACAATTTTTTTTCTTCAATTGGCTGCGGCATACGTCTCGTGATAGGAATCTGATCGGTTTTTAACCATTGCGGACCATTCCACCATAAAGAAAAGTTAACTAATTTTTCCGGCTCCAGACCTCTTGAAACGATATCAGCCGGGTTATCAGCCGAAATCACATGGTTCCATTCTGCGTTCGGTAACAGTTGTTGAATTTGTGACACTCTATTGGCTACGAACGTTTGCCACCGTTCAGGCTCGCCTCTTATCCAGCCTAAGGTGATCATAGAATCCGTCCAACAAGATATTGTTGTAATCTTTTTGCAGTTAAGCGCTTCTTTAACTTTTTCCATCAAACCGGCTAGTAGTAGTGCAGCGCATAACTCAAGTCGAGGTAGAGTAGTCTTTTGTTTCTTTGGTGCCACTTTCGATTTTGCTTGTAATAATGTAATGTAGTAGATGTTATTGATTTTTACACGGCTGTATACCACCGCTCCGTAAGCTTTTTCGGAAGCGTCGCTGAAACCATATAGCTCAATGTCTGTGCTGTCTGTTACGTGACACCACCGTGGAACTTTAATTTTTTCTATACTTTTAAGTTGGTTTTGTATTTCAATCCATTTTTCTGGAGTATGTGATCAACAGGTTGATCCCATCCTATGTCGTTCGTCCAGAGTTCTTGTATAAGCAGCTTCATTTTAATTATAATTGGTGCTAACCAACCCAGGGGATCGAATATTTTCGCAACTTCTGACATAATCCATCTTTTTGTTGGTGTTCTATTTTCCGTTATAGTTATTTGGAAATAAAAACTGTCTTCCCGTGGTGACCATGTTATGCCTAATGACTTCCTGGACTCGTCTAATGGTAGTTTGAGCAGTTGATCGTCTTTATCTTCCGCTGGTATATTTTCCAGTAGCTCTGAACTATTTGACGACCATTTTCGAAGCTTAAACCCACCCTTGTTTAACATGGATATTAACTGACTCTGCAATTCTTTAGCTGCACTTTCCTGGGACTCTCCAGATAAAATATCATCTACGTAAAAATCTTGTAATGTTGCTTGACTCGCTATTGGGTAATTGTTTTGTTCGTCTATAGCAAGTTGTTGCAATGTTCGCACCGCAAGATAGGGGGCGCTAGTTGTGCCGTAGGTAACTGTTGTAAGTTCATATTGACTAATTGCGTGTTTGGGAGAAAATCTCCATAGTATCCTTTGATGTGCGAAGTCTAATTCATTAATTTTAATGAAACGGTACATTTTCATTATATCCGCCATAAAGGCAAACTTATGTTTTCGCCATCGTAATAGTATAGTGGATAAGTCTTGTTGTAATCGCGGACCTTTATACATATTGTTATTAAGGCTTATTTTTGTGCTGCTTTTACTGCTTGCATCAAAAACCACGCGTAATTTTGTAGTGAGTGAGTCTTCCTTAATTACTGCCTGATGTGGTATGTAGTATTTTCCTAAGTTGTAGTTCTTGGTATCTACTTTCCTCATATGACCCATATGTAAGTATTCATTCATAAATTCAATGTATTGTTGTCGCAAATTTTCATTTTTTGCGAACTGTCGTTCTAGTTGTAATAGTCGTGCAGCGGCTTTCCTGCGCGCTTCGCCGTTTAAGTTCAAATTTATGTTCGAATCCTTAAAAGGAAGTCGTACTGTGTAAGTTCCGTCTGGGTTTCTTATTGTTGTTTCTTTGTAGTAGTTTTCACAGGTCTGGTCATCATGTGTAAGTTTGTAGTGTTGTGGAATGTCTTCTAATTCCCAAAATTTCGTAAGTTGTTGTACCTCTTCGGTGCAAGCCACCATACTCAAGATTTTAACTCCATTCTTCGTATCATTGGGATAAAATCCGGATAAAATCCACCCAAGTTCTGTGTTTTGAGCGATTATTCCGTCCTGTAGTCTTGCGAAACCCTGTAGTAATATTCTGCTATATTCTTGGGCACCTAGTATTATGTCAACTGGTCCCTTTTTATAATAAGTTGGGTCTGCTATAATTGCATTGTCCAAGATTTTTTCTTGTAATTGTTGTAAATCATTCCTTGGTAGTGAACTTGTTAGTTTAGGTAGTACTATTAGCGTCACTGGCAGTTTGTAATCGCTAGAGTGTCTTGGTTGTAGAGTAATGTTGATTGTATAATTTGACGTTTTTGGTTTTTCATCTCCGATACCTTTTATTTCTGCTTGGATTTTTTGTCGTGGGTAAGACAACAATTGTGCTACTTCTTCAGTGCAAAATGACGCTTCTGATCCTTGATCACATAATACTCTCAACAACTGCGGCATCCCATCATACGAGGTGGTTCTTACTATGGCAGTTGCTAGTAAAGTTGTGTTTTTAGCATCGGAGTTAGTTGCTGATAAGTTTGATGTCGCTATATTTTGCGACCTCTCTGTCCCTGTATTTCTTGGTACGTATTTTTTTGCGTTACCACTATTTTGAAACGGCTTTGATTGATGCAATAATGCGTTGTGTCCCTCATGTAGACAAATTTTACATTGTTTATAAACTGTACTCACACAATTTCTCTGATCATCATGATTTAAGCAACGTTTGCACATTCTTTTTTTCGCGACGGCCTTGTATCGGTCGTTAACGCTTAATGCTTTGAAACTAGGGCAATAATGAATAATATGATCATTCTTTTGACAGTACCAACAGCGTTTATATTTTTCTGATGTTTGTTTATCACTTGCTAGTTGACTATTAGTGTATCGTGTAGACCCGTCGAAAGACTTCAGGCAATTGAAACGGTTCTCCATGAATTTCATCATTTCGTCAAAGGATTGTAATTTATTTCGGTTTTGTAGTTGATCTTCGTACTTTGTATTTGTTTCTTCGTCCCATTTTCTACTGATTATTCTTACCAATAGTGGGCCCCAAGAAGTTGTGTTTATTTGTTGATTTTTTAGTGCCTCAAGACATTCATTTATAGTGTCATGCATGTCTCGTAATTGTGCCGCGTTTGCTCGTTGCATTTTAGGTAAATCTAATAACTTGTCAATAAACTTAGTAGCAATCATGCGCTCGTCTTCATATCTCTGCGTAAGCAATTTCCAAGCTGTGTTATAATTTATTTCGCTTATTGTTTGGTGACGTATTAATCTTGCTGCGTCGCCTTTTACGTGTGTTTTAAGATACTGCATTTTTTCTGCAGAAGATATCGATTTATCTTCGTGAATTATTTTTCTAAATAAATCTTGAAATGTGTTCCAAGAGTCATAGTCCCCCGCGAATATGGGAATATTTATTCGTGGTAATTTTCCTGACGATTTTGATGAAATACCTTTTTCATTCGAGTTCTGAGAGATTCTTTCTTCCAATAACTCCGTAGTATTATCATAATCTTTTTGTATAGTTTCGAAACAATTATCTCTGAAGTAGCTATTGTCCAATGTACTTTCGGCCATCATTAGTCCGATGTGCGTTTCTTCGATTTCTAACCATTGTTTTTGTAAAGTTTGTAATAGTGTTTGTAAATGCCATATTGGCTTGTCTTGAGTAATGGATTCCTTAGCCTGAGATATTTTCTTAGATATCTGCGACACCCGGAATAGCTGTATAAACAGTTTTGGGCTACTGACAACGTCCTTGTCTTCTTCTTCATCTAAAAGTCGTGGTTCATAAACACTTTGCACATGTTGTAGCCTTTCTTCGCACTTTTTTAGGTAGTCGATTCCTTCGTCGTAACATTTTTGTATGCTGCCAAAGTAGTTTGTAGTAATGTATTTATGAGTTGACAACACCTCCTGTTCTTGTAGTCTTAAATGGTTTTCTTGAACTCGCTGAAAGACGTGGTCAAATGTTTTCTTCCTTTCGTTGATGTATTTTTCTGTTTTCCTTGTGGGCGAGTCCTTTTTTATGTTTGATAATACCCTTTTGATTTCGTTGTAATCCGCCTCCTGGCTCCTGATTAGTTCGTTAATTTCTTGTATCTCCATAGTGCTCTTCTTTCTTCTTCCCTAACGGCCCTACCCTAATGTAAAGTTAAGTCTGTACTAGTGGTATCTGCGCTCTTGTTTTATCTGTGCGACTTCTCAATCAACTGGTTAAACCCGCTTGTGGGAGGCCAGTGACCGATCCGCAACGAGAAGCTTTCCGACAGAATACCCTAGTACAACGTACTTCAGATTACTGAAAAACTGATGCTTTGTTGAGAACACCAGCCTCCAGTTCCCCGAAGTGTCAGTCTGTCAAATTAATTCCTACAGTGGGCAAGGGGACCGCGTGATTCAAATGCTCGAAGGACCAAAATGTACATCCACCCTTAACAAACGTCACGTAAGGCCGCAATACTGTCAAGGGTGTGATAATACATGAAAATATATGATAAGTAAGGGAAGTTGCTAAGACCTACACGCCTAACAGTCCCTACGACTCTAAGCCCTATAAGCCCTACAGCCCTAACCTATCATATACCTAGTGTGATAGATAAATATATAAATAAGTTCAGGATGTCTGCACCATGCGACCTAAGGTTACAGACGGATGTTGGACAGGAATTCCAGGTTGGGGAAGGGTACACTCACTGCCAGTCCCGCAGACTCACGAGACTGATCAGAGATGGCTAAAGGTGTCTTGGCCACAGTGAGGGGTAATGAGACAAGAATATAAAATTCAAATCTGATTTATTAACAGTATGTTACAGCTTATATACTATAGTTTCATAACACACACTATTATACAAATTCTTTGTGTTCTGTACGTGTGAGATGCAACCAAATCAATATTTTAACTGGGCCGCGCGTGAGCCGGGCCGAGTGCTGAGTCAATGTCCAAAGGTAACATTGAACAATCTGAAAGTTCTGCATCATATTTGGAACTGATTTATTAAAATAGTCTTGCCTCAGGAGCTTAAAATCTCTTTTGAAATGTCCATTTATTGCCTCAATTACCCAGCGGCATATTGTTACACAGCGGCTCCGGTTGGCCTGCTGTGTTGTTAGTTGGTGTTCGCCTTCTGATAGAGAATCAGGCACATATGGCCGATAATTACAACCTTCTAGCATTCTTATAGAATCTCGGAAACCCCTATCCAATATAAACATATAATTTTCTTGAAAATATAATCTAAGAGCAGAGTTTTCATAATCAAAAAGGGAAATCATTAAGTCAGCATCGGATGTGGTAGCCTTGTATGGACCATAACAATCTAAGATGTAACCATCACATGCCACGAATAAAAATGGCTTCAATAGATTTCTATGTTTGTGTAAAGAATACGTATCTTTTTGGAAGGAGTAATTGGAACTTTTATTTATATAAATGTATGTCCCATCGCAAATAATAATAGCGTTTGTATAATTTTCATTATATATACCATTTGGTATTGTAAGGTTATGATCCATTAGCCTTTCTCTCGTTATGTAGTTAATACCCAGGTGAATAGGTACAACATCTTGAACTAGGATTTCCCTGCATTTGTTCATTAGTAGCTCTAAAGTGCTACGTGGTACATCTAATAATGTAGACAACCGAACATCTGATTCGCCAGTCCTCATTTTCATTAATAATGCACCTAATCCTAAAATGCCTTTGTGCATTCCTTGTATGCGAGGTACTTCATTGAGAAGGGTTAAAAAGTCTTGTTTGGACCTTCCAGTCCAAAAGAAAAATATGTTATCTTCAATTTCTTGAATGGCTTCTACATTTGTGAAATTAAGGTACGGTTTGAAAGCGTTAACAAATAAAAAAATGTGTTCTACTTGTTGTGAAGTAAATGTACTCATGCTATTACTCGAATCATACAGATTACTCCACTCATTACTCAGTCTATGTTCTGTACAGACACGGCTGTGCACAGGGATATAATATTTATAAGAACTGAGTATCGTTGCTCTAAATGAATCTGCCATATTGTGCAGATTCATATTAGCACATTGAGGAAAAAGACTGAGAAGCAGTATTTGCTGCCCGTCTGTAATTTTCCAATGTTATGTCGCTAGATACAACTTCAGAAGGCACTTCTAGACTTACATTAACTGGTTCAGCAGTTATTAGCTCAGAGTCACCTGTTTCTATGTCAACTTCTTCAGTGGTAGAAACTCCACGGGCTTCATCAACATGCTGAATACGTATGACAGCACGCTTACAACTCATCCAGCATGAATGGCATATTTTATCAGATGATTTTGTCTACGAAAGAAAACATTGAATTAATATCAGATAATTCAAAATATATTTACAATATTTTTATATTTTTATTTGTCGCTAAAATGCTTATAGCATCAGTTAATCACTAACAGATATAATCATTTTTGTCCCGAAGACAAAAAAAGAAATCTTCTAGAGTTACAATACCGAGTGTGTCATGCTCACTTAAATGTCTTACTGTTGGTGGCGCGTGTGTTGGATCATTCGGTTCCCTACAAAATGGTTGAGCTGGATGGTGCTGATCCACGCGTCATGTTCGTGAACGGGCGCCGTCAGTTGAGACTGATCATCTCTTAACTGCCACGGCTTATTTTTATTATTAATCTTATATTTTGAATTGTTTTTTTATATATTTTTTTTCATTGTTCTCGCATATAGAAGCAACACGAATAATGTACCCAGGATTTTGTAATATCTTGATTTAAAAAGAGTGTCCTTGGAGTTTCTTGCCCGTTCTTCTCCATAGAGATCTACGTTTTGGAATGGGCAACTAGCTTCAACTTTCTGACTAACTGACCGACTCTTTGACAATTCAAAAGTGCCTGTAAATGGTTTAATTGAAATAAATGCTTTGAGTTTGAGTTTGAGTATTATACTTACTGGCAAAAAATTAACAATATAGAAGCATAAATACCTGACGTGGTGCAATTCTTGTTTGTATAACAGCATTAATCTGTCTTTGCTCTTCTGAAGGATTTTCAAAAACAATAGAATGAGTCTGACGATTAAGTGTTGACCATCCACAAAGACTGCACACTTGTCTTCGACCTGGTTGAGATGACCCTGAAGCTTGAGCACCATCACAGCTTGTTGTTAATTGCTGGTTTATGCTTCTCATGAGGAGGTCATTACAAGGTTCACAAATGTAATCTTCCTCAGTAATCTGAAATAGGAAACTCAATATAAACTTCTTTTGTTTACAATTGATACAATAGCTTAATGCCAGCAATACATGTTGATCAAATGGTTCCACATTAACAATAAACAACAAGCAAAGAACACTTCAAAACGATCCATGAAATAAGAAGACAAATTGTATTAGTTTTAAGTTAATGTATAATACACCTTTTACGAGAGAGATCATTCGGACAGTAGCTTGTGTTGTGTCATACATTATATATGTATATTATGAGCTTTGTTAGTTTGATTAGGACATGATTGATATGTTTAGATTAAAAATAATAAGCGTAAATACTTACGATTACTGGTGATATCCACTCGCTAAGTAACGAAATAACTCTTGTGTTGAGCTCGTGAACGAGATATCGTCGAAACGTATTTATGCAGACGTTGCAGTTTATGCAAAGTATACGTCTTCTTTTTGCTGCTGGTGGCATTGTTAAGAGGACGGATTTAACGGTATGGTAAGCAAAGGTCGTCAGATGAGGAAGATATCGAGGTCCAGGGGCGGTATATAGGGTCGTAAAAAGAAGTAACATACACAAAATGGCACAGTACACAACGAGACGCAAACGCAACTACGAAGGACTGCGCCGACGCCAATCGCAGAACTGTCAAATGTCAAAAAAATCCGTTTCAATCGTGCGAACTCGATTACATACTGCATGATTATTTAATTGATATGTTATTTTTAATTAATCTGTATTATACAAATACTAATAAAGAATAACTTACTGATTAAATAAAACGTAAAATAATAAATAAAACTCAGAAACAGAGTTGAATAAAATCAAGTAGCAATGTGTAAAATGGAACGTCGTCAAAAAAGGGTAGTTGAGGTACGTTCAAAGCATGGTAATATGTTTACCCTTGACGTAGAATAATCATATAGAAATATTTAAAAAATCTTTTTTTCCTGCGTTTCTTTTAACATTGTGATAAGCGTAATTAATAAACAATAAAATTAACTGAATTTTAAGATTTATTTCGTTTCTATACATAGTCAGGTGAAAAATAGGCATTCTTCTTTGTGTTTGTTACTACCCGATTTAAACAACGGTATTATTTTACTGTTTTTCATAAGATCAGGAAACTCACCATGGTCCACAGACTAATTATGGTCAGTACAATTATTCAAACAAATAGCTAAAGTAGGTGCTACAATGTTTATAATCGACTTGGCAACGGCCACAGAATTACCCCATAGATCTGCGGTCTTTTTTTTTTTTTTTACATTTAACGTTTGAAAGGTTTTAATTATATCTTTACAGGTGATATATTGGAAATGAAATTCAGAATCACAAACAGGGACGTTTTCTTTAAGTAAAGACTGCAGCAGTGGGTGATGAGTTTAGAGATTTAGTAGTGGATACGGGAATATTTGCAAATACATTTTCAAAGGCCACGGCGACTTCTGAATCTGATTTAATTATATTGTCATCAATATCAAGGCTGTAGTTACTTACATCGGTTGTATGACCTTCCCGATCCGCTGTTAATGATACTCCATGTCAGTTTACTGTTTTTAATTTTTGAACTCAAATAACGTGACTTGGCCATCATACTACAAACTTTTTTATATAATTTAGAATAATAATTCTTAACATATAAATTAAATTCAGCAGTGTTTATACAAGCCCGTTTATTATATAATTCATAAAATCGTTTTCTACTTTTATCTATACCAATGGTGGGCCAGTCACTGAAGGAAGCGTTACTATTCACCTAGAAAGTCTTTGGAATGAATGTGTTATCAAATTGTTTGCAATACTTATTAAAAAAATCATTATATTGTTCATTAGGGTCATCATTAGTCGACAAAAATGGTAATTTACTTAAAAGTTTAGTTTTAAATGTTTCCAACCGATTAGAGTTTTGGGTTAGCAGTGATATCTTTTTTAGTAGTTTTTTTGTTTATATTTGGAATAGTGATCAATTGTCCGCAATGATCTGAGTCTACTACGAGTAAATTAATAATTTCTTTGTGGTTTGGTATAACATCTGTATAAATGTTATCTAGGCATGTGGCACTAGCGGAAGTTATTCTAGTGGGCTCCAAAAATTGGTCCAAAAGTTAGAAAACTCAGAGACATTGTATGGCTCAGAGGTAGTCAGTTACTTATAGTTGAGTTGTTGGATGTGAGTTGACGAAAACCACAGACTTCACGATTATTCAGTTTATTCGTAAAAGTTACACGTAAGTTCCGTTGGATGCTAATCCGCGGTTATAGCGCTACGGCAGCTATTGGTCAACTAACTTATTATAATTATAAAAGTAAATAAATCGAGTAGCGAAAAGTAGGTCGCGGTGTTAGCATTTTGCCTGTACGTGAACCGTACAGACATATTGATGAAAAAATTCATTCAATGAGGTGTTTTTCATGAAACTTTGTCAATTGATGAATCCATGGTAAAATATTACGGCCACCATTCGGCGAAACAGTTCATTCGGGGTAAACCTGTACGATTTGGTTACAAGCTCAAGCGGATACTGCTATACCTTCGATATATATTGTGGAAAGTCGCCTACCTCTAACACGGAGCCATTAGGTACTAGAGTTGTAAAAAGGCTTCTCAACAAATTAGACACAAATCCTGCAAACCACAAGGTATATTTTTATAATTTTTTTACTAGCTGCGATCTGCTGTGTGATCTACGGCAGTTAGGATACCGTGCCACTGGAACTATCCGTGAAAATCGCACTAAAAATGTCCGCTATCGAATGCAAAAGAGATGATGAAGAAAGCAAGAGCTGAATTTGATTACAGATTTGATAAAAATAATGAGCTTCTGTTGGTCCGCTGGAAAGATAATAGTATTTGCACAATGGGGAACAATCACGATTCTTATGAGCCAGTAGGTTCCGTAAAAAGATGGTGCAGCGAAAAAAGAGAAAAGGTCGATTTGAGCATTCCTCATCTGTTCCAAAATTATAATAAAGGTATGGGCGGACTGGATGAACTAAACCAATTCATATCTCTGTATAGAATTGGCGTACACGGCAAAAAATGGTGGTGCGTCTTATTTACTTATATGATTGATATGACCATGTCAAATGCATGGCGATGGCACGTTATCGCTAAAGAAGAGCCAATGGACCAATTACTATTCCGGCGAAGTGTCGCCAGACACTACCTCAAACTGTCACCCCAAAGATCTTCTGCTCGCCCTTCATCATCCAATATTGAAAGTTTACAGTTGGATGGGGTTGATCACGTCCCTGAAAAGCTTCCAAAACGAATGCGATGTTGTGTGTGCCATATCAGAGGTCGCTGGAGTTGCAAGAAGTGCAAGAAAACCCTGTGTATTGAAAAATCGTGTTTCGCAAATATTCACTCATACGGCGCCGTTGTGCGAATTTGGAAACACCACTGAAAATTCATGAAAATGATTTTATTTGTTTTTGTTTTGTGATACTATTTTCTCTTATAGCTACTAAATTTCAATTAATAAAAGAATTTTGAAAATCCGGTCTGTAGTTTGGATTTGGCCACTAATGGGTTAATTTATTTTGCCAATAATTTGGTCAAAATTAATGACATTGATCATCATTTAAATTAGAAATTAGGACAATAGAGGCCACCTCTTGCAAAAATGTAACAAAGGCAAATAATAAATCAAATGAAAGTGTAAAAAAATCAAATAGTGTCAACCTGGTGCATCAAAACATTCAAGGGTTTTTGAAGAAAGATTTAGAAATAGAATTATTCCTGAATTATAACGATGTAGATAGTCTGTGTGACAGAACATGGGCTTAAAAGCCACCAGTTCATGTTCAATTTTAGTAATCACCAGGTTGGTAGTTCGTTCAGCAGAGTAAATGCTATGCATGGTGGCTCGTTAATTAGTAAATAACCAGCTTAAATTTAAAGACCGCAAGGATATTGTGAGCCTCTGTGTTGAGCGGACAATTAAATAGCCTGCGTAGAATTTGGAGCAGTTCATTATATCGGGTTTTCCAATAAGAGGTGTTATTTTGATATTCAAATAAAAATGCCATTTTTTTATATACATGATCGGATGTTTATTTCATTATAAAGAGGAAAGTATGCCGTTAATAGTGGAAAATAACATCAGGCAAATGCCCACCACGACCACGCTTACAGGACCATATCCTTTTCATGAAATTTTCCATAACCAAATCGCAAAGTGGCTGCCCTGTGTCTTCGATAGCCTCAATTCCATCTTTGAGGTCTTGAATCGACGCTGGGCTGTTGGCGTAGACCTTCTCTTTCACGTGGCCCCAAAGGAAGAAGTCGCAAAGTGTTAAATCACAAGATCTCGGTGGCCAATTGTGATCACCTCTTCGAGAGATAACAGGGTCCGGAAACTTTTCCCGTAAAAGATCAATGGTTTCGTTGCTTGTGTGGCACGTAGCGCCGTCTTGTAGAAAGTAAACGTTGTCCAGATCAATACCATCCAATTCCGGCCATAAAAAAAACATTAATCATCTCTCGATAGCGCAATCCATTCACCGTAACTGTTGCTCCAGCCTCATTTTCGAAAAAGTAAGGTCCAGTGACTCCGCCGGACCATAAACCGCACCAAACAGTCAGACGTTGAGGATAGAGAGGCTTTTCAACAATAACTCTTGGGTTTTCCGAGCCCCAGATGCGACAATTTTGCTTGTTGACGAAGCCACCGAGGTAGAAATGGGCCTCATTAATCAAGACGATTTTTCGATGGAATTCCGGATCATTTTCATGCATTTCAACGACCCAATCAGCAAAGACACGACGTTGTTGATGATCGGCCGGCTTGAGTTCTTGTGTTAACTGAACTTTATAAGCCTTAAGACCCAAATCTTTATGCAAAATACGGTGTAATGACGTTTGTGTTGAAGTGGGTATGTGTGTATATTGAATACCTAGGCTGGCCCACTTACTGAGTGCGCAATAGTGATTAGGTAGATAGGTAAGTACTTGTCGGGGTCCGGTGAGTTTAATAAAATGCTAATAAGTTTAGACTAGTTTTATATTAATGTAAACAATAAGCGTACTACAACGAATCAAACAGATGAATGCATGTCAATACCATCAGGATACAGTACTTATATTAGATGGTAAACAAACTACGTCACCGTTAGGGACGGCCTCAATGCAAGCGTCATCGTGCTAGACAAAGGATCGCAGGCGGTGGTCATCCGTGTGTGCGCTTCACTACGCACACATAGTAAAAATCCTTATCTCGGAGGCGAGGCCAAAAGAGGTGGCGTGATTTCTGTGCTGCGTTCTAGTGTGCGAGTTTACTTGCCTACTCGCCACAGTGTTATGCCTAATTCCAAAGAACGACGAGGAATGAACAAACCTGGGTTTTCTTCAACACTTTCGGCTACAGCAGCTATATTCTCGGCTGTTCTTGAGCGACGTGCACGGGTTTTATTCTTCACATCACTAAGTTGTCCCAACAGCTCGAATTTTTCCACCAATTTCTGTATTGCGGTCCGACAAGGTGCTTCACGACGACCCAAAAATGTTCGAGTTTTACGAACCGTCTCTGCCAAATTTTCACCATTTTTATAGTGAATTTTAATAATTTAAATACGTTGTTGAAGCTTGTATCGTCCCATTTTTATTAATGGCGTAGTTTCTACTTGTCAAATGTCAAAACATGACAGCTTCAAAAGTGACATCTACCGAAATAGCGGGTTATTCAAAATAACACCTCTTATTGGAAAACCCTTTATTAAGTGTGTACAGATCACCTTCAGGATTGTATGATTGTTTTGAAAAGGTTATGGATGAAGTGTTGCACAAAATTTGTAATTCAAACAAGTCTGTCATAACTTGTGGTTACTTTAATGTTAATTTGTTAGAAAATTCTGGGTTAAGTACTAAAATTATAAGTTTGTTTGTGTCTAGTGTACTTGGTGTATCATTGTTCTATAAGATGCAAATTGCGTTTTAATTCTCTGAATCTGTTTCTGGACATAGATTTTGACACCGCTGCAACACCAATATCCTCATCCAATGACCAGTACATATGTTCACGAGGTAGTTTGTGATAGCCCGACAATATCAGTATTCCCAAAAAAGTTTTCAGCTCTGTAGCAGTGACAATGAAGTTGTGCCGATTATTTTGATTGGCTTACAACATGCTAAACTCAGCAATTATTGTAAAAACTTCCTCGTCAAAAAGCTTCTCAAATATTGCAACGGGTGTCAAACCTTGTAGTTCCTGCTTGATGCGATTTTCGAGAGCTAATTAATATATCGTCAATTTGTTCAAAGGTTGTCGAGTAATTAGGTGAACACTTCCGCCAAAGTGGAAGACTGGATGACTTTCGGCACGCAGAGACAGTGGGATGCTCTGGTTGGGCCGATCTAAAGGAAGGTCGTGATCAGTCAAAGGTTCATCATCTCTGCTATCCTCGGATTCCAGAGTACCAACGTTACGAACAAATACCTTAATGTACTAGGTGCCACATCATCATCTCCTTCTTCTTCGTCAGTCACAATGCTTGGCTCTGGTGCAATGATGGCTAAATCATACTCCAAGCCGTCGTCACTATCTTCAGCTATTGTGCTGATAGCTTCTTCTAAGCCCCTGAAGTCATTAGTACCACTAAAATATTGCTTGCGATTCATATTGATTCTGTAAATAAAATGGTTACTTTTAGTACACTTGTAGCCGTTGTACCCAAATTGGCTCACCAATATTTATGTTACTATGTTTTTAGATACTTGTAAAATTGCAGTTAAATAACTTTAGAGGTTAGATTAGACTTCCTTTCTACTGAAAACCCTGGAGAGACTCTGTGACAGATACATCCGTGACGGACCTCTTCGGGCAAAACCACTCCACAGACAACAGCACGCGTACTCCACAGGTAGATCAACGGAATCCGCGCTACACAGCGTGGTATCCAAAATTGAATGCGCAGTGGACTACAAATGCTCAGCACTAGCCGCCTTCATTGACATAGAAGGCGCCTTTGACAAAACCATGTTTAATAGCATCAACATGGCCCTCGACAGACACAACATAGATTCGACCCTAAGCGGATGGATCACAAATATGCTCAAACAGAGAGCTGTACAAGTCACAGTGAACGACACTACAAGGGCCATTGTAGCGAAAGGCTGCCCGCAAGGGGGAGTCCTCTCGCCGCTTCTATGGAACCTAGTCGTAGACAGCCTCATCAAAGAACTCAACAACAAAGGATACTACACAGTAGGTTACGCTGACGATATAACTATAATAATAAATGGTACCCACGAAAACACCCTATGCAACCTCATGCGCCAAGCCTTGAAAATAGTAGAGGTCTGGTGCAATAAACACCAGCTATCAGTGAACCCCACAAAAACCGAACTAATTCTCTTTACAAAAAGGAGGAAATTGACGGTACTCCAACTACCTCGTTTCTTTGGAACTACCCTAAGCCTCTCAACTGAAACCAAATACCTGGGCATCTATTTGGACAAACAGCTGAACTGGGCAAAACATACTAACTACATTACTACAAAAGCCAGTATATCTCTGTGGCAATGCAAGCGAATGCTTGGCAGGAATTGGGGGATTAGCCCCAAGGTCACTTACTGGCTATATACCACAGTCATCCGACCAATTATCACATACGGCTCAATAGTCTGGTGGCCCAGGACAGATTTGAGTACAGCCCAGAGAGACCTTGAAAAACTACAACGGTTTGCTTGTGTAGCAATCACTGGCTGCATGAGAACCACACCCACTGCGGCCCTACAGGCGATGCTTGGACTACCACCTCTGCACCTCATCGTGCAAGAGGAGGCCGCCCTGGCTACCTTTAGGCTGCATATATCAGGGACTCTAAGCAAAGACTGTAGAGTAAAGCACATACGCATCAGGGAAACTGCGATCAAGCGACAACCGATGATGGCATCACCCTGTGACAAAGCCCCGAAACTACACTACTTCCAAAGGCATTACAACATAACACTTACAGAAGAACGTTGTGACCACTCAGGCCCGAGAGAGCTGAGAGTATACACCGACGGATCTAAGACCGACTCCGGAACCGGAGTCGGAGTTTTCTCGCACGACCTTAACATAAACATATCCAGCCCGCTAGGAAAGTTCAACACCGTCTACCAGGCGGAGTGTGTGGGCATCATAAAAGCGGTGCACGCCATAGAGGCCAGGAGAGTCACGGACACCCATATACGTATACTCTCCGACAGCGCCTCAGTCCTCCAATCCCTGGGGAGAAAGTATATTACGTCGAGCATAACACTTGAATGTCACAATGCTCTGGAACGTGTAGCGGTATCTTATCGCAACACAGTTACACTGCAATGGATTAAAGGACACAGTGGATCACTGGGTAACGACGCAGCTGACGAGCTGGCCAGAAGAGCATCCAGCGCGTCAGTCTGTGGACCCGAACCCATCGCGCCCATCCCCTTCAACCAGCTACGAAGATGGTTACAGGAGTACACCCACACACAAGCGGAGACCTGGTGGACCTCGACAACAGGCTGCAGGCAGTCCAAGAACGCCATGCCATCCTTGGATGGCAAGTTAACCAGACGCCTATTACGTCTGGACAGGAACGGCCTGCGCCTGTTGACGGGGACCATCACGGGACACTGCTCACTAAACAAACACTTTCACACAATAGGCATAACGGACAGTCCTCTGTGCAGGGCTTGCATGGAGGCTGAGGAAACCGTAGCGCATGTGCTCTTCGAATGCACAGGCGTCACCCAGATTAGGTCACAAACCCTCGGGGCACCCAGATCTTACACAGATGTTCTCAACAGACCAGGAGACATCATCAACTTCTGGAGGGAGGTGGGCTGGTTGGAGTAACCACCGACGGCCACCATGGCCCACGCACAATGGTCCACTTGAAGGACTAAGTGCGGAAACCAAAACCCCTAAAGAAGAAGAAGAAGAAGATACCCATTTTACGAAAATATAAACAATATTCATCATCTGTAATAAAAAACAAGAACAAAATTACACTTACCTGTAGTGTCCTCCGGATAACGAACTTGAATGTATCCAAAACGAAAGGTTTTTGAACAAATTAGTAGAATTCGATGTTTTTACCTAATGAACACACCTTCGACTGCACAACAAAACTAGAATATACGAGGGCGGCACTGAAAATTTCGGGAATCAAGGAAGTGACACAACATTACTATTTAAAAATGTATTTATTGTTAAATTTGACACATTTTTCCATACGATGGAACCAATCATTGAAGCAACCATTCCATTCGGAAATTGGGGTCTCCAAAATAGGCGTTTTGTAGGCGTCCACAGCTTCTTCAGGTGATGAAAATCTCTGCCCACGCAATTTATTCTTTATTTTAGGGAAAGTATAGAAATCATTAGGGCTTAGGTCGGGGCTGTACGGCGGATGGTCTAACAATTCTATGTTTTCTTGCTCTAAAAACTCTTTTGTTCTGTGTGCGGTGTGAGAACTCGCATTGTCGTGATGGAGGATGATGCGGCGGTTGCAGTTCTCTTTACGGAGTTCAGAAACGACCTGTGGCAAACAAATGCTAGCATACCATTCTGCATTAACCTTTCTTCGTCCCTCAAGAGGAATAGCGTAACATGGCCGGTTTTGGAGACAAACGTGGCCACCATTTTTTTTGCAACACTCCGTGAACGAACAATTTTTGTTGGCTTTAACTCATTTTCGGACACCCAAACTCGTGACTGGTTTTTTGATTCGGGTTCGTACGCGTATATCCAGGATTCGTCACCTGATACGATGTTGTATACAGCATTTGAGGATCCTGCGTGGAATCTTTCGAGAGTTCTGACGCACCAAGTAACGCGAGCCGCTTTTTGCTCTTCACAGAGCGAATGCGGTATCCATCGGGAAAACAACTTTTTTACACCTAATTGTTCATGCAAGATTATTTGTATTTGACTCATGCCAATGTCTAAAGTTGCCTGAATTTCGCGGTATGTCACATGTCGATCTTCCTCAATCAGCTTACGCACAGCATCAACGTTTTCTTGGGTGACTGCAGTTTTTGGACGACCTTGACGGGGATCATCACTGAGCTTGACACGTCCACGTTGAAATTCAGCAAACCAGCGATAAATTGTGGTTTTGGATGGGGCTTCATCACCAAATGCAGAAATCATCCGGTCAACACACTGTTTTTGTGTTAAACCACTTCGAAAGTCATAATAAATCATCGCTCTTGAATTTTCTCGAGTCAATTCCATTTTCTCAACGACTAAACAAGTTTGACAAAACCTTGTGACAAGACCGAGAATCTTTTTTTAAATAAATAAATGGTATTCGATTTTTAAAACCAAGGAGTTTTCAATTAAAAAGATTTTAATATGACAGGAACAGTGGAAATATTCCATTCCCGATACTTTTAGTGCAGCCCTCGTATTATCAGGTACTAGCAATGAATAAAACTCTGCTGGTTTAGCTAAACTCTGCTGGTTTAGCTAAACTCTGCTGGTTTAGCTGAACTCATGCTGGATCGCAATGAAAATGGCTAAAGCCCAGGACATTCAATATATGGAATAATGCTTGGTTGCTTACCCAACGGATTGAACCACATTTCTGTATTTCGTGAGGTTGGTAATATGGGAATCTGATCATCTTTACTATCGGATAAAATCTACCATCGATGATGATATTTGGTCCGTGGGATTGATACTGTATCATCGATATCAATGTCAAATACTTGTGGAGCATCAGTATTCGATAATGTGTTACATTCTTCATTATACACTACTAAATCTAATGGGGCCGACAACTGTCAAAGTAGTGCTAGTAGCGCAGAGACCAATAACAAAGCAGTTTTTCTAAGGAATTAATAGTGAATTCATAACTAGAGACAATTATTGAGGAAATGTCTAGAAGTTGTGTACCAATTTGTAGAGAAACTGGAGGCCACCAGTTTCCTCGAGATGATAAACTTAAAAAATTGTGGCTCAAAGCGATAAGGCGAGTAAAGTTTGAGCCTAAAAGCGGGGCGAGAGTGTGTCATAAAAATTTCAAGGTAAGTGACTACGAAAAGATTGGGAAATTACTCAGGTATATATTAAAAATGATTACTTTCAATTTGACTAGGTCGTCAAAAACTATTTCCTCTTATTTGTAAGTATCCTATACCTACCTATATCACATAACCTATAATGTAAGATAAAGCGATTTAATAAACCGTAAAAGAAAACAGACTGCCCATAACACACAAACAAACGAATAAATGAATGGTGAATTTCCGTCTTAAAATTCTATTAATGTGCGCCCATGTACTCCACAAGGATTGGTCTAGGCCTTTTGAGCTCACTGGAGGTTTAGAGATCTTCACCAGATAGTTGATACATCTTCTATTACTCCTTGATATAATACATAAATTGAACCCGTCATTTCGAAAAGGGAATGAGTCAATGAATTAAAACTTTTCAGAATCAACAAAGATATGTTTCTTGTAAAAAAGTCATTGGTGATGAAGAAATTGAATATTGAGGTTAATAAATAAAAAACAAACACGCTTTTTGGATTATATATTTTTTTAAAGAACCTTAGTTCATCAAGTTATTTTGAATTAAAATTTTTGGTCCGAAAGTTTTAGTTAGTTAATCATCATTTTCTTGGTATTCATTGTTTGCTGAAGTCGTTGGCTATGTAAAAACAGCTTCATAGAAACTTTGGTACTCTGCTGGGATATATTTTTCAAGGTTTTTTAAATTAGTCATTTTTTTCCTGTATTGGCACTTTACCAGCATATGCAGGAGTATTATTTGATGGTAAAGGTGCCCATCCTCTGTAAAAGTTGAAATTCATAACTGACTAAGTTGTCTATGGATTCACTTGTTTTTACAAGACCCGATCCCGATTAAAAAAGGTGAAATGAGACACCTTGGAAATAGCAAAAGTTCTTTTCTCGCCTTGGGCACTCCTCTACCATATAAATCCACAGATAGCACCAGTTTCTGATAATGTTTTGGCAACCATTTTTTCACGTATATAATATCTTCAGTTTAGGGTCTTCTTATTTCAAATTTTTCATTAGCCTCTGCTATAAGATTTTCATACTCAGCTGGTGTGTAAATCCTGTCGTTTTCGAATATGCCTCATTGCTGTCCCAAAAATTACATCGTTTGGCAGATATGAATGACCTCTTTTAGGTATGTAATATTGTATCTCCTTTATATTGTTATTTTGTTCAGCTACCAATGATGACGAACCATGGCATGATTTCGATTTTGCCCAGCACAACCATCTGAAAATAGGTGCAGGAAGGAGTCTTACTCCCGAAAACGATTAGAGTCTGATTTGGACCGTGTTATGCAGAACGCAGCCATGTCGGGAAAAGTACAAACAGAGTTATAAACATTTTTCTGTCGATGGTTTCACTTCGTTTGTATATTAATTTTCTGATTATATTTTATTTGAGACATATTGGTATAACTATTGCAATTTATTGTATCCTATCCAGAATTTCGAAACGTGGCTATTAATATTAATAATTGCGATTTTAGACGTGACTGTTTTATACAAAATAACAAAGGAGATCACTCATTTAGTAGGGCGACTCGGGCTAAAAAAAAAAAGTTGGCGGCCAGGAATGAAATACATTTTATTTGAAAGGTTACAGGGGAGTAGAAAGAAAATTGTATGGTGACAACGTTATAATTAATTTAGGGACAAAGATATAGAACGGTCTTTAAAAAATAAAATCGGGTTTGTTCGAACACTTTAACTCGAGAACGGCTGGACCGATTTTCATGGTTTTTGGTATTCATAAAATAACAAAATGGAAAGAACATAATGCAACGGGCGGCCTTATTGCTTGGCAGTAATTTCTACCAGGCAACTTTTGGGTTAGGAAAAACAGCTAAAAAAATATACATTTTGAATTCGATCCCTATTTTTTATATTTTATGATTACAACACTGCTATCTACTAACCAACTAGATATATATAATAGGCGTTGTACGGATTATAATAAAACAAAGAAAAGGGTACAAAAGTATCAATTTATTGTTTTTTTTATACAGTGATCTTACATATTATGCTCATTATCTTGAACGATAACATAATCTAAAAAACCTGCCGGTGTTTGTAAGGGCTCATCTAGATGTCTAGCCAAGCCGAGAAACCAAATAATTGACATGGTATGAGCACAGCAGCCTAGAGTTTTTTTGCCAGTAAGACACGTACAATAATATTTTTTAATTGCATTTCTGCCATTTTCCGTATAATCTGCCATAATATAAACATAGTACGTCCTGGCCCTCGAATGTCGCGATTGAATACGACCTCTTAGAAGTCTCGTTGTATTATTAACATTAGGCAAGTTGATAATATTAGGATCATTATACAGTTCAATCGTGTAAACCCCGTCTCTGATGTGCTCGCCACAGTATGATCGGGCTAATTTGAGCTGATAAGTGCCCAAAGCAAAAAGAATACAATCTTCTTCATTCAGACGAGGAAAATCTATTAGTTTTGGGTCATCAGCCGTCATTCGTCGGAATACAACTCTTTGCCTGTTCATATTATTTTCTATGACATAATCGGCAAGATCGTTCTCTATATTTCGCCTGTGTTGTATGATTTCCAAGAAGTCTTCTGCGTGTATGCTATCTATTATTGGTTGATGGAATGCATTGACGAGACTGGCTGCTACTCTAAAATCATCCATCATATGAGGCATAGCTCTATTGAAAAAATCTTGACGGAACAATTTATAATCGCGCTTAAATCTTCCATTCACCACTTCGATTACCCAACGACACATAGTAACAAGTCTTGATTCGTTGGCTTGAGCTGTGGATAATTGTAGTGCACCGACTTCTTTAGAGTGTGGTAAATAGCACGAATAGCCACATTCTTCTAAGGATGCAACTGAGTCTCGAAAGCCCCTGTCAAGGATGAAGACATCTTCATTTTGAAAGTACCAATTGAACACATAACCACTCTCGTCTCTTGCCATATTCATCATGATACGACCATCAGATGATGTAGCAGAATATGGGCCAGTCACATCAATTATATATCCATCGCAAGTTACAAATAGAAATGGCTTCAGTAAATTGGTATATTTGTGTAAGCTATAGCTTTCCCGCTGAAAAAAGAAATTGGAGCTTTTCTGACAATAAACGTATGTTGCGTCGCATATTACGATTGCCTTTCTCTCTTCCGGCGGCGACCCAGGATTACCGAAAATCGTTTCTGGTACTAATAAGTTCCGGGATACTACTTCCTGTCGACTAATGTGATCGAATCCTAAATGACGAGGAACAAAATCTCGAAGCAAGCATTTTCTAGCAATTCCAAGTTTTCGTTGTAGAGTAGACTCTGGCATTCTGAACATGTTACTTAGACGTAGGTTCGAATCACCAGTTCTGTATTTTGCTAGTAAAATGCCTAGGCAGGCTTCAGGACGTTTTTGGTTTCTCAGACTAGGTGTTTCAGACAATATAAGTTGAAACTGATCATGACTAAGACCTGTCCAGTAAAATAATTCTGTTTGGCTCATTTGCCTATAATTGACAAAGTCTAGAAAGGAACTCCTTTCTTCTTTTAACACATCTATTATATCATCTAAGTAAGCCCCACTAAAATCGGTACATAGATTTGGTGCCTCCTGTAATTGTTCCCAATCAAAACTGATCAAATGTTCTTGACAAACACGACTATCTTTAGGTATGTATATGTTATACTTGCATAAAACATTCGCCCGTAAAGAACTCGGCAAGCGACGCCGGGTGGTATTTTGACAACCAAATATTAAGCAGCGCGAACTTGTGCAAGGAACACGTCGATATCTGCTACTTTGGACAGAAGAGTCTCTGGCCGATGGCTCAGCGACTTCCACAGGCACAGCAGCATCAACAGGCGCAATGTCATCTGCTGGCGGAACGTTATCTGCTGGCGGAACGTCAGCTGCTGGCGGAACGTCAGCTGCTGGCGGAACGTCAGCTCTTCTTCTCCTGTCTGCTCGTTGTACACAAGGACGGCAGATAAATTCTTCATGATTCAGAAGAATCTGAAAAGAAACAACAAAATGAATTCGAATCTATTTTTTGGCATTGATTTACTCAAAGCGGTTACTGATTCACTTTAAAAATCGTAACTAAAAGCCTGACCACGAGGACGCCTTGTAGGGGCGAGATCGTAAGGCAGCGGGCAAATAAACACGTGCCCTTATCTTTTTCACGCCTTATCAGAATACAAAAGTGACGTCATCGACGCCAGGTGCAGAGATATTTTAACCGGGTTGTACACAGGTAATTCTTAGATACCTACATACATACATACATTAATTATTAAGTACAAACATTTTTAACATTTGACCAAAAAATATGTACTTATATACTTACTTGTCGAGGGTGTATAACTTCTGTTATATACAATCGTAAGTGCGGCCTATTTTGAAACAACTCAGACGTCAATAAAGATCGTCTTCTATTAACAACTGAACGATTACAACACACACACGTTCCCATGATAACATCAAGTCCGTTATTTGCGCAATGGTCACAGATTATAAAAAAAAACAGTCCTTATAACACACGCCGAGAAATAAGCTGATTCGCAAAAACAGTGAGTAGTGAACAAGGCAACAGATGATGCGTCACTGAACGGACTGAGACGACTCGCGCGCGCGTGTCTATTGTGTTACAAGTAAACGGCACAGAGCACGGGGGAAGTGAGGGACGCGCGGAGCGTGCAAGATTAGAACAGGTTTTTACCTGAACGCGCAAAACGTATTACTTGTACCAAATATAATTCCTAATAATTATTAATCCTATTAATCTTCGAACCCAAATTGTTCTCGTCTTTGGTGCCATAGTAAAACATAATGTATTCTATACATATTTTTAAAATATGTAAGAATTATCGAGGGCCACCCAAAAAAAAAAAATTTGCCCAGAATGGGTGATCTCCTTTGTAGAAACCACAATAAAGCATAAACCAGCCACGTAAGTTGGCTGTGTTTTAAAATGTGATCTGTAACTATTTATAAAATAAAAAACAGATAAGAAAGTATTAAGTGTAGCAGCTGTTGACTAAATGTTAACTACGTTCACTAAAATAATCCGACTGTTGTATAATGTATTCATACTGTTTTTTACTTTAACTAGGTACACTTTCTTAAGGTCTTATAAAAAATCAAATAAATAAAATTATTTTGATTTGAATAAAAACTTGGCAATCAAATATTAGAAGTATTTATCTTGGTGCAAAATTGGATCCGGCAGCAGCCAAGTATACGATCGGTACCGTGGCCTTCTCGTTCTGCCGACCTAAACCCCATTGAAAACTTATGGGGTATTATGGTCCAGAGATGGGATAATAGGTGCGAAAGGACCAAACCAGCACTAGTCGCACATGTTCACGAGGTTTGGGAATCACTTCGCGGCTCGGACCTTTGCGAGAACTTGATAAAGTCGATGCGAGCGCGGTGTGATGCAGTCATAGATGCAGGTGGGGCTGTAACTAAATATTAGGCTTGGGTTTTCAGTTAAAATAGTGTATAGTGTTGTGTGTGTAGTGTGTTATATGTGTGTGTAGTGTGTTATATGTGTGTGTGTGTCTTAGTAGTATTATTCCTTGTATGTATAGTCCTAGTTATTTTTTTTAATTTCAGCTTGAGTATAGTTCTCGATGTTTTTTGATGATTTAAATAATGTTTTGTGTTGCGTAATGTAAATAATTTTGCATACTATTGTATAGAATCATTTTTTTTTCTAACTGAACAGACAGCTGTGCTGCTGGGGAGTTTGTTGCGTCACTTCTTCTTCCCAGCTAAAGCACTAGGAAGTGGTGAAGGGCGGGCGTTTTGGGGGACTGTCTTATGTAATTTTGACGTTCGAAAAGTGCTGATTCTCAGCCCAGTTTGAATATTTTTTTTGAACTATAAATGTTCTTTATTTCAACTGGTGTTTTCTTCTATCCAAATTAATAAGATTAGTAATACTGTGTATTTCAATTTACTTAATTTCATAATTACTATGCAATACACCCATGACAGCAGATTTTTTTGTTAAATTCCCGCTGTGTTGAAACGCACTTAAGATCCGACAAGCATCGACCAGCTGTATGGTCGATGCCAACAACGCTTCTCTTTTGTCATAATTTTTTGAACAAAGGAGATTCATTCGTTCAATAATTTGGTCTAATTCTTGTTTATAATAAATATTGGGTACGGATTAAATATCAAGAGTATTGCGACTGTCGGCATCTCTTTGTTGGCGGCGTAGACTCAGAAAACGTATTATTTCGTTATATGCACAGCAACAGTTAACATGGCTAGTATTTTAGATGTGGATAACTCGTTCACATACTGTGATTACGTTGAGATTCTTATTAATCAGTTGTCATGGCCCTGGCAAGAGGTCCATTACATTTTATTGGAATCGTGTTTTTTATGTGATGGTGAAATTCCGGAGGCTGGACGTCCAAACCATTTCATTTTAGATATGATATGAATGTCCATTTAAATTTGGTGGACTTTTTGGAAAATGTTGACAATTGGTGTGAAGTATGTCACGCATGTGTTTATATCCATTACCCGGTTGACGAGTGCCACGTCTGCGCCGAAGATTAAAGGTAGGTATTAGCCCACGTTCGCACGGACGTAAAAATATCGCGGCGGGATTTTTACGCGCACTGAATTTTAAACTCTCGGTGTTGAGCCGAGCATTGAGAATACAACAGAGCGCGTCCTCGCGCATCGTAAAAACACACTGTTGGATTTTCAACTCTTACCGCTAAGCAGAGCGTTGAAAATCCAATGCGCGAAAAAAATCACCGCGGGAAGGAATCGCTCGTGTGCACCTGGGCTTATAATCAATATGCTCGACGTTGACAGCGAAATTAAAATTCTCTTAGGTTTTTTGCTATTTGTAGGTCAGTATCAAGTTGTATAGTAACGAACGTAATAAATATGTATTTACCGAAGTATAATTATACAGCGTGTAACAAAAACCCTGTCCGATCCGTGAGGGTATTGTTAAGAACCATACTGACAGTAGGGAATGCAATCCCGACTCGAGATTGCAAATTCGAGATCCCGCGGGATTAGAAATATCAATCCCGCGGGATCCCGGAATTTTCGGGATCTAGTCTAGTTTAAAAAAAAAAAAAATCGGATGACTGAAAAAGCTAATAACTGCTTGTTTGTGATAGTGAGGTTAACTAAAATAACATATTACTCGAAAGAAAATAAACACCTTTATTCTTTAATCTTACCAACTAAATAATTATCAGGTTTTAAGGAAATTAACATAGGTAAATTAGGTAATCAAAACAATAAGCATATTTCAAGGGAATTAGGAACTAGTTACCTACGAGTGATTTTGAAAATGACTCCTTAAAAAACAAAGGGTATTAATAGTGTCATCTGCTAAACGACATCTAATGTCCGTTGCAATGTACCCCGCTGCTGAGAATGCCCTCTCCGACTCAACACTGGTTGGCAACAGCGTGGCGAAGCAATTATATGCAAACTGCAAAAATCGCCCCCTTGTTCCTCCACACTCAAATAAATCCATTTCTTGTTTTATGGTAGACTCTAATTTGTCTAAGCTCGTGGACGTGGATATACATTCCTGCCGCTCGCGGCCGTCAGTCAGATATTAAAAAGTACTCTGTGGTCAGCGCGCCGCTTGCGCCCCGAGTGGACGTGTGTAGCATCGCTGACCACTGCCGCCCAATCCCGTCAATCTCGAACGGGATCTCGTCATATGATGCGTCGGGATTGATCCGGTTCGCGAATTTTTTTATGGGATTGGGATAATTTTGGTGCTAAAAACGTGAATTTTAAATAGCAATAACTTTTTTTATTTTCAATACTTAATATTAAGTTTTTTTATTACTTTTTGGTAATGTTATTGCCGTACTACCTATGTTACCTTTTCGGATCGGACAGGGTTTTTATAACACATTGTATAGTATTGAACTAGTTTTTTTCCTGATAAAACGAACTGATTAGAAAGAATGGTAGGTGAAAAAAAAAACACTTATTTACATTAATTATTTAATAATAATAAAAATTAAAAAACACACACTAAATAAATACGTTCACAATGTGGTGTGCATCACATGCACCACATTGGCACCCTGGTGTTGTCGACGAAGCCGGTGATGGCGGGGGCGCTGGCGGCGGCGTCAGCATGGCCAATTCATGGCATGGACAATGTGGTGTATGTAAAGCATTACATACACCACATTGGCACCCTGCGGATGATGATGACGGTGAGGGTGCGGGCGGTGGCGGACGCGTCAGCGGCGGCATGGCCAACTTCGGCGATGGCGGCTCCCTTCCTCCTGGGCTGGTTGCTGTTTCTTGTTCTGGTTTTACATCGCAGCAAGAAAACAGCCTGTAAAAAAATAAGAAAACATTTAGTAAAACTATTTGCATGCTACATCCGTTTAGCGGTTGGTCGGTCCGTCGATATGTTAGTCAATAGGGTTTTCATTAAAAACCTTCCATATTAAGTTTAATTTAATTATTTACATTTTACGTTGTTTCTATTATTAGTTTAAATTGACATCATTTAATTTTCTTCTCAAACTTGCCACTTTCACTAAATGCTCGAAAATAGACACATGGTAATTGTGCCTGTTGTCGACCATTTAGTGGACTATGATCTGAAACATAATAGGTCTTTACCTATGAAATTGCCGTTTTGTATGAAAAAATTTAAACGAATTTTTTTCATGAATTTTTTATTTGTATTAATCGAAGTAATCACCCATGCAATCAATGCATCTTTGCCATCGCAGTGGCAGTTTATTGATGCCCTTCTTAAAGAAATCAGCTGGACGGGAGGCAACAAATTCTTCAAAGGCATTTTGTACTGCCTCTCGGGTATTCAATTTTTTTCCCGCCAAGAAGTTATCCAAATTCTGGAAAAAGTAGTAGTCTGTAGGCGCAAGGTCTGGTGAGTAGGGCGGATGACGGAGAGCTTCCAACCCCAGTTCTTGCAACTTGGAGACCGTCAGCTGTGCAGTATGAGGTCGCGCGTTGTCGTGCAGGAGCAGCGGAGACGAGCGATTGACCAATGCTGGTTGGAGATGCGCCAGCTTCTCCATCATTGTGTTCAGTTCTTCACAGTACACATCTGCAGTAATGCTCACCCCGTTTGGTAAGAAGCTGTGATGAATCACACCGGCGCTAGACCACCAAACAGTGACCATCACTTTTCTAGGGGTAAGTTTTCGTTTAGGGCATTGTTTAGGTGCTGAACCAGGATCCAACCAACTTGCTGAGCGCTTACGGTTATCAAACAGAATCCATTTTTCATCGCAGGTAACAATGCGGTTCAAAATTCCTTCATTTGTGTGTCTGTTGAGCAGTGCAAGGCACGTCTCGACGCGTACTTCGCGCTGGCGATCATTGAGTTCGTGGGGCACCCATTTGTCAAGCTTTTTTACCTTGCCAATTTGACGCAAATGGACCAATATTGTTTTGACGCTAACGTCGAAAGCTGCTGCTAATTCAGCCGTAGATTGTGTATCATCAGCTTCCACAATCGCCTTTAATTCGTCATTGTCGACCAAAGTCTTCGGACGACCGCGAGGTTCATTTTTCAGGTCGAAATTTCCAGAACGGAAGCGAGCAAACCAATAACAGGTGGTGCGTTGGTTTGTAGAGTTAGCTCCGTAAACGTCGTTGATGTTGCGTGCCGCTTGTGCCGCGTTGCTGCCACGACGGTACTCATATTCCATAATTACTCGAATTTTTAACGTATCCATGATGACGAAAAAGATTGAAATGCGATGAAAATGTAACACTAATCAATAAAGAAATGACTACTTTTAGAAAAAAAAAACCATGTTTTTAAAATAAAATTAATTTGAAATTAGAATTCATAGCCAAACAAAAATTATTTTGATTTGAAATGGCCAGTACTGCAGAACGGCAATTTCATAGGTAAAGACCTAATATTATTATTTAAATCGAATTTCGAAATATTAATTGAAAATTACTTACCAACAGAAAAACGACATCTTCTTAGCCTCACTAATTAAGAAATGACACCATGTTTATTTCTAAGGAACAAGGCGACATTATTTTGTAGATTTCAATGTTTGTTTATATCCCGCTTCGCCTTGTCGTTGAAATAGTACCCTAGTATTATTTACATTTATTCGACACTTTGTAATTATTAGGGTCAATGAAAAAACGGAACCCTTAAAGGAATATAATCTAAACTAATAATATATAATATAATATTATAAAGAGAAAATATTTACTTTTTTGTATATTTGTATGTTTGTTTGTAATGGATAAACTCAAAAAATATTTAACCAATTTGAAAAATTCTTTCACTTGTAGAAAGCTACATAATCAGCGAGTAACATGGGCGTATCTTATTTACCAAAAAAATAGAGATCTCTGCGAAAATTGCAATAATGTAACCCAAGGGATCAAAAATTTGCGCATAAAGGTCATTATTTGGCGTGCGCTGCGAAAACTATTGATGATATATAAAATAATGTAAGTACGACATGTTTATAGTACTAATCATTACCCACAAAAAAGTCTGCGAGGCTATATGTCCTACTATTATAGTTAAGTCACAATTACCGTTTTTTGTTCAAATTAGTCAATCAAAACACGGGTTAATCAAAAGATGATGATAGTCGTATAATGATTATTTTAATTCTTATCCAACTAAATAGTTTCATAATCAAGGTTGATTATCATTACCCTTAGGAGCCGAGCTAAAAGTAAAAATTAAGAAAGACCGCTAAGTGAAAGCGAAGTAACAGCGCAGACGCGCGATACGAAGGAACAAGAAATTTCACGCGGACGAAGTCGCGGGCAGAAGGTAGTTATTAATAATTTTCCATACCAGTTTCCTCTTGTTTATAGCTGTATTAATATAAAAATTATTTTGTGATAATTGTTTATTTTTATTTTTATAATACCTAGTTTTCTCGCCACTGTATTTAACCATTTAGGGTCGGGAAACATCTGGCAAAGTCAAATGCAGCGCGGTCGTCACTGCCTAACAAATATCCACCTTGCTGCAGTTGAAATAAAGTTTAGAATAAATAAACTTCCATTAGTTCGAGAGCGTATCTATAAGGGAAAAAGGTGCGCATCTCAAGTTATTTATATTCGACTTTATTTTAAAGAAAGCAATGTTGATGTTTGTTTGACTTAGAAATTGGTATTTTCACTTTTGTGATACTCATTATTTGTGAGTATATTATGGAATGACATAACGGGGTATCCCAAAAAATTTAAGTGTAAACTGTAGATTTAGTAAAATATGACATAATTTGTTTTTTGGCAGCGTTACGCCTTTTGCTCACTGGTCGGTATGTCAGCGGTGCGGGATCAGCATGCTCAGTATACTCGGTACTGAAATGAATTAAGCGGTGCTGCAAAAATTATACCGAAAACATAACGTCAGGTCCGTAAATGAAAGCAGTGCGGTATCGTTTCGGTATACAGAGCATACTATACCGCACTGCAGCTTACCGACCAATGAGGAAAAATTAAAGCAGTGCGGTATCGTTTCGAAACGACCTAAGATTATTTTAAAGCGTTTCTTTAGGCACGGATTACAATAATTTTAAGCGGTTCATGAGTAAGCTCCTAGTTTATTTACTCAAACTGCTGTGTCAAAACGGTGATTGGTAATTAGGTGCATTCCTTGAAAAGCGGTTATGACTAGAGCTAATTTAAAACAAACCAACATGACCGGTGGTTATCGAGTTTTGCGCTGTGTTATGGAAATTGTCCGCCTCTCACCAAAATACTGTTAATTGTGAGAAATCTACTCAACTGAGATGCTAATTAATTGTATACTTTTCGGATAGCATAGAAAACCCATTCATCAAAAAAAAAACCTTGTCCCAAACGTGCTCGAACTACGACCGAAGGAAGGTTCCCATTGATATTTTAATACCAATGAAAAAAACGCACCTTTTTCATTTACAAAAACAAGGGACTCAGCAATAATCTGATACTGTGATGCTATTGGTTGATGAGATTTCTATAGCGGCCGAGCGCTGCAAGCAAAAATAGTCCTTACGGTGCTTAGTTATGCCTTTCTTCGATAGTACATGTCAAATTGTCATAAAAGTGTCAAGCATCTTCTGGTATTAGATGTATTATTGATATTACGAGTATATCACGTAGCTTGGGCTCTGCTATAGCTTTTCCATTTGGCCATAATTTAGTTAACTGACTCTTAAAAACACCTTCTCTTTCTGGATTGTCAGAGCCGTGACGTCTTGATATTTTACGAGTAATATCCAAACAGTCGTAATCTTCTTGGTAAAAGTCGGAATTCATATAAATATGATATTGGTCTCGCTTTGTTATTTTTAATTCTCTTGTTTTCAGCCAATTTACTTTGTCATTATTTGTTGTTTTCTTGCGATTCACTATGAACTTTTCTAGAGTCTCAGTCGACTAGAAATCATCAACTTCCATTTGGCAAGTTATTAGAGGTTTTTTCTTTTTGCATATAGCCATAATTTGAATGTAGTCGTCAGGCGTACAAATCCTTTGATTGTACTTCAAAGCTCTCTCAATCTCCGAAGTCTTTATCATAGGGTAAGTAACTATGACCTGGCATCAAATACTTAAATGTAATAGATTCTAGGTTTGGTTTCATCTCGAGCACTGCTTTCATCATGAGAGTAATTTTTATATTCCGGTTTTGACCGCCACAAGAAACTGACCAAAGAATTAAATCTTTTATAGTGTTAGAGACGTTCTTGTCTATATATTTTAAAAGTGAAGATCCCACTTCATGAGCGCCACGTTCAGCCTGAGCCTCGATCCATGTATAACAGTAGCTTTGGTTGTTTTTAGCACTGTGCACACCCAAGTTATAGAGCCAGATTTGCCTTTTATAAAAAATTATATTTGTGTGAATCCGGGGTAGAGGTAATGTCTTTTGAATATCAAATGTAAGACATTCGATGTCTTCTTGATTTTTAGCTAAGTTCATATCAATTTTTTATTGACATCTTGCTCTTTCGGCCTGGTGAAGATGAATGTTGTGTGTTTCTTTTATGGAGTTAACATCCCCACCGCTTCTACCTGTATTTATTAGTTCTATGCGAAATTTATCGCAGACATTGCACGTATCTTTGCTTAGTATTTTAGGTTTAATGTTAAAATTGTCGTAAAAAAATCGTTTAAAAAAGCTCTAACTCACGACGTTTGTGGTCATTTTGGTTTTATATTCATCATAAACTACAAACCAAGTCACTCCAGGCTTAAAAAACTTGCCGATGTTTGTGACCTGCTATAATGAGACGTATATAGTGGAAGTGAATTAATGAACTCTTTTATTTCTTCTTCAGGTACCCTATTTTCTCCTCCCTTTTTAGAACCTCTTTGGTCTAGCAACGGTTTCCGCGAATTATTTTGTCCATGGCTGTTGAGATTCTAGTTGAGCATATATATATTCAGAGTTTTACAGAACATGTCTCGGCAAACATCATAAGTTTCTATTTTATATTTTCGCAAAAACTGTTTTCTTTTTGTGGGTTTTTCGCTTCTCACCTCCGTGACAAAAATGCCCAGAAAAGTTGTCTGCGAATTATATGACCCAAGACTCCAAAACTTTTCATGAAAATGTTTGCGTGTTTCCAAGAAACAGCCGTTTTGCACTGATTTTTGCATTTGCAGGTAAAATCTATGAAGTCTCTTGGTTGTTTACATCTTAATCTGTGGTCAAAATATTCTTTATTACTGTTCCGTGCCCGTTTTCGTTCTGATCTATTTTGAGGACATTTTCTTTTTCTACCACGAGGTGGTCTCCCCGAATTAGAAGACTGCTCTTCATTCCCTTCTATTGACTCATCGGGTTCATTGGCTTGCTCCACCATTACCTCAGAGATAATTGGAATAAAATCCCGTTCATCTTCACTGAAATATGTAGCATCAGAATCTTTGTCTGATGGAACGTAATCTGAACCGTCGCGTCGGTTGCGGAAAAATCACCATCGGGAAAAATATTTTCATTTTCGGAACTATCTGCATTGTTGTTATGTGGTGCGTTTTGATTTTGTTTCGATGTTATGTTGGCACGACAAGGCTGTTCGGAAACTCCTGTTAATATCAAATTTTCAGGCTCACTTATAACTGGCAACATGCAATCTTGAACGACTTTTAAAGGTCTTGGAGAGGTAATTCCTAAATCATGCGGTGTTATTAAATACGGTGCGGTGTGTAATGCGGTGTTATTGATCAGAATCACAATAAGAACTTCTGCTTGAGTCTGAGTATGTTCCATAGATATTTTGAATAATTTTTAGTCCATTGTACTCATTTCTGTCACTCGTTCCAGTTGATCTTTGCGGTTCCTGACTGATAATATAAAATTAAAAAAATTACGTTATCATAACGTATTAGCTCCGATTACCTTACCTCTGGATTTTTTGGAGTAGGTCTAGTCGTTTCATAAATCGCATAATAAAATAGCTCTCAGAAATATAGTGGACTAAAATTACTTGGAACATGATGCTACGGCAACTTCATTAGCACGTACGTCGTCTGGTTTTTCAAATTTTTCTGTATGTATCTAAAACAAAAACAGGGCCTAGGTACTCAAACATTGTCAGCGGTAACTATTACCTACCTACCTACCGGTTATTTTTAAAACTGGTATTTGAACATAGCAGGGTAGGTTCTGCCAATCATAGTAGGTTGGTAGAACTTATACTTGGTACATGGCAGGAAGCAGGTAGACCACCAGATAGATATCGGATAATAATGAGTGAGTTGTATGTGGGTGATAGGTAGTAACAAGTACCTAAATGGGGACTTACTTGTGTCGGTAATAGGGCATGCAAACCGATAACCGATAATCGATAATTTATCGGTTATCGATCCATTCTGACAAAACGATAAATATCGAAAACAAAAACGATAAATACCGATAATCGATAATTTTATAGAAAGAATTCTGACACATTTCTGAACGAACGTTGGATGCGTCCCGTTCCCTCGCCGCGCGCGTTTTCTTTCCCGTCACTGTCATTTGCTCATTGCGCAATATTTGTGTGTGAACGTGTCGATCGCTGTCGGTCTACCATGTGAGTGAGGAGTTGAGGACGCCCGGATTAACTGAATTGAGAGTTTTGCGTCAATAAGAATATTATTGGTAAGTCAGATTTATACTACTTAATTGCAAACATTTAGCGTTGTTATTCGAAATGTTTCCGTTCAAAATGCTACACCATTTAAACATTTAAATATAGAAAGTAGGTACCTAAACAAGGCTTTTACCTTAAAAATGAAAAAATATATAGTTTGTAGTACGACATACACACAATCAATTTCTACCTATTAATTTCTTGTAAAGTGAACATAAAGCATATTTTATTGTTTTAGGTACCTACTTTTTCAGTTTAGAATCTTGTTTACCACTTAAATGGTTACTTGATGTTAATGTAAAATTCAATACAGAAGTTCTGTCTACATAACTAATCTACATCATAATATTTTCATGTAGTTCAGTAAATTCAAAACTTCGTATGTTTTTGTTTTAGGTACTTTACGTACTGCACCTACTCATTCAGTAAAATGTCTAATAAAAACACAGTTAACTATGTACCTGTGTACAAAAAGTGTTCGGACCAAACGTCGGTATGGCGGCATTTTTTAAAAGCAGAAACAGGTGACACAGCAAAATGTAAGATCTGCGACAAAGTTATTAAGTGTGTGGGTGGTACAACAACGGGACTTCGCAGTCATTTAAGGTCCTTACATGCCATAACACTTGACAGCGAAAAGTTTACACCGGAAGAAGGTAGAAGAGAGATTGCTGGGCCTTCAAAAAGAAAAAACGACGGTCCATCTTTGTTATCGTCTTTGGCGTCAATAGATGCTCCTGTATCAGTTAAAAAAAGTAAAATGTCTGATTATTTTACAGAATCAAACAGATCTTTACATATTATGATATCAAGAATGACAGCTTTAGACGGAATGCCTTTTAGGGCATTTACAGAGTCTGTAGATCTTAGGCATATCTTTAACAAAGCTGGTTATAAATTACCCTCTAGTGCAAATTCTATAAAAGATATAACTGTTAAGTTTTACGATAAAATTAAGAGTAAGGTTATAAAAGAGATACAGGAGCTAAAAAATGAAGGACACAAGTTTTGCTTATCTTTAGATGAGTGGACATCAACATTTCCAAATGTAAACATTCACTGTGCATTTTTCCAATGTAAGGATACTGCAAAAAACCTTGGCTTATGTAGAACATATGGCTCTGTAAACGCTGATAAATGTGAAGAATACCTTCGAAAGAGGCTAAATGAATTTGGTATAAACTTTGACACTGATATAATTTGTATAACATCCGATGGAGCTTCAGTCATGACAAAACTTGGCCGAAATCTAAACTGCATTCATCAACTTTGCTTAGCTCACGGCTTGCAACTGGCCATAGTGGATACATTTTATGCCAAATCTCTAGAAGTAACTCATTATAACGAAGCTCAAGATGAGGAGGAAAATGATAATGATGACGCACTTGTTATTAATGATGATGCTGGTGGATTAGAAATAGAGGAAGCGTTTTCATATGTTGAAACAAATATTCAATTCAAACCTATTATAGAGAAGGTTAGAGCAGTCGTACGAATGTTTCGAAAGTCACCTACAAAATCAGATGTTCTTCAGAAATATATAAAAATGGAACTTGGCAAGGAAAACGCATTGTTGTTAGACTGCAAGACACGATGGAGCACACTATGTGATATGATAGGTAGATTCATTAAAGTAAAAGCTGCAATCTTAAAAGCTGTCATTGATGTCCAATGCGCAATTCAAATTTCGGAACAGGAGTGGTCAGTTCTTCGAGACATATATGAGAATCTTGAAATTATTAAGGTCACAGTTGAGGCCCTCTGTCGAGAAGATGCCACTCTAGTTAGTGCGGATGTTGCTACGAATTTTGCTTTAAAGAAACTTGAAGTTCGCAATACACAACTTAGTCGGGACCTTCATACAAATCTCACAAATAGATTAAAACAAAGACGGCTTCCAATTGCTAGTCTTATGCAGTACCTGCATGATCCAAACCGTTATTTTAATGACGACGAATATAATACAGATGTATACCCTCGCTTAACCAATGATCGTTTACAGGACATGATACTAAACCTTTTATCAAAGTATGGTTCTGCTGCAGTGACTGCTTTGGATGTGATTGAAGATGACCACAGTCAAGCTCATTCAAGTGACCAAGTCACTGAAGTCACTGACAACAATGCCCAATTGACCAATAAAGACTTGCTTGATCAATATATAAATAAAATTAATTATGACTCGAGATGCCCAGGCATTTCAGCTTCAACGGAGGACACTTTGACACTTCTTAAAGTTGAAATGCTACTATTTGAAAACGGTGGTGATCGTGGTCAACTGCTAACAAAACTATACCGATGGCTTCGCTCAATTAAGCCAACTAGTGTAGAAAGCGAACGTGTCTTTTCCGCAGCTGGAGTACTATGTAATAAGCTGCGTACTAGCCTAAATGACAAAACAATTGATTGTTTGTCATTTCTGCGGACATATTTTCAGCAGCAAAAAAAAAACAAAAATCTCTTTAAAATGTGATTATTTCAAATGTGATCTCTTTTAATTATAATACAAAATTACTATTTTAAATGTGATTTCTTTTAATTATAATACGGAATTGTTATATGTTAATTTACCTATTGTCGTTAATTAATCGTTAAGAAATCTTGTTAGGATGTGTATGTTGTATGACTCAGATGTCCATACTGTACTACGAAATTATTTAAAGTTAATTTAATTATACTAAACGTCCAAAAGTTGCAATATTTAACTCATAATTATTATAATTATTTTAAAGAGTAACTTTTTTTTTAAATTAAGCTAGAGGTTTCTAAGATTTTATTTAAAAGATCTCTTCAAGAAGAGTTTAGTGAGACAATCCAAAATGTTATGTTATATAATTTAAATATTATAAAGAAATACAAACGTTGATTTAAAAAAAAAACACCTTGTTTTATTTATTTTTCAGTATATTATATTGTCCTTTATTTTAGGTAAGTAATTGCATCACTTTATCCCTTTATTTACAAGTAAAAAACAAGTTTAGGTATTTTTTTTATAAAAAACGATAATTATCGGTAATTACCGGTTTTTATCGAAAAAAAATCGATATCTTTCATTTTATCGATTATCGGAATATTTCGATAATTGTATGCCCTAGTCGGTAAGGGCGATGTCGATGCGAGGTCTCTAATAAGGTCCATACCGTTATTATAATAATATTCATTTTTACCCAACATTCGCTCAGGGCTTGGATCGTGTGATAAGAAGGTTGGATCAGGATTTCTATTCAGTTTACACATTTTTTGAAAATGTTCACTGGCCAGGTCCTCTAATGGTTCGTCATTGTTTAGTTTCTTAATCACGAATATCGAGGGATATGGCTTGGAGGCGTGGCACATGTCGCCTCTGTTAGGTCATACTGACCCAAAATACGCACGACTCGGCGAGCATCGTTTAGTCAAATGTTTGCATCGGAACGTGTAGTGTGATATCATATTTTTACAAAATGCCGAATTGTTCCGTCCTTATTTGCAAAAATAGGACCATTACAACAAACCTTAGGACAAGTGGCGTGTCTTATCACCGGTAAGTAAAAATCACTGAATGAATTACAATATTTAAGGAATTTACAAATTATATGGTTGTGAAATATTTTTGACATGCGTCAGCTTATTGCCTAATGATTGACGCATGTCAAGGCGACGCATTAGTGATGCGCAGCGCTGAGATGTGGATATCGATAATTGTTAGTTATTCTAAATCAAAACTTATATTAAGAACCTGCGGGGTAATTACGTAACACACTAACAGTAGAAATGGGTTTCATTTTGACAGTTCAACAACATTCATTGCGTTATTTACGTTGTTGAGTAGACAAATTTTTCGAACTAATGAAGCAATGGATTAGCATTAAGCTTCAAAATGATCCAGATTGTGATAAATAGTGTGTTACGTAATTAGGGTGCTGTTTTACAAGAATGATCATATTTTAATTCAGTTTCCCGAAAGATCCAGAAACTAAAAATAAATGGATAGATGCAACAGGCAGAGAAAATAATTGGTTCCCCTCAAACCAAAGTGTAATTTGTTCTTCCCACTTTCAAGAAGATTATTTAAGCCGTCCGCGAATAAACGCAGGCTTTTTGAGTGGGCTGCACCTACACTCAAATTAAGATACATATTTGAAACTGTAAATTAACTTTTATTGCATGTGCAAAAGTTTTAGGCAAACCAATTGTCTTCATTCTCCAAAACTATATGTGCTGCTGGGAAGTTTGTTGCGCCACTTCTTCTCCCCAGCTAATGCACTAGGAAGTGGTGAAAGGCGGGTGTTTTTGGGGCGACTGTGTTATGTAATTTTGATGTTCGAAAAGTGCTGAGTCTCAGCCTAATTTGAATAAATGACTTTTGATTTTGATTTTATGTTCAATAAGTACCTATATGAATTGTTGTTTTATGTGTGATAGTTGAATAATTTTAATTTAAAGTAAGAGAGAAACTGAAGAAACTGATTTCCTTAAATGTTATTTGCAAACGAAAATATTATATTTTTAATTGTTTTGTTGTTATTGGTGTTTTAATATGCCACATCGAAAAGCAGAAAAAATAAACGATACAAAAATACGTCCAAAACACACCTCCTTTTGGAGTCGCTTTTCATCGATATTTTTATCGATCACATATTTATACCAACCCTCTTCCCTAGTTGATGCTACAGTTACATGTGTGCATTCAGTGACTGTATCTATACTTTCTAGTGCCCGCCTCTTTTGAGCATATGTGCAATAAAATAGCACAAAAGTGTTACGCATATTTTCTTACTTGTGTGTGAAAAAAGCATCATGTGTGCCGTATCTATTTCTTTTGTTTATGTGTGAGTTTCAGGAGTGGGGAAAAGGTGGCGACACTTAAACTTGAGCAAATATAGAGTAAAGGCATATCTCTCGGATATCTATGTTCTTAATCATATTCACCATAAGTCTTCCGCGGCCATCCATGTTTCCGTTATTTAAAACACTTTTTCATTGAAATCAAAAGTCAATGACTTATGTAGGTGTTCAAAATCACAAATTTCACTACATTTGAACAATTCAATTAAGTAACAGAAGTCTGCTAAACCGTTAACATCACAATCACTGATTTCCCGAAAATAATGCTTCCGATTGTCAAAAGAGATGTACGCATCCACGGCACGTGCTCACAAAATAACAACAATCCCCTCCCGCTAATCACCCCGCGTCACCCGCGTCGCTCGCGTTTCCCGCGTTGCGTTACAGACTGCAGTAAATAATAAACAAAGATATAGGTTTAAGCCGCGTAAGTATACAAAATCACATTACACAGTTAGTAAACAATTAGAGGTTGGTGGGAAAGGATATAGGGTAAGTACTTTTTATCCGGGTATCTAGGTAAGTACCCAATTAAGGTATGTATACCTATGCAAGCGCAAACGCCGGATAAGAAAAATTAAAATTTTAGTTAAGTGTAATAAAATCCTTAATTAGGTACTTAACAAAATAAAAAGTTGTACCTATCTATTATTATTGGCAAAAACATCCTGAATGGTGTTGAAAAAAGCCAACTGCGATTAACAACAAATAAATAATTTACAGTAAACAGCCACCATAGAGTGGCTGCCTTTTACGTAACTCGAACACCGATACCTCCTAACATTTTGAAATTTGTAAAAAAACGGCCATATAGTTAGGCTGACTTCTGCAAAATAGGTATTTTAATTTTGGTTAAAATTGGCTGCATTTTACATGAAGATGACTGTATTTTACAATAAACATTTGTAGACATGGCTGCATTTGACGGCTAATATCTCCGTGATAAATAGAAATATCGACATGGCTGTTTTTGCAAAAAATCTGGTATGTCGAAATTAGTATGGCTGTGTTTATAACGAATTTTTGGAAAAAGTGCCATATGGCTGCTTTCTGCATAACACGGTCCATTTTGATTCCAATTCGAACTCGTTTCTGATCTGAACTCGATTTAAAACCTCACTCCCGAACCAATTCGAATCGTAAACCAAGATCGACACAAGTTCGAGTATTATCAGCGTCGTTAGGCGTATCCGACGGATTACGTCATCGTTGGTTTGTAACTTTTAAGTGGTTGAATGTTTCTACTTCTCTATCACTTTCCTACGTAAAAAACGATACCCTAGTGCTTTATTTACACTTACCAAATAAAAACTTCTGAAAAATTATATGATTTATTATTATTTATCAACGCAACCTAACGTACCCGGGATGTGGAACTTTTCATAAAATCTGTAATCAGCATTGCAATATAAGTAGGTAAATTGTTATTATAATCATGTTGTCACATATAAAAATATTGTAAGCAACACATTGTATCCATCTACTTTCTTTTAATAGTATTTCTTTCTTCAGCTGATTACTGCTGGGAACTTGATATATTTCGTCAGTATATCTTTGTGGTTTAATGCTTTGGTAACCTCCCCTATAGCTTTTAACACTGACTGCTGAGACATTACCGTGCCATTGCTTCTTTCTACTATTCTTTAGCTTCCAGTACCAAAAAACGATAATGTAACCAAAATCTGAAAATGATTTGGTCTGGAAATGGTGTTAAATAGAAAGAAAGAAAGAAAAATATTTTATTTGGGACAATTATTTATTTATATACAACATGTCCCAAAATTCAACGATAAGCCAACGCCGGAGGATAGACCTGCCCATGACTACTCGGGGACAAAAAGAAAAAAAAAATTTTTTTTTTAGTTATAAATAAATATTAAATTCTTCAATTTAGACCTTTTATGACATTTTTCACTACCATGACTACAACTTTTTAAATATTTCTGTTTTTTTTTATAGGCAACCTGAATAGCACTGCTATCTACCACAAATCTTAAAAAATCCAGAATACCTCTAGTTTTTTCACAAAAATTAATTAAACTTATTTTATTCCCTTAATTTTTTGAAGATTTTCACTTTTAACCAACTTTAACTTATCGTGGTGTAAAAAAAAAGTATGAACACTAGTATGGCAAGTTTTTTTTATAAATTGACGCAACTAATCAAGATTCCAAAATGGTATAATTCTTTAAGAAAACAAGTTACAAAAAAAAATGTGCCTATTATTTCTAAACAGGGGCCAAATGACGGTCGGGTAATAAAAAGTATGTTCTTGAAAAAATTTTAATATTTCAAAACACATGGTACAAACAATTTCACGTGTAATATATTACGTTATTAACATTACAGCAAATGTTCGAATTGTTTGCCATCAGCATTAATACATGCACGACATCGCCTTAAAAATGATCGTTTTATTTGTCTTACATACCTTCTGCTATTGATGTAATCCGCAGCCTGAGTGATATTTGGACGAAGCTCGTCGAATGTCGCAATGGGTTTTGAGTAGACCTGTCTTTAAGATAACCCCAATAGAAGAAGTCTAGGGGGTTCAAATCGGGTGAACGGGGTGGCCATAAGATAGGACCAAGTCGCGCGATCCAACGCCCTGGATACTCTTGATTTAAATATTCTCGCACAGGACGGGCATAGTGTGCTGGGCAACCATCATTTTGGAACCACATGTTTTGGAGATCACTTAAGGGCACGTCGTCTAACAATTCTGGCAAGCCATTTTGTAAAAAGTTTACATAACTATTGCCATCTAAGTTTCCTTGTAACTCAAAGGGCCCAATTACTTTTCCGTTTCCATATCGTCCATAGGTTAACCTTGAATTGATATTGGGTTCTGTCTTGTCTCATCAAGTACGGATTTTCATTGCTCCAACTATGTAGGTTGTGAAGATTTAAATACCCATCTTTCTTGCATGTTGTTTCATCCGACCATAGAATTTTGTCTAGGAATTCGGGATCTTCCCTGTGCCTTTGCAGCATCACAAGGCAAAATGTGACTCGTAGTGGATAGTTCCGCGGTAATAACGTCTGCACACGCCTGTAGTGATATGGGTGAAGCCTGTGACGTTTTAAAATTCGATGTGCCGAACTTTTCGGGATTCCTGTATTTTCTTCTATGGCACGTACCGAAGGAGTCGAATCATTTTCTATCTCATTGAGAACTTCCTCATCACGATCCAATCTAGGTCTTCTAGCGTTTCTCCTACTGGATGGCATACGACCCTCCGAAAACCAGAGCTGCCAACTAGTCTTAGCGAAAACGCGCTGTCAGCGCTGTAAAAAAGCGCTAGAAAGCGCTAAAATGGCTTTTTAATAAAAAGCGCTATATTTCGCGCCAACCAATAAGGGAAATTTATTAATTTATTGATTCGAAATAATATATTTGTGTATCGAATCAAGAGATTATAAAATTTACCTCATTCAGTTCGAGTATTAATCGAGTTTTCGATTTGCGTTGCCGATCATCGACAACTTACAAAATTATTGCCCCACAGATAAAATAAATTTTATGATAGCATGAAATGAAACAAATAATATACGTAAAATCAATATTTTTTTATAATGAAATCAATGATTTATGGAAATAATATTTTTGACTTAAGAATCTATCAGGGTTAAATCTTCATCATCATCGGATTCTGGTATTTCTTCTTCGTTTATATTTATTCCTGCCGAAGTAGAAGGTTGATTGTGGTCTAGTTTTGTTTTGAATTTGTACTTATCAGTCGATGATATTTTTCTTAAGACGTCGCAAGGCAGCTTATAATTTGCGCAGTTGCTTCTTTTAAATAAAAGTCCATAGCGCACATGTAAAATGGCATTTATAGTATCTAAGCCTAAGGAATTTCGCAACTTATTTTTAATGACATTCATCGTGCTGAATACTCTTTCAATATCAGCGTTCGAGTGGGGTAATGAAAAAACTTTCATTGCTAAGGAGAATATTTCTTTATAAGGACATGTACTAGAGGCATCTTTTGAGTCTTGTACTTCGCCTCAGAATTTCACGGTGTCCTCCTTGTGAACCCACTCTTGTAAAATAATAGTACGCCACTGTTCGCAAATTTTATCAATTTCTTCAGGTGCGTAACCGAAACTTTCGCACAGATGTACAATTTCTTGCAAGGATCTTGTTGGCTTTAGTATTTTTGTAACAGAAAGGCAAGAACTGTTCTGTAGGCATTTCAAGTTTTCAGGCAATCTTTGCTGCAGTTGTGAAATTAACTTAATGACAAAATTAACACATTTTTTTTTAATACCGTTCTTAATATCATTGGGCAGATTAGATTCTTGTAATTTAGTCTCAAAAATGTAACCTAGATATGGATTCGGTGAAAGGTATCTCGTGACATCAAGGGAATTAAAATTAAGACAAGCCTGTGATATTATAATCTTGAGGCATAGTTTCCTTATAAGGTCTTGCAGGGTATTAAACAGTAATGTGGGGTCTGCTGATTTATGTTCAAATATTTTAAGTGCTGACTGTGTTTCATCCAGAACACATCTCAAAAATTGGAGATAGAGTTCATTTTGCGAATCTTTAAACATCAGCATATCGGCTTTGTAACAGTTATATGATAAACGAGCTTTTTCAAAGAGCAATGTTAATTCTCTCCACTGACTTAATATTCGAGTAATCGCCGGTTCAATGGAAAGCCATCGTGTGTCACAAGTTTTTAAGATTTTTAATGGTTTTTCACCGCAATTGAGAGATTCATACAATTTCCTATACTCAGATTGCCTTTTTGATGATATTTTGAACCATTTATGGGTTTCTCGAATCAAAAACTCAATTTGACGTGGTAAAGTATCTACAGAAGCGTGTGATACGGCGAGCTGTATGGAATGACACACACATCTAACTAATATCAAATGCTTTAAATCATATTTTTCCTTCAAAATTTTGTACACACTTGAGGAGTGACTTTTCAAAATGGCTTATTTCTGTATGGTCATTTTTTTCAGGACCAAGAAAAATACGAAAACTTTTCATATATGAATATTTTTAGTAACAAACTTCTATGTACATAATCTAGGTACGTTAATAGATCGTTTCACAGTGTATATATTTTTTTTAATACTCTAAATTTTGAGTTATTATCATATGATTTAAGGAAATAAGCCATTTAGTCGCAAACTCCAAGAAATAAGATGTTTTGTTTCAGCACTCCTAAGAAATAAGCCATTTTGTTTTGGCACTCCTAGAAATAAGCCATTTTGAAAAGGATGGGCTAGCAAAAAAAAATTGTTTTCTAAAAACTTTTATTAAAATCTGAAAATCACACACGGACTTCTCCTACATCCTCTTCATTGCAGACACAATCATATTCATGTTCCTCAGCTGGTTCCTCCGTCACATGTAACAAAATAGTTTTGTACCATTGAAGTTCAGGCAAGGCAGTCCATTCTTCCCCAAATTGTTTTTCAAGTAAATTTATTACATCTTTTTTCTTTTTTTCTGAAACTGGCTGCGGAATAGATTCTGCAACATCAATAGTTAGTGGAATACGTTTACCCCGTTTCAATAATGTCTGCCAAGGATCATTTCCATCAAATCTATAATATTGGGAAGCTTTTATTTCACAACCGATAGTCATCTGTCTTTTAACAGTTTTTTTTATCCAGACTCTTTTTATTTTTTGTAATCCCTCCACATTTTTAAAATTTTCCTTTAAATCCTTTATTTCAAGCAGTTGCCAATCATTTCCTAATAACCTTACATTGCCATGGTTTTTGAAGATATCATGGTAACCATCTTTGGTGGTGATCACTGGTATTTTTCTTAATTCCTTTTCCAGTCGTCCGAAAACGCGATCGGCGGGCAAAAAACTGTGACCCCGCACTGGAAAAAATATATGTATTTCCTTCACTTGAGCAGGTGATTTGGAGTAAAGCCATTGCATTAGTGAATGTATGATATGATTATTTTTATTTTGGCCTCCACAGCCATCACAAAATAAACGTATAGTATCAACATTATTGTCAATGTTCATGGAGGATAGATAATCATATACAGCTGATCCTATTTCTGTTGGCCCGCGCTTGGCAATGGTTTCATCCCAAGTATAAAACCAAGGATCTTTTGAATTTAAAGGTACTACACAAAAATTATAAAGACTTATTTGCCTAGAATAAAAGGCATCTTGAATAGGCGTTTTTGGAAGTGCTTGGACTTGTTGAAGATCAAAACAAAGTGAAATGGAGTTTGGAGGATTACCTTTCATGTGGGTATAAAATGCCTTGGCCCTTATCTTATGTACCCGAAGTTCTACCATTAATTTTTGCTTTTTTTCACTGTCTCTTTCATTTTTGATTCTATTTCCCCACAGCACACACACATTGCAAGCATCAGAGGATGGCGCAGAAAATCCTACATTAAACTCTTCATAAAATATTTTATAAAACATGGTTTTTTTTACTTGCAAGTTTGAGGCAACAGAAGAATTATACAACTCCATTAGTTTCTTACAGTTTAAATCACTAGACAGATATATTCTTTTTGATTTTTGTCTGTTGTGGTGGCTTTCTCTTGCTGGTAGACATTTTATGAAATTCCTTAGTGATTCCTTTTTATCAATAGATTTGTATGACTTACGGTCCCCACCACGCTTTTCTTTAGGAATGTTTCCTCTGACTGTAGTTCTATTGATTATATTAAGCCTTTTTTCATTGACACTAAAAACTGCAATGAACATTTTCTTACACACAGGTTTAATTTTATTTTTCTTACAAAATAAGTTGTAACTGCAGCTTACAGTTCTCTTTCTCATATTCTTTGATGGTTTGGTTTTATCCTGTGGTTCATACGAATGTAATAATCTACAAAGATAGGTATCCTGATCCATTTTGGACGTGTTAGCATAAAACGCACTACGGTTTATTAGAACTTGGCGCGTAGTGAAAGAACTACATTTATATTTACTGCCCTCTTTGTGCCGACATGGAATCCTGAATTCTAAACCCAAAGGATCCTTATCAATGTACCTGAAGCAATAATAAATTTAATTGTTAAGAAATAGGTATCTAGTAGGATTAAATTACAATTGAAACGAGAGCCGTTTATACATTGCTGGAAACTACTTACGATTTTCTTGTTCGGCTGTTTTGTCCTGATTTCCTTTTTCTGGTGCCTGAATTTAACTCCTCCACGGTCTTATCTGCCATTATGCACCGTTATTTACTCAGAATTATTCGGATTAGCAACAAAAACACCAACGAGCAACGATACAAGAAAATATTTTTCACCTTGACACTCAGCCTTGACATGAAAGTATTGAGAAGTTGACAGCAAGGTGACACATGACGTTTAATATTTTTTTAATTGGCCGTAGTCAAATAAAAAGTGTTGCCAATGTATAAAAATATATTTGCGGATCCACTTCCAGATATTAAAGCTATCTTTCAACCCTCCAAAATAACCTGTGATACCAGATTAGAAATAAGCCATTTTGATACGTATTAACAAAATTTCCATACAAAATGTTCTAGAAATGAGCTATTTTGAAAAAACTCCTATCACAATTTAGTAGGGCCGAGAATTAACGTGAATTAAGCTATTTTGTTGCGGAAAGCATTTTCTATGGCCATTTTTCTTCGAGATTAAAGTACTTTAGAACCGGACACTTCACGTCATATAATGTGAGTGTACATAAAGTCCCGATTGGCATTAAAAAAATAAGTAAAATTGGGAACCCGAAATAAGCCGTTTTGAAAAGTCACTCCTCACTTGTATTGATCCCGGTCATCACAAAAGCATTATCGGTGCCTACACACGATTTAAGTTTTTGATTTGAAATCCAACATCTTTTAATAGTGCAACCAAAGATGTGACGATTCCTTCAGCGTCAGAACTTTCTAATTCACCGAGTCCTAGAAATGTAGAAATAACTTAATTTTGAGTGCGACTGAAGTATTTCACCACCACTCCCAAATTTTTTTTCACTGATATGTCTGTAGACTCATCTAATAATAAGCTGTAGGGCTCATCTCCTATATCTTTAATCAGCTCGGTTTTAAAGTGAGGTGCCAGTACCGTTTGGATGATAGCTGTACATTTATTATTATTATTATTTATTTATTTGATTAGACAACATTGGTCCACTGGTTAGTAACGACTTATCAACTAAGGGTTAGTATTTATGAATTAGAATTAGAATAAAACAGTAGGTACCTATTATATATTCATACCTGCCGCACGAGCAACCTGACAAAGTGTATTTAGTACGATGCAGTTTGAGATTTTTAACCGCTTCAGATCCTTGAAATGCATCCGCACATAAACATCCTAAATGGTCTACAGCAGAGATTGTACAGTGCTCTGCAATAAAAAGAGACAAAGATGCCTCAGCTTCACTAGTTTGGTTTACTCGCTGCAAATTTATTTTTTGATGAGATGCTGTTTCACGATGTCTTTTGATATCACTGATCTTAGCCGAAAACTGCCGTTTACAATAAGTACATTGAGCTTTAGTTGCATCACCAAATCGTTATCCTGCTCCCACTCACTCTTATAATGTTGTTTATAATTTGTACGCTTTGATAAAGGCAAATCCATATTTGTAATGTAATATAATTAATTAATTATAGTGAATAAAACAAGCACTGCAACTGTGTGAATCGTAGGTCAACTATAAAGAGAATGAAACGATCGTAGTAAAGTTCGCTACGGAGGAATACAAAATAATACACGGGGAATCCCCGAGACATAATCGTTCTCATAGATGATGACTCTATGAAGAAAACATAGACATCGTTTTTTAGTTTTTCAATGTCGGTAATAAGTAGTAATACATAATTTTATTTAGCACTAGTAATTTATTATGTTTTACGCTGTATTAAGAAATATAGTTTTATATAATTTAAAAACGCGCTAGATTTAGCGCTAGGCGCTAAAACGCGCTTCGAGACAAAAAAAGCGCTAGATCTGGCGCGAAGAGCGAACGAAAACGCTTGATGCACATTAAGAAACACTCGATAATCAGGATATCTTTGAGCATTTGGGTATCTTTCTCGGTACAGTCTGCTAGCAGCGTTAGCATTGCATCGGCATTCTCCAAAGATGAGATGCATATTAGCGTATTCCTGTGGTGTGTATGGTTGCGGCATGTTAAACGCTAAACAGTCCAAAATGCGCCAGAACTCCAAATCACAAAACACACAATCGTAGTCCAAGATAATGCCAGGTCAGTTCAATTTGCAGATCACTTCCAGTCCAAATAATGCCAGGTCAGATACGTTTGCAGATCGATTCCAGTCCAAAAAGCCAAGCCAAAAGTCGTTAGTACGTACGAGAGCCACGTCAGTTGAATATGGAACGGTGCGCAGTAAACAAAGGAGCAGAGCGTACTGAACTGAACTGACTTGCTAAGAATAATAACAGCTTCTCTACCTGCCCTATTGTTGTCTCTTTTTAACGTAATTATCTCTATCTATCTATCTCTCTCTTATTTCTAAGGTATGTACGAATATGCCCCATACAAATTCCTAGAAGTTGTAACAAGAACCCATTTTGGGCACGTGGTAAAAGTGATTACTGTCCACTACAATTTATGGAATTTGGTTCTTGTTATGAACTAGTATGGATATTATTTTTTTGTGGCTGGTTTTAATAGAGTATTATACCATTTTGGAATCTTGATTAGTTGCGTCAATTTATAAAAAAAAACTTGCCATACTAGTGGTCATACTTTTTTTTTACACCACGATAAGTTAAAGTTGGTTAAAAGTGGAAATCTTCAAAAAATTAAGGGAATAAAATAAGTTTAATTAATTTTTGTGAAAAAACTAGAGGTATTCTGGATTTTTAAGAATTGTGGTAGATAGCAGTGCTATTCAGGTTGCCTATAAAAAAAAACAGAAATATTAAAAAAATTGTAGTCATGGTAGTGAAAACTGTCATAAAAGGTATAAATTTTTGAAGAATTTAATATTTTTTTATAACTTAAAAAAAAATTGATATATTTTTTTTCTTTTTTTCCTCAAGTGGTCATGGGCAGGTCTATCCTCCGGTGTTGGCTTATCGTTGAATTTTGGGAGATGTTGTATGTATATACCGGATGACATTTTTTACCGTCTGGAAAAAAATAGGGTATAATATACTCCGTTCACGGAGTAGAAGCCTATAGCACAGAAATCTCCTATTTATTTAAAATAAACCTGAAATGAAATTAACCTATCAATAAATACTATTACTTATTTGTAGTAAACTAATCATATTAAAACAAAAAAATAATAATAACAAAGATTGTAACACACGTTTAGTTTACCATTTATTATTATCACATCCTACCATGTATTAGATTCATAAGTAACAGAAGTTCACTGATTAAGTTGTTCGTAAAAGTTCCACCGCTCCATACTAGATGGCGCTGTGCCTATGACGCGCATTTCTGAATCGCGGTGTTATGATCCTCCGTCACTTAATGACCCTCGCCGGACCAGTGAACTTCTACAATACAGCTAACCAGACGGTGCATTCATGAATCTCGTCCTACTTGGAAAGGTTACATGAGACATCCCTGCTAGTTGTAACTAAATAAATTCCCTCGGGAACATTTTTGGATAAAAGGGACTTCATTCCCCGACCTTCGTCCCAGGACTTGGTCGTGGGAACTGTACCTATTATATAAATCCAAAATACCAATTTTCTTCTGTAAAACCTGTAACCGCGGCTGAAACAATATATCAACTGAAAACTTCACCTGGGTTTCCTTCGAGTGTGCTACCCCAACAGATCCTCCTACAAACTGGCGCCCAACGTGGGGCACGAAGAGAAACCGAAATACGTCACACGTTACGGACGAATAACAACGACACCTACAGAAAGGAGGAAAGCAGAGATGTCGGTGACCATGTCCGATACTCAGTTCGAGGTGCTGCTGTCGAAGCTTTCACCAGGAACACACGGCTCTTTTACAACCTGCAAAGCTGAATTCGACGGGACCAAGGACTCCGAAGTGACGGAAGCTTTTCTGGCGGCAGTATCAGTCTTTAAACAAATAGAAAATGTAAGTGATGCAGAAGCGCTCACTGGTTTACCACTGCTCCTCAAGGGTGAAGCTGCAGTGTGGTGGCAGGGAGTGAAGAAACAGGTCTCCACATGGGCAGACTTTAAAGAGCGTTTACGTCATGCTTTTGCCCCAAAGAAACCTGCTTATATAATATTCCAGGAAATCGTTTCAGAAAAGCAAGACATCCGCACAACCACTGAAAGCTTCATCGCACATAAGCGAATGCTTTTTGCTCAACTTCCGGAACCTGAGATACCAGAATCCCATCAACTTCATATGGTATACGGTCAGCTGAAGCATCGAATACGTGACAAGATTCCGCGGAACTCTGTTAAAAGTTACGACGAGTTATTAGAAGTAGCTCGGGGCATCGAACAGATGTGGATTGATAAACCGGATAACGGTGACGAACGCAAAGAAGCTAAGCCAAGACCGACCTCGAAACCCAAGGTGAAGTGCGGGTTCTGTCATTTCATCGGCCATGCTACCGAACAGTGTAGGAAGCTGAAAAAGAAACAGCAAGAGTTAGAGGCAACTGAGTCCGTTCCTGAGAGTCAATCTACAATAGCTTCAAACAAAACGACGCAGGCTCCATCTCCATCCACACCCAAAGTGTCATGTTATGGCTGTGGTACACCAGGTGTAGTTCGCAGTAACTGCCCAACATGCTGTGCAAATAAGCAACGTTCACTACCGTCAACAAACCTAGCCTTCTGTCCGGTTAACGTCCAATCGGATGTAAGAAACAGGCCAATAGTATTTATTGAGGTGGTAGATGGCATTAAAGGGACAGCATACGTCGATACTTGTGCAAAAACCAGCATCGCATCGTACCAGCTATACAAACAGCTGATGAACAAGGGACACCAGTTTCACGAAGAGACAGTAAAGATCACTCTGGCAGATGGCATCGGGAAAAACCAACGAGTACGGAGAATAATAGTTTCTGTGAAGTTAGAGGACCGCATCATACCGACAAGCTTCATTGTTTTGCCTAATTCAAGGGACAATCGAACCCTACTAGGTGTCGGGTTTATGCAAGATGCAAAAATGCTACTCAACCTTCCTCAGTTTACCTGGGAATTTCTTGATGCCGAGTCGACCTACGAGTTATATGAGGAGGACTTTGTGGCCTTTGAACATACAGATAGCAACTCGGCCAATGTTGCTCTAGATACCACAGAGGCGACGCCTTCAGCGGCTATTGCATCCTCAAGTGCTGCTGCTCTTCCCGAGAGTTCTCCAGGATATAAATTGACACCACTCGAGCTGTCACCTGCTAAGAAAGCTAAAAGGGTCTTCGATGGTTACTTACCTGCTTTCGCAGAATTTATGATGCATGATGCGGAAATGAATGTAAAAGAAGCGGAAGTCAAATTATCCCCGCATTCAAGTCAACTCTTTCCTGGTGAAAACGATCCTACGGACTCTGATGGTGATTATCATTTTTGTAGTGTTGATATGGATGATAGGCAAAAGGAAATGTTAAATAAAATAATAGTAGACTACCGAGATGTTTTTATTGATAACAATAAACCATCCTTGCTTGGGGAGCACTGCATCGTGACAAAGAACGATATTCCATTATCTGTACCTCCCTATAGATTATCCCAAACAAAGAAAGATATTCTTAAAGCTGAATTACATGAAATGATGGAGAAGGATATTATTGAGCACTGCTCTTCGCCCTGGGCTTCGCCAGTGGTTATGGTACCAAAACCTAATGGAAAAGTTAGAGTATGTATCGATTACCGACGCCTAAACGCTATCACTGTGCCCGACACTTACCCTATTCCACGAATAGACGACTTGTTGCACGCTGCGAAGCCAACGCCTTACATGACATCACTCGACCTGAAATCTGGTTACTGGCAAGTTAAGATCAGGAAAGAAGACGAAGAAAAAACAGCATTCATCACCCCTTTTGGTCTTTACAAATTCAAGAGAATGCCATTTGGTCTACGCAATGCACCGGCTACCTTCCAGCGACTTGTCGATAGATTCCGTGTTACTCTAGAACATGTTAATATGCTGGCCTATCTCGATGACTTGCTCATATTCTCCAGCACCTTTGAAAGCCACCTTTCCGACCTGAAGGACGTACTACAAAGAATGAGAGAATATAACATCACAGTAAACAAAGATAAATGTAGATTTTTCTGCTCGTCGATAAAATATTTAGGTCACATCATAACGCCTGAAGGACTAAAGCCAGATTCAGATAAAACAAAAGCTATCTTAGAAAGACCAACACCCAAGAATCTTCAACAGCTCATATCCTTTCTACAAATGAGTTCTTGGTACCGACGTTTTATTGAGAATTTCTCCGCTATAGCCCAACCCCTTACGAAATTAACAAAGAAGGAAGCCCGTTGGGTATGGAATACTGAACAGGAAGAGGCCTACGACACGCTTAAAACCCGGTTAACTACTGCCCCGGTGTTGCGGCAGGCCGACGAAACAAAGCCCTATACCCTCAAGACCGATGCCAGTGGCTACGCGCTGGGAGCAGTTCTGGTCCAGGGGGAGAAGGAAGATGAGCATCCCGTTGAATACGCGAGTAGATTGCTCACGTCAGCTGAGAGAAATTACTCTACCACTGAAAGAGAAGCGCTAGCTGTAATCTGGTCATTAAATAAATTTAGAGCATATGTTGAAGGTCAACCTGTGACTGTGGTAACTGACCACCAAGCTTTAAAATGGTTAATGAATTTAAAATCGCCAACCGGACGTTTGGCTAGATGGGCATTACAACTCCAAACATTCAACATTATTAATATTAATTACCAACCTGGTAAACTGAATACCGTGGCTGATGCATTATCAAGACCACCGTGTTGTGAGGATAACCCTACCTGTGAGATTTGTTCTGTAATCGTAGATATGCCTACGAGGAGTATTAAAGAAATCCGAGAAGAACAAATGAAGGATGCCAAAATTCAGAAAATAATAGGAGCCTTAGAGGAAACTAATGGAACACAAGATGCTGTATACTGGAGTAACAAAGGATACCTTATGAATAATGGTATGCTATACAGGTTACATCCTGATTCCGAAGCTGATGATGCTCAACTCGTGGTACCCGGTCACGAGTGGGCAAACGTTCTCAGTGCTTACCATGATGATCCATTAGCAGGTCACTATGGGGCTGAGAAAACTTACAAGAAGATAGCCAACAGATACTATTGGAGTGGGATGCGTAGCTATGTTGCCAGTTACGTGAAAAATTGCTTAGAGTGCCAACGGTATAAACCCTGTAATCAGAAACCGGCTGGATTACTACAAACTACAAGCATGTGCCAACGATTCGAAGTAGTATCTTTTGATTTGTTTGGACCTCTACCACAAACAGAAGATGGAAAAACTTGGATATTAATCATTGAGGATGTCGCTTCCCGTTGGGTGGAGCTTTTCGCTTTAGTTACCGCCACCGCTGAAGCCTGTGCAATAACTCTGATCAACGAAGTTTTTCTAAGATATGGGATGCCGCGCCGAGTAATAAGTGATAATGGAACTCAGTTTGTGAGTGCTGTAATGCAACAAGTTATGTACAGTCTGAACATAAAACACCAGTATACTCCGTTGTATCACCCTGAAGCTAATCCCGTTGAACGTAAAAATCGCGACTTAAAGACCCAACTAGCTATAATGGTACAAAGAGAGAAACATAATATATGGTCAGAGCTTTTGCCGGCGATTCGTTTCGCTATGAATAGTACTACTGGTTCTACAACAAGTAAAACCCCGGCGTACTTGACGTTCGGAAGGGAACTAAGATCCCCACGTGACAACGAAGTTGACTTTAGAAACATAGTAATTTCTGAAAATATAATACCAGAAATAACTCCAAAACTCGTACAATTAGCAGAGACCTTAATCAAGGCAAGAAAAGTACAAGAAATGAAGGAGGAGTCACGCAAAGTATATGTTGATAAGCATAGACGTGAACATCCTCAGTATCAACCAGGCGATTTGGTACTTGTTAACCTACACCCCGTGAGCAAGGGAGCCCAAGGTGTAACCGCCAAATTTGCGCCACGTAGAGATGGACCATACGTCGTCCTTAATAAACATGGACCCACCTCTTTTAAAGTAGCTTCTCCAAATGATCCTACTAACCCAATCGGCCTCTATCATGTTTCAGCTTTGACTCCATATAAAGGTGGAAGCCTTGAAACAGTTCCAGAACCCGTGCTACCACTTCGACGAAGAGGACGACCTAGAAAGGAGAAGGTTGCCAACAAGCCTTCACCTGGGCCCAAACGAGGACGTGGACGCCCGAGAAAACAATAATCCCACTATCCAGTCCACCACGCCGAGACGTCTTTGAGGACTGAGGGGGAGATTGTAACACACGTTTAGTTTACCATTTATTATTATCACATCCTACCATGTATTAGATTCATAAGTAACAGAAGTTCACTGATTAAGTTGTTCGTAAAAGTTCCACCGCTCCATACTAGATGGCGCTGTGCCTATGACGCGCATTTCTGAATCGCGGTGTTATGATCCTCCGTCACTTAATGACCCTCGCCGGACCAGTGAACTTCTACAATACAGCTAACCAGACGGTGCATTCATGAATCTCGTCCTACTTGGAAAGGTTACATGAGACATCCCTGCTAGTTGTAACTAAATAAATTCCCTCGGGAACATTTTTGGATAAAAGGGACTTCATTCCCCGACCTTCGTCCCAGGACTTGGTCGTGGGAACTGTACCTATTATATAAATCCAAAATACCAATTTTCTTCTGTAAAACCTGTAACCGCGGCTGAAACAATATATCAACTGAAAACTTCACCTGGGTTTCCTTCGAGTGTGCTACCCCAACAGATCCTCCTACAAGATTAATATTAGATAAAAATTCTATTTATAGGCACCTTACTCAACGCGCAGAAATGATCAATGAATTCGTAGCGACATTCAATCCTTTGATTGAAGCCGGCTGATAGGTAACTACATCATATATTTTTTATCGCAGGCGCACCGCTCACGTGGCACCGCATGCGCACCCCACCCCGCGCGCGCGCCCTTCTATCCGAGTACCGCGTCCCGCGTTCCCCCCAGTCACCTGCGATTAGTCATAGCGTGACGTCGATCGCTTTTTTGTACGTTTCCGCGTGTGCTTCGGCCGCCCAGTTATTGTTTTGATAATGACGTACGAATACTCCAACGTAGAGTACCTTGCCATGATGAGGTATTATTTCTTGTCTGGTGAAAATTTAAATAGTGCGAGGCGAATGTACGCCGACGAGGAACATCTGCAATCCCTTAGACGGAACGGTATCCCTGCCCCCCGGATCCCCAGCCCAGACTTGATACTCCGCACTTATCAGCGGTTACTTGACCATGGCCAGTTCCAGCTTCCCGGTCATGCCAGAGGCAGAGGCCGGCCACCCTTGTCCATACACGTCGAAGACGCCATCCTGGAATATTTCCAGCGACACCCATGGGGGGATGGAGGAGCACCCGGCAAGCAGCTCGTCGATTTGGCGTAAGCCAGTATGTGGTATGGAAGCTACTCCATTCAATGGACATGCATCCATACCACTTCTCACGCGTGCAAGCTTTGCATGCTCCGGACCCTGGACCTCGTATTGAGTTCTGTCGCTGGCTGCAGTACCATCCGCAGGCGAACATTCTATGGAGCGACGAGTCCATATTTACCCGCGTTGGTATCTACAACGTACACAATGAGCACTGGTGGAGTTTTCAAAACCCACATAAAATAAAAGAACACGCTCATCAAGTTCGGTTCAGTGTGAATGTTTGGGCCGCGATAATACACGATCGTATAATTGGTCCAGTTTGGATCGAAGGTCGATTGACGGGGATAACGTATCGTGAAATGATAGTCTGTTATCGAAACAATGTTGGAAGACGTTCCTCTGCGCTATCTGCAGGATATGTATTTCCAGCACGACGGGTGTCCAGGTCACTACGAGCGATCTGTGCGCGCGTATTTAGACACTGAATTCCGTGATAAGTGGATAGGTCGCGGTGGACCTGTGAACTGGCCGGCGAGATCACCAGACCTGACGCCGTCAGACTTTTATTTGTGGGCTGAACTAAAACGCTTAGTGTACACCGAAGAAGCTCGCAGTGTAACTGAGTTAAAACAGCGAATAATAGACGCTTTTAATATTCTGAAAAGTGACAGAGACACGCTTAGAAGTCTAGCAAACAACTTGCAAAAACGTGCTAGTTTGTGTTTAGAAAGAAACGGAGGACATTTCGAACAATTATTGCGATATCGCTGAAAAGGTAGGTACTTTTCTTGTAAATAATAGTAATTTTGTGTAATTTTGTAAACATTAATCAGTGTAATTATTTGTAAATAAGTTGATTACGATCTTACCTCTATCCAACTGCCTACAGCATATTAGACGATCCTAAGCCCGTAAAAGTATGAAGGAAAGATCGAAATCTTATATACGAGAACATACACAAACAGCCTGACTAGAAACAACTATCTGTTCGAAACAAAAATCGTTCCGTGTGGGAATCGAACCCGCGGCACTCCGTGCAGCAGCTAATCGCTCAACCACTTCACCAAACGAGCCGTCTTATTATTACCGTATTTTTGGGGAATTCGCTCAGTCCACTAGTTACGCATCTGTTTCAATAGTTTTAAATTAAAATAATTATTATTAGTATACATTTTTCATTCACAAATCAAGTTAAAACCTTCAAAATACAGATGAATGTTTACTGTTTAATTCCAGCTGTATATAGCCATATGTAGCTACAGGTGATCCATTGGCTGCGAACAGACTGTAATTTGTTTTTGTACGCTAATCCCGTACAGCTGACCTTGGGTACACGCACAAGTCTGATCCCGTGTCGACCAAGAACTGGACTTTTGTGTTGCGGTCAGTGATGAACAGGCGGTTCGCAATATTGGGGCAGTCGTTTACCGCTATTGCCGACTGCCTTGGTTGTTTTCCGACTTGTAACTACAGGGCTTAATGCACTTCCATGCCCGTTCCCTAAAGGTGTAGTGATACCAGCAGTGGGGGTGATCCTGGGAGCCCGATTGCGACCGGGAGCGACTACGGTTCCTGTAGGAGCCTCGTCCTCCTGATTCGCGTCTGGAACGTCTGAATAACTCCGTAGACATTAAGGTTTAAGAATAAATTTATTTCTCAAAAGAATTTACAATAATTCACTTACTGAGAAACATATAAACTAATATTAATAATTAGAGCGCACAGATACCTATACGCGTACAAAATAACAAACCAGAATTAAAAAAAAAAAAACAGGAATAATGTGGGTAAACAGAAAACTAACTGAGTTAATAACGAGGCGCAACATGGATGTACGATTTGATTTTTACTGGATGTGGCATTGATGACATAGTCTGTTGTTAGCTAGTTTAGGTATATTTATATCTTTTATTTAGAGGTTATCAGTTAATCTATATTTATTATGTGAGTATTTTATTTATGTAATATGTATTATGCAGTTATATATATATATATATATGTTTATTTTACTCATTTATTTGTATGTAATTTGAGTCTAGGTAAATTTCTAATGTATATTTTTATTTAAGAGATTTTTTTTTTTTTTTCAGTTAATCTATATGTGTTGTTACCTCCATCTTACGTGTTAATTCCGCTACTTGCATTTTTAAATCGCTATCGCTTGTACTTGCGACCGCGGCCGATGTTGCCGATGTACTCGCTACCTGATTTGCTGCAGGGACGATATCGTTGATGCGGTCGGCCAGCTCTGCTATGTCCTCTAAGCTCATTTTGACCTGTGATGCCAGAACAGTGTGTAGGTTAATAGGTAGCCTGTTTGCCCAGATTGTACGGATAAAATCATTAGGGACGTTAGGTCCCGCTCAATGCTGAAGGTGTCTCAGGAACTGTGACGGCTTTCTGTCGCCGAGCTCTTCGTGCATTAAGAGTTGCTTCGTTTTCTTCTCCTGCGATGCCGTTAACCGCTTAATTAGTTCCTCCCTCAGCTTGGCGTATTTACCGGTTTCGGGAGGGGTAACTATTATATCACGCACTTCAGTGGAGTATTGTGGTTCCAGCTGTGCCAGCACATAATAATATTTCGTGTCGTCACGCACTATATTAGACAACATGAACTGACCTTCGATCTGGGTAAACCATAGGGTTGGGTCGTACGGGTTGAATGGTGGTACTCTTACGCCAACCCTGAACGTCTCTGCTGTCCCCTCTTTCGCCGACTCCGTGTTGTTGTCCATTTTCGATGTCGGGTTCACCAATGAAGGGCCCCGTATGAAATGTTGACTCGAGCCACTTCCTATGTATGCTACTCACAGGTGTTGATTATTTAAATCAAAGCAGAAGCACTAATCAAACTTATTTATTTAAATAACTTAATTTACTATTACAATAGAAAAGGTAAACAAAGAAACAGATCAGTGAGGAAGGGCAAGCAAGCTAAGCGAAAACGAAGTGAAAAAATACATTGCTAGTCCGAGGTTTAAATACTAAAAATCACATACACAATAAGGTTCACTTTTGCTAACTACTTTTAGACGCCCGCTACCTGGCCGCTTGCCGTAAACAAAGGATCGTACGATATGACGTAGTGGTGGCGTGATTCCTTGCCGAGGTCTCACCGCGCATTAGCGGCAGCGGATGTCGTAGCGGTTTTGGTCGCTTTTGAAAGGTTAGATGAAATATATTTGCAAATGAAAATATTTTTTATTACCTAACCAACATGATTAATACCAAAACAAAAACATAACAAATCGACTATGATTAATAAAAACAATTCTAAAGTTCATAGGATACTTATTTTGTAGGGTAAGGAAAAGTATATTGGTGATAAAAAAAACAAACTAATTCCATAGGAATTTTCATAAAGAAGTGAAGTGATAAGTATGCGAATGTAGGGACAAGTGAAACGACCGCTGCTAGTAGCACACTGAGTTTATTTTGTTTTTTTTTTTTTTTTTTGGAAGGGCAACTCGCAGTTTTGACCACTGGGGGTCGTGGCTGCTTAGCCGGTCTGTCCTGTGGTTGCCTTTCGGATTTTACTCTAAAAGGCCTCCAGCCAGGAGCGGAAAAATTTAAAACTAAAACTTAAATGTTAGATGACCGCACGCTAAGGGCACCCCCTGTGGGGTACGGACCTCGGCTTAGGGCGTCATCGGGAGAGGGCAGCGCGATATTGGGGACGGGCTGGATCGAATGGTTAGTATCATGATTATTAATCGGGGGATTTAAAGCTACAGGCTCAGCTACGGCGCGGGCTGAGGCCTCATCGGACTGGAGACGGGGGGAACGGATGCGGGGGGGTCGTCGCGTGGGACCTTGTCGGCGAGGTCGGAACGATGGCGGTCTGTGTTTGTGCACTGTACTTGTGGCCCTACTGCTCTCCTGGAGGAGGGTTATGGGGTCATCGGGGTCGACTAGGACATGCCGGGGACGGCGGGTATGACTGATTCGGGAGGGGACATAACTGGCGGCCGCGACAACCAGAGGGTTGCGGTGAGTGGCGGCGGAGTCGAAGAAACGCTTGGATAGGCGTTTCATGAACTGACTGATGGTCGGGATTTTAAGATCGAGATGGAGACTTTCGTTCCGAACGAACCAAGGGGCACCGGTCGTCCTGCGGAGGAACCGGTTTTGGAGGGTCTGCATCCTATGGATGTGATGGGGCTTCGCTTGTGCGAATACTACGCTCGCATAGGTCATGATGGGGCCAATGCACGCTGTGTAAATGCGCAATTTGCACCTAAGTGACAATTTGCTGCGTGCATTCAGGACGGAGTGGAGCCTACCGAGAGCGAAAGCGGCGCGCGAGCGCGCCTGCTTTATGTGCTCCGAGAAGGAGAGGTGCTGGTCTAGGACGACGCCCAAGTATTTGGCTCGCTTCTCCCAAGGGATAGGCTTGCCGTACATGGTCAGCGGACGGGGAAGGAGGGGTCTGAGTCGCGGTTTCGAAAAGAACACCGCTTGACTCTTATCGGGATTGACTTCGATTCTCCACTTCCTAAACCAGTCACCGAGCTGGTTGACTGAGGTTTGGAGAATGCGAGAGATCGAGTCGCGGCCGAAGCCGGTGTAGTAAATGGCCGTATCGTCTGCGAACAGAGCCAACTGAGCCTTTCTGCTTTTGGGGATATCGCTGGTGAATAGCGTGAAAATGAGGGGGGCGAGCACGGAGCCCTGAGGGACTCCGGCGCGGATTGGGCGGGGGGAGGATAGCGCTCCTTCGATGCGATAGCGAAACGTGCGATTCGACAAAAAGTCTCGTAAGATGAGCACGAGACGATCTGGCACTTTAAGTTTGTACAGCTTATATAATAAGCCGTCGTGCCAGACTTTGTCGAACGCTTTCGCTATATCGAAAAACACGGCACCGGTCAAAGAACCGTGTTGGAAACCGACGCTTATGTGTTCGATGATCCGGTGGACCTGTTGCACGCACGAGTGTTGGGTTCGAAAACCGAACTGCTCGTTGGGAATGAGGCCCTTCGTCTCGGCGTAGTCTCTGAGACGCTTATAAATAAGCCTCTCATAGATTTTGCCGAGGACGTTGAGCAGACTGATGGGGCGGTAGCTGGAGGGAGCGGATTTGGGCTTGCCTGGCTTGGGAATACCAATGACAGTGGCCTGTTTCCACGATTGGGGGAAGATGTTATTGCTCATGGCACCATTGAAGATGGTGGTCATGAGCATGATCAGATGAGCGGGGAGGAGCTGTATCACCCTATTGGTGATACCGTCCGAACCGGGGGCTTTGCGGGGCTTGAGACCCTTTATGAGATCGTGCACTTCGTCGGGAGTGACGGGAGGCAGAGGAAACTCGGGGTCTTCTACGGGGGGGAGGGAAGCTCTCCTTTCGACTTCGGCTTCCACCTCAGAGAGGTGGGCCTGGTCTACTGGTTGAGTGCTGGGCGAGCATTGGGCCTCTAGACTATCGGCGAGGCATTCGGCCTTGTCGGCATCGTCGAAGGCGACGGTGCCGTCAGGGCGGGTCAGGGGGGGCATGGGGGCTACTTCTCGGGATTTGAGTTTCCTCTGAAGCTCCCAGAATGCCAGATGGGTGGGCTCTAGTTCGCTCAGCATCTTGTCCCAGCCCGCGTTACGTACTTCCGCCACGCGGTTCCTTACAGTTCGCTGCAAGTAGCGCATGTGGGTTCGGTTCGCGGAGCAGGGAAAGTTGCTGTACGCACGGACGGCCGCGTTCTTCTCGGTCAACAGCTCACGTACATCGTCCGGCAATTTCCAGCGATAGTCATCTATCGCTGGAACTTCCCTTGAACAATCGTTCAGGACGGATTGTACGTGTTCTGTGAACGAGCCGATCGCGGCCGTCGTGTCTGCGACTGAGTCGAAGAGGTCGGGGATAGAGTCTAAGTGGGGGGACGTGTTGGCTTTCAGGCGTTCGCTTACTAACCTCCAGTCCGTTACCACTCTCGTGAGGGGGGGTTGGTCGGGGTCGGGGAGACCTATGCGAGGGGCTAGTCTCATTACGACTGGTCGGTGGTCAGAGTCTAGCTCTTGTAGCACTTCTATAGAGGCCAACCGTAGGTTGATATTCTTTAGGAGTGCTACATCGAGCACGTCAGGGGCGTGGTCAACGTTAGCGGGGAAGTGGGTGGGGGTCATCGGGGCGATGACGTCGAAGTTAAGAAGAGGACTGAGGTCGAACAAGTGTCTCCCTCGGGTAGAGATAATGGCACTATTCCAGGCGGTGTGCTTGGCATTGAGATCGCCCGCTATGATAACGGAGTCACTCAAGCCGAGCAGGAGGGTCAGGTCGTCAGTCAGTAATTGAAAGTTCTCTGAGGTATTGGTGGGGGGGAGGTAAGCCGACACCAGAGTGATCGGCTGGTGACCCGTCATGCCTAGTCGACATATAGACACTTCTAATCGTGAGAGGGGAGGGGGGTCTATTGGGATGCAATAGAGCGAAGCCCTGTAGTAGATCAGGGTACCGCCCCGGTGACACCGAATCCTGTCGTTGCGGACTACGCGATAGTTTGCGATGGACGGCCTACGGTGATGGGGTTTAAGGAACGTCTCCTGTACGAGGAGGACGTCTATATTGTGATCGCGGAGGAAGGTCGCGATTTCGTCACGCTGACCTATGATGCCATTGGCATTGAAATACCCCAGTCTGAGGGATCGGGGTTTAATACGCGCAATGATTCCTTTATCCATTAATTGGTTTTAGGTTGGTTGGAGAAGGTCATTAGGGTTTGCGTTATCTCCGGATACGCATTGTAAATTTGCTGGATAGCGAAGAGGTCACAGGAATTTCTTGCTGTGACGATTTCGCTAGCCATCTTTCGGGCGCGAGGGGTAAGGAAGACGAGGAATGTGCTCGAGATCACATTGAACGCGTCGAGGGGGTTAGGCCCGACCACTGGAGGAGTGGGTGCGGGCGGGCGGGGTGCGACCGGCGCGGGGGGAGCGGCTTTAGGAGCCGGGGGTGGGTTAGCGCGAGGGGGCGCGGGCACGGGCGCGGGCGCGGGCGCGGGCGCGGGTGCGTGTGCGTGAGCACGGATGCGGGGGTCCATCAGCGGAGGGATGGGGGGAGGGGGAGGTTGTTGATAGCGCCCCAAGGCCGGGAAGGCCTGTTGGTGGTGCAGGAGATGCCAAGGACTGGGTCTTTGGGGACTCAGTCGCTCGGGAAGTTGAGAGGGGGGGGCTTCCCTTTGCTGACGGGCGTCGGTACGCTTCGTCAGCTTAGGGGCGGTCGATTTAGGGGCTTTAGGACAGCCACGGTAGTTGGCTGGGTGCCCGGAGTTCCCGCAGAGCACGCAGCTGGGTGGCTCCGTGCACAAAGTTCTGTCTTTGGGGCGGGAGCAGTCGGAAGTGCCGTGCTCGCCCAGGCACTTGACGCACCTGGGTGTCGCATGGCAATTCCGCTGGGAATGGCCATAGAGTTGGCACCGGTGCACAGTATGATAAATGCCTCTAAAAACGGACATCACTTTTTTATTCTTTTAATCGAAAGTATGAACTATTTTGAATGCGAGAGTAGAACTCCCGGATCATAAATATATTTTAAAACAGAGCTATAATTTTTATTAGATTTTTTTGGATTTTCAGAAAATCTCAAATATAAACGATGTGATGAAAGTATTTGAACATTTGTTTTTGAAGTTTTTTGACATTATATACAAGGTATTATTAAGCCGAAACAGAAACGATTTCACTATGATAGAAAAATAAATATGCCCGATTTTATCTTTATTACTTTTTATTTTTTACCTCGGACATCTTTTGTTAGTAGCACCTAATATTTATCCTAAAATATTCTTTACAACTGTACTATTAACTATAAAAAAAATCAGGTGCAAATCTATCAGGACTTCGAAGATATGATGATTCTATGGTTTTCAAATTTTTCTCTGATTATAGGGTTGTCACTCTCAGAACACAAAAATGCAATTAATAATTTATGTTGAGACAATTAATTTTCTATCGTTGCGCGGGTCCCGGCGCCCGGGTGCAGTACTTATCTATCTATATCTAAATCTTTATCTTTTCTTTACTATTTGTAAAGAGGTACAATTTGTGAGTTTGAAAATTTGCATGTAAGGGGTAATCTGCGAAATTACTCATCCGAATTCAAAAATTATTGCACTAATAGAAAGCTACACAGCTACACTATTTCCGAGTACCATATGATGTTTTATGGTATAAGTATATGACTTTCACGCGGACGAAGTTGCGGGCAGAAGCTAGTCCTCATTTTCTGTTACAAGAGTTTGTGTGTCAATGTGTTCAAACTCTACGAGGCTTGTGATTTGGCTGAAATTAGATTCATCTGCTTGGGGTTCTTCTAGATTATCCATGGATTTTAACAAATTCAAAACTGTGATTGATAGAGATTGGCGCTTTAACTTCTTTAATCTTTGTTGAAGCCTGATATCGGAGATATATGGGTCTGAAGACTCTAGTGCTCTGTGAAATAAATCCAACATGGTCTTTTCGCGCGCAGATTTCCTACTATGATGTTCGCGGTCGTATCTCCAAAATTTATTGCGTGATTCACCGGCTTGCTCTGATAGAACACCCACAGGCAGCACTGAATTCGTGATTATTTCCTTGCCGTGAACCAATATTTTGTGTAATGTTACTGTCATTGGGTACCATTCATATTCCGTAACATATTTACTCGCAACAGATTTGGAGAAAATACCAAATTTGTCACCATCTACTGGCAATCCACAGGATAAAACTACTAATATAGTATGTAGATCATCTAACAACCACTCTGGAAGACCTAATATTTTGGCAAATACATTACGGTTTTCGTCAGACAGAGCTGTCCTAGCAGTGTTTCCGTCATTTGTGGTGCCAGAATTGGGCCGAACCACATCCACCAAAAGTCCTAATTTAGCCCTTATTTCTTGCTGAATTTTGTTTTTAGTACTCTTTACGATTGAAGCTTCCGGAGAATTCTGAGGCACCCTCCACTTTTTCACTGGATTTTTGTAGGCAAGATGTAGCAAAAATTCCAGTACACGAATCCACGCGTGTAAGGGGCTTAAACCATGTTTCATGAGCAATTCATTTGTTGGTCGGGAATAAACTAAATCTAACTTATTAAGTTCCTTTGAAGTGGCCTTACAGAATGGACACCTTAGCTGTGATGAAGTATCAGTAATAATATTTAGTACTTTGCCATCAATGATTGTGAGATAAAGTTGACTTTTTGCTACTACTTTATGGCCTTTAGATGTTTCTGCTAAGCATAGGCCTACGTCCTTAATCTGGTCCTCAACCCATTTTTTTTCTGAAAGTATCAGATCTTTTGTTTCTCTACGATACTGTATATGGATTGGTCGGCAGTACCGCAGATTGCGGAGCTGAATTGAACCACAAAACCTGGCCACACTGTGTTTTAATTCGCAGAGGAATATATGTAGTAGCAAAAAGGCAACTTTCGTCTTCGTGACCTTGAGAGAAACTTTGTTTATATAAGGATTGGCCTGTACTGCCATCAAAGCCCCAAGATCCTTCAAATACACAGTTCACTGTGGTAATATTATTTTGTAAACAGTAAAATGAAATGGCTTCATCATACGACTGAATAATTCTATTAAAAGTGTGTGAAAGTAAGCTCGATAACGAAACAAAAGCTTCTGTTTCAGATACTTGAACTGGAGTAATAGGGTAACATTGTTTTTTTGCGTTTCGAATACGGTAGTATGGTGGAAATGCGTTGAAACCTTTATCCTTGAGATCTTGTTGTAAAAAATTGTATGTATCGACTGAGAATTTCCTATCTATATAGATCGCTAACGCTTCTTCCGGAGTATTTAAAGGCTTTGGATTTGTTTTGAGTTTTGTCGCTATTTTGGTTGGTCTTGTAGGGCTTAACAGGGATGAACTGATTATGTACTCTAAGTCTTTTGCTGAACTTTTGTCTAATTTTTGCCCTCTAATTTCTACCGTGTCTCCGAAAACTTTAATAACTTTTTCAGCTGGTTCCTTTTCTAAGAGCAATGATAGTCGTTTGCGAGTTCTTAGTTGATGTCTCTTACTGTGGTCTTTATATAATGAACCACTACATTGAGAATCATCACTAATGACTAACCTAGATTCAGACTCATCAGGAGAAGGCTCGCAATCTAGGATTGTATTAAGGCTAGTATCATGTATAGAACCAGGATCAGTTTCCACAAAATCAGTGTTACTTGGACCAGGTTCGATCTGGTCGGAAATGTATTCGGAACCAGGTCCAGGATGATCAGGCATGTAACTGGTTGTGACTGAAGGTTCGACATATTCATGAATGCAACTGGGGCCCGGTTGGGGCTGATCAGGAATGTAACTGGGACCAGGTTCAAGATGGTCAGATACATATGAATCTAGGATTAGATTCGACATGTTCATAAATACAAATGAGGCCAGGTTCCCGCTGATCAGAAATGTAACTGGGACCAGGTTCAGCATGGTCAGATACATTATAAGAGCGGACCCGATCAGATCCCACATGTTCACTAATGCAACTGGTGCCAGGTTCGAGCTTATTAGAAATGTAACTGGGACTTGATACTAGACGGCTTTCTATGGTTTTACTAATTAAATCTGAAAATTCCTTTTGGAAATCAGTACTTAGAATTTTCGAGTGCTTTTTCGTAAAATATTTCCAATTTCGCTTGCTTTGCTTTAATAAGGTATCAAATTTATTCGTGAATTTCGTAACAAATATTTTTATGTCCATTTCATTTTTGTAGTCCTGGCTGAATGATAAAGCTTTTAATAAAGCAGCTGTCCGATACTCCAAAGGCAAATCAGACGGCCGAACATTCCTGCCTTTTTGTTTAGCCAGATTAATTAAGATATTGTAGGCTTGAAGTCTCGTAAATTGGGTTGGTACTTCTCCTTTCGTACTTGCGGATACTCTCGGAGGTTGAAGAGCACCGGCTATGGCGCTATCCACAGCTTCTTCAATCGCCACTCGTGGACTAACAAGAAGGTTGGCGCCCTCTTGCCCTCCTAACATTAAGTCAGCCGGTCGGAGCCCGGACAGACATCCCTCAGCACGCTGAGTCAGGTCATGCTGAGGCAAAGTGCAACCATGGGTCATTGACGGCTCCATGGAGCCCGTTCCTCCAGAGAATATGTTTCGATATAGGGTTTTAGTTTTATTAAACCTGACGAGGGCGGACCCCTTCCCTATACCACATTTACCCCTTCATCAGAAAAATATAAATTATATGTAGTATAAAAAATGTTTCTAAATTAAACGGTTTTATATTAGAATACAATAAACAAAAAAAAAAACATATGCGTTAAACATAATAAAATTAGAACTTTACTTACAAACAGCCACTAGAAGGAATTTGTGAATTTCACAAAATTATTTTAAGTCAAGAAAGCTTTTTATCCCATTGAATTACCTATGGGTACCCCTATACTTACTGTTTATACTTAATGATACATACTTCAATTTAAGAATAAAAAAATGTTTTTGTTTTCAGATTTTTGATTAGTGCAAACCCTAACAAAAAAGAAAACTAAACTCGAAAATCTAATATCCTTCATGTTATGCATCTGATATTTTACAGGCAGGTTAATATAACACAAAACAATAATGTGTGTGAAAATAAAATGCTACTACCCTATAAAGCCTGCGCAAAAAAATAATTTCAAGATTACAGAAAAAATTACGTAACTTGCTTTAAATTACATCTAATTTTTTTTGTCCGTTTCTAAAAATAGCAGACAAAGGGGCTTTATCGCATGCTATAATTAAAACATAAAAACGTTGCACACAAAATAAGGTAAAGCAATTCTTTTGATTTCTATGGATAACCAGAATAAAATATTTAAAAAATTATAGCTCCAGTTCTAAGCTGAATTGGTTTCTGGGAGTTCTACTCTAACATTCAAAACAATGTACACTATAGATTAGAAGAATAAAAAAGCGATGTCCGTTTTTTGAGGCATTTATCATACTGTGCGGTGGCATTGCCCGACGATGCCAGTTTTACGCGGCTTCTGGATATCGAATCCAGTAAGGCTACAAATCGACTTGATCGTAAAGATCGGGTGATGTCCCTCGACGGCGGGGCATACAACAAGGATCATATTGTATGCCTCTCCGCTTCGGGCGCGGTGCATGCGGTGCACTTCCGCGACGGGGACGTTTTGCGACAGAAGGTCGTCAGTAAGTATGAAACGAAACTCCCCTATCTCTGAGGAGTTTCGTGAGAGCCCTATAATTGGAAGCGTTAGGGACTTGGACTTTTATGCCCTGCTCTGTGGCACGGGCACTGGTGAAGCCGATCCGGAGATCGACGCACCATTTGGACACGACGGTCCACTTCCCCTTGTCCTGAATGAACACAGGGGGCGGGGAGGGGGCCTGTTTGGATTGGCCATCGGAAGCCTTGGACAGGGTGGGGGGGGTTGACGCGGCGGCGGAGGGAGCGGGGCGCGCGGTCGGGGCGGGGACAACGGGGGTCGGTGTCGCGGGGGCGGCGGGGGAGCCTATCTTAGGGGTTTTCCCTGCCTGGGAAGAAGAGACTACGTTCTTCTTCCTCTTGGCGGCGGAGGTGACGGTTTGGAAGCCGTCATCCTCGGACGAGGAGGCGGAGGAGAATTGAGGCTCCGTATCATAAGGATACGGAGTGATTGGGCGTTTGATAGAGGCAACGTCTGTGTCCATGGGACCTGACGAGTCCTCCGAGTCTATGACGGGCATAGAGCACGGAGGGGAGGGGGGTTCTAGAGCATCGCTAAAGCTAGCGATGGCTGGAGTGTCGGAGGGACAGGGGGTGGGGGGCTGCATAGCAGCGAAACGGGCGCCATATTTGGCTAAGAATTCGGGGTCCTTTAAGAGGACCTCCCTAACGAACGTCAAAAGGACAGCATCCCCCTAAGCTTGTATACCCGTCGCCAATCTTAATGTGCGAACGGGGCCCTGACAGTCTAGCGCGAAGGGTGTAGACACACCCTAAAGACACTAGGTGAGTAGCTGTGAAAGGAAAACTGTCACCAGAGCCGACTAGGAGATCCCCCAAGGCCGGTTAACTCTGGGACCCGTCCAACTGACTGCCTAGCCCTGAAGGGGTTCGGCGGGTGTGATTGGGTCAACACCCCACTCGGTTTCGTTGGCACCGTAAGGTATCCACCGAGGACCACGAAACTGTGGTTTTGCCCGGAAGGGGCCTAGTGAAGCTACTCACACAAACGCGCACGTTAAAGAAACAGTAGAACCTGCCTTGAAAAAGGCAATTTTTTATAATTGATCAAAAACGATTAATTAATTAAAATTAATTAATTGATCGATGATCGGTTGCAGCCGGGGCGGCTGCGAGGGCGTTACGTAAAACGTAACGAGAAGAATTAGGCTAGCGCCACTGAGTCATGAACGGGGGAGCGTGAGCACGACCGTTCAGGACGAGTGTCGAGAGCTTAATGGACCGAGTTTATTTTGACAAGCGACATGAGTTATATAGGAAGGATCGCAGCCTCCCTCATACTCACAATAATAACAACATAACATCTCCCCCTAGCTTGACTATATAAACATTATTTATTGACTTTAGTAAAAACGCTTATAATCAACCCTTGGTTATAGGTCGCAGTTGTTTGCCGTCGTTTCTTAGCTTTTTTGGCTGTGGTATCTGACCTGAGCCAGACGCTAAACATTGCTTAATTGAATAAAATGCTTTATCGTGCATACCCTCCCATTTCCATTTATTGCCTTTTTGCAATAATGAATAAAGCGGACTTAATATTGACGAGGCGTTGGGGACAAAGTTCCTATAATAATTTACTAATCCTAGAAAAGACTGTAATTTGTTTACATTTGTCGGTGTGGGTGCCTCAACAATTGCCTTGACCTTTTGTTTTGATTTTCTTAACCCATTCTTATCTATCGTATAACCTAAATATTCTATTTGGTTTTCGAAGAACACGCATTTATCTCTACGAAGTGTCAGACCGGCGTTTTGCAATCTTTGCAAGACCGCGCTCAATCTATCTAAATGTTGTTCTTTATTGTCTCCTGTTACACAAATATCGTCAAGCATACCCATGACACCATCTAATCCCGACAATAAACACTCCATTGCCCGTTGAAAAATAGCTGGGGCACTAGTGAGACCAAACATTAAACGCGTATAAATAAATAGTCCACGATGAGTGTTGATACAAGTAATTTTTTGAGATGTTTCGTCTAAAACAAATTGTGAATAAGCTTGCGTTAAATCTAACTTGATAAACTGTTGTCCTCTGTGTAACTTAGCAAAAAGTTGTTGGGCCGTAGGTAATGGATACTGTTCAATAATCAGCTGTTTGTTTACGCTTACGGAATAGTCTACACACAATCTAATCGAGCCATCGCGTTTTATTATAGGCACAATAGGTGAAGCGTATTCAGAGTACTGAACCGGTTTTAGTACACCTATACGTACCAAACGATCGAGCTCGCTGTCAACTTTATCTTTAAGTGCGAATGCTATTGGACGAGCTTTGAAAAACACTGGTTTCGCATCATCTTTTAATTGTAACTTGACCTGATACTTTGTAAAAACACCCAGTTCGTCAGAAAAAAACAGACGGATATTGTAATTTTAACTTTTCGGCAATATTATTAGAGTTAAAATAATTTACTTGCATCATTTGTAATTTAAACAAACAAATAAAATCTCTGCCTAAGATTGGGGGTCCTCCATCACGTATTACTCGCACTTTAACTACGTGTGTTTTATTCTTATAAGTAAAAGGCAATTGCACTATACCTAAACAATGGATAGATTTAATAATAACTTAATTAGTAAGTTAAGTATACCGGGCCATATTATAAATAATGTAAATGAATTTTATGAGGAATTCTTTTCGGTAGTGCGCACCGAGTTCAATATTACTCTAAAAAAGAAAACAAAAACTATTTGCCCAAATTTTTTGTTCAGTGACTGGGCAACTAAGGGTATAAGGAAAAGTAGGGAAAAATTATTTGAGCTGTATGGCCTTAAGCCTTATGTTAACTCTGAAACTTTTAATAAATACGTTGCTACTTACTCTAAAACTTTCAAAAATACCTGCAAGGTAGCTAAAGCCTTGTACATTAGCAACAAGATCAAATCAGCCGATAATAAAATAAAGACGGTTTGGAAAATTATCAATAATGAAACTAACAGGAATAAAAGACATAATAATGATTTCAATCTCGAGACTTCACGTGGTCCCATAAGCACTAACAAAGAAGTTGCTCAAGAATTTGTAAATTTCTTTACCAGTATCCCACTTAAAACTACTGAAACCTTAAATTCGTCCCCCTCGCGTTCTATTGAATTATTAAGAGCAAACGTTTCATCCTGCCCGATTGAATTTAAATTTAAGCATATAAACCCAATAATAATAATAAAAACTTTCAAGCAAATCAAGATCAAACTAACCGAAGATATATGGGGAATGTCTATCAAAGTTTGTACCTCCATTGTTGAGACTATAGCGCCGTACTTGGCCTTAATATTTAATTTGTGTGTGGATCAAGGAGTCTTCCCGGATCTAATGAAATATAGTAAGGTAATACCACTTTTCAAATCAGGGGACAGTAAAGACACCAATAATTATAGACCCGTATCCGTGTTGCCGGTTTTCAGCAAGGTGTTTGAAAAGGTAATGCTGAATCAAATGCTCAATCATTTTAACACCAATAAAATCTTACATGATCAACAGTATGGTTTCACCAAGGGACGTTGTACGACTGACGCCGGTGTCACCTTATTAAAACACATATTTACGGCGTGGGAAGAGGCCCAAGACGCCGTAGGAATCTTTTGTGACCTCTCCAAGGCATTTGATTGCGTCGACCATGAAACCTTAATATTGAAACTTGAGCATTACGGACTTGGAATACTTGCGCTCAGTTTAGTAAAATCTTATTTAAATGATAGACAACAGCAAGTTCAAATAAATGGTGTCAATTCACTCGGTTTAAAAGTAAAAATGGGTGTACCACAAGGCTCGATATTGGGGCCTTTCCTCTTTTTAGTATATATTAATGATCTACCCCATTTGTTGAAAACCCAACCACAAATGGTGTTATTTGCTGACGATACTTCTTTAATTTTTAAAATTAATAGACGTGCATCAAATCTTGACGACGTAAATAACGCCCTACTGCAGATCCAAAATTGGTTCACAGCTAATAATTTAGTATTAAATGGGAAAAAAACTAAATGTATAAGATTTTCTTTACCAAATGTCAAAAGTACTAATTGTGAGATAGGAATAAATCAAGAGAAACTAGAATTCGTCGATAAAACTGTTTTCCTGGGGATCACGCTCGACTCAAGGCTTCAATGGGGTCCTCATTTAACATCCCTTGCAGGACGGCTCAGTTCAGCGGCATACGCTGTGAGAAAAATCCGTCAATTTACTGATGTAGGTACCGCGAGGCTAGTCTATTTTAGTTACTTTCATAGTATTATGTCGTACGGTATTTTACTATGGGGACGGGCTGCAGATGTTGAGTCTATTTTTATTCTGCAGAAAAGAGCCATCAGAGCCATATATGGCCTCCGCAGGCGTGACTCTCTAAGGGAACGGTTTAAAGATATTAACATCATGACGGTACCTTGTCAATATATTTATGAAAACATCATGTACGTAAGGAAAAATCTACATAGTTTTAGTAAAAGAGGTGAAAGACACAATTATATCACTAGAAATAGGGACCAATTAGTTCAACCAGGTTTCAGGCTGGCTAAAGTAGACTCTTCTTTCATGGGGTACTGTTTAAAATGTTACAACAAAATACCTCCCCATATACTTCAATTGAATGAAACGAAATTTAAATCCTGTATAAAACGCACACTATGCAGTCAAGCATATTATAAGTTGGGGGATTACATCGCTGATAAAAATGCTTGGCTCAACGCTGGTCCTGCTCCACAAGGGCGCATTAACTAATTGATTAGCATTTGGAACTACTGAAGATTGTAAAAACTGTCTTTACATTGTATAAATTCAATCTTGTAGTATTGTATAATTGCTTAGCACATGTGTGAGTACTATGTACCTACTATAAAGCTACCATTTTCTAGGTTTGTCTTTCATTGACTTGAATGTGCCCTGGCGGCTGAGAGTATGTCATGCTCACTCAAATGTCTCGCTGGTGGTGGCGTGTGTGTTGGATCATTAAGTTCCCTTCAAAATGGTTGAGCTAAATGGTGCTGATCCATACGTCATGTTCGTGAACGGGCGCCGTCAGTGGGGACTGGTCATCTCTTGGCTGCCACGGCTTATTTTAATTTAATATTGGAATTGTTGTCGTCTCTTTATTACGGACGCTTTTAACGTTCTGCATCGTTCTCACATGCATAATTTCAACATGAATGATGTAACCAATAATTTGTAACCATATTTTGATTTAAAAGAGTGTCCATGGAGTTTCTTGCCCGTTCTTCTCCATAGGTACCTACTACGCTTTGGAATGGGCAACTAGCTTCATCTTTCTGACTGACCGACCCTTGACAATTCAAAAGTGCCTGTAATTGGTTTATTTGAAATAAATGCTTTGAGTTTGAGTTTGAGTTTGATAGCACGACCCGTATACGTAAACAGTTGATCTGTTGTTGAAATTAATGGCAACAAATCAAAATGATTTTTATACATTTTCTCAGAAATCGCTGTGACTGCCGATCCGGTATCAACTTCGAACTTTAGTTCCGTATTTTGAATCGAAACTACCAAGGTCATAGGTTCACCACTATATGAAAATATTTTTTTTATCTTACCGTCATCGTCACTCTCGCCCGACCCGCCAGTTCCTACGAAATTCATCCTTTTGCACATTCGGCGTAGATGGCCTTTTACATTACACTTTTTACAAGTGTAGCTTGCAAACCGACACTGAGACGTTTTATGATTTTTGTACCCGCACACGGAACACTTTTCTTTATTAGCACTGGATTCGTTTGTGGTGGACGCGATCTTGAACAGCGGCTCGCTAGACGGTGGCGCTTGCGCCGGCGCCGATGATGATGCTGCTGCTCCCTTGCGTGCACTGCGCACGCTCTCCGCCATCTCCACTGCTTTTGCCAATGTTAACTCTTGAAGGTTACGTGCGAACAGTTTGTCCTTCTCCGGTCCCGGCAGCATACCCATAACAAACAGGTCACGTAGTGCTTCTTCCACGTTCAGAAACTCGCAATGTGTGGTGAGTCCACGAAGCCTCGCAGCCCACTGCGAGAATGTTTCTTCCTGACCTTGAGCAGCTGAATAGAAATGATACCGCTCGCCAAATCCACATTTCTTTGGCGTAAAATGACTGTCGAGAAGTGTGAGAATGTCTTCGTATGGCACCTGCGTTAGTTCCTTCGGTAACGCTAAATCAGCCGTGAGTTTGTAAGTGCTGTCGGTGAGTGCACTCAGCAATATTGCGCGTCTTTTCACCCCCTTCGGATCCTTTACGTCGTCGATGTCGTTCGCAATGAACCATTGTTTAATTCGTTGTTTATAGTTTTGCCACGTTTGATTAATATGGTCAAAACTCGACAAAATCCCAAAGTGAGACATTTTTTTATTAATTTTTTTGATCGTGGGTACTCGTCGCCACTGATAAGTATACGAATGTAGGGACAAGTGAAACGACCGCTGCTAGTAGCACACTGAGTTTATTTTGACAAGAGACATGAGTTATATAGGAACGATCGCAGCCTCCCTCATACTCACAATAATAACAACATAACAGGCAACTTAACAAAAAGTCACTTTTATTTTATTACATTATTTATTGTTTGAAGTAAACGTTAGGAATAGTTTGCTAAACAAAAATCTAATAATTTTGAGAATAAATGTTTACTGAATACATAAGAAATCTTAGGTAAGTTGGCGACACAGTCCGGTAGATTGGTGATATAGGGTAGGAAATTTGGTGATAGTATGTAATTTGGCTATATAATCAGATATTTTGAATATAAAATAAAAAAATGTTTGGCCCTTTCATAAATATCATTCCATGCAACGATCACATCTATAATATAGCTGTTCCTCGGGATCAGTATCTTCGATAGATGCGCAGATCTCGTGGTATGGGGTCAAACAATACGAGCACTGGGTCCATTTGGCTCCATTCCTTTTTTTAACATCAGCTGAGTACAAGGCCTCACATAATCCACACTCCCAATCATCTTCAATCTCTTGAATTTTACTTTTTTTTGCTTTTTGACCAGATTTTCCCGATGTTGAGGGCTGACGCTGAAGGTTTTCTTGTATTACATTTTCATTTACATTAGCACTTGTCAGTGTTAAGCATTTCGCGCTAGAATCTCTTTTTCTTGACTTTTCTGGGCGTTTCAATGCTTTGGGTGTTTGAAAAATGTTTTCCAATGTGAGTATAGGACTTGAAGAAGAACCTTCAGATGATGTGCTAATCAACGCTGGAGCTGCAGAAGCAGGGCATGCAGCAGGTGCTGTGTCAGTTAAAGTTGAAGGTCGTAACGCTTCCTTTGAAATTGCATTTCCGTTTAAAGGGCAAATGCCTGTTTTTTTAAAAGCATTCTCAATATTCTTTTTATTAAAGGCGCTTATGAATGCTGGATTCATAATGGAATGGAAGCTACTGCGATTTGGAGCATCTGTAGGATTATTGCTCATGTACCTATTCATGCTGTCGCGCCAGTAACTTTTAAGTGGCTTGAATAAACCTACGTCAAGAGGCTGCAATAGATGAGTGCAATGAGCTGGGAAAGTAAATAGATGAACTTGGTTATCTTTCGCAACTTTAAGAACTTCTGGTATAATATGTGCAGAATGTGAGTCCATCAGCAGGACTACAGGACGTTCAGGTGGTATGGCAGTTATAAAAAAAAATTGCCATTCTAAAAATAATTCCGAATTTATCCATCCTTTGGGAGATAGTTTGATTAATGCGTTGGGAAGAGCATCATTTTTAAGTGTATCGTTCCACCTAACACCTTTAAATATTATCATAGGAGGAATCCATGTCCCATCAGCGCAAATGCATGCTAACATTGTTACAGTTTGACCTCGCTCAGCGTAGGACCTTTTATAAACGTACTTTTTTCCAATACCAGTAACAACTTTAGATGGTTTCACTACATACGATGACCCAGTCTCGTCACAGTTCCAAATTAGATGTGGTTTGTCTTTGATAGCGAGTGTCGTAAGAACATCATCTAGTTTCGAAAAGAAGTCTTTGATCATGATCTCATTAGCCTTAGAAGCCCTATAGGCTGAAAGATTTTCTGGTACACGTAAGCATAAATTGTACCTACTTTTGAAGCTGGTCCACCACCATTTGCTTGCAACGCGATTAGCTGATGGCAAGAAGTTCTCCCTTCCAGCCACTTCAGCAAGATCAAAGACATATTTTCTAATTTGATAAACGGTAAGCTCAAAACCCAATTCTTGCATTTCTATAATATAATTGTAAAGTTTCAACTCTAAGTCACAAGATAATGCATAAGGCCTCCCCATTTTTCGTACAGAATCCTCTTCATTCGCTAGGTAACGCTTTAAGGTGCTCCATGGGACATTTACTTCCTTAGCAGCTTTATAAATGGTTTTACCTTCATTTCTTACTAAACTGACGGCTTTTTGAAGTTGTTGCTGGTCATATTTTCTATATTTACTCTCTTTATCCATTGCTAATCTAGAGGTACAAAAAATAGGTTATTTGGTGATATCAAAAATCCTTGTACAGGTAATTTGGTGATAAAAACAAACTAACCTCAAATTCAAAATAAACTACATTCACGAATTCCTTAACATAGTACCTTTCAAACTCTATAATAGACTTCTCTAGTATATTTTAATTACAAGCGTAAAATAGGTCTAAAGTTAACCTCTCAAAAATGTATCCAAAATATTGGCAAAAAAACTAAGAAACAACCGACACAACTTAAGGAATAAAAACTTACCTTGACTGAATCACGACTTCACTACAGCTGTTTTTTATTATTCGTTAGTTTATTGAACCATTTTAGAAAGTTTTATCACTAAAACACCAATTAAATCTATTATTTTTAAGGAAATACGTAAACATAGCCCACATTCGCTAAGCAATGGCGCCACTGATGCACGATTGTGAGAAAAGTTTGTTTACTAAACGCGAGAACGATGTAGTGAAGCGCGTAATATATATCTGCCTTCCTCACACTTGTAGCAACTCGCTAGCGCTGTCTCTTGAATGTGTTTGCATAGGGAACTCTGTGGTATTCTGTTTAAAAAATATCACCAAATTACTTATATCACCAATATACCTCCCCTTACCCTATTACATAAATGAGAAATATGAGCCCAGCCACTTAAGTAGGTTTTTATGTCCATATCATCCTTTTCTGACAAATGCTAAGTAATCCTCTCTTGATAGTTTCATATTTTTCTCTTAAGCGTTGGCTCCGAGGAATTAATGAGTTAGATAGTGCATTCTGTGTGCTTTGGTTCCTTCTGGAACTCCACTATTGTTTTGAAAATGTTCCATTTTCGCCGGCCTAATAAGGTATACCACCTGTTGTGCCACGACTCCAGCGCATTTTGTGATAATGGTATATGTGAAACTTGGCTGTCGTGTACTGACCACATCCTTCGAGGAAATACTGGCGGACTCCGCTCTACTGTAATTTTGGAACCAATGGTTTTTGTAATTATCGCTGATCCACTGACATAATAATTTTAAAACCATCGCATCACTCTTTTAGCTTCATCAGGTATAATTTCGTTTTTTATTATATCAAGCGCATCGGGAATTACGATTGGCTCTAAAAATGCCAGTGCAGCAATATGTCTCATTTTGTGGGCAAATACTGGATAGCTGTTGTATTGTTTCGCGAGACCAGCCGATTGAATGTGACGCCATATGCTTTGGTTCAAATGAAAAAAAACAAAGTTTATTTAAGCAGTCTGGGAACACCATTTTTATAGCTTTCATTGCTGCGCGTTCAAAATCGGTTAGGATTATTTGTGGGCACAAATCGATGTTCAAGGTATTTAGTGTGTGTCGTTTTAATATTTCATAACATTTTACAGTTTTATGTGAAAGTAAACCATACATTAAAGGAAGTACTTTATGCGTACCGTCCGGAGTTCCGACTATAATAATAATAATAATTTATTTATTTCAAAAAGTGTGGTACAGTCTGTTACAATAAATACATTTTTACAGTTTATGGACAAATCCAAAAGGGAGTAACAATTAACGGAATTGAATCTGACGTCCTAGCTAGGTTACATCGTAACCTGTATTAAGGTACGCCAGCCCAGGTTCCCACAAAAGGAGTACAAAAACAATTTAATAGGGAGTGCTTAGGACTATAAAGTGCAGAACTGCAAACGTATGGTAACTTATACAAGGTGTGTGAAGAGTTAGTATGTGTGTGTGTGTGTGTGTTTAGTGATGTAGGTGGGTGCATGTATAGAATATATTTGTCGAAACGGGGGAGGGCAACAGTTAAATGTTCCATCCATCAGCCAATAATTTGCTACACTTAAATGTCTGCAATTCTCATTTGTGCCAAATACGATTATGGATTCTCCATTATGAGTGTAGTGACCGATAAGGAAAATGGCATCATTGTTAATTTTGGTTAATTCATTGGGAATCACAACAGCATGTATGTCTTTGGGAATACTTGGTAAATTCTTATTCCTTACCCGATGAACCATCATTCTCATGGCATCCTTAGTTGGCATGTAAGGAGCACTAAAACTTGGTACATCTTGAATACACCGTTGAACAATTTGTGAGGGTGCATCCATTGAATGGTTGGCTTTTTGTTTGATGTTAGCTTTTACAGTTAATTCTATCTGCTTATCGGGATCCGGTAAATGAACGTGTTCAAAATTTTTCGAAATAACAATATGAGAATATTCGTAGACACTGTTGAAGTGATAGCAACATTGCACCGGGTAGAAACTTTTTTCGTACACCGCCAGTAGAACTTCGTATTTCGTATTCTGTTTAGATGGTAGGAATATCCTTCGTGGATCAATATATCTTTACCGCGTTTTGACTTTAATATTACACAATCACTCATTTTTTAACAACAAATCTAAACCTTTTCATTAACACGTTGGAAATTAATTCCGGGCAGACATAACAACGTAATGAGGGACGTTGACAGGTAAAAAACTGAGGACTACCCACATTTTCATATTTAATTGTTTTCGTTTAGAAATTAAGCGAAGGTGCTTTAATATCAAGTATGTATGTCTATCATTACCTCAGTGATACTAGCATGCATTGTGCATTTAATTTCGAATTATACGCAGTTAAATGATAAGCTAGCCGGAAATAAATAAATAAAATAAAATCCTTCGGAATGACTATGAGTGCAAATTTTATTTTATGTATTAGTATTATATTGTATTATTGATTGTATTTTGTGTGTTTCTTTAAAACAACAAACGGAAACAGGTCTACATGTTGAATACCTATGTTTTATACCCCAGGGGTAGATGAACAGTTTTGTCGTCGAATCGTTCGCCTGTGAAAGGATCTGTCAATGAAATTTTCAAAAGTGAATCGTTCTGTCGTTGAATCGTTCTATCGGTGAAAACATGAAAAGTGAATCGTTCCGTCGGCGAATCGTTCAACGGCGAAACGAATGTCGGAGAAATGTTTCAGAATCTAAAATTAGAGTAGAATTTGTTTATATTCCATTTTATTATTCTGAAAGTCTTTTGGGTATATCTTCAACAGCTTTTAATGTATACAGTTTTATACGCGGAATGTTGGAAAATAACAACTTGCCCCATTATGGGGCAAGTTGTTAACCAGCTGGGGTAAGGTGTTACGAGGTTTATTGGGGGTAAAGTTGAAAAACAAAACATGACTTGATTAGGTATTCATTTGTTTATAGGCTAATTAACATGCCTTAAGAATAATAGGCAACTTTTTACGTAAATTTAACAAAAAACAAGTAATAAAGAACATTAAACAAAAAATTTAATTAACTTCTTATGTTTTAACATCCATAAATTGTACTTTCCGGTTAAACATTATCTTAATTTGACATTCATAGCTTATATTATCATAATCAGCCTTTAGAATTGAGGACATACATTAAGAGCTTAGCATATAATCAGACTTTCATCAATCTTTGGAATAATAATTAAGAACACTTAAAACAAATAATCACATGACGCAAGTTAGGATATCCCCTGAGTAACGTAATCGCTGACTAATGCAGCGGATGCGCCCGTGCGTCATTAATAAACTGCACACTTGCAGAATTGCAGATTTTAGGAATACGTTTTAGTTAATAGAAATATTATAATTGTAAATTAGTCTTGTAGAACATTTCAATCAATAAACATTGTTTTAATTAAAATTAATATTTTCTTAATAATAATCTCGTCCGCCGTAATTTAACTGGCGCAGTCGGAAGGATCGCGATACTCTACTTCGAATACAACTCTTCGGTAAGAGTGAACGGTATCTATCGTTATCTTCGCGATCACAAATTCGAATCTACGAAGGCGAACAACCTGCGGGAGTCCTGGAGAATTGGAGCCCTGCTATTCTACAAGGCCCGGCTAGAGATGCAGAAGATACTGTGGTGAGTGCTTGTTGTATACCCAGTTTCCCATGCTATATTTCCTGCCGTATTTTATAAATGGTACTTGTGTTTTTGTTTATAGGCTAAAATCGCTATAGGCAAATTACATTAGTTATACGAGTTTATTACATTCATTTTAATTTAGGCTCTATGTATGCGTGCTAAAATCGCGGTATACATTTCGCATTTCGCAGCAACTCATTCTGTAATAAGAGATATTCACTCGTCTACGTGTGCACTATAATACTGATTCGTATAACATAATTAAAATAACTTCAAGCTAACTCCTTAGAGAGGAGGCAGTATTAGGTATTATACGTAATCTCAATAGTATCTTAAAGTGAATTAGAACTAATTTGTTTTGTATTCCTATTTTACAATTAAATCACGATGGCTATGGCAAGCATCGATCTAGCGACTTTCAAGTTCGTTTCAGAGCTGTTGCCAAAATACGATGGCAATCCTAAAACATTAAATTACTTTATTAGAGAAGTTGAAAATGTGATGCTATTACTGGACCCACAAGTTAGGGCAAATCCTGCTATTGTTAGTTTACCTAATTAACTCATCAAGCATCGTTAATGAGACACAATTGATTATCTATTGTTTTGGCCCTCTAGCGGGCTACCTCGGGCCTGACTAGCTAAAAGCAAATTAAGCGTTTCGGCGATCAGTGCAATAGCCTCCGCAGAAACAGTCGATAGCTGACAGACAATTAAGGCTGTGTTGACGCGTAGATTAGGCGAACAGCGTAACGAAATACAGTTGATGCAAGAACTAACGCGTTTGCGTCGTAATAAAAATGAAGACGCTGAGACGTTTGGTAAACGACTAAGGGAAATTTTAGACACCTTAAACGTAGTAGGTAGGCATACGGATAAGTCATGGTCATAGATCAATACGTTTTTCGACTTTTACGTTTCAAGTGGCGTGCGGATTGCACAACCTACGACTCTTGAAGCAGCTACAGTAACGGCTAGGCAGGAGGAGGCACTTTTAACATTTAATAGATTCAATAATAGTTTTAATGTACTTTCCATCCAAAACAAACCGAAAGAAATACCCAAGCCAAACCAAACGGTACCCCAAAATAATAACTTTTTGCCCCGTAATAGCTGCAACATAGATCAGAGACAACAGAGGGGTCAAGGCATACCCCAAGGAAGACTCGCTTCAGGTAACGTAAGACTTAGTGGTTCTGGTACTGTTAGAAACCCTGGTAATGTTAGACCTCAGCCGAATATACCTCGCCAGCAGGTGAACCTGCCACAAAAAGTGTCTGACGTTACCATGAGATCGGTAAGCATTCTTGCTTAAAATATACATTTTATACTGGCAATACTCAACAATCTGTCAGTAATCATTGCCAAATTATGAAACGTGCGCACAGTGTTAGTAAAATAAACAGTTTCCTCTGCTTTTTAAGTACATATTTTGTCAGAGATCAGTGCCACTTTTCTGTTCCTGGTATATTTTGGTAAGTACACATATAATTAACTCATAAATCCGTGGCCGCAATGCTTTTTGAGGAGTATATTTTGTATCTGCTTGTCTACTTTTCTGACCTCAAAAATGAAATGATTGATGTTCATTTTATTCTAGAAAGACCATTCTGTGGACATCTTTTCTGTGGATTCGAATGTCACCTTGAGATACAAATGTCCACCGAAGATATAATAATGTCTTTTGTACAGTAAATATTATTTCGTTCTTATGGGGAACGGGGAAAATAACAAGCAATGCTTATAATTTAATCGTTTGGTTTGCATGCATGCATTTACAGAATGAATACAAAAACTTATACTTGAGGAAATGACTAGCGTGTCTGATCTGTGCAGGCAAATGGTATAAAATATTTATTGTTTCAGCCGCCATGCCTCGTTCGAAATCGTAAAGAAGAAAAAAAGAAAGGTGCCCCTGACGGTGTTGGCGGCTGTATAAAACGTTTATGTGATTCTGCTGTTGCAAATGGAAAAGACATTTCTGACATCAATAGCTTTATCGAGTGCATGGAAGTCAATTGTAAGGGCATTATAATTATTCCTGTTGACGAATCCCAAATAAGTGAAATAGAAAGTATTGCAGATACAAGCACCGTTCGCCCTTTCAAAGGGACTTTTAAAATTCACCAAATTACTTGGAGCACAAACGAACCCAACACTCCACGTAAGAAGACTGAGTTGTATTGATTGAATGTGCAGCGGATACTAAATGCCCTCATTTTGGAATTGGTCAAATTCAAGTTCAATGTGCCTTCTGAGACACAATCTTTGCCTGGAAATTACGCATCACTGACCCCAACAAAAAGTCCATCCCCTTCTCCTAGAACAGCATCAGTCTCTACAATAACTGGACCAGGAACACGACTCTCGGTGCGATCTCCTGTAAATACGCCATCACCGGAATTTTCACTAAACATTCGTCAACCATTAGCTCCTAGAAAGAGTCTTAACTTCGAGGATATCTACTCAGATGACTCTGTTTCATTGACACCACCCAAAAAATGCAAAAGACTACCGAAACTGTTTGATAGCAGTGAGGAAAGTAATGAGAATTTTTTTTAAACCGTATTTTATTTCCTGTGGACTATTCTCTGTGGAAACAAATTGATTTTAATAATATTGCACTGATCAACGCATTTCTAATATTTTATGTTGACACTTTATTTTCTTTTGTGCTGAGTTTTTCTCATTTACGAGTATTGTGTGTATAATTAGTTTTAAGTGTGATTATGTTCTTTTCTGTCGAAAATCTGTCATTTCTGTGGTCATGCAGAAAATTTAAAGTGCCATATCTTTAACATTTCTGAAAAACGATCTAGTTTGTAATGATAATTTTCATATTGTGATTTATACTTTCATTGTGATTTTGAAACAAACCGACCACTTTTTATTTCCGAAAAATTTCAACTTGATTTTGTGTTTGACCCACATATAATATTAAAATCATATGCGACGATCACGTTACCGTTCGTCAGCTGACTCGATCAGGGGTCATTAGCATGACACATAAATGTTTTATTAAAAGTCAAGATTTTACGCTGTATTCTTTACAACAACAATCCAACCACTTAATTTTTTCACCAAACATGCTCGTACCAGAGCTAGACCAGATAAACCATATTGTCAACATTCAAATAGCAATGGAAACAGCATTGCCAGAAGACATGGGCCTGAATAGATCTCTATCCTTTCTTGGAGAACAGATCAAAACACTGAAATCCAACAAAGCAGAGATCGATGAAATATCAGTCCATGACATCCACCAGTACACCGTCGTTTACATAATCCTGGGGGTCATCATATGTGCGACAGCAGTCTGGGTCTGGAGAAGAGTGAGATGCTGCTCGCAGTCTGCGGCCAGCCGGGCGGAGCCTCATCACAGACAGGAGTCTGTGGCGACTACATCGGAGTCAACCAGGGGGTCAACCATACTGAAGTGCAACCGCGAAAGCAGAGTACTGCTGACCGTCAGCAAAGTCAGAGTGAACCGATAGGTTTAAGTGCATATTTCGCCAGACGGTGGCCCAGTGACATGCGTAGTGCGGGTAATAAGGAAAGGGCTATGTTGCCTAAACCGCGAAAATAACGTGTGCTTACGGTTGAAGACTCACTAGTGTGAAATAGATCTATGTTTTTAAGGACTTTACTTTGTTTACCATTTTTATAACATTTTTACTTTGTTTAACATTTTATACCACTTTTAAGTTTACCATTTTAAAATTAATTTACATTTTGTTTACCATTTGACATGTAACTATTATTACTTAACTAAGGTGATTTGATGATTATTTTTACACACTTTGTTCTTGTCTTATCACATCTCGTGCTCGGGAATATGTTCGGTACAATATTTGCGACCGAACAGCTCAGCACTTTGCCTGCATGCATTTCCATAAATGCGTGTATCACAACTATGACCGGTTAGTTTGTGTCCGACTACCAATCGCGTAACTCAAACCAAACCAAGTCAAACCATCTTAGTGCTAATTTAGCTTAAGTTTACCATTTAATGTTATCTTAAATTTTAGTTCCTAATATACCCTTTTAAACCATATTAATTTCGTGTCATTAAGTCAGTGATCGTAAACCACCACCCAAACCGCAACCATTCTAGTATATTACCGAATCCACCAAATTAACCAAATATCAACCAACCCAGAAGTTACTGCTAAACCATGCAGGTACTAACTTCTACAGGCACAATAATTGAATTGTAAAATGGACTAGTAACTCCCCGCCATTAATTTGATACTGGTGCCGATTCTCTTATACACCGAACTAAACTAACTAAACTATCACTATAATTCCTTACTTTTGGCTATGAAAATCATAGAGAAAAAAAAGAATAATATTTTTGTCGGATTTAAAATTCAATTTAACCATCGCGACTCCACGTAGTACTTGTTTGCCCTACCCCGTGATTTTTTTTAGAGCCGGAATCGTGCATGGGGGCAGCCTCGACGTGTTTTATTTGGAATTTTTCACTTTTGGAATGGAAAATATAAAAAAGTGTTAGCTACATGTACAGTTTTAGGGGTTTAAGGATTTCCAAAAGGGGGTCGAAATTTTCATTATATTGGCGATAGCACACCATTTACGAGATATAAGCAAAATAAAATAAAAATAAAAGATACAGTACTGTTTTTGCACCTGAAGTCGAGGTGTTGTGGTGAATTTTAGTTCATGACAACTAATTTTATTCCACACCTTTTTAATCGCGATTAAAAATAGCCAGATTTAGTTAGACAACCAAAATTTTAGATTAAAAACGTCAAATTCGGAATAGCTAAATTGCCATTTTCACTAAATTACTATCTCAGTGCCATATTAGTGCTGTCAAACTAAAGTATTGTTAATTTGTGTAACTTTAGTCTATTTCATAATGGGAAATCGTCGTTTGACAGAAATAAACTAAATTTTAGTGATTTTTAGTCTAGTTTAGAGAATTTTGTGACAAGGGTATCGGCACCACTAACGCACTCAAGCAAACTTACGTTTTTAATACTACTTTCCAATTTAGCTTACCATTTCTTTGACCTAAGTACTTATGTCAGTAGATTATGTTTCAAACTCCTTGGCTATAATAAACTTTTTAGAAGACTTTTATATTTTTTTATTTGAATGTTATTCTTTTGTTTTTTCCTTGTCTTGTATCTGTCAAAAGGTTTGGTTGTGTTTGCATTTTTTTATGTTATATTTCCCACTAAAATCCTTCTATCACGGTAAGCTTTAGTTTTATTTTATTCCACCAACCATTAATTCATACAGTCCATTTTTCTTCGCCTTCATTTTGGTCCTTCGAGCCGGATCCAATTCGCGCCGAAGCGTGCGATAACACATGACTTTGGCGGCGACGGCCGCTCTGAGCGGCAGAACCGTTCTTGAGATGGCGGTTCCCGCGGATGTGATGGCTTGGTGGCGGCGCGGCGTGAGTGTTGGTTCCAACGGCTTCCATATGACCTGCTGGATAATTGATCCGCTGGTTGTCGCTGGGATGATCGAGAGCTTGTGTCTCTTACACTCTCTGAGCTTGCGTTCAACAAGCTCGAACAACTCGCGCTTGATAGAATAGCGCTGGTTGACGAGCCCGTCTCTCGGCTCGCCTGCATCCATAACGTTACGCAACTCACTGAGTTGGTTCGCTGTAGGAGCGCGTGCTCTGTGCCAGCCTAAAAGGTTGGCAGTGGGTGTAGACCTAGGTAGGATTGGGGCGGCGCGTGGAGCCTCCTCCTCATCTGCTCCGCCTTCGTCGTCCTGGTCGTCCTCTCCCTTCTCTTCGTCCACACGGTCCGCTCTACGACGGGCTGGTGCTGGATCTGGGGCGGGGGGGTCTTCCGCTCGTGGAACTGCTGGTGCGATGCCCTGCAGCATCCATTCATCATTCGGTCCTGCGTCACGTTGGGTTTGTGCAATATCGGGTGCTACTCGATGCAGCGCGATAGCCGGTGCTGGAAGGGTCTCGTAGAGACCGTGTGTCTGCTGGGCGATGCGGCCAAAATGACCTTGGTCATTCGGCTCAGTAGCGTGTAAACGATGTTTCACGCCTGTGGCGTCGGTGAAGTCGCCTAAGCCCTCCAGATATTCTCCTGCTTCGGAGGCAATTTTCGGAGAGCCATAGCCCTGTACGAATTGGACCAACCTATCTTGAGGTATGGAGGCAGTCCCATTCTTCTGTGCGATTAATGCTATCTCATACCAGTACAGCACAACATGGTAGTAGGCGTGCGCCGCTGGGGTGATGGACTTAGTATAATATTTATCCACATCTGAAATTGCCTTGTATTCTGATTAAACTAGATCTCGTATAACCTGCCGCGTCGGCCTCAAAGTCTTGAGCTGATTCTTCATTTACAAATCCTGTTTCTCCGTCAATGACGAAGGAGTCCTTCCACAAGGGATGGTTGGTAAGTGGTGTTTCCGTTTTTGAAATATTCTCGTGGTTTTGCTATAAACTTACTCGTCCTGTTCTTGGGTCTGGGCATGTTCGGCTGTGTCTTCTCATTTTGAGGGTTGCGATCGGTTGATGCTTTCTTGGTTGTATCGGCCATTACGGTTGTCCAATCCATTTTTCATCGCCTTCAGATTACTAGCAATGACTATATAGCCTCTTGATTGCTCATACGGGCGACTCAGGCTCACGACACATAAATGAAATTGCACTTATATTAGATGACAACACGAATTGCCAATTTAGTTTTGACCAGTTATTGGATCTCTGCACACGCGGTTATTTTGATACATTTTAAAACATTTCTGCATAATTATAAACAGTTATGAGTTCCTGTTCTATTAAATGGTGTGGGAAATCGTCTAAAACATCCAGCTATAAAAAAGATGTCATAACTTTTCATCGGTAAGTAAAATATATTTATGATTTAATAATATAATGAATAATTGCAGGGCTCAAGTTAAACTGGTTGTTTACGTAAAAAGGCACAAAAATGTATACCGCGTTGGTCTTTTTGAAAAGTCCCTTTCTCTCACTAGGGTATGTCAATACGTCTGTTCCCTTTCTATCTGTACTAATGATGTAGTGTTGTGATAACTTCAAAACAAAGTCTATACATACATAATTTGACGATAAAAATTACGATTTTTCCTACTGGTAAAAAATTAACATTGTAGGGTTGCTGTGTTGGCTTCCATTTAAGAATAAAGGTTCACGGGCTTCTGCACCATTGGAACTGATACATTCAGACTTGTGTGGCCCTATGGAGACAACATCTAAGAGTGGAGCCAGGTATTTCATTACTTTCATAGATGATTTTTCAAGAAAAGTGTCTGTCTATTTTCTAAAAAATAAAATGCATATTAAAGAAGTTTTTGAAATTTACAAGAAAGAGATGGAAAATCAATTGGATTGTAAAATAAAAATTCTACGCACCGACAATGGCTTAGAATATATTACTAACCAAATGTCTAAATATTTGGCAGGTACAGGTCGTCGCTTGTCTTACTAACTGACGGAACTAACTTTGAGGTGACTCTTCAGGACAAGCTTTTTGCGGTTTCGCACTATATTTGTTGAATTGTAACTCTCATAATAAGCGACTGATCAAAATAAAATTGCATGAATTATATTATTATTTGGTTATTCTTCCTATATATATATATGTGAATTGTAAATATTACTGTTAAATAAAAAAATATAAGCATTTAAAACAGATACGTCACTTTTGTTAGATCTTTGTAAAAAATGTTTTCATATAGTTTTCAGATACGTCTGTATAAAAAAGGATAGTAAAATAACACACAAACCTCAGAATCAACTTTTATTTATTAAAATGGCTCATTATTTTGTACTTATTAAAAAAACAGTTCCTAGTATCTTATATTAATACAAAATATGAAATGAGATCCTAAAATTTCGTAAAAACAGTCTCTTCTAATGTAAATTCTATAATTATTTAGTTTTAATGTTAACCCCAACGTATTAAAACTAATCAGTCGCAAAAATAAAGCAATTCTTAATAGCTTAATCAAATCACAGTCAACGTTATGTACCTAATTATGATAAAAATGTCTTGGGCTCTTACTTATACTAAATACGAACTTTATAAAATAATAACTTTAAGGAGATAAACATATCAAAAATAAAATTATGAACACAAAGTATTTCTTATCTAATCATTAAAACTACCATAATATTCAGTCTTTGGTAGGAGCAATATAAATAAATCAATGAGGAAGCGATTTGTAGAATTCAACATAATCGGGATGTCTGATAACAGCTGTATCACCTTTTGTTAGAGACATTAAGGCTTCATATTTTTCAGTCGCTATTTTGGGTGGATATTCATTAAGTGGACGGATTTCAGCGTAAAGAAGAAACATCTTTTGTCTTGTTAAAGTCAAACTGCGGTACGATTCCTGATCGTGAGAAGTTTTGAAGAAAAATTTTATTGGATCAGATTTTTGAACGCGAAATTCGGTCATTTCGGTCCAATCCACATGAGCTCCTGTGTCGTCTTTTCTCAATGAGAGTAATTGAATGTCTGTAGATTTTTTTTTTAAATCGAGAAAGTCAGTATGTAATAGGGAAAATACTCAGTAAGGCTGATCTATTCGAGCTAATCTCATTATCGGGATAAGCTAAGCTGGTTTAAAAACATCTCCAGCTTTTTTGACAGCATAGCTGATTGCACTGTGAGCAGAATCTCCGGCACTTTGACCATGGTTTGGTATTGAAAATCGTAAAGTGATTTCTTCAATGTTTATAGAATTATTCAGGATATAAATCAATGCAGCAGCCACAATCGAATTGCGATTTTGGCCTCCGCAACCATCTGCAAAGAGATAAATTCGCTTGAAGCCTTTTCTGTCGCTTTCTCTGAGAAAAATGTTTAAGGCAGTCGATATTTCTGATGCTCCTCTTTTACCTACAGCTTCATACCATGTAAAACAGCAACAATCACGAGTACCCAAGTCATAAACCGTTAAATTAAACGTTGATAAACGCCTCTTGTAAAATACTGCGTTTTCATTTGTTATAGGTATTTGAATTACCTGTTGAAGATCAAAAGTAACGCGTTGTACCACGCCAGGATTTTCTTTCGCCTCGTTTAAACACATTTTTCTCGTATTGCGAAAAGTAAGCTTATCAAATTGGTGCTTCTGAAATTTTTCTTGCAGTTTAGCTTTCACCTCTTCGGTCCCATTATAATATGTCAGACATAGGCTGCACTGGTCTTTTTTCGGGCGGTGGAAAGACAAATTTTTCCCTTTAAAAACTCTTTTGTAAGTGGAAAAGCTGGGTTTCAATGGATTTCCTTCCAGAGACCTGATAAACATTCTGTACATTTTTTTAACGGTCAAATCTGAGTGAAGGTATTCTCTAGTACTACCTTCACGACAATAATGAGACTCAACTCTAGGATAGCGATCTATATGTTTAACACATAGATCTCGAGATCGTGCGTCGAGTTCTTGCTTGCTCTGAGGACGGCCTCCACGTTTATCTTTCATGACAACTCCAGACTCTGACACTTTTTGGACTGCAGTTCTAAGAACGCGTTCAGTTATGCTCAGAGTATTCAAAAATAAATAGCGAAAAACATTGACTCTTACTCCATTAAGTGTCAAATAATATTTAAAACGTTAATTTTCGTTCGAAAAGTTCGACTGCAGACAAGTGTGGAGGAAAATCTTCGGAGTGTGCATAGTGATGGTTTAGATGAACCAATGGATCCAAGAAACAAGCATGTTGGTGAATTAATTGCACAGGAGCTTCAACATGTAAAACCGTGCATGCGTACTTATGCTTACTTACGCATATTAAAGACTGTTCACCAACTAAAATTTAGACATATTGAAATGCTCAAAGAGTAAAGCATACAAAGATAGGTACTAACTTATCTATTATTTTTATTTGTAATTTGTCGTAGTCATAGCAGTAAAAATAAAACACTTTTTATATCATAATAACGATTTATATTATAGGTAAAGACACTAATTTTAATAACTGACTAAAAATGTATGTTGTATCAATAAAATAAAATTATAAGGCTATCATTTAAATTATGAGATCAGATTTCAATCACTTTGGTAATAAAATTGTTTGTACAGTCAACGAAGTTTCCGGGAGACCACTTTTAAACCTTATTACTATGAACATAAGGTTTAAAAGCGATCTACCGCGAACATTGTCGACCATACCTACGTTTACATTAATTTATCCTATCCTAAGTCGCCGATTACTAAAGTGCGCGCAAAATAAGTCTGCGCGCGTGTTTGACCTTCAAGACTATATCCCCGCCAGCACTTTTAATCACTTTCGGCATAATGATGGCGATTATTTACTTTGGAAAAAACGGAACACAGCATACTTTCTTAACACCATAAACAACACCATACCATAAACATAAACGTCGAGTTGGCGGCAGACGATTATTTCCGATTTGGACCGCGCGCAGACTTATTTTGCGAGGACTTTACGGATGAATCACTCCCTACAAAATCTTCCATACCTACCGCTATAATTGCCTACTTAAAATGTAGGTACCTTAAGGTTGCACTGGTCGACGGCTCGAACAAAACCATTTTTTTTTTCCGATTCTGCTTCCATACAGGGCCTGCAGTCTCGACATAGATACCGACAAAAATCGGTCGTTTAGTCCAATCGATGTCAAATTCCTTTAATAGATTTTCAACTTTATTTCCAAAGCATAAGGTTGAAAATCTATTAAAGGAATTTGACATCGATACGACTTAGCGACAGATTTTTGTCGCTATCTAATGTCGAGACTGCAGGGCCTGGGCCGGCAGTCTTGACATTAGATAGCGGCAAATCTCTTGCAATGACATTAGCTTTGATAACATATTAAACGTTGAATTCCAACGTGTGGAAATGTCAACTATGGGCATATTCCTTTTGAGCCTTCTTAGATATTTTTTTGATGTAGGCCTTAGCAAAATCTGACAGCAGCACGGACAATCTCAGTAGTTTTTTGAGCTGACTCATCGTTTCTTAACCCATCTTTAATTGCAAGTTGAAGCGTGTGCTGAGCACATGAAATATATCTTATTTCAAAAGACGATACAAATTCAGGCGAGTAAAAAGCATTTGCTTCTCCCATAGCGCTAAGTCCTTCCTGGGAAAAATCAAAGTCATATTCAAGATCTGGAGTATTGTCAGTATTTTCAGGCTGAAAGTTGTTTTCATCCTCAACCTCAATGCATTCATCTTCATCTGAGTTCAGTAATTCCTTCATTTTAACATAATTTGAGCCGTTGTCAGTTGTAACGAAATGAAATGAAATGTGTTTTGTGGAGATATTGTAATCTAAAAGTGTTTCAAGTAACAACTTTTTAAAATTTTCAGCAGTTTGTCTATCAAATATTTCACTGACTACTAAATTTCTTATTATAATTTTACTTCCCTCTGCATACTGCATATTGATACCTACGAAGTTACGGTCTAAACACGTGGCAGTCTAATTTAAGGGATATCATTTTACCTTTTACTGCTCGCGAAATTTTACGCTTAACTTCATATGTTTTCTGTTGTAAAATATTACGAATATTTTGAGAATTTATATTCACGTTACTTTCTTCTTTCAAAACCAGTTGAACTATGGTCTGAAATGCTTCATCGTCTATTAAAGACAATGGTCTTCCGTGAACGGCAACAAATTCGACGCACGCATTTTGTAACTTATCCACTTTATCCTGAATATTTCTTTTAGTAGGTGACGGGTAGCTATTTTCATTTTGTGATTCTATTAATATGTTGTGTACTTCGTTACTTTCCTTCTGATGTTTGCAAAGCATGTGGTTTTTAAGATTTGTTACATGGCTGCCCTGTAAATAAATAAAATGTTACTTTTAGTAAAGTACGTTTCTCATGCAGATGCGTACACTAAGGTTTAACGCCGTTAATTAATGCGTTCTTCATCTCTGGGTTGCCTTTATTGACCGGCCAGAATGAAAACTGACAAGTCCCACCTCTTGGTTGCCTTTATTGGCCGGCTTGAGTCATTTGCTACTACACGGAGTGATTTCCGAAACTAAGGAGTAAACCCTACTCCCGATTGATTTCGGATTCATGAGTTACGAACTGAATCATAGACAATATTCGCGAACGAATGTCGCATGACGATAGAGTTGCGCTATTTTGCCGGTCGAACACCGGTTAACTATTTTGTGATTTTCAAGCTTATTAAACAAAAAATAATATTGTTATCGTTAGAAAATGACCTCATTTTTAACAATATATCTACTTTTCAAATGACAACGTATCAAATGACATAACGATCCGTCAAAACAAGTGTCAAATTCAACTTTTCGGTAGGTCAAAACACTTTCGGAGTAGGGACAACTGTCAAATCGTGTCGTCATTCATTCTTAGTTAGGGTTCGGGACTAATCGTAAGTCCGTAGGTGATACAGAATCGAAATCGCCCGTTACTAAGGCCGGAGTTACGGGTTTCGTGCTTAGAGAGTAGGCGCCCTGGGCCGGCTGGGCTGGGCCTTACGGTGTTTGGGTCACATAAACCCCTAGTGTACCAAATTTCAATTTATTCGGTCCAGTAGATTCGGAGCAAATTGGCTGTGATAGACGGACTGACAGACACACGAGTGATCCTATAAGGGTTCCGTTTTTTCATTGGGATGTACGGAACCCTTAAAACTGACACTTCACTTGAAAATAGCCGTCAAAAAGAAAAAAAGCCAAAGGTATTAACAAGATAAAGTCACAATCCGGACAAAATGACAAAAATAGTTCAATTCTATATTTAAAGACATAATAAAAACTATATTGTTAAAAATGAGGTCATTTTCTAACGATAACAATATTAATTTTTGTTTCATAATCTTGAAAATCACAAAGTAAGTAAAACGGTAATCGACGGGTAAAATAGCGCAACTTTATCGTCATGCGACTATCGAAGCGAATTTCGTCTATCGAAGTGTGCAGTAAACCATTTATTATTGAGAGAGCCGTCATGGGATTTGAGGGCGCATCTTACTTAATTACCTTTTTTGTTTAGCAAGTAATACAATAGCGCATCTGTGCCATTTTGATCATTTTTCTTTTAGTTTATGATTCGAGATACCGGCTGAAAAAACCAGCTCCTATGAATAGTTAGTTCGTTAGTTCACATTTTGGCCACGACGGCTCTCTTTCCGGACAGACTCTAGTGACTTTTTTTTGTTTCAGATATTATCACAAGAGCAACAGTATGCTTCCAGTTGAGAAGTTATCACGTTGACATTCAGTATGCAACTGATAAAAAATCCTTTTTTTTAATGGCCGGTCGTAGTTGTGCCCTCTGAGGTCCTGGTTACTTAACCGAACTATCCTGTGGATGCCTGTCAAAGCCTCCAGCCAGGGGCGAAATTAAATACTAAAATTATTTAAATGACCGCACGCTAAGGGCACCCCCTGTTGGGTACGGACCTTAGCTTAGGGCATCACTGAGGGCAGGGCAGCAAGGTGGGACAGGCTGGATCGAATAGTTTAGACAATTATTATTATCAGGGGAATTTAAAGCTATAGGTTCAGCTACGACGCGGGCTGGCGCCTCATCGGACAAGGGTCGTGGTGGACGGTTAAGGGGGGGTCGTCGCGTGGGATCTTGTCGGCGAGGTCGCAACGATAGCGGTCTGTGTTTGTGCACTGTACTGGTGGCCCTACTGCTCTCCTGGAGGAGGGTTATGGGGTCATCGGGGTCGACTAGGACATGCCTCGGACGGCGGGTATGACTGATACAGGAGGGGGCATAACGGGCGGCCGCGACAATGATAAAAACAAAAAAATGACGACTTTTTTATACCTGCGGGTAGGGGTGCAAGTAGTGACAACGCTAACGGGTGAATTTCGGGAATTTGGTGTACGGTTGGTTTTTGTAAGTTACGTGAAGGTCAATGATTTTAATTTTAGGTCTTTGTAAAGCTAAACTTGTATGCTTTAATATTGCCTCATGATTTGTACTCAATATCGTTAGATTTAAGTAAAAATTCAGTAATAAACCAAATTACAAGGGGTGTGCGATTTTAATGCTCTCAAATGTAGTATAAGGATGTAGCAAATGTTAGATTAAAGAAACACAATTAGGAATACAGTTTTATTATTCAAGAACCACACACTTTCTTTTTCTTATGAGGGTACGTACAACAGTTACTAAAATCAATCATGTAATAATTTACAAGTTATTAAATGCAAGACAAATAAAACAGTAATTAACCAAATTACAAACAGTAATAAACCAAACCAATTAAAGTAATTAACCAATTTCATATTTACATTTCAATAAAAACAAGCTGAACAATTACTAATTATATTAATTTTTATAAAGCGGGACGGAGCAGCAATAGCTTTATTAAGCGAGTGTGAACGCGCTGATGGTCAGAAGCGAAAGAGAGCGAGAGCGCGTCCATAGTCCACGATCTTGACGGCGGCCGTTGGAGAGGGAAACGAGGTCATTCGCGCTTCATCGGGAAGTGACGTCACTCTGACGCGCCTTTGACAGCTCGAGCGATAACATTCGGCCGTCCTGCTGTCGCGTTCGTCCCCGAACAGCGATATAGTCTGATGCAGGCGCTGAGAACAAGATAATATAATATTAATCTCGGTAATAGTAGTACTTCATAACCAGAATTTTCAAGTTCCACTTTAGAAAGAAATCTGGTTATTGCTATATTGAAACATTTACGCAGCAGAGCAGGGCAACAGAATTTGGCGGAGCTAGCCATCCCATCGCCGGCCAACCAACTCAACCAAATGGCTTAAACAGAGTGATGTTCAGAATCATCTCAGTTGTGTATCACCATATATATGGCAATGGTGTTCACCACGGATTTCCATTACCAACTATACAATTCTGCTACTCTACTACAACTGGAAAATGTTCGAAGCGGATGCATTTGACAACCTTTTCACCATTAATTGTGTGTTTTACTTAATACTGTAAATAAAATAAAACAGTTTTATAAGTAAATGGTGAAATTATTTTTAGTTATGCCTTATTGTTGATAAAATGACACTGACATTATACCTACTAATTGAAAGTTAGGTTTTTCTTTTACAAATGAATGTTCTCGTTACTTCAATTTTTGATAACATCCGGCGTATCTGGGTCCGAGATCCGAATCCACGGCTTCATGTTCTCGACACACGCAACACCATTGTAGCGTTTAGAACTCCTCTCAGCGCCCCTCATGTCAGAAACCCTGTAGCGGTCGTGGCCTAGTACTTCCATAATTTGAAATGGTCCCTTAAAAAGAGGCATCAACTTCGTGCTCTGTCCGTCGTTAGACATACTTGGAATTCTAATTACGACCAAGTCTCCAACATTATAAAAAGGCGCTTCCTTCCATTTTGCATCAAAGGTTGCCTTTTTCTCTCTGCATTTTTCTGTATATTCTCGTCAACCTTACCTCTTAAGGTCGTGAGATCAACCATGGTCTCAGTCGCATCATCATCAGTAACTCCGTCATTATTCATTCGGATACGGTATCCGAAGAAAACCTCGCTAGGGATGGCAGACGTGGTTTTATTAATCGTGCTATTAATACCCTGTTGTATGCTTGTGATATGTTGATCCTATTTATTGTTGTCCGTATTAGCACCCATACTACGTAATGCTTCTAAAATTGTTAAGTTATACCGTTCGACCTGGCCGTTCGAACGCGGCACGGCAGTGGCTATGACATGAGATCGAATGTTCTTTTCACAACAAAAGGTCTTGAAAGCGTTTGAAGTAAACGCACTACCGGCATCACTAATAATGCGCTTGGGATTACCAAATACTTTAAAAAAATTATTTAATTCATTTTTAACAATCTTAGATTTTGTATTTTTTACTGGAGAAATGAACACAAAGGAGATGGGAATTTTTGGCATTACTCATTTTGGAAAGGTACAGAATTCAAAGCTACATATTTTAAAAAAAAGCACTTATTTTTATGTGTTGATAGCCAAATTAACTTTATTATTGACAATGGAGATAAAATCTCGTTAATTATGAGTAGGTAACTTGATTTGATTTAACACAGAGCCGACCAGTCTTTGTTTCTAAGGCCATGAATACAAGGCTTTTCGATATAATAGTGTTGTCATTGAACAATATATAAAATAAAATAAATTAATAATAAATTAATTTTATGGTGTTTTGATTGTTAGTGCATACTTAATAAAATAAAATCATAAAAAATACAAAATATGTACTTATACAGCTTACGAGGACTTGATCTAGCTAAGAAATCAAATGTTTTTTTTTTTTCAACCTAATTGTTCCAATTCTATTATAATTGGCAACACTAACATCCATAAATATGACTCAAAGATGACATTTTACGTCATGTATTATGTATTATTTCGATTCGATTTTTCGCTCACACACAACTTCACAAGTCACATTCGCTCGCTCATGGTGCTCTGTGGCTCGCTCGCTACTGTGTTTTGTGCTGGTGTGAATATTTTGTGCTCTCGCTTACGTGGATTTTTACAATGACCTGGCTTGCCTTTGGATTTCGAAGATTCCTACCTTTCTGAACAACCGTTGCGAGACTTGGACCTCGACGTTTCCTACTTTTACGACCGACCTTTGCGCTTTATCTTGGACACTGTTATTGCTTACGATAGTTTATGATCACCTCTCTTATTTGTTTGTGTGTATAACATTACGAGTCAACGTGATGTCAACCACGGGCCGCTGCGTAAACTGTAGAATATCTACAAATCGTTGCAGTACGATAACAAAACATGCTTTGGAAGATGAATCCGTTCTATCGGTCATTCGCTCTTGGATTGCTCCTGAGCCTGTAAGTTCAATTTGTATGTACCTATTTTATGAGATAAACATTGAGATTGTTTTTTAGTTGAACCTAATATTGATTTTATTTTTTTAGGTGAGCAATCAGGATCGAATCTGTAATGCCTGTTGGGTACTTGTAACCAATTCTTTAAATCAAGTACATATTATGCCTGAACCACATCTACCTTCTTGTACCGTTGGGCACCAACAGGTGTGTGTCAATTGTGGATCTTCTACAGCACGTTCAAGAAATCACCAATTACGGACTGATTCGGACAGAGAACGAGGCATATATAATGTGATTCGAGAATGGATACTGCCCCGACGAGTAAGTTAATTATAACACATTATTTATAAAATCCAAACTGATTTATTCAAAAGACATTCACAGGCACTTAAATAAATAAACATCCTGGGAAATTCCTCACACACGGTCATCTGATCCAAACTAAGCAGAGCTTGTACAATGGAAACCAGATAACTGATATACTACATATATTACTTTTTGCTTGTAAATACATACTTAATATACATAATTACACCCAAACTCAGGACATACAGACTTATGAATGGTCTGACTCTAATACCAGTTCGGCAGGTTGCATTTGCTGAGAAGAGAGAATATACTTATCAATTTACTCTTTTCAAAACAAGCTTAGATTCATTACCTACAAAACATTTACATTCTGATCACACTGACAACAATTGTGTGTTCCGGCAGCGTAGCGTACATCCAAAGATTATATTGATGCATAATCTAAACCTGATCCCTTTGACTTTGAAAATAGTTACCCTGCGCCTTATGTTGGTTTGTTTATGATGACAATGAATGTATTTAAGGGTTAGGAGTATCAAAAATATATTAATTACAGAACCATACTAGAACAAGGCTAAGGTTTACTTTTATGTTATACTGTTATAGCATTATTTTAATCTTTTTTTAAACTACATATATTCTTGTATTTAAGTATTGATCATTTTATTTTACTGGGATTAAGCTTGAATATATATTTTTTTGTTGTTTGTGTAATAAGCTCTATTTAATAATAATTGAAACAGTACTGCAGTATATTTTTTCAAAACTAGGTCATAAGTTATTGCAGATGTGGGTCACATAGTTGTACTTGATAAGTTTTCTTTTACAATATGTTCACACTTATATAAAATCCACATGTGTAAGTATGTTTTACATAAAAGTTTTATTGTTGTAGCTGCGGACTTCAAGCAATATCTGTCACCGTTGCTGGGTGAGAGCAGACAAAGCATCCCGTCATTTCGTATCCAGGGCATCTACATCCTCGAGTGGGCGCTCTCATCTTGACTCTGAAACTTCTGAAGGTGCACCTGATAATGAATCTTTGCCCCAACATGACCCTGAAAGTCTGCCAGAACGTGACCTAGAAACTCGCTCTCAACCTAATGTTGAAAATCTGCCTGAACCTGATGCAGATAATGAACCTGCATCTGATGTTGAAGATCATCCCGAACCTGTTGTTGAAGATCAGCCTGAACCGGACCTTGTAATTCAGCCCATATTAAGAAGACAAGAGACAATTGTATTGCCTGATTATATCCGAGCTGTAGACTGTGGGTCAAGGTGCATTATTGAAGGTTGCCAGGGTAGTGAAAGATTCAGGCTACCGGTTTCGACAAGAAAAATGCTGCTTTTACAGTTTAATTATTATGTACCAGTAAATGGCCGTGTGTGCAGTCACCATTTAAATACAGAAACGTGGGCCTTTCAAGCTGGTATTAGTGGTTATTCAAATGCATTTAATGCAAGACATATACAAGATATGTTGCATTTAAAGAGCACAAATGTTAATGCATTCGATTTTGCAAATATAAATAATATAGTAGATCATCTTGTACGTCAGTGGATTGGCTACACAAAAGATCAATTCAATCAGTTGTTAAATGGAATACCAGCCATAAATGAAATGCGAAGAGGAAAAATGGCTCTCGCTGGATTCTTAATGAAAATGAGGACAGGTGAACCCAATGAAAGGTTGACAACATTATTTCAAATTCCAAGGAGAAGTTTGGAGGTGTTGATGTCAAAGGTTCGAGAAGTATTATATAATAATTTCGTTCCAACTCACTTGGGTGTAGCACATATATCAAGAGAACAAATAGTACAAAGAAATCTATTGATACCCCGAGGATTGTTTGGAGTTCAAAGTGATGGTCAGGAAAACCCTATTGTCATTGCTGATGGTACATATGGCTATATACAAAAAAGTTCGAATTATCTGTATCAAAAAAATACTTACAGCTTACATAAATATCGAAATCTAGTGAAACCATTTATGTTAGTACTAGCTTTTGCCCGCGGCTTCGCTCGCGTTAAGTTAGACTTTGACTATCAATTCGGGTTATAATTCAATCATGATTCGAAAGACTGGTGGCGCCATCTATTATCGTAAGAACGTTATTGTTGTTTTCCTCTGGAACAGTACTTTTTTTCGGGATGAAAGGTACCCTATGTCCGTTTATGAACACCAGACAACGTATATGCAAAATTTCAGGATGATTGGTTCAGTGGTTTAGGCGTGAAAAGGTAACAAACAAACAATCAAACTTACTTTCGCATTTATAATATTAGTTAGGATGTTCTGGGCCCCTATCCAGCTACTACATCAGATGCAGCTATAATGCAAAAAGAATTTGAAAACGAAAATAGTTATTTACGCAGACATTTTCAAGAAGGTGATGCTTTTGTTCTGGATAGGGGTTTCAGAGATGCCTTGCCCTTACTGAATGCTTGTGGTTATAAAACTCATGTTCCAGCTTCATTACAAAGGGGTGAAACGCAACTATCGACACTAGCGGCAAACAAATCTAGGTCGGTTACTATTTGTAGATGGGTTGTAGAAGCAGTTAATGGTAGGTTTAAAAGAGATTTTAAACTGTTGCAATTGCATTGTTGGACGAAGAACAGTAGGATGCTGTGCCCATATCATGTCAATCGTCTGGTACTTGGCATGGGCACGGCATCAAGATAGCCTGTCTCCTCCTGCACCTTTCTTAGATAATATATTGCTAATATATGATGATGAGCATGAATAAAATATGATTAAATACTGGTTTTTAATTGTACCTATAATAATCCTGCCATCCCTATGTAATTATCCTTAATAATATTATATGATTAGATTCTGATAAGTGAGTCTCTAAAGTCTCCTGAGTATTCTGTGACTAATTAAAACTGACAGAGTACACTTAAACTGTCATTAGGTACCGTCAAACCGGGGAATAGCAATGCAGGGGTGAATCGGAACGGATTTTAACATTGAAATAATATAGTTTGTTGCCAACAAGGTCACTTAATCGTTAATTAGAATACAGTAAACCTATTAGTCCTTTTTGGCAAGTAACTATATTATTTAATTGTTAAAATCCCTTTTAAAGCTTCGTTCCGATTCACCCCTGCTTTGCTATTCACCTCCGTTTGACGGTATATGATCAGTGGGTAAATCATTGAACTAAATAAACTTCAACAAGTAGTTATCACTTTTCAAGTCATTACAAAGCATAATTAGAAATATGTTATGCAAACAATAAACATTTATACGTTAAAATAGTAATAGAGGTAAAAGAACCTAATAAAGTACAAAAATTAATGCACTTTTACAAAAAATAAGATTTCTCTTTAACCCCATTGGTATTTTTTTTTTTTAATGATAGCTCATAATATTACCTATCAAACCATGCCACTTTTATTTCTGTAGGAACTAAAAAAGTTTAATGCCAGCGTTCTATGGACTTCTTTCTGCCATTCTCCTTTGGTAAATGAGTCGACTACAACCAGCAAATAGGAATTCTGATGTGTGGATTTTACAAAAGGGCCCAAGTGGTCTAGATGTAGTGTATGAAATGGCCTGGCGTATTTTGGAATTGGACATAGTTTACCTGGTTTTTTACCGTGAACATTTTTGTAATAAATACAATTGAGGCAATTTTTTATATATTTTGAGACCGTTTTCTTTAAATGTGGAAACCAATATTTTGACCTAATTCTTTCAACGGTTTTATCTACCGCGAAATGTCCCAAGTCATCGTGATTAGCCCTAATAATTTGCCAAACACATGTTTTTGGCACTAACCATCTCCTACCTAACTCAGTCCGACGGTATACTTTATTGCCAAGCAATTCGTATTGATTAATAATCTGTTTATTTGCGTCGGCCTCACCTGACACTAATATGTCTCTAATACTGCATATGCTTGGGTCCTGGAGTTGCACAGACAGAAGCCAGTCCCCCTCAGTTATAGACATCACGTCATCAGATTCAGTTACTGAAATGATGCTATCCATAACAGGGTTGCGGCTCAAGGCATCTACATGTTGCATCTGCGTACCCGGCTTGTGCATTATTTCAAAATTAAACTCTTGGGTTTATAATACCCACCTACCGATACGTGGAACAATCTTTTTTTTCTGTAAGGCGTGCCTTACAGCGTTGCAGTCGGTAAAAATCTTAAATTAGGTCCCGAGCAAGTAGTGCCTGAATTTTTGTAAGCCTACCACGATTGCTAATAGCTCAAGTTCAAAAGAGTGATATTTTTTTTCATCGTTACTGGTCTGACGACTATAAAAATGGATTGGTTGTTCGCCATTATCTGTAACTTGAACCATTATGCAACCTAAACCGTCACGACTAGCGTCAGTATACAAACAAACCGGCAACTTAGGATTAAATATTTTAAGGACGGCATTTTTAATTAGTTCCTTTTTTAAATTAATAACTGCCTGTTCTTGCTGAGGACCCCATTTCCAGATTGCCTCTTTTTTTTTTGTAATTTTATTAGAGGACTACAGATACTTGCACAGTTTTTAATGAACTTTCGAAAGTAATTAATTAAGCCCAAAAATTGGCGTAATTGATGAATCGTTTTTGGAATGGGAAATTCTTCAATAGCCTTAAATTTTTTTGAACTTGGCCGTATGCCACTTTCGGAAATATCGTAACCAAGGAACGTTATACTATTTTGAAAAAATGCACACTTATCAAGATTAATAGTCAGACCATTTGTTTGGAGAATTTCAAGCACACTTTCTAAGCAAGCTACGTTTTCTTCTAGACTTTCTGTGATATGAGTAAGTCGTCCATGTAACAAATTACTTTTCCAAAACGCAGGTTTCCTAAGACGGTATTCATTAACCTTTGAAAAACCGATGGTCCATTGCTTAACCCAAAAGGCATCCTTAAAAACTCAAAATGACCATCTGGTGTAATTAATGCTGTGTTTCGTATATCTTCCGATTTTATTGGAATTTTATGGTACCCACTTTTCAAATCTAAAGAAGTAAAATATTTACAGCCCTACAATCTATCAATTAAATCTTCAATCACGGGCATTGGGTATTTTTTCTTTAACTGTTATTTTATTAAGCTGACGATAATCAATACACAGCCTTTTGTCCCCTGATGGTTTGTCCACTAAAAGAGCAGGGCTCGCATATGCCGAATTACTGTGCCTGATAATTCCGTTCTTCAATAAATCATCCGTAATTTCTCGAGTTATCTTTTTCTCGGATTCAGACATTCGATATGGTCGAAAACAAACTGGTTTATTAGAAGTTAACTCTATATCCAACTCTACACAATTAGTTTTACCCAAAGTGGACAAATCATCAGAAAAACAATGAGGGTATTTCGAAAGAATAGAATTTAATAAAATCTCGTGTTTATTACAAAAGTTATTATTTGTATTCGTGTTAATGTTAAAAATCTTCATAGTCTTTATCGGTTCAAAAGTCAACGTATTCCCTACACGGGTATACATTATACTACTATCCTCTATGAAATTACGGCCTATCAATATATCGCACCCAGTTAACTCATCAATGACGTACAAACGCGTGACCAATTCCACTGTATCTACTTTTAAATTGACAGCTACAGCTTTTGAAATTTGAATAGATGTGCCATTAGTAAAACCTACTAAATTAATAGGCAAATTCAAATTAAATGGTTGTAAATTATATTGTTCGATCAAATCCTTGGTAATTAATGAGCAGTCGCTACCCATATCAAAAAAAACCTCACATTTACAATCATTCAGTAGAACCTGTTTACAAAACTTTTGCTTACTTTTAAAGAAAAAAGAAAAAGAAAATACATTTATTTGCGGTAAACATGACGCAAAGAAAAAACACACAAATACAAAAAAAATAACGAGTTGGGGAAAAATATGCGTCACATTCACGCAAAACGGCAATCGCTCAGCATAATGCTACGACCCTATGCGAGACAGAGCCCCAGCGCTGGTTTTCAGCGATAGCCGGCGCTGACGTGATGATGTCAACCAGTGCAGCAGCATACGAAAATTAAAAATAAACATTAAAATAAGAAATAAAATAAATACACTATGACCTAGTCCAAAAAGTATATAAACATAATATTTATAACGTGGTAACATTCCGGGGAAACGACTCATACGCCGCCGGGCTTTAATGATCTGTGCGCGCAGCTGTCATAAAACTGTAGGTTTGACATTTTGACTTATTGATTAAGCAATAAATATTATAAAACATGGCGCATTATGTAATGAATGTTATGATAGAATTTTATTAAACACCAAGGATGTATTTGTATTGGGTGATTGTGTACGTATGGTATTTGTAAAGCAGTGTTTGTAAACTTTGTGTTAGAAGGTGCAGATGACAAACTCGGTGACTTAAAGGAGAACCACAGTCCAGGGACAATGGTAGGTGCAAAATAATTATATTTATTATCGTGATTGTAATGTATTAAATTAAATGTAATTAAAATGGTTAGATAAATAAATTAAGATAATTTTCCAACAAGGAACTACAGATACCAAACAAGCCGAAGTGTGCCAGTTGGTTAATTAGATTTAACCATACATTAACAGAAACAAGGTGACGTTCCCAAGTGTAAGGGATGAGTGCTGTAGCGAAACGCAAACATAAATACAGCTCCACTGACAGAAGAACCAATTTCAAGCAGCCCACGCCCAAGGAGATCCAACACCAAAGCCTGCAAGCCATGACCCCTAAGGTACAGTGAACTATAATAAAGTACATGGTTAAGGTTGAATAGAAATTTGTTCATGTATGAGTAACCTTTTGTGTTGGAATTTAAAAGATTGTATTGTTTTCAGGCATCGCATTGGTGGTGGGAGATCATTCCAGCAGCGTGTGGCTGCGAACTTAAAACACCCCCTGAATGCTGCAGTTCTGTGCATTGACACAGACAGTGGGCTTACCATGAAGCGAAGACTATACTTTAGATGATTTTATTTCCAAGTTAGCTTTTCATAGAGATAGTGTGGTTTTTGAGTAGTAATGATACCAAACAACAAGGTGGCTAAATGAAGCTTCCTCCTGGCAGCCATCTTTAATAATTTTAGTTCATTAATGTATGGAGTAACACGACTTCTATGCGGGACATTAACACAAAAACGAACACCGGCATTTTGGATACGTTGGATTACGCGCTCCGTTCTTGAAAGCAGGCATGGTCCATAGACTGTGTCACAGTAATTTAACTTGGATAGAACGAGGCTATCAACAGGTTGTTTCCGTACTGGTAAGCTTAGGTATTTGCGTATTCCATATAAGACCTTTAGTCTATAAAAACAATTACGGAGAACATTGATCACATGAGCCTCAAAACGCAGCTCTGGATCCATAATTAGCCCTAAATTGCATGCCTGCTCCACTCTCTCAATTTTCTCTCCCTTAATAACTATCTCAGGGTTGACAGACAGTATTGCACTAACTTGTTTCTTAGAACCCAGAACCATAAATTTTGACTTAAGGGGGTTCAGCACCAGAGAGTTCTCCTCCGACCAAACAATCACTCTATGCAAGTCCTCATTTAGCTTCTGCACTGCCAAAGATGTTTCATCCCCTTTGAAGGATATGTACAACTGAATATCGTCAGCATACATATGATATTAGCAGTTAAAGGATTTTATGATATCCGCACTATACAGAATGTACTACAAAGGCCCCAGAATGGATCCGTGAGGGACACCCCTCGGCACTTGGAGAGGGGGGCATGACACCGTTGACCCGTCCTCCCTATGCATCTCTACATATTGAGACCTGGCAGTAAGGTAGCTTTTAAACCATTCCACCGCATCGCTGTTAAAGCCATAGAAAGCTAACTTAGACAGCAATATTAATTGCGTCAAAAGCCCGGGAAAAGTCCAGCAGAGCCACTTTAGGCTCACTAACCATTTTCACCTCCTCGACCGTCTCAACTTTTGGTTTATTAGGTTTCGATTTGCATGCTTTTTCTAAATGCCCCGCTTACTACACAAATTACACTGAATATCATCCTTAATATTACAATTATTCCGCCTATGTCCTAATTCACCACAACGGAAACACGATAAATTACTGTTAGTAACGTTATTACCACCATTATAAGATGATTCGAATTTAACGTCAGGCTTGCTATTTATGTGTCCCTGCAATGATGAGGAATGACGCAATAGGGGCTTTGACGATGAATTTTTTTTTTGCACTATGCTTTTATCGGGTATCGAATAAACTTTGCCATGCAAAAACGATGCCAAATCGTCACAATACGGAAAACTACCTGCTTCGGCGGCAATACTTATATTCGGATCGCCAATTGACCCTACAATAATCGACACTATATCACGATCTTTGAATTTCAATTGTAGCCTATCTATTTAGCCTTTTTGCTGGAAATAGAACTCGTAAAGGGACTGATTTGGTAACGGCTTAGTTTCTACCAACTGTTTTAACAACGTATACATATTACGCTTGGTTTGTAAAGTATTTGATAACCTATCACGCCACTGCCTCCAACGTCAATTACTCCACATCGTTTCATTTTTCTGCAGAGAATCAACCATGTTTTAGCGGTATTACGTAGTTTTTGCAACCCCTGATACTTAATCATACTATCGGACCACCCAAAAGCACGAGCGTTAGCCTCTAGCACATTAATTCACATGTCTACGTCATCCACTAACGGGACAAATTCGGGAATCACTGAAGATAACACAACGTTCTGACTCACGGTTGGCGATCCTTTGCGACGTCGTTTCACTCTCCTCCGGCGATCACGGCCACTGCTACTGCTCGAAGAACTGGAGCTTGAACTTCGCGACGGTGTGCGGGTAGAGTAATCAGAGCTTGATGAACGTGCTCGCCTGCGTTTTCGTCCTCGCGGCATGTTGCGGCCGGTGTGCGTTGTGCGAACCACTTCTGATGTTAGATTAAAGAAACACGATTAGGAATACAGTTTTATTATTCAAGAACCCCACACTTTCTTTTTTTTATGAGGATACATACAACAGTTACTAAAATCAATCATGTAATAATTTACAAGTTATTAAATGCAAGACAAATAAAACAGTAATTAACCAAATTACAAACAGTAATAAACCAAATTATAAACAGTAATAAACCAAACCAATTAAAGTAATTAACCAATTTCATATTTACATTTCAATAAAAACAAGCTGAACAATTACTAATTATATTAATTTTTATAAAGCGGGACGGGGCAGCAATAGCTTTATTAAGAGAGTGTGAACGCGCTGATGGTCAGAAGCGAAAGAGAGCGAGAGCGCGTCCATAGTCCACGATCTTGACGGCGGCCGTTGGAGAGGGAAACGAGGTCATTCGCGCTTCATCGGGAAGTGACGTCACTCTGACGCGCCGTTGACAGCTCGAGCGATAACACAAACTTCTCCAGTAACGACAGTTTTGAGAGAACAGTTTATGAACGCAAGTGAAAGTAATGAATATGAAATCGGTATTGTAAGATGTGCTGCACACACGCTCCAGTTAGCACTTCAAGATGCTTGTAAAGTGAAACTACTTGCAGTTTTATTACAAGTGGTCGAGAAGTTGTTCGACATCTTAGAACCGATCCCTATAGAGTTTGTTAGGAAATTAAGAAAAAATTAAAAGAAAAAAACAAGACTGGACTGCACTTCAAGATGGCATTCAACAACTGATATGGTGTGGTGATTACAGTTACCAAATTCCATGTGGGGAGGCATTATGTGAATTTGTCAGATGTTTAATAGGCCTGCAAGAGAACTGACAAAAAAGCTACAAGACTAACAGCTTACTTAGAAAACGAGAACACTAATAGTGAGAATTTACTAACTACAACGACAAATTAAAGAATTACAAAAATCTATGTGACCTTGACAATATTTTAAATACCAGGTATATAGATAATCTTGACCATTTGAACAAACTCCTAAGGACAGCTTGATGGGTTGTTTTCAAAATTAATGTACATTTTGTTGTAATTATGTATTTGTCCATGAAACTTATAGGTAAAATAAAATAGTATAAAGTTCGAAATGTAAACATAAAAATCAACATTCAGACTAATTAATATAAAAATAACAAACACAGAAATGTTTTTATATGGAAATTGGTTCAATTGCTTTAAAAAACGAAATTTAATTCCTGTCGTAATTTGTTTCCCATACAACAGAACAATGTCCGCAGTAGCGCGTATGTATTAATTAATTCACTTAATCTTAAAACGAGAAGATTCCATAGACAATGTTTTTTTTAAACAACAGCAGTGACCGTGAACTTTTTTTTCCTAAAGCCATACGAACAATTTTTAACCAACTTCAAAAAGGAGGAGGTTTTCAATTCGGATGTTTTTTTTAAATATATGTTCGGGCATAACTCCGTCATATATAGACGGATTTGCAAAATTATTATTTTTTGTTTGAAAGAGTATACTCTCGAAGTGGTCCCATTGTCACCAAGTCAGAATCTGATGAAGGGATCCCGTGGAAATCGAGGGAAATCCTCAAATTTTATAGGCACACCTATACTGCCCTCCTAATAGCAAATGCAGTAATCGACATTTTTACGATTTTCCGTTTTTGTCAAAAATTACATCTGGAGAGTTTTATGCTACACGTAGATTTTTTTTTGTTTTTTTTTTGTGTCTGGAACATCGTGAAATAATAAGTCAAAATGCAGCATTTCAAGTGAAAGTATCTGATATTGTTAGTATGAATGCAGCAATAAGCATACACCCGATTAAAATGCAGTAATCACGTATTTAGTACCAAGTTAGAATCCAGTATTCCTGTACATACTAGTAAGAAACGTCCTGATCCTATCAAAAAAATTGTTCCAAGGGGTATAACAGAAGCAAGAAAATCTGCTATTATTTCCACACTGTCCAAAATAATACCACAAAACAGATTACCGTTTTGGCAAAACCTTCACATCAATGATTCCTCGACTGATGAAACATGAAACAAAGGCTGTGAGATTTAATTTTAATTACTACTAAAATACTGTTACAGTGCCATTATTAATTAATATTTTTAAGTTTTCTATGGCAGCAGTGTTCCGTTTAAAAAATTATAGGCGAAAGCTAATGAAGAATGGTCTCATTTATTTTGTGTTACTAAATCACATGGTGATAATTAATAATAGGTATTTCTAAACAGATAGTTTCTATAATTTTGGTTAAGCACCGTACCTAGTACAATATATTAGGTCTTTACCTATGAAATTGCCGTTCTGCAGTACTGGCCATTTCAAATCAAAATAATTTTTGTTTGGCTATAAATTCTAATTTCAAATTAAATTTTATTTTAAAAACATGGATTTTTTTTTCTAAAAGTAGTCATTTCTTTATTGATTAGTGTTACATTTTCATCGCATTTCAATCTTTTTCGTCATCATGGATACGTTAAAAATTCGAGTAATTATGGAATATGAGTACCGTCGTGGCAGCAACGCGGCACAAGCGGCACGCAACATCAACGACGTTTACGGAGCTAACTCTACAAACCAACGCACCACCTGTTATTGGTTTGCTCGCTTCCGTTCTGGAAATTTCGACCTGAAAAATGAACCTCGCGGTCGTCCGAAGACTTTGGTCGACAATGACGAATTAAAGGCGATTGTGGAAGCTGATGATACACAATCTACGGCTGAATTAGCAGCAGCTTTCGACGTTAGCGTCAAAACAATATTGGTCCATTTGCGTCAAATTGGCAAGGTAAAAAAGCTTGACAAATGGGTGCCCCACGAACTCAATGATCGCCAGCGCGAAGTACGCGTCGAGACGTGCCTTGCACTGCTCAACAGACACACAAATGAAGGAATTTTGAACCGCATTGTTACCTGCGATGAAAAATGGATTCTGTTTGATAACCGTAAGCGCTCAGCAAGTTGGTTGGATCCTGGTTCAGCACCTAAACAATGCCCTAAACGAAAACTTACCCCTAGAAAAGTGATGGTCACTGTTTGGTGGTCTAGCGCCGGTGTGATTCATCACAGCTTCTTACCAAACGGGGTGAGCATTACTGCAGATGTGTACTGTGAAGAACTGAACACAATGATGGAGAAGCTGGCGCATCTCCAACCAGCATTGGTCAATCGCTCGTCTCCGCTGCTCCTGCACGACAACGCGCGACCTCATACTGCACAGCAGACGGTCTCCAAGTTGCAAGAACTGGGGTTGGAAGCTCTCCGTCATCCGCCCTACTCACCAGACCTTGCGCCTACAGACTACTACTTTTTCCAGAATTTGGATAACTTCTTGGCGGGAAAAAAATTTAATACCCGAGAGGCAGTACAAAATGCCTTTGAAGAATTTGTTGCCTCCCGTCCAGCTGATTTCTTTAAGAAGGGCATCAATAAACTGCCACTGCGATGGCAAAGATGCATTGATTGCATGGGTGATTACTTCGATTAATACAAATAAAAAATTCATGAAAAAAATTCGTTTAAATTTTTTCATACAAAACGGCAATTTCATAGGTAAAGACCTATTATTTTATTACTTTATGGCCCAATCAAAAGACTGGTTAAATTATAAAATAAAAATATTTTCATAATTAATGATGTTGTTCCTTTTTTTTCTATTTAAATGTTAAACAACTCGTGTTTACACTGCATTATGCCTTTTATTCTACTTATATTCAGTAATCAATTTTGCTAGTGCTTGTGCAGTCAATGTATTTCCTAGATACAAATGCAGTAACACACACGAGTACCGCATTTCACTTTACTACTTTGATGTATCACAAATAGAGACACAAGGTTTAAGTGCAGTATTCAAGTTTCTAAAGGCCTATATAAGAAAAAATTACTTCAAAACTTATCTAAACGACACTTTGTATTTTTATGTACCTATTCCGTAACAAAACATATGAATTTTATATCAGTTATAGTAGAGATTTAAAAAAAACACTAAACCACGCTTTTCTCGAAACCGCCATTTTGCAAGTACTGCATTTGCTATTACGAGGGCAGTATAGCGATTTGGGTATTTTTTATAGTTACTCGTGCATTTGCTCTCGAAAACACCATTCAGTGAAGTGGAACTGATGATGAAGACCAGAGGTGTCCACCGGAACTACTCAATAATAAGTATATCACGGGTTGCGATTCGATTACTTTAATATGGTTGCCAAGCAATTTTTCCTCGTCACAATGCACATGGTGGAATGGAGCTGATGGTGGCTTCATCATCAACTCCAGTTCTTTTCCAGGAGAACGCCTCAACAATTAACGCATCGGAAAAAGGAATATTTCGTAAAAGGTGATGAGCAGTTGACATTAGGCTATTGTAACTTAGATAAATTAATAACTGAATCACTAAAAAGTGAAAAATAAAAAACCTTTTTACAAAAAAAAACATACGCCTTCAAAAAAAGACACTACATAGTGAAAAATAACTTTAATTTCAGAAGTCGGTGGCAAAAAACCAAAATACAGATCCAAAGACACCGACTTCCGAAATTAAAGTTATTTTTCACTACGAAGTGTCTTTTTTTGAAGTCGGTTGTTTTTTTTTTGTAAAAGGGTTTTTTATTGAGTCGCATGATAACACTGATCTCTTTTAGCGTTTTATTATTTTTAAGCCTGAAAACTTTATGAATTTTCTACTAGATGGCATTGTCAACTCAATATTAAACAAATACTGAGCCTTCTTTCCCTGTACCCTTCATTTCTGAACCCCCATTACAGTTCAGAAGTGGGATGGAAGAATTTCACGGCCCATATATCCGCGGCTTGGAAAGACAGTCGCCAAGCGTCGAGTCTCTAAGCAATGGCTGACGCCATGAAAAGAAAAAATGCTCCGTTTTTTTTTTCTTCGCAATCCTCCTTTAGTAAGCCTCAGCCACCTGCCAATAAAAGGTCAAGGATAACATATCTGGACACAGAAATCATTCACAAATTCGATTCTGCGAAGAAAAATATAAATGTGAAAGGTTGGCTTCACAAGATAGGCCAACTAGGTGACATCTATAACTGGGAAGAAGACAGGGTCTTCGTGATGTAAACCCGGCTACGCAGAGCAGCGTGCAACTGGTACTATGACTTAGAGGATTATAGCGCCACGTGGAGCACTTGGAAGGATTGGTAAACGAAGGCGTTTCCACGCACCACCGATTTCGTCAATCGCCTAAAAGAAATGCTGGCACTCCTAAAGGGAAACGAGACCATGATCCGATACTACCTCGATAAAATATCTCTAATGGAAAAGTGTAGGCTGGATGGGGAGAACGCTATGTCGTGCCTCATCCGTGGGCTGCCGGTCGAGCTGCGTGCGAACGCCAAGGCATGCAGCTAGCTACAGGTCACTCGAAGAATTATAATTATTATGGACTTCTTTCTTCTTTGTATGATTGTTTTGAAACGGTTATGGATGAAGTGATGCACAAAATTTGTAATTCAAACAAGTCTATCATAACTTGTGGTGACTTTAATGTTAATTTATTAGAGAATTCTGGAGTAAGTACTAAAACTATAAGTTTGTTTCAGTCATACAATCTTGCTAGCCAATTTTTGGAGCCCACTAGAATAACTCCCACTAGTGCCACATGCCTAGATAACATTTATACAGATATTATACCAACCCACAAAGAAATTATTAATTTAATAGACTCGGATTATTGCGGACAATTGATCACTATTCCAAATATAAACAAAAAAAATACTAAAAAAGATATCACTGTTAAACCAAAAACTACTAATCGCTTGGAAACATTTAAAACTAAACTTTTAAGTAAATTACCATTTTTGTCGACTAATGATGACCCTAATAAACAATATGATGATTTTTGCGCGCGCGCTCCCACCGTGCGAACGCGTGTTAGTGTTTGCGAGAAACGAATAAAATACAAGTACCTACAGCTAACTTATTACGAGCCGTCGTCGTAATGGTTCAGTGTAAATCGTGTAAGCTGTCGCTGGCCCGAGTTAAAGTGGACAGTACCATTAAGTGTAACGGGGACTGTGAGGGTGTCTTCCACAAAAAATGTGCTGTTAAAATCAAAGGACTCAGTGACACCGGTATTTGTGATGAATGCCAAGTCACGCAGACCCAGCGATCGTCGCCGATAGAGGTAGATATGTCGAAGACGACGCCGGAAAAATTGTTAGCTGAAGTTAACGAAAAGCTAGCAATAGTCTTTAACATGAAAAAGACTCTGGAGGCAATGTCTGATGACATCAGTTTCTATGCTGAAAAATACCAAGAATTAATAGAAGAGAAGGAAAAAACGGATAAAAAGATTAAAGCGTTGGAGCATAAGAATGTGCATTTGGAGACCAGTAACAAAGCTCTGGAAGAAAGGATAGCTTATCTGGAAGTATGCGAGAAAGGAAAAATGTAGAAATATTTGGCTTAGAGGAACAGCAAAACGAGAATCTAGAAAGTACAATTAAGATGATAGCAAGTAAGCTAGGTGTAACCGATGGCATGATATGTGAGGCAATGAGGGTAGGTGAAAAAACTAAAGCAGAGAACAAACAGCGCGACAAAAAGCCGCGGCCGATTGTTATTACCCTGGCTACGAGAACTTTCCGCGACAAATGGCTAGCTACACGAAAAATCCACCACCTAACCAATGATGATATATTTGCCAACGGAAATAAACAACGCATTTATGTGAATGAGGATCTTACAAAACACACGCGCAACCTGCTATGGACGGCCAAAAATGAATTAAAACCAACATTTAAATACATTTGGGTACAAAATGGTAGGGTGCTGATTAAAAAAGATGACCCGAATGATGCAAAAATAAGATCAATTCGCACATTAAGCGATATAAACATACACGTAGTAAACAATTGACGTGTTTAATGGACAGTGCTGTTAAATACTGAATAATCATAGATTAGAATTCGACGATCATGCATCACACGTCAACTCTAATATAAAATACAATAAATATACATGTATAGATAGCTGGCAAGAAGAATTATTAAAATCAGATAATAATCTGAGCATTATTCATGTAAACATAAGATCACTCAGAAAGAATTTCAATGAATTACTTGTTTTGGTAAATAATTGCAAGGAGAAACTGGATTTAATAGCACTAACAGAGATTAATATTAGGCAACAGGAACTATCTTTATACAATATAGAAGGATATGACACATACATAAGTACAAGGGAAACTAGAAGAGGAGGAGGGATATTGTTGTATGTAAACAACAAACTAAACTTTACTGCAAAAATAAAGTCTAATTATTATGAGGTGATACATGGGCAGCTTTATCAGGATGGAAGGAGAATAACGCATATTTTGGTTATCTACAGGCCGCCAATGACAAACAAACATGGATTTATTCAAGAACTGCACAAGCTTTTGTCTGAGATTCCAGCTGGCTGTGAGTCATTCCTGATCGGTGATACGAACTTAGATCTATTGCGCAAAACCGGTTCCAGTGCGATTAGTCAATACACAAACAATATGAGCGAGATTGGAATGGAATGTGCCATAAGTGACGTAACGCGGGAGGAGGTGTACGGTGACAAAGTGACGCGGACGTGCATCGATCATGTGTGGGTTCGAACTCAACGTGTATCGTAATCGGTATGTAATCGGTGTGTGCGTGGCTAGTAACTTAGAATCAAACAGTTATCCCTCAAGCGGTGTGCACTCTCATAGGACTATTATATGTGATAACAAGGTGTTAGAAAAACTTAAAAATGTATCATGGATAGAACTTTTGAATTGTAAATGCCCAATAGACTTATATAACAGACTTTGTACAGGAATCTCTGATGCTTATGATGATGCTAAAATCCAAGTATCTATATGTAATAAGAGAAAAAGTAAACCTTGGATTACAAAAAAACTTAAAAACATGATTAGTACTAGGGACAAATTGTTCAGATATTGGAAAAGTAAACCGAAGGATATGAACTTGCGGATTCAATATACTAAATACAGAAACAGGGTAAACAAATGTATTAATAAAGCTAAAAATAAATACCGTCAGGAAGAAATAAAAAAGTGTAACAAAAATATTAGGAAAATTTGGGCTAAAATCAACTCATGGATAGGGAGAGAGAAAAATAGTGTAGATTCGGTTATTTTAAAATATTTCGGAAGAACGGAAAGTATTATTAATATTTGTAATAAATTCTCAAAAACATTTACCAAAGAAATTTTAGATATGAAACATGTTTGTAGTCATAGGTTTTTAGACAGGTCTAGCTATATCAATAGCAGTAGCGTGTCGTTACGGTTTCAAAAAGCTTACCCAAAGGATGTAGATTAAATAATAAGTATTCTAAGTAGTGATAAGTCTGAAGGTATAGATAAAATTAGAGTAAAAGAAATAAAATTGTTGAAATTACAGCTGAGCCCTGTGATAGCTTTGTTCATTAACTTATGTGTTGAAAGTGGTTTGTATCCTGATCAGTTAAAAGCAGCATTAATAAGACCTATATTTAAGCAAGGTGTGCACAGTGATTACTCAAATTATAGGCCAATAGCTATACTGTCTGTAATAAATAAAATTATGGAAAAGTTCATTATGAACCAGGTAAGTGCTTTCTTGGAAAACAACAATATTTTGTCAAAGGCTCAACATGGTTTTCGACGTGGACGGAGCACGGCGACGGCTCTGGCACAGTTTGCAGACGACGTCAATGAATGTTTGGATCAAAGGAAGCAGGTGGTAGTGGTCTACATTGATTTCAAAAAAGCGTTTGATACCCTTGAGCACCACCAGCTGCTTCAAGCCATGGAGGAATGTGGCGTAGCGGGACCACTTAACAGGTGGTTCCGTGCCTACCTCACAGGCCGGGCACTGCGAACCGTCATTGACGGCGTCATTGGAGAACCCAGTTACGTCACATGCAGTGTGCCAACCGGTTCCGTGTTTGGTCCTGTCGGATACATCATGCATGTCAACAGCATGTGCAATGTGGTTAGAAACTGTCGCATATACATGTATGCCGATGATACTTGCTTAGTGTATGCAGATAAAGAATTAGATGTAATTGAAAGGAATATTCAGGAGGATTTCACAAATATCATTAAATGGGCCCATGATAATGGGATCATAATAAATATAAATAAAACTAAGTGTATGCGTATACGGTCTCCTTATCTTAAAAATTGTGAGCGTCCGCCGCGTGTGGTGGGGCATAGCTATGAGTGCCTGCACGATGACGGCGCGACGTATTGTGCGTGTGCAGATATTGAGGTGGTGGAGGAATACAAGTACTTGGGTTTAGTTATAGACAACAGCTTCTCGTGGAAAACACACATAACACACCTTTGTGACAAACTCCGATTAGTGCTTGTAAAATTCCACCATCTTAGTTTTGTACTGGATAGGGCTACTTTGCACACGGTCTACTATGCGCTGGTTGACTCGCTACTTTCATATGGACTGGCATGTTATGGTAACACATTCAAAACACATTTAGATAAAATAAAATTATTACAAATCAGATTTATGAAAGTTTTAGTTGATAGAAACACAAAAACTCGTTGTAAAAGTAGTGATTATGAAGAATTATTCTTAGAGTGTAAGATGTTGCCAGTTCATCGAAAGGTGGTATTGTTATTGGCTATAGAGAACTATTGCAAGGATGAGTTTAAAATCGAGACGGTATGCATAAGACCTAAAAGGAATAAATGTATCAGAAGATTTGTGGTACCCACTTGTACTAATTATTATGGGCAAAGATGTAGAAAATGCTTAGTGCCAACAATTTTTAACGACATACCTTCCGATTTACAAAATAGCTGTACCACGGAAGTATCTTTTATTTAAAAACAAAATGGGGAAGTTTCTTTTTAGCACCTTTTGTCAAAACTTCATGACTGGAGATGTGTAGATTCCGTTTATGATTGTTTGTTGTTGTTTAAATTTATGTCATACTATCTGATTTTTGCGGCTTCACCGTTGTGAATTTAAATTCTGTTGCGCAACTTAAAATGTTTTAACTTTACGCTTATAGTCAGCCTTTGTTTAAAATAAGTGTGTTTAGTTTTAGGTAAAAGTTGTTATTGATATAATACTAACAAATAGTTACATCAATATTAAAATTGTATATGGGAGCTACATCTGCCAACAAACTGTTTTACAGTTTGGCAGGAGTAAAATATTTTGTAGTACGGATGTAACAACGAATAAACGCTTTTTCATTTTCATTTTTCATTTTAATATGTATTGTAAACAATTTAATAACACACTCATTCCAAAGACTTTCTCGGTGAATAGTAACGCTTCCTTCAGTGACTGGGCCACCATTGGTATACACAAAAGTAGAAAACGACTTTATGAATTATATGATCAACGAACTTGTATAAACACTGCTGAATTTCATTTATATGTTAAGAATTATTCTAAATTATTTAAAAAAGTTTGTAGTATGGCCAAGTCACGTTATTTGAGTTCAAAAATTAAAAATAGTAATAATGTAATTAAAATGACATGGAGTATCATTAATAGCAAAACGGGAAGGTCATGCAACCGATGTAGTAACTACAGCCTTGATATTGATGATAATATAATTAAATCAGATTCAGAAGTCGCCGTGGCCTTTGAAAATTTCTTTAAAAATATTCCCGTATCCACTACTAAATCTCTAAACTCATCACCCACTGCTGCAGAGTCTTTACTTAAAGAAAACGTCCCTGTTTGTGATTCTGAATTTCATTTCCAATATGTCACCTATAAAGATATAATTAAAACCTTTCAAACGTTAAATGTTAAAAAGACGGCAGATCTATGGGGTAATTCTGTGGACGTTGCCAAGTCGATTATAAACATTGTATCACCTACTTTAGCTGTTATTTTTAATAATTGTGTTGACCGTGGTGAGTTTCCTGATCTTATGAAAAACAGTAAAATAATACCGTTGTTTAAATCAGGTAGTACATCAGACTCTACTAATTATAGACCTATTTCAGTGCTACCTACCTTTAGTAAAAATTTTGAAAAACTTATTTTGAATCAAATGCAAAGATTTTTTAATAAACACAAATTACTGCATAACAAACATTTCGGTTTTACAAGGAGTCGTTCGACTACTGATGCCGATGAGTTGAACTTTTCGGACATGTTTATAATGCATGGGAGGACAAATGCGATGCTTTGGGAATCTTTTGCGATTTGTCCAAGGCATTCGATTGTGTTCTTCATGAAACATCAATCAGGAAACTGCACCACTACGGAATCCGAAACGCCTCTCTGGATCTTCTTACTTCTTACTTAAGTGATAGGATTCAGAGAGTTGATGTTAACGGAAAACGATGACCCGGATCTGTAGTAAGAATGGGGGTCCCCCAGGGCTCAATTCTTGGTCCATTTTTATTTCTTATTTATATAAATGACTTGCCTTACCTCATAAAGGATAAACATGATATAGTGTTGTTTGCAGACGACACTTCACTTTTATTTAAACTCAAACGTCAGCAGCTGGTAACTGACAATGTAAATAACGCTCTCGTAATAAAAGTTAACTGGTTTAATGTTAATAACCTACTTCTTAACGAGAAAAAAACGAAATGTATTAAGTTTACGATACCTCATGTTAGATAAGTAGAAACTAGTGTTCTCATAAAGGGTAAAGTGTTGAAACCCGAAGATACCACAGTATTCTTAAGCGTAACATTGGATGCCAAGCTTCAATGGGGCCCCCATATAGACAAATTGTCGAAAAAGCTTAGCTTTGCAGCATACGCCGTTAGAAAAATTCGTGATTTAACTGATTTAGAGACTGCCCGTCTAGTATACTTTAGTTTACTTTAGTTATTTTCATAGTGTGATGTCGTACGGTATTCTGTTGTGGGGAAATGCCGCCGATATTCAGACAATTTTAGTTTTACAAAAAAGGGCAATTCGTTCAATTTATAAATTAAGTCCCAGACACTCCCTCAGATATAAATTTAAAGAGATTAATATTATTACTGTGCCTTCTCAGTATATTTATGAAAATCTTTTGTATGCACATAACAATATTAATCTGTTTAAAAAATACAGTGATATCCACAACATAAATACTAGTGATCGCGACGATAGGTCGTACTGGAGCAAATGAAAATATAGTGGACTGTATATTATGAATAAGTATTGTAGCGACCAAAACCGCTACGACATCCGATGCCGCTAATGCGCGGTGAGACCTCGGCAAGGAATCACGCCAGCACTACGTCATATCTTACGATCCTTTGTTTACGGCAAGCGGCCAGGTAGCGGGCGTCTAAAAGTAGTTAGCAAAAGTGAACCTTATTGTGTATGAGATTTTTAGTATTTAAACCTCGGACTAGCAATGTATTTTTTCCCCAGTCCGATGAGGCCTCAGCCCGCGCCGTAGCTGAGCCTGTAGCTTTAATTTCCCCTATTAATAATCATGACACTATAAACCTTTTGATCCAGCCCGTCCCCAATATCGCGCTGCCCTCTCTCAATGACGCCCTAAGCCGAGGTCCGTACCCCACAGGGGGTGCCCTTAGCGTGCGGTCATCTAACTTATAAGTTTAGTTTTAAATTTTTCCGCTCCTGGCTGGAGGCCCTTTCGAGTAAAATCTAAAAGGCAACCACAGGACAGTCCGGTTAAGCAGCCACGACCCCCAGTGGTCAAAACTGCGAGTTGTCATTCCAAAAAAAAAAAATGTCTTTTTTCACTTCGTTTTCGCTTAGCTTGCTTGCGCTTCCTCGCTGATCTGTTTCTTTGTTTACCTTTTCTATTGTAATAGTAAATTAAGTTATTTAAATAAATAAGTTTGATTAGTGCTTCTGCTTTGATTTAAATAATCAACACCTGTGAGTAGCATACATAGGAAGTGGCTCGAGTCAACATTTCATACGGGCCCCTTCAGTATAATGACACGAAAGATAAATTACAATGGTAAAGAAAACAAGAATTAAAAATGACGTTAATAAAACGCGCAAGCGCAGTCGTGCGTGGATGCGTGCAACAGCTGACTGGTGTGGTGCGGGGGCCCGCGCTCCGCCGTCGTCGGCCGGCTGACTCCCTGCTGTCCCCGCGCCCCTCGTATACTGCCGCCTGTGTGCGGCGATGTTGACAAGAGCGGTCTCAACAACTAGGAACAAACACAAATTTCTTGATCCTACAACCAGGCTCAAGAAAATAGGTGGCTCCTTTAGATGCCAATGTATACGTTTTTATAATAAACTTCCTAGCCACATTCAAGATCTAAGCTTTAATAAATTCAAATCTTTTATAAAGCGGAAACTATGCCAGAAAGCCTATATACTGCTTACCTACCAGTCTACCTGGTGGTAGTCTAAATTACCTATACTGTGAAAGACTATATTGAGGACAAAAAGGCTTGGGATTGAGCTGCTCCAATAAAATAACACAGTGAATGTTGATTTTAGTTTGCTAACTCTTTTAGACATGAATACGTAGTATAAAAAGTATTATATTATTGTCATTATTGTGAATATGAGGACTATGTGGGTCATTGTTTCAGTTTTATTCTTGGTCTGGCAGTTTAAGTAGTTTATGCGGCCTACCCAAATGTCCTTTCTTTGGTATTGTTCGTCGAATCGTTGAGCTCCTTAAGTTCTGAGTTGAGCTGCATGGTTACTGACAAATGCGCCCAAGTAACACAACTGGGTGGTAAAATTGCTCCATATCATATCTGTTTGTAAACTTGGGTGAAATATATAGGCATGAATAAGTTCTATAAAGGTGGAGAGAACCCTTATGCAAACATTATAGAACCACGGGGAGAATAATTGCAGCTTAATTTTGGTTCCAAATGAAATCCATAAGAGTTCTCACGATCACCTTAAGTGACAATTAGAACTATGGGTGTAAGTTGTGCGCAGTGAATGGTTGATTGAATGATATGACGTTTCAATTCATTCATTGAGTGAAAAATGAAACGCAAAGTTCTTTTTAGGGGCGATAAGTCGAGAAGTGTTTTTGAATTTGTACTGTGAACAGCCATTTCATTTGGATTACATCTATTTGGTGAGTATTAAAACTTCACGTGTACTGATATAATGCAGGCATTAATATACAGCACAAAATCCTTGCGAATGTTTTGTTACTGTGAAAGTATAGTATGGTTTCTTTGTAAATTTCGAAGCGCTTTCGATTTGATCAAGAACAATTAAATAAAGTGTGCTAAATCAATTGGCGAAATAAAAGTATAAAAAAATAAAACTGTTAAAAACCTAACGTAATGGTTTTAGACGTAAGTATAATGTCAAAGTACATCAGTTACAATTAACAAAACTCAGTGATTATGCGTTAGTGTGATAAAACACTTTCAAAACAAAATATTCTCAAGGACAACCATTTTCTAAACATGGCGATGTTTATGGCATCTCATAGTTTTTATTTTCATGTATTTGTTCCCTATTTGGAACTGTAAGGTCTAATAATCACCTATTTGTATGTTGCTAGTGGCTGACCAGTGGATGCTACTACCAGCAGTAATAATTAGCTCTATTGTGGATCTCCCAGTACCCGTGAATTAGGGGTCCTCAAGAAGTCCAAAAATCATAATCGAAGAAGGTAAATGATTACATATTTTTATGAAAAAGTTACTAAATTGTAAACGCTAGCAGGAATCGAATCCACAACTTCTCCATTCGTGTCGAGCCCGCGCGTATGTAACAAACTTGAAGGCAGACAGGCGCGACGCGACTCTGGTGGAACAATTTTTATGAAAACTTCTCGGAAATTGTTCTTTCGGTCGCGGTATCGGTCGCATCACGCCTGTTTACGGGAGCCTTAATAAAATTGTACCGACATCGCAGCCACACTAAGAAGCGACCCGAGTACATAGATCGTACATCATCGGCTCTCTCCGCCGCGCCGCGCGCTTCGTTCGGAAAGTTCGGTTTCGTCGCACGCTCGACGCGCCACCGCCGCGGCCCGCGCGCCGCTAGGGCCAGTCCATTGTCCGCCGTTGCGCAAGGCGCTTCCGTGCTTGCTTACCTTAAACCAGCTAAACGCCCGCCGGCGCCGTGCGCACGTAAAATCAAATATTTGCGTTACTTCCTAAATTCTATCTGCTTAGCTTTCTTGCATCTTGATTTATGGTCGTCTTCTTATAACTACTGTCTAAAGTGTTAACGTGCTTCCTATTCTTGTTTAATAGTTATAAAATTTATAAAAAATGATGCCCATTTCACCCCAAAATTTTATTTTTATTAGACCAAAAGCTGCTAGTTATTTAAAATGGAATTATGACAATGGAAAGCGATCGTAAAGTAGTTTCATTTTATTTTTCAGAATGCCGTTTTTGATTGTCGAAACTATCGAAAAAGGATCAAAAAAACTTTCAATTTGTCCGGACGGATGGGTAACGAACGACATTTTAAGCTGGCCACTTAAAAAATCTACAAAAAAAATGTAAAATGGAGGATTCAGTGCCAAAGGATAATTGGTTACAAATGCCTTGTATAATTAAGCGAAACCTAAATAATTATGAGGCTGCAGAAGAAGAACTTAATGAAATGGTAGAACTGCCTGAAACTGACCAAGAAGGCTACGCTAATGTTAACCAATCGGCCGTGATGACCGAAAACTTCAACCTTATTGCAAAAGAACTGGTACGTACGCTATATTGTTACCTATACATTGCTATACAGCAGTCGTTGGCAGGTATTTTTTTTCGGGTGTATGAATGTATGTGCAGATTTCTTTGTATGATTTAAATATAATGGCGGCTCAGAGCATATTCTAATGATTATAATTATATAAAGCCATATTTGCTACGGTCGCGAATCATATTTACATCAACATACAACCTGTTACTGACCTGCAAAGTGCAAAAAACCTAAGAAAATTTGAATTTCGCGGGTTACCCTGACGCTTTTACCTTAAGGTGGATCTGCAGTGGTAGCCCGCGAAATTCCAATTATCATGCGTTTTTTGCAATTTGCAGGTCAGTGTATTTGTTGCAATGCAATCTGATTTCCGAAATCAGATTACATTGCAACAAAGCTAACTTAGAGAGAGAAAGGTCATGGCCCATTTAGTGTGAAAAATATACCCACGGTGTACAGAAATGAAATATGGCGGGAATCAAAGACAGATGATTATACTTTTCAATGATATGTGGCGCATTACTGTGGCTGATGGGGATCATGAAATAATAATAATAAAAAAATGTAATCTATCTAGTATGAAAACTTAACTTATAACTTGTGGTTTTAGGGAGGAGAAAATAAAATATATATTTTTTTAAATGTTTATTCAGCTTCATCAATATCTAAAATTACATTGTCCAAGAAAGCCGCAGGTGTATCAATATTTTCTTGATGTCTGGCCCAGGATAAAAAGTATACTACGCTTGCAATATGGGCACAACTTCCTATAGTGCGGCGGCCATGAATACATGAACAGTAGTATCCCTCGATACTCTCTCGACCATGTCGTGTTGCATTCACCAAAACATAAGTATAATATTGTTTACTCCTGACATGTCGAGACTGTATTCTCCCTCTAATTAATATTTTGTTGTCAACCAACATGCGGTGTCTGTATACATCTAATGTGTACAGACCATTTGGTCGCATGTGCTCGTGGCAGTAAGATCTGGCTAATCTCAAGTGATAACTTCCCAATGTAAACAAAGTCAATTCCTCATATGTAAGTTGAGGGAAATCACCGAAAGATGGATCATTACCATCAATAGGCACGAAGGCTACTCTTTGCCTATTCATATTATTTTCTTGTACATATTGTGCCAATTGATTCTCTCTATTTATATTCTCATTTATAATATTTATAAATTGCTCTACGTATACGCTATCTTCGTAAGGACGTCGGGTTGCATTAATTAGTGCAGCAGTAACCCTAAAGTCCGTCATCATATTAGGCAACGCAAGATTAAAATACGTGTGCCGAAATATTTTAAAGTCTCTTTTAAAACGGCCATTTATGGTCTCTACTGGCCATCGGACCATTGTTATCAATCTCGATTTGTTGGCTTCGGCCGTTAATAATTGTTCTCCTCTGGGTCTGCTAGGTGGCATGTGTGGATTATAACCACAACCACGGATATCGAGGGATATGGCTTGGAGGCGTGGCGCATGTCGCCTCCGTTGGGTTGAACTGACCTTAAATACGCGTGACTGCAGTGAGCACCGTTTAGTCATATGTTTGCCTCGGAACGTGTAGTGTGATTTCGTATTTTTACGAAATGCCGAATTGTTCCGTCCTTGTGTGAAAATATAGCACAATTACAACAAACCTTAGTACAAGTGGTTTGTCTTACCACCGGTAACTTAAAAATCACTGCATTAATTATAATATTTAAGTATTTTACAAATTATCTAGTTGTGAAATATTTTTGACATGCGACAGCCTTTGCCTAATGACTGACGCATGTCAAAACGATGCATTAGTGGTGCGCAGCACTGAGATATGGATATCGATAATTGTTAGTTGCTCTAATAAGAAATTGTATTAAGAATCTTAAACGAGAATTAATACATTTTATATCAGTTTCCCGATAGATCCAGAAATTGAACATAAATAGGTAGATGCAAAATGCAGAGAAAATAATTGGTTGGTAATTTCAAGTGACTTCAAAGTCCATAAAGACGTTGCTAGTCCCAAAAGCTCTTAGACACTTTGTCGATACAAATATTTTCTCATCGACTGATTTTCACCAGTTTGAGCAAGACCCCGATGGATAATAATATTATCCAAGTGACAAAATGTGTGATGGAATAACATATTGATATTTGCTTACATTTTTTGGCTAAGAATGTAACAACTAAATTATGAAAGCGACAGATATAATGTTCAATAAGTACCTATTTTAATTGTTCTTTTATGTGCGATAGTTGAACAGTTTTAATTTTAAGTAAGGGCAGCCCCGGATCTAGGGGGGAAAGGCAAATTTAAGCGTGGCAAACAAGTGCACCACTCAGCGCACCGCAACTCTGCGATGAGTGAGATGCGCAGCACTTATTATCTTTCTCTGCGAGTGGCACACTGACAAAATCACTACGTGATTAGCGTAGGCATAGATCGTCAAACGGTGCGAGCGGGTTGCGGGCGGAGCAGTTGAATTCTACCAGAAACTCTCTGTTTTTAAAACACATGCTCCATTTTTATTTGGCGATACAAAAAGGTTAGCTTTCCATCTCTTGCAACAGATCTATGCCGTGGCGAACCTGAGTAGGATGAGCGCTTCTGTCACCTCTGTGGCCAAAAATTTAAGGAACAAATCCTTTATTTTAGAAATTTTACATCGCCTAGCGAGGGCGCCGGGCGTCCCGCCCATTTCGCCGCCTTTATGCGGAAAGGCGACACGATTTCCTTTAAGTTTCTACCACGGAGCGCTGGCGCAGCCGTTGGATTGGAGCATTATCGATCGATAAAATTTACCTAATATGTTTCTGGCAAAATATTCGAGCTCGCTTTGCTCGTTCTTATAGCCTAGCGACTCTTAATTCTTAAAACTTTTCGGACTTACAAAATCTAACTTATTTGAGGCACTGCTAAAATTTTCGCGCTCGCTCCGCTCGCTGGTGCATTCTAGATTGCCTTAATTGGTGTTAAGCTTTTCTGCATAAGTCGGGTGTGATCTTAGCAATCAAAAATCATGACAATCAGATTAATTATGAAAATGCCATCGATTTTTTTGCAAAACAAAAGGCTCAGAGTAAAAATTTTATTCTAATCTTCTGCTAAATAATAATAAAGCTAAAGAGTTTTTTTTGTTTGAACGCGCTAATCTCTGGAACAAGCAGTCGGATTTGAAAAAATCTTATTGCATTTGATAGCCCAATTCTTGAAGAAGGTAGAAACCTTACCCTAGAAACCGAGCAGTAAGAAAAAAGGTCAGAAAGAACGCTAAGCGAAAAGGAAGTAATATCATGGGCGAGTGATGCGCAACGACGCGGTGGGTCGGGGGCCGAAGTTTCACGCGGACGAAGTCGCGTACAGAAGCTAGTATGCTATAATCTCACGATTTATTTCAAATATGTCCTGTCCTATCCTAAATAATTGTTCGACATGTCCATGTATATTTAAATAAATAAGGATTCATGTAAAACGTTAAAGGATTGGCGGGGCGGGGAGCGGCAGATTGCAGTTTTTGCCCCGCCTCGAAAAAAATCTAAATCCGGGGCTGAGTAAGGGAGAAACTGAAGGAACTGAATTACTTAAATGTTATTCGCAAACGAAAATATTATATTTTTACTTGATTTGTTGTTATTGGTCTTTTAATATTCCACATGGAAAAGCAGAAAAAAAGAACGGTACCAAATACGTCCAAAAAACACCTCTTTTTGCAGTCGGTATTCATCGATATTTTTATCGATCACATATTTATACCAACCTCTCTTCCCTAGTTGATGCTAGAGTTACATGTGTGCATTCAGTGACTGTATCTATACTTTCTAGTGCCCGCCCCTTTTGAGCATATGTGCAATAAAATAGCACAAAAGTGTTACGCATATTTTTTTGTTTGTGTGCGAAGAATGCATCATGTGTGCCGTATCTATTTCTTTTGTTTATGTGAGAGTTTCAGGAGTGGGGAAAAGGTGGCGACACATAAACTTGAGCAAATATAGAGTAAAGGCATATCTCTCGGATATCTATGACCACAACCTTCGATTGTTGAAATAGAGTCCCGAAATCCGCGGTCCAATATGAATACATCATTAGACCTTAGAAACTAATGGAAAACTGAGTTTTCTTGCATGATACTGCGCATAATTGTAGCATCTGAGGTTGTTGCTGCATATGGGCCTATGACATCAACTATATAGCCATCTGTGCACACTATCAAGAATGGTTTGACTAAATTCCGGAATTTATGTAGACTATAAGTTATTCTTTGAAATAAAAAGTTAGCGCTCTTTTGCACATGAAGATATGTGCCGTCAAATACAAGAATTCCTGCGTCATGGTTGCCTCCAAAAATATGAGCTGGAATAGTAAGGTTTCTAGAAATAAACTCTTCTCGACTTATGTGATCTACGCCAAGAAAACGTGGAACGAAATCATCAGTTAAACATGTTCTAGCTATATTAAGTTTTCTCTCTAACGTACTTTACGATATTTTGAATTTTGTAGCTAATCTTCTGTCCGGTTCACCAGTTCTTATTTTAGTTAAGTATATGCCTAAAGCGGTTGCAGGCTTATCCGTTCTGGTACGTAGAGATGGAGTTAGACTTAAAACCATGTTGAACTGAACTTTCGTAACTCCAGTCCAAAAATGCAGTTCACTGTCATCTATCTCTTCAATATGTTCAAAATCTAATTGATGACTTCGTTCTAACCCCCATTTAAACAATTCGAACATGTCTAATACATGAACATTATTAAAATCCAGCAATGACGTCTGAGCACTTAACTCCTCCCAATCATTTCGCACCAGGTGCGGGTGACAAACGCGAGCAATTTGAGGTATATAATATTTATTCATATTAAGCAAGTAGAACCTTATATACGTGGGCACTAGATGACTAGACGTATTCCTGCAGCCGTTAAATATGCACCTTCTTGCGGTATTGGAAGCACGTGAATATCCTTGTAAGGGCATGAAGCCAGGTCTTACGTCTTGGCCGTCGTTGTATACTTCCTGTTCTCCTTGCTGGTTTGATGGACCTTGATCATGATCTTGTTGGTTTGGCTGGTCTTCAGGTTGTTCGGGTGGTTGATCTTGAACCTGTTGATCTCGCTGACGTTGCACATCACGACCCAGTCTAACCCAGCATGCATGGCAAATTGACCTTGAGCCATCAAATGGAACCTGAAAATGTCGAAATAATCATTAACATTAATCACCGGGAAAAAAAAAAGTATACAAAAAATGGTGGAGCAGACTGGTCTGAAGATGCCTAAATTCATTTTAAAATCCAACCATAAATTCTTACACGACTTTTAGGAAAGTGTAGATACCCTTCTAACAGCACTCTCATTTAAAAAGAAATCTGAACACCGTAGAAGATAATTATTATTCTAAAATACTGTGAGCAGTTTGTAACAAAGAGAATAATAAATAAACAATTTGGGCGTCATTAAACTAGCACACGCGTGTAGTTTATATTATAATATTGTACAATATATAAATAAATTGTTTATACGTTTAGATAATAAGTTTAAAGCGCAGAAACTTACATCATTTGGTATTATTTCTTGTAGTAATAGCACGGCGTGTTCCCGATATGTTTCGAGAAAAACTCCAGTAAGAGGGTGATTTCTGCGACGTAACACCGATCGGTTACACGCTACACAGCTATTAAGTCTTTCCATGTCAACAAAATCCAAATCGAGAAGCAAACAATCACTCAAGTAAACACGCCAAAGTAGTTAATTGTATCGGAATAATATAGAAACTCGGATAATAGCACAGATCACAACGACGAATGACGAAGGACTGCGAAGGGAGAGGTCGGGGAGGCGCCGCCGATGTTTTTCTACCTGCTGTGGGTCAGGCATGGCATTGTTATTGCGCGAGCGCAACAAAGCTGGTTATCAACTCGGGTAAGACAGAGACAGCAATATACCTGCGTGTTATTACCTGACCGAACGAGTTTGCTTTATGAGTGTGATGATGATATTTTTATTTAACAAAACAATGGCAAAGTAAGTCTGTTTGTTTAATTTTTAAGTCTAAACCACTGAACCGGTTTTGATTAAACTGCCGTGTAGAGATATACAGTATACTTTTTATCCCAGTGACATGTTTCCATGGGATAAAATAATTTACAGACGGGCGAAACTGCTGGTGCAGCTAATTATTATCCAATTTTTATTGGTCTACTGCAAGATCTCTCCATTGATTTTTTTTTTCTTTTTACTTATAATGAAAAGTGGGTTATACCTGCATTATTTACCACCATTTTCGTTTTTGTACAAAAACATTTTTGAACCGGGTCGGATTATGGGCCATGACCTTTAGATGAAGTTTTTATGGACGAGATACAACCCTTGTCATAAAACCAAAATAGAAACATTAAGTATTCCTTATATTTCATAAAACCTATTTTATTTTACCTTGAATCCGTACTTAACAAACCGACTTAATAAGTACCATACAGCATTTAAAACATTCACAAAACTTTCAGTCATAAAAATAATAAAATAAGTCCTAAATGATTGTCGACTTGACTGTACCTACGCGTACTTCCACCCGCAACTAACTTCAGAGCCGCCATTTAGTTTGAATCGAACTGTAACTTGTATATAAATGGCTTTAAGTGTTATTAATAATGAGGGATTAAGTATAATGTTTCGTTAATTTAATAATTGTTACTTAAAGAAAATGGTTAACGTTTTGTGTTTAATATTGTACATGTAAATTGATAAAATCAAATCAATCAACACAATATTTTATACTAAAAGATAAAAATGTTTAAAAGGTCATATCTACCTTGGCAGCCATCTTGCTCGCATATTTTATATTCTACAGGATTATTTAAATATGTGTGGGTTTAAAAAACATGCGCTTATTCCATCGAGAATAGAATTGTAAAATATGCAAATTGTGATTATGCGAGCGAGACATCTACAGGAACGGGTACAGCTTCTTAATCTATAGTTAAATCTTATTCCTTTTTAGGGCGTAACAAAAAGAGTTACATATTATTATTTTTTACAGTCATCCAACCAATCTACGAACGCATCAACAGCAGCTGAGTATTCAATGCACGAATCAAATAAAATAAGAAATATAAATTCAACAGAAGATTATATCGTGATTCCCAATTTTCCCAACGACAATGTTACAAATCAGAATATAGGTCAAGTAGAAACTGAAGAAGTGCAAGTAGTTGACTATGACAGTCTTATAATGAACCAAAAAATGTTATCTGAAAACCAAATTAAAATAATAGATAACCAATTTAAAATCATGAAAACACTGGCAACAATTTCCGTAAAAATTGACAAAATTGCTTCGAACAAAGAACCGCAAATGTCAGTCACAAAACTAAGCAACGAAATAAAACAAAGCCCGTTTAATGCTAGAATTACGCCCATCAAGAATCTCGATGATCTCCAACTTATGGAAAATGAATTACGTGGTGCTGATAAAAGAAAATTTTACAAAAATTTGTATTCAGTAATTTGCACACATGGAAAAAAAGGAGAAGTTTGTGCTTTTCAGCTTATTGACGTTCTATTTAGACGCGAGTTTTTAGTACAATGTTCTTGGTCTGGCTCTGCTAGAGGTGCAGGTACAAAAATATGTATTAAAATATTTCAAGAAGTTCTTGGTTTTTTTTTTGAACTTGTGCACGACTGTGACCCAAGTTATACTGTGGACAAAAATAATAATTTCTTCAAATCCATGGTTAAAAACGCTTTAAAAAGAACACAAACTAAATTAGAGAGAACTTCTGCACCAAGACAAGCCCCCAAGAGAAATCTTGCTACCAAACAAAATAAAACTACGAAGAAATGTAAGCAATCGGAAGGCTCAGATAACACAGGACATGAATCAATTAAAACTGTAGAAATTATAAACAAAAAGGCTAAAAATGAAGATGAATCTGTGGTTCAAAACGAATTAATTTCAAACAATAACACAGGTGAAAATGACGACGATAGAAATGAAAATGAGGAGTAGGGTAGACTGGGTACGGTTGTGACATGGTACGGTTGTGACAGTCGCAATATTAGCGAAACTATAAGGAATACGGGGGAGGCGTGAAGGGGAGAGGGGTGCGCCTTGCGGGTCTGAACGTGTTTCACAGTATTGCGTCAGCCAACGCGCGACGTTGACGTTAGCAGAGGCTCTCATTACTTTTAACGGTCAAAAGTAAGTATTTTTAATAGATTTTTTTTAGTGATTGTTATAATATGTGTACAGATACAATAATGAATGTTCTTTTACATTACTAGTCAAACATTAGTGGTCAAATAGCAGTGCTTACTTTGTACGTACGTTATTTTATATTGCCATAATTATTGTTTTTTTGCGAAAGAGTGCTTTGGGTACGGCTGTGACACTTTTTTTGGGTACGGTTGTGACAATTTTTTAATTATTAATTTTTGCTTTTAGATGCCAAGAAAACGCGTAAAAAAGACGGAAAGAGGTCAGTGTGAAATAGGAAAATATGAAGAAGCTTATACCGAAGTGAAACGAGGAACATCATTACGTAGAGCTGCAGAAATGCATGAAGTTAATCGTATGTCTTTGTTACGGTATATTCGAAAACGCGATAAACCTGGCGCGGACCACAATAAAGACAGCATCAGCATGGGGTATGTTGCACATAATAAAGTTTTCTCTGAGGAACAAGAACAGCAGCTGTCAAGATACATAACACGTTGTGCTGAAATATATTTTGGTCTATCTCCAAAAGAGGTACGGAAGTTAGCTTTTGAGCTTACACAAAAATATAATCTGAAGCGACCTGCTACTTGGCTTGAGAATGAGATGGCTGGCGAGGAGTGGTTTCGTTCATTCATGAACAGAAATCCATCACTGTCTGTTCGTGTAGCTCAAGCTACTAGCCTATCAAGAGCAACAAGTTTTAATAAAACAAACGTGGAAGCTTTTTATAGAATCTATTATATATATATTTTTTAGAATCTATCGTATCAAATCCAATTAAAAGTAAAGTTGGTAAAAGAAAATGCAAGAAAGATATTAAATGTATTGATTATATGTCAGATCAAGAAGACTTTTCTACTTTTTATGGTGACATAGCTGATTCGGATAATTGGTCAGAAGGACAAGAAGGAATAACATCAGATGATGATTGGCTATCAGCGGAACAAAAAGTTAGAAGAAATAAAAGGTACACTAAAAAGGGGTCAAAATTCAAAGATGCCAATACCGAAGATGATGTAGTCGGAGAATCTGCGACGAGAATAAAAAAACCCAATTCAAGAAAAGAACGGTCAAAAAGTAAACATTCCGGTCAACAATATACAAACAAATAAAGGTGTCGTTGTACCAGCAAAAACCGTATTGGCTAATCCTTGTTCTGGCAAGAAAAGTGGCAATGACTGCGGGTCTCTGTCTGATGAAAGAAGAGAAAGCTTATTTAATTTTTTTTGGAATCTTGACAAGACACGTCGCCGTGATTGGTTAGTATCCTTGTCTCAAAAAGAAAATATTAAACGGAAACGCACCGATTCTAATAAGCGCAATTACACTATCAAATATTTTATCAACGAAGGAGAAGGTAGAAGATTTGTTTGCCAACAATTTTTAGCAGCCACTCTGAACATTTCTGATAAAACAATTTACAGTATTGTAAAAAATGCTTCTTGGGGATGTGCACGGGAAGATATGAGAGGGAAATGTGAACCACCAAATAAGACTAAAGAATCCACTATAGATGCCGTTAACAGGTTCATCAAAAAATTTACCAGCTGTACCTTCGCACTACTGTCGTCAAGACTCAAGCAAAGTTTACCTTCCCCAAGAATACAAAAATATCACCAACTTGTATAAACTTTACAAGCAGCATTATGTGGATCAGGGTGTGGACGTAGTAAGTGATAGAATTTTTCGTAAAATATTTCAAGATAATTTTAATATTGGACTCCATGTACCCAAAAAAGACAAGTGCCTTAAGTGTCTTCAATACGAAAATAATAGTAATCCCGAAAAGCAAAAAGAAAAGGAAGAACATGAACTAGAAAAAGAAGAAAGTTATGCCCGTTTTAAAGTTCACAAAAATATTCATAAGGATGATCCTTCAACTCTTTGTGCTAGTTTTGATCTCAAAAAGTACTTAACACACCCTATGCACAATCTATGCTTTTGTACTACAGTAGAAAACTAGCTGTGTACAATTTGTGTGTTTACGAAAATGGAACTCGTACAGTTTTCTGTTACTACTGGGATGAGAGCAATGGTAAACGTGGCGCTAACGAGATTGCATCTATATTGCACAAATATATTCAATCGGTAGATGCCAGAGGAAACGTCACTCGATTACTTCTGTATTGTGACTGTTGTCCGGGCCAAAACCGCAACCGTACTGTGTTGGCAATGTTGCATTCATCATTACAGGAGTGTAAAAATATCGACACTATTCAAATAAACTTTCTCTTGACTGGACACACTTACATGCCCGTAGATACAGTGCATGCTATTATTGAAAATAGATTGAAGAATACAACTGTTTACGCACCATCACAATGGTTTACAGTTTTTGCAACTGCCAGACAAGAACCAGCGCCTTTCGAGGTAGAAAGACTGAGTTATGAAGATTTTTACAGATGGGATAGTATTAGTGACAAATATTATAAAGGTAACTTAACTGGAAAGATAAGCAAGATCCGTATTATGACTTTCAGAAAAGACAAGCAAAGCGTTAAATATAAAACATCTATGAATCCTACTGCGGCGTCCTTTGATGTTGAAATTCAGTCTAAAACCAAGGTATCTCTTTTACCTTGTTATAGATCGCAGCTTCCCATATCAAAAGCTAAATATGACGATTTAGTCAAACTTTGCGTGGACAAAGTTATTCCTAACTGCTTCAAACATGAATTTATGAACATTCCACGCGCAACAAATGTCAAAGATTGTCTACCCGAATCAGACATTGAAGATTGTGATATTAACATTTAGATTGGGTAACTAACAAGATCTCACGTTGCAATTCATACTAAAGATTTATTTTGTAAGGGTACAATTATTAGATTAAGGATTTTATTTTTATATTGCTATATTTTTTATATGAAAATATCTTGATTGTTTCTAGAGACTGATTATGCTGTGAGAATAATATAAGTGTTGTTATTGTAATTATTACAGCAATATTAATAATTGTGTCAAAAATGTTTACACTTTTCACAGTAGGTTAATCTTGCTGTTATTTTGTTAGAATGTTATTTGGTTTGTTTACTATGTTTAATAGTTTATTAATAATTCATTTACTGATAATTGTGAGTTATATTTTTTTTTAGAAAGTGAGTGATGAAGATGATAGGTAATTTATAATTGTGACAGCAATAATAATTGTTCAATTAAAAAATATATTGTTCTCAGACTGAATGTTATGTCATAATTAGTTTCCTGGTCGGCACTACGTAGTATTTGTTTAATTTTCAATAAAGACTTTTATTCAACAATAATTGATTTCATTTATTTTAGTGCATGATAATAATTACCTATACAGTTCTTGGTTAAATGTCAGTTATGAAGGGAGGTTTGGGGTAATTTTAATAACTAAGATACAATTTCCACAATCACAAAAATCATTAAATAATGTATAGGTAAATTTACTTCATTTATTTTAAACTGTCAGATCTTTTTAGATCAATCTTTCTGTTTCTAAATTCTAAACTAAGTAAGTTTACCTATTTTTACATGTTACTGCACACACTACAGTGATGATTTAGATAATTTTAACTGTTTATCAAATCAGGTAAATTTTATCTAACCGACACAAACCGGTGTTTTTAAAAGTGTCAGGTGTCTTATTTTGACAATTTGGATAGCTATAAAAAAATGATTTCTACGAGTGTTAACATCATTTTAATCGAACAATTTGGAACATTTTCATGTTTTTTTTTTGAAATATTTGACCTTTAAATCACTCTCCTGTAAAGTTTACTCAATGTCGCTTAGTGAGGATTGCCTTTCAAGCGTCGATGTGAATATTCACCAACAGTAGTACATTTGTGACACCCGTGTTTACCATTAAAGTTGCAAACCCCTTTTATCATTGCTCTTGCAGGTGAATCGCAAACGAAGCATCTTATTGTAACAGTAACTTTAACGTTTTCAATTTGTATACCATTTTGAAGTAATTTTTGCATTTCTTGAATAAAAGGTTGTAGATATCCATTTAAATCGTTAGGTTTCCCATGACCCGCATATATCCCAACAATAAATGGTTTGATAATAGGTAATTCAAAAATCTTGCACAATATGGGCCAGAACCGCTGTTTAGAACTGTTACATACTGGGAGACCATCTATGTTGAAATAAACAGAAATATTGTAAATACCATTTAGTAGATTTTTGTAATATTTCTTTAAAATTGTTGCAAGAGGTATAGCAATACCATTATGCCAATATTCACCAGGATTAACAAATATTGTATCAATCTTCCTCGGAGTCTTCATGAGCGTTCTTGGGTCTACCGGCAGCAAATTTGGCATCCTAGAGTTTATAAGTGGCGCTAATGTTTTCAAGGCCGAATGGCTTATGTTATTTTCTGTAGCCCATGCCCTGATGTCATCCCGAAATTGAAGAATGTGTTTGTATTCACATTTGTTTTCATTTGAGCTGTTGTCATCACCGTCACTTTCACCAGAAATTTCAGTTGAATTTTCATCGTCAGAGGATGGATTAGAAATTATATTACCAGGATCAAGGCTGAAAAAAATAGGCACAGATCTTATAATATACTGTAGGCGTAGAAAGATTATTCATATAGCTACAGACTTCTTCGAATAGCACAGAATATCACAAGACAATGTCATACCAAAAAACTTTATAGAATTGTCGAATGAATTTAAATATGTAAGTACATAATAATATAAGTATCTTGATTTTTCCCTATGACATATTGACTCGTATTTGATGTTACGTTACGAGATATTATTTGTTCTTGCAATTCGATTATGAGCTAACGCTTGTTTAGTAACTCATTTATGTTATTAAGCAAGATAATATATAATTATGCGATACTTTTCATGCGTCCAACGTGCACAAATAAAAAAAGTGGAGTTCCAATCTCAGTTTCTTTGCAGATTTCGGAAATTGCAAAGAAACAAGAATGCCACCTGTACCTATATTTGTATAGGTACAGGTGGAATTCTTGTTCAGGTCTTCGATATAAATTCTGTTCAAATCTGATTACCGTTTAATAAATAACTACTGGATTTCCTTAAAAACACTACAAATAATGTTCAAAATGTATTTAAAACACACAAAAGAATGTTAATTAATTTTTATATGTACGGAACCCGTGATTCCACAGTAATTTTTTTCTTGACACAATTATATTTATAAGTAACCTAATTAATATTTTTCTTATATCACCTAGCTATTTTTTTAGAAGATTACTCATTATAATTTTAAATTGATATAATTACCTTTCAACATTACGAGTATCTTGGGATTGCTGATTAACAACTTCATGGTTTGAACCTTTTATGTCCACGTCCATTATATTTCTTAAAGTACGTACAACCTGCCGATGATAACTACCACATCGCTTAATTTTTTTCCATTTCACGGAATTCATTTTTGATGAAGTAGTTTAAACCATGAACTTTACAACAACAGAAATAAAAAATGCCATCAACAGAGTGACGCGCAGGACGATCTGACTTAAGTAATCACAATTATGTATTTTGGGAACTGTTACATCGTTAGTGGTTTTAAATAAGTGGAAATAGCTGCTGTTGGTTTTCAAAAACCCACTATCGAAATTTATCTACGCGTTGGAGTGGCATATTAGAGTACAATAGGCCTGAAAGATGCAATCACGTTAGGTTCCAAAAAGGTTGCAAAATGATCCCTTTAGCCACTACAGGTGATATACTACTCTGTTATACTACTGGTTTGGAAATAGAAGTGCCAAATAAGAGTATGTTACAGCTTAAATGGAACAGTTGCTTACAAGTGATTTAAAGGCCTCATATACCACTGTTGCTTCTAAATTGGTAACAATTAAAATCCGTTTTCAACTTTAAGTAACAAAATCGACTCTATGCAACAATAAGATATAAAGTATAAACAAAATATACCCTTATGCAACTAAGAGTGATAGGAGGTACTCATATACAAATATGAGTAGTGTTTGAAGCTATAAGTTTTATCAAATACTGTTATACCACTCATTTACAACTTAAAGCTATAAGATAAGTTGCAAAATTCACTAATGTGCTACTTGGGCGTGCACTGACTGGACAGGTCCACTTAATCTGTGTGGTTCTTTCCTAAAAAGACCATTTCAGACACCAATCTACATGGTCTTCAAACATTATTACCGAATTTATATATACACATTGACATTGATAAATTTTATACAATGTGGATCTGGAATTACGACATTAAATTAAAACGAGCACAGTACTAGTCCATCGAAACATTTTAAAACACGAATATTGTAGTTAACGGGAAATTTAAAAATTTGAATTTTCAAACAAAATAAATAGCAGAATCAACTGCATAAAAAGTAAACACGCTTTATCAACGAAAAGTCACTGACCTATTGCGCGGCGTGGTGCGGGGAGCAGCGGGCGGCGGAGCTGCTGGGCGTAGGTACTTTAGACGAAGAACAATAAATCAGCGGCATAAACTCAGTAAGTTGCGAGTTGTTAATTAGTAAAAGATCACTGATTGAATAATTAAACACATAATATCACATCACAATCAGAATTTAAATCATCAATAGTAATTTTTTTTAAATTTTCAAAGTGTCCCCCTTTGTTCATTATGCACAAGCGACATCGTCTTATTAAATTTTCACGGACTCGTCTTAACAAGTCCCCATCAACCATTATTTTAAGTTTGTCGAAGACTATTTTAATTTTTAAATTGTGTTCACTTCTCGTGCATACACCTCGTTTTTTACGGCCTCCCACAAAAAGAAATCCAGTGGTGTCAGGTCCGGTGACCGTGCTGGCCATCGAATAGGTCAGGGTAAAAACACGGCTGTTGGTAGGGCACGTTCTTGTGTTACCATATCTCTCCCGATATGTACGCAATGCTAAAGCCGCATTTTGGTGACATTCTCCGTACGTAAGTACCATGTCGGTGTACTCGGCAGCTGTGTACCTTATTTGATGCATAATTAAACTAAAAAACTGACAAACATAACCTAAATCACAAAACTAGCTACCTAATAAATGCCTAAATAACTAACTAATATTGCACTAACACTTAACAATAAGTCACACTTACCTATGCACTAATCCACCTATCATAAATCGTCTTTAATCACAATAACAACTAAAACTTTTCATAAAATCACGACAATGCGCGCGCGGCTCGTCTTGTGATAAAAAAAGGAGGCGTGTACTCTCCTCAAAGGGCGCCGCTATGCACTGACTGACATAGTTACCGAGTCAAGGACTTTTTGCCGAAAAAATTCCGCTCACACACACTCGCAATTTTCTATGCACAACTAATGCATTATTTGTGTAAGTAATATTTCTTTTTCTTTCTAATTGTAGTATTTTGTGGGAATGGGCGGGGCGCGTCAGAGCGGGATCGTATGACACCTTTCTCTGTCTTTCAAGCATATTGAGACGTAGAGAATAGAATCGTACGCAAAGAGTATAATAATAATATGGGAGATCGTACGTTTTTGCACAGGTTCCTGACCTTACAATGTTTACCTATTATTACGGACTCAGATCTACATCATGTTGAAAAATAAGAAAATAAAAAATAAATTCCTGTGGCTAAAGTATTCATTGGATTTGATTGATTTTTTGTATACGGGTAAAGAGCATGCCACTCTTTACGTGGTTTAAGGGAATGTCAATCGTCCTGCCTGAATCGATTCCAATAATTTTTAATCCATGTTATATTTTGTCGCAAAAATATGTATTTCAAAAAGGTTACAAGTTGGATACCGAGCGACACTAAGTACCTATCCGCAATCATACGCGCACAACACAGGTCACGGCAGGTCATAGCGGCACTAGGCGCGGGCGCACAGCGGGGCGGGGGTAAAACAACCAGCGTTGCCAAGTTAGCTCTTTTAGAGCTAAATTTAGCTCTATTTTAAATAAATCAGCTCCAAAAAAAATAGTTTTAGTTCTTTAGCTCTGTAATTTTTAAATTTTTGCTCCATTCCAATACTTACATGAAAAAAAACAGTTTTTTTTTTTTAATTTTAGGTTTGTGTATCCGAATTTCACACAGAGATCAGCGAGTATAGAGCGAGTAAATTAATACATAGAGCCATATTTAGTCTATGGCTTGAACTACGGGGAAACGCCGTATTGTTTTATTTCATCATTACTTGATTAAATCAAGGTCTTGGTGAAGTTAAATACGTTAGCTGCAATCGGAGGATTAAAAAAAAAACAAAAATGATTTTACTTAATTTATTTAAAATAAAAGAATTACATTAATTATGTATTAAATTAGTCTAAGTGCCTATTCGAAGTATGAATATAGAATGGAATTTTACAGAGCTACAATAATTGGGTAAACTAGGTCCGTGCGTCACGAAGTGCTATCTCAGCTCGTTGTTTCCGTCGTTCGATAAATTTGCAGCGTATGTCTCTGTAATAAAAGTATTGAGTGCTGAGTTGGCGATTCCCCTTATGCAGCTGCGCGTAACAAGTTCAACACAGGTTGATTATTTGTGTAGTTGCAAATTACAATAAATTAGATTAGGAAATTGCAACATGCAAAATGTCATCGAGTAGGCCGTACACACAAAAGTTCCGAGAAGAATGGCTCTCCGAGACCGCTTTTAAGGTTGGTTGAAAGAAGTTTCTAATGACAAAACCAAAGCGTGTTGCTGCTATTTTCGATGTGAATTAAATGCGAAAAAAAAGATTTATTGAACCACATTACGCGCGAAAAACATATCAAAGCTGCAAAGCTATTTACATCACGACAATCGAAATTGGTGTTCCAACCCAAACCTAAATTTGACGATGCAAAAAGTTCAGCTGAGGCTCGTTTATCATTAATCATAGCCGTTCATACTTCCATATTGCCGGTTGATCATCTTGGAGTTCTTTGCAAAAAAGAATTCAAAAGCGAAATTAAACTCCATCGAACTAAGTGCACAGCAGTAATAAAGAATTTACTTGCGCCACATTTTATTTCTGTCTTGAGAAATGATATTGGAGATGGACCATATAGCTTATTACTTGACGAGAGCACTGATATAAGTGTAACAAAGTTACTAGGAATACTAGTACAATATTTTAGCAAAACATCATTCGAAATTGTCACTTCCTTTCTTACGTTAGCAGAGTTAAACAAAGGGGACTTTGAATCCATTACAAAAGCTGTAAAAAATACTTTGCTGTCATATGGACTTGATATCAAAAACCTTTGTGGTATTGGAGTTGACAATGCAAATGTTATGACAGGAATACACAATGGAGTATACCAAAGGCTGAAACTAGATGTACCTCATCTTATTATGATCAAGTGCTCTTGTCATTCTATTCAACTCGCCGTGTCTCATGCTTCTGCCGAACACTTACCCAGACTTTTAGAATACCTAGTTCAGGAGACTTATAATTGGTTTTCAAAGTCCTCAAACAGACAAACCGAGTACAAAAATCTATATCAACACCCTGCTACATTGTAGCATAGATAAAAACATGTGCAATACACAAACCACCGGCTCAGAGTCAACCGCATCATTAGCGGCAAGCAATAACAACAATAATAATGATGTTCTTTTACCCACAGCTAAGGTGAAACTTGTCGCTCGGAATGGCACTGAAGTCCATTTTAAAGCCCTATATTTTTAATAACACTGTTCAGTTGAAAGAAAATTGTTTTGAAGTTGCTTTACCATTGAAATTACCACTTAGTGAAGTCAATGATTCTTTGGGTGATTCCTTTAATCTTGCAATAAAAAGAGTTTTAAACTTAGAGAAGAAATTACATAAAGATCCCAAACTTTTCTCTGAGTACCAAAAGTTCATTCATGAATACTTAAATTTACATCACGGTCAGTATGTAGACATTGGGCTGTATGAATTAAACAAAAATGTTATATATTTTTTGCCACATCATGCAGTCTTAAAGCCTGACAGTAAAACCACTAAGCTGCGTACAGTGTTTGATGGCTCTATGAAAACTAACAAAAAAGTGTCACTTAATGATTTGCTTTTAAATGGACCCATTGTACAAAGAGATTTGTTTGAGATATTGTTATTATTTCGTTGTGGTGATTTTACATTTACCTCTGACATAAAACAAATGTATAGAAATATACGTGTGACACCAGAGCATACCTCCTTGCAAAACATACTGTGGAGAGATAGCCCCGATGAGCCAATCCAATGCATTAGGCTTGACACGGTCACATGTGGGTTGAAAAGCTCAAATTTCCTGGCCACTCGTTGTCTCAAAGAACTAGCGGCACAAACAAAATAAAGACACTTTCCCGCTAGCTTCATTCATTATAGAAAATTGTACATATGGAGATGACATTATTTATGCAGATAATGACTTGAATACTATCTTGGAGGCTAAGTCACAGGTTCGCCAGGTTTTGAAGTTAGGTAACTTTCATACACATAAGTGGTCATCAAATGATAGTAAAATATTGTCTGACATTCCTTCAGCTGAACAGCATTTTGATGATTTAGAGCTACAAAGCGATGATTATTATTTAAAGACTTTAGGCTTACAATTGATGGTTAAAGACGATAAATTTAAAATGTCTTGTCCAGAAACATTCAATAATCATAATTTTACAAAGAGGGATAGCCTCTCCTATATTGGGAAAATGTTTGATCCCATGGGCTTTGTTAGCCCCATTATTGTACAAGCAAAAGCTATAATGCAAAGGCTTTGGTCTTCCAAGACTGAATGGGATGCCAAGCCTGATGATGATATTAGGAAAGCATGGCATGAATTCTCCTCCAGTCTAGCTAAAATGAAGCCAATTTTTATCAATAGAAATATACATATAACTGAGTTAAATAAACTTGAATTAATAGGATTCTCAGATGCATCCAATACTACGGCATATGGATGCTGCGTATACCTGCGAGTTACAAATCACAATGGTAAAGTTAAAATGTATTATTGTGTTCAAAATCGCTCAAAAATCCGCTTAAAAATAAAAACAAAACTGTACCGCGCTTAGAACTTAATGCTGCTCTGCTTCTCTCCATGCTTATGGCAAAGGTTTATTGCACGCTGAAATTAAAATACAATATAAGCAATGTTTATTTATTTACTGATTCACAAATTGTTCTCGCATGGTTGCACACAGAACCTATGAAACTTAACGCTTATGTTGCCAATAGGGTAAAAGCAATCGCAAACAATATGCCTATATCAGTAGGGGTGTTACGCCAAGTAAGCTTCATGCCTGCAGCCTGTGGTGGGATGGCCCTGAATTTTTGCATGACAGTGAATATAAATTTAATTTTAAAATAGACCTACCTGCAAACTTACCTGAAGCAAAAACTGAGTCAGCATTCTCCGCCAGCCAAGTGTCTTCAGATACTAGCAATGTTTTCGATCAAATACGTAAATATTCTAGCATTCACAGAATGGTACGTACTTTGGCTTATGTGATGCGGTTTATTAATAACATAAAGTGTGGAAAAAAAGCTCACAAATATCTCTTAAGTTCTGAATTGAATAATGCTTTAATGTTGCTTATTAAGAATGAACAAGAAATATATTATAAAAACGAAATTGAATGTATAAAAATTATTAAGGGTTTAAAAGGGCCTTTACTAAGCTTATGTCCGTTTATAGATAGTTTAGGTATCATGCATGGTGGAAGGCTACACCACTCTAACATTCCATATGCTCATAAACATCAGGTTATTTTACCAAAAGAATCACATGTTACTAATTGTATTATAAGATCTGAGCATGAAAAACTGTTACATGCAGGTTCAAAATTATTACTGTGTAATTTAAATCAAAAATATTGGATAACTAATGGGTTAATGTATGTCAAAAAATTAATTCATAAATGTGTAATATGTTTCAGACAGAAGGCTAAGGCCTCTAAACAGCTGATGGGTTCCTTGCCAGCTGACAGAGTGACTGCTATGAGTCGCCCTTTTGAGAAGGTCGGTGTAGATTTTGCTGGACCTATTGATATTAAACTCTCGCGCGTGAGACGCTCCTTGGTAGGAAAAGGCTACATTTGTGTATTTGTGTGTTTCGCTACAAAGGCAGTTCACCTCGATCTCACATCAGATCTTACATCAGATACCTACCTCGCTTGCCTTAAAAGATTTATTTCTAGAAGAGGATTGCCCAAAGAAATCTACTCTGGTAATGCTAGTACTTTCAAAGGCGCAAGGAACCAATTAGCTGAGCTTTATCAATTACACTCTTCACAGAATCACCACAGACAAGTATGTCAATTTGCAGCCCAGAGAGGCATTAACTTTCATTTTATACCAGCTTATTCCGCAACCTTTGGCGGGCTGTGGAAGTCCGCTGTGAAAATGACAAAATATTTTCTAAAAAGAGTATTACAAAAGCAATTGTTAACCTATGAACAAATAAACACTGTGTTAATAGAGATAGAATGTATATTAAACTCCAGACCTCTGATTCCTATGTCATCTGATATAAATGATTTTAGCTACTTAACACCAGGTCACTTTTTAATAGGAAATTCATTAACAATGTATCCTGAGAATTATGTAACTACTGTTCCTCAAAATAGACTCAAATTTTGGCAATTATGTAATCAACTTAAACAATCCTTCTGGACAATGTGGTATAAACAGTATCTTAATACATTACAAAATAGACATCTAAGTGGTTAGATGTCTTGCCTAACATTAAGATAGGCACAATTGTTATTTTAAAGGAAGATAATGTAGCCAAAAAAATGATGCCAAATGATGTGTGTATGTATGTCTAGGGCCTTCGACCTGGTTGCGTATGATATTCTTTGGGATAAATTGGACAGTATTAACCTGCCGCGGGAACTTGTGACTATCTTCAAGTATTGGTATACGAATCAGGTCAACAGCGTCAGATGGGCGGGGGCAATGTCGGAACCGTATCAGCTTGAGTGTGGAGTGAGGCAGGGTGGATTGACCTCGCCAACCCTTTTCAACCTCTACATGGATGCGCTGGTCGTTGCGCTCAGCAGTCGTCATGTCGGGTGCCACGTTGACGGTGTCTGCGTCAATAATCTTAGTTATGCTGACGTCATGGTGCTGCTGAGCGCGTCGATCTGTGGCCTAAGGGAGCTGGTGCAGATCTGTGAGGAGTACGCGCGCGCGCATGGCCTCAGATATAATGTTGACAAGAGCCAATGTATGGTCTTTGGAGCCTACGGTGCTAAATCACCGGAAAATGTACCACCAGTTTTTCTCAATGGTGTTTCCCTAGACAGAGTGGACCATTTTAAATACTTGGGGCATATAGTCACGGCTGACTTCAAGGACCATGCTGACATCGAACGGGAGCGGAGGGCCTTATCGAAAAGAGCGAATAGAATAGAATAGAATACTCTTTATTATGTACACCATAAAAAATAACAGATATAAATGTAGACATTTTACACAGGGTGACACAATGGGCGGTCTTATCGCTAAAAGCGATCTTTTACAGACAACCTTTGGATGGATTCAAGGGAGAAGGAGAGACAATAATGCAGGTAGTCAGTGGTGTACCATTTACATATACAACAAATACATACATACATAAAACCTATACTTATCTACATATAATATATACAATAATAAACATGAAACAAGAGCAAGGAAACTAAATGTAATGATGATGTTTAAGGAGAGAGGAAGTGTTTTTTAACCATAATTTTAAAAGTGGACAAAGATTGAGCACGCCTTATCGACTCGGGCAAGGCATTCCATAACCGTACTGCTTGAACTGTAAAAGACTTGTCATAAAAGCTGGTGGAATGCATCGGCATCTCTAGTCTTAAGTTTTCCGATGACCTAAGATATCTATTATGTGTGTCATGAAGGAACTTGAAACGTTCTTTAAGATAAGAGGGGGTTTTAGGGTTGAATAGAATACTGTAGAGCTGAAACAAGATATGTGAATTCCGGCGAAGACGTATGGGAAGCCAATTGAGCTTTGTACGAAATTCAGAAATGTGATCATATTTGCGCAGGCCAAATATAAATCTTATGCAAAAGTTTTGAAGTCGCTCAAGTTTATCTAGTTGTGCCTCAGTGAGATCGAGATAACTGACATCAGCGTAGTCAAGGATGGGAAGTAAAAGGGATTGTGCAAGCGCAGTTTTAGTGGCAGTCGGAAGAAAGTTCCGCAATCGTCTCAGGGACTTACCAGATGCAAAAATTTTGCGACTTACGTCCTGCAACTGAGGACCCCAAGAAAGATGTTTGTCGATCCAAACCCCAAGGTTCTTAACCTTTTCGCTGACTGGAATAGCAGCTCCGTTAAATTGTACCTGGGGAAGCTGTGACCAGTTTACCTTGGGTGTCATCCTAGAGCTGCCAACAACAATGACCTGAGTCTTCGATGGATTAACCTGCAACCCATGTGCCTCACTCCACTCGCAAATTGAACCCAAATCTTTATTTACTATATTAATTGCATCAGCCAAATCCGAAAGGGCAGCTTGTCTATATATTTGTAAATCATCTGCATAAAGGTGGTAGGAAGAAAGAAGTTTTTTGGAAATAGAGTTTATAAATATTGCGAAGAGTAAAGGAGATAAAACGCCACCCTGAGGTACACCGGCAGAAGTATAACACCAAGAAGAGCAAGACTCTTCCATGCATATACGCTGCCGGCGGCCATACAGGTAACTATGAAACCAGTCAATCGCCGTTGGAGATATGTTAAGCGAACGAAGCATGCCAAGCAGGATATCGAAATCGACAGTATTAAACGCGTTACTAAAATCCAGCAAGCAAAGTACCGTCAGATTTCCCGATTCCATGCCTAACCGTATGTCATCAGTGACGTTAACTAAGGCTGTAGCGGTGCTATGACCAGGACGAAAACCGGATTGGAAAGGATTCAGCAGACTATTTTTACAAAGAAAAGCACTGAGCTGATTGTGGACAAGGCGTTCAAGGACTTTTGAGAGGAAAGGCAAGATGGAGATAGGACGGTATTCTGAAAAGGAAGTAGGATTAGATTTTTTAGGTAAAGGAGTGATTTTTGCCTCTTTCCACATCGATGGAAAAACGCCGTAGGTTATAGAGTAGTTTAGGATGTAGCATAGGATAGGAAGGATCTCGTCGAGGACAGGGAGTATCATTTTCCGACTTACACAATCACTACCAACTGCGTTAGATGTGATTGAAACTACGCTCTTCTTAACATCACAATCAGAGAATTGACTAAAAATAAATGGGGGATGGTCCGGAGTTGGAAGGTTTGAAAGATAGTTTATTGTAGCTGCCTTCATGGTCCTATTACAGTGGGACGCAGACGAGAAGTGTTGATTCAGTAGATCAATATCTAAGTTTTTAGGAATCGATTCTTGGCGCGATTTTCCAACTCCCAAAGATTTAAGAAATTTCCAGACTTTAGCTGGATCTCCGTTTTCAACAGAGGTGTGGATATGGCGGCGTTGGGCATCTCTACACACCTTATTGCAGCGATTACGAGCATTCACAAGGATCTCCCGGTTCGACGGCGAAGGCCGACACTTAAATTTAGTTTTGGTTACAGCCTTCCTGTGCATGAAACTTCTAATATCGTCTGTAAGCCATGGTGCCGGAAGATGTTTAATTTTTACAGCACGAATGGGAGCGTGGACATCGTACAGCTGCACAATATTGTCTGTCAACAGGTTGACTTTATCGTCAATCGACTCGACACTGGCTAAAGGAGACCAGTCAATGCTGTTAGCATCTCTTCGGAGATTATCAGTATTCATGCCACTAAAATTGCGCTGCAGGAGAATACTAGGTTTTGCCTTAGGTGGGCGAATTTTGTAGGAGAGGAATAATAGGTCATGGTAAGAAAACATGTCAGCCGGGCATTGACCATGCTTGCTGGCATGTTGAGGAGAGGAAACAATGAGAAGGTCCAAAAGTGAGGGATTACAGTTTGGAAAGTGGTGCGTGGAATTTAAAGGAAGAATTGATAAATTAGACGACTGAACTATTGATCGAAGAGAAGAAGAGCGGGAATCAATTTTCAATAAGCAAGTATTGAAATCGCCCATGATGATTGTATGACTGTAAGAGGGTGTAAGATTTTCAAGGATTTTTTCAAAGGAGGAAAAGAAATTTATACGTGACGAAGGGCTATAATAAACACCTAAAAGGACTTTCACGTGATTTAGGTTTACTTCCAAAAAGAGATGCTCGCCCGCGTCCCGCGGTGGAGGCTGCGCAGACATATCGACAATTGAAAAAGGAATATGTGGACGAAGGTATATGGCAACACCACCGCCACCGCCACGCGCGCGATAATTTCTTATTAGTTGAAAACCCGGCAAGGAATAGGAATTTGAAGGGAGACATGGCTTTAGCCAAGACTCAGAGACAAGGATAGCATGGACATTCTTACAGTCTAGGTTAGCTAGCATGTCAGGGTAATGTGCCGGAATACTTTGGGCATTTATATGGACTACATTAAAATTCTTAGGTACATCAGAGAACTGAGATTCAAGCGTGTCAGCAAGGGACGGAATACTAACAAAGCTGTCATTACTACAAGCCGACAAAAAGCTTTCGCTGTCGCTGTCGTTATGGCTATCTGACATCTACACATATATATGAAAAAATTATAATAATCGTTCATAAAATAATTAATATAAACGTAAATATATAAAAAGCAATTAACTCAAATCCACCCGCCAGTTTAGCGTTAACAAATAAAAGCGAAAACAAACAATAGTTTTAAAAAAAAAATAATTTCATCGTCCGGGTAACAGAAAGAATACTATATAAAATTGTGCCTTGGGAAAATGAAGAAGAAATAGACGTAAAATAACAAGCAAAAATAATCAAGTTATACTGAAAAATAGAAGCAACATAAATATACTGGGCACACTGTCAACCGGTTTCTGAACGAAAACTTTGAAAATTACAATGACACATGACATGACCGTAGCATGACTTATTGAAATTGACAGTTGACAGAAAGAATTCAAGAAAGGAAAATAGATACATAAACAGTGAAATCGTAGGGTAGAGAAATTTTAGTAAAAATTGTGAAATTAAGAGGGTACGAGTTATAAACAAAACTGCTACTCGGACGGTGATACTACCTAAAAAGTGCACAGAATCACTTCTTCTTCGCGGCAGCACGCCGACCCTTCTTAGGTGCCGGCGATGGAGACGGCGACGACGACAATGCTGTTGCGATGGGAGACATGGCCTTTTCACTGACCTGCTCGATGTTATTTAGGTCATCCAGTGAATTAACTCGATGCCGGGAGCCGTCTGTGCGAAGAACATATATAAGTCCCTGCTTAGTCCAGCAATTTGTTTCGCCAAGTCTCTCACGCGCAAACATGAAGAGCTGATGCCGCGATCTCGTCAGGAACTCTGATACAGTGATACCAGTGCCTTTCAATTTCGTCTTGGCAAACCAGACACTGTCCCTGACACCGACGTCCCGTAGCTTGCAGAGAATGGGCCTGGGCTTGCTAGTACCTGTTTGTCTTCCCAACCGGTGGCACCGCCTGATATCAGCAGCTGTAAATTCGGTTAGCTTCAGATGACCTCGCACAACCTCAGCGACTACCTGTGCTGTATCTTCCTTGGCCTGCTCGGTAACACCATGTAACAACACCATCTTCCGGCGCCCACGCATCTCAAGATTGTCAAGTCCCTGCGCCAATGCCTCCAACTGCTGCTGAAGACAGCCCAACGCATCTAGTATAAACTTCTTGAACGATGTGAAGTCTGCCATCAAACTTTCCGTTGTGCCGCTTGAAGTTCCTGAAGGATTTTTCTGCAGTTCAGCCTCAAAGTTCGACATCCTGTTTTGGAACAGTGACATCATTTCTGACAGTGAGACCTTCAGCGCTTCCATGGTTTTATAAAGTGTGTTGTTTTGATTTTTGTGTAATGCGTTCCAGGAGATAACACTATACTGGTGGGTAATTTATGCTAGCATGTATAGCTATACATTAAAATAGTCGAATTAAAGCTATTTGTAATTTTAATTAATTATTAAAATGAGAGCAAAAATTTTTTACACCTTTCGTATCAACTACCCACAAGGGACTCCAAGGGAATATGCTAGCTCGTAGGTTTGCACGCTGCTCCGATCAAGTTAAGGTCACTCTTTTCAAGGCATATTGCACCTCACTGTACACGTGCAGCCTGTGGGCTCGCTACACACAAGCGTGCTATAGCGCCCTCCGCGTCCAGTATAACAACGCATTCAGGGCAGTGTTGAGGCTCCCCCGGTTCTGCAGCGCCTCGGGCATGTTTGCGGAGGCGCGCACCGACTGTTTTCACGCCACCATGCGCAAGCGGTGCGCGTCCTTAGTGCGCAGGGTGCGGGCCAGCTTCAATACTGTCCTGAAAATGATCGCTGAGCGATTTGATTGCCCCTACATACGACAATGCTGTAACAGACATGTATAGCCAGGGCACTTAAGCTGATTGACACTGACCTATATTATTATTAATGACTTGTTTGATTAAATCTATAATTTTTAATTTAATATTAATTCTGTGATTAATTCTGTGTAATTTGACATATCATTTTAATTTCAATTCTGTGACCCTATAATTTGTATTACTCATTCGTTTATTTTAATTGAATTTGACATTTTATTTTTATTTGAATTCTGTGATCTTTTTTATAATGTGTACCTATTTTAATTGCATTGACATTATTTTTATTATGTTGGTTTTGTTAGATTGTGTGTTGCAGTATAGTTAAATTTGATGTAATATGGGTTTTTCCTGAATTAAATGAATTTAATTTTTTTTTTTTTTTTTATAATGTCGTGGCCTATGGCCAGAGTTACTAAAATATTTCCTGGCCATGATGGTCACGTAAGAGCAGTAGAGGTCACAAATTCGAAAGGAAATACCCATGTACGATCTATTACAAAAATTTGTATCTTACCTATAGATGATAATGTTTATTGATATTTTATTTTACTAGCTTAAGGTACCTAGAAATATTTGATTGTATTATTCTCTTTTGTACCTCTTGTAAGGCCGGAGCATGTTGGATTCCCAACACTAAATATTACTAAATGTTACATGTTACAATATGAACATCACTAGTGTGCTCTCGGTAGCCACCTTGGTTAAAAATGTCTCACTCACTTCCTCATGGGTCGGGTCCGCGACTGGTTTGGTCCACAACGTGCTCCTGTCTACTCTGACTATTAATGGTGATTATTGGTGATTATACCTCTTCATTAAGAACTGGCTGTTTTCATCCAAGTACATCCACTAACACATATTCCCACAATAATAAAAGATATAAATAATGCGAGCTTTCTTAAAGACTTAGTCAAGAAATTGAATCAATGAAAACTTGGTCCGGACCACGATTCCATGTTTTACGAGGTGTCAAGAGAATTAATTACTAATGATAAAAATATTAAATATTTTTTACATGACTTTCATTTACTGCCAACCAGTGGACATGCTGGTGTGCGCAGTATGATAAATAACGTTAAAAGACAATTTAAACGGATGTAAAGGATTTTATATCAAAATGTGAGAAATGTAAAAAGATGAAGCATGGTAAGCCTATTAAGGAACCCTTATGTTAACAACTACAGCATCTTATGCCTTTGAAAAAATATTTTTAGATATTGTAGGCCCATTGCCTCAAGATTATGAAGGTAGTTAATACATAGTCTCTAGTGCGAGCCAAATAAATTTGTGGACGCATATCCACTTAGAACTAAGGACACTGTAACTGTAAGTAAAGCTTTAGTAGATAACTTGGACTACCAAAAACATTAGCAACTGATCGAGGTGCTAAATTTATGTCATCAACAATGGAACAGGTTTGTAAGCTTTTAAACATTGATAAAATATCATCAACTGCATACCATCACCGATCTATTGGTTCGTTAGAAAATACACACAAAAATTTAGGAGAGCCTTTCCCAGAATTCAATGCATCAATAATCCACAAACTTGGTCACATTTGTTGGCTTATTGGTGTTTTAGTTATAGGTAATACCACTGTCCACTCAGCAACAAAATACCAGCCGTTTGAACTTGTATTTGGTAGGCCATGTATTATTCCTTCTAGAATATATAATGACGTTGAACCGCTATACAGGGTGACTTGTAATTAGAGCACAACCTTGTAAGGGGATATAGTACAGGTCATTTGCAACAACTTTTGTAGGAACACTCATATGCAAAAGTGCACCAACATTGAGTTATAATTTTTTTCGTGTTATTTTGAAAAACTCTTATGGGGTAACCTTAAAAAATTAATAAATAAAAAACTTGACATAGATTTGTTAATTTTCTTTTTATTATTTAGTCTATAACGTTCCAGTTACATGTCAGCATCATCAAATGTACATTATTGACATTATTCTAGACACAGTGCTCCAAAATCCAAAAACCTTCAACAAATTTTACTGGCATTATTACACAAAACAGCCTGTTTAAAAAAAAACTCACTATGGCACTTGCTCTGCGTATTATTAAAAAAACATCTACATTTCATAAGCTTTCAAATGAGGTGTAAAAGTCTGACATAGCTAGTTTAACATTAAAGATATTAGCCAAAGAATAGAACAGGCTGGAATATCGAAAGTTTCGCAAATTAATGGCCATAATGTTTAAAACACAATAAATACAAATTTAAGTAGAATGTGATCCACGCACTTAGTGGTGACAATTTTACAACACATTTTAACTTGATTTTAATTTTAAAATTTTTAGGGTAGCTGGTCCTTACTTCAAACTTCTCTTATTAAAAGAGACAAAAAGATCTAAAATTAGGAAATTTTAAAAGTGTGTTGTAGAATTGACGTTCTCTAGTCATCCTCAGTCACTCACTTAAATCTCATTTTCGAAATGACTCCCACCGTTACGCACGCAAATTCGCATCCTTTTCCTCAATTCGCTTTTCACCACCGCAGTGCTGAGATTTGCTCGAATTTGGTCAGCTCCCAAAATGATTCGCCGTCTTAACTCGTCAATATCTGGGACAGGCTGATTATCGACATAAACCAACGTTTTCATATGTCCCCAGACGTAATAGTCCATTGGCGTCAGATCTGGGCTTCTTGCTGGCCAAGGTATGGGCCCTCCTCTACCGATCCAATTATTGGTATAATTTTCGTCTAGCCAGTCTCTGATTTGTCGTCTGTAGTGAGCTGGACACCCGTCGTGTTGAAACCTGATAGCACGCAAGGTGGCTAAAGGTATGTCCTCCAGTAATTCAGGTAAAACATTTCTTAAAAAGTGTTCATAATATTCACCGTTTAAGTTGTCTGGCAGAAAAAAGGGCCCAATCAAATTATTGTTAATAATTCCCATCCACACATTTAGTGAAGATCTTCGTTGCGATCCTTTCGGTCGTTTTTTTTTTGGATTTCCCACCGCCTTTTCTTCCCAGAAATGAGTGTTATGGTAATTTGTGATTCCATCTTTGTCAAATTTTGATTCGTCGGTCCACAAAATTTGTTTTAAATAATTTGGGTCCTGTATGTCGCAGTTTAGCAGATATCTGCAAAATTGGACCCTTGCAACAGGATCACGGTCTTCCAGGACTTGCACTGGAGTGTAGTGATATGGATGACGCCCAGATTCATGGACCACTTTCCACACTTTATACTGTGATATTCCAAGTAAATTGGCCACTTGTCTTGTAGAGATGTTAGGTTCCCGTTGAAAATGACGTAGGATTTCTTCTTCATCATCAGCACGGTATATTCGAGGTCTGCCCGCATCGCCTGATAAAAAAAAACTAATTTAAATAATCAATTGCGGTAAACAATAGGGGTAATAAACCAAAGCCCATTCAGTTTTAAAGGAGCCATTTCGGCCAAGAAGCCATTTTGACTGAAATACAATGACAAAATTTATTTATTTAATTGTTCTAAAATAATAAATAAAAATACGTGGTTTTATAATTATTTTGTAAAAATTAATAATTATTAAAAATGAAGGAAGATAACATAGGGAAAGTATCTGTACGTACCGCACCTGCTTTGCAAGTGTTTACAAAGAATTCACCCGCCACAATTTAATACTATTGTTATTGGTAATGAAATGACGGTCTAAGTGGAAACACGCAGCTAATACTGAATGCACTTACAATTTTTTAAAGATGATAACCGAAGTCAGGCCTTTGTTTGCTTACGAAGTTAATTTGCAATAACAAAAACATTTCGGAGAAAACTATCTTTTTTTTTTCCGGTACTACGTAAGTAGGTACAGCCAGAAGCAAATCACGATTGACAGTTGAACTGTGTTTAACTCTCTAAGAAGGTACAAAATCTAAAGTGCTTAAGCAGCTGTTGGCTGTAAACTTGCAATTTAATCGCAATTATTTATTAAATTACATTTTTTATTACATACCTTGACGTCTTTGAAAGCGTCCAGTCTCCCGGGCTCGTCGATAAACTCGAGAAAACACGCCTACATCAGGTAAACGGCGATTGGGGTATCTCTTGATATTCGCGCTGGGCAGCTAAAGCATTGCCTCTAGCTACGCCGTAAGTGTACAGAATATCGGCATATTCTTCATTCGTAAAATTTGCCCGTTGTCTTTGAGCCATAGTCCTTGATACGCGCCAAAACCACAGATGAGCATAACACACGGAAACCAGTTGAAAAGCCAAGTCGTCAGGAGAGCAATCAATCACAAAAACAGTCACAAGCCGGGTCGTCAGAGATAAAACAAAACTGCAGAGCACACACAAAAGCATCCGATCGCAACGAATCACAAGGACGGACTAACCTAAACAACCCAAAAGAGATTAAACAATGACCGGCTGTTTTTACCTGCTTAGTAGAGCAGGTAGAAACAGACCTTTTTTTGGCCGTGCGCCTTTGTTATGCGAATATCTTCCCTATTGGACTAGCTATGTTAGGGTTTTATATCTCATTTGAAAGCTTATGAAATGTAGATGTTTTTTTAATAATACGCAGAGTAAGTGTCATAGTGATTTTTTTTTAAACAGGCTGTTTTGTGTAATAATGCCAGTAAAATTTGTTTAAGTTTTTTGGATTTTGGAGCACTGTGTCTAGAATAATGTCAATAATGTACATTTGATGATGCTGACATGTAACTGGAACGTTATAGACTAAATAATAAAAAGAAAATTAAAAATCTATGTCAAGTTTTTTATTTATTAATTTTTTAAGGTTACCCCATAAGAGTTTTTCAAAATAACACGAAAAAAATTATAACTCAATGTTGGTGCACTTTTGCATATGAGTGTTCCTACAAAAGTTGTTGCAAATGACCTGTACTATATCCCCTTACAAGGTTGTGCTCTAATTACAAGTCACCCTGTATAATCCAGAAAATTACTGTAATAGTCTTAAGTATAAGCTTCAATTAGCTAATAAAGTTGCTAGAAATAATTTTATATTAAGCAAATGTAATCATAAAGACAACTATTATGATAAATATTTGAACCAAACTCAATTTAATAAAGATGATTTGATATTGATTAAAAATGAAACTGGTCAGAAATTAGATCCTTTATTTGATGGTCCATTTACTGTTGTAGAAGATATGGGATATAATATTTAAATTTAAAAAAAGAATAATAAAATTGATATTGTACACAAAAACCGAACTAAACTATTTGTATCCTTGACTGTTTTGTGAAAAAAAAAACAAAAAAAAAATGATTCTGATTTTTTTCTTAATTACCGGAGCTGAAGTGTATGCTCTCCTTAACACTATTGTGTATGTATGCTCCGTTATAATTATGTATCAAGTTAATGCTTGATTAGCGTTTTATGTTATTTTACCTGTGTTTGTTTGTTGTTGTGTTTTGTGTTTTATTAAATATAGACATTATACTTTTAGCAGCCAATCTGATTTGTTCTTTGTAAATATCCTTACAACCCTAAACATCTCAGTCCTTATATAATGTCGAGTCGACACTGACGTTCGGTAGGGGGCGCTCAGTAGCCGCTTCCGGTCGTTGTGTTGCCAACAAGCTTACGATCCAGTTTACAACAGGGTGCTGTTTGCCGGATTAAATGACTGTTACTACTCTATTTATAGCTTTGACATAGTAATCAGGAAAATTAAATCCTTAGCTGTTCAGAAGGCAACGAGGCGACGGATTCATACGTATCGCCTACGACCCGGCCAAACAATTGTCTTTTGGAATAATGAAGGAAGGAAAAGTATAAACTTGTTTTTATCAAAACCTTGATCTAATAACGCAATTGACAGAAATATTTTAATCAACTTGGATGGGGGTAAGATTCCCCCTTTTCTTGCCGTGGATAGCTGTGGAAGGTTCGTTACTAATTATAATATTATAGTTTTATACGTTAACTGATATATTACTGCGTAAGGACTGGGCGGACCGCACGTTACAATGACGCCTCGAACGTGGTCCCAGAATTGGCTTCCCTAAACCGAAGAGAACTAGTTACGAGATCGGCTAGCGTTGGGTGTGGTCGTAGGTAAATTGTATATGCAATAATGCCAGGTTGTGTCGTGAAGGGTGCGTGAACTACGACAAACAGCACAATAAAAGAAAACATATAATTTCATATCACCGATAAGTCAAAAATATGTCTTTAAATAAACTTCTAACATTATTTAAAACAATTTTCTTTCCTACTTGTCTCAACGTTTGGCAAAGACGACGCGAGGCCCCGCCTACCGTTAAGTACGGCTGTGCGACATATCATTGCAGTGGCGCGCGTTGTTGCCGATTAAATGAAAAGATATACATTTTTGGGTAGTAAATTTCAAGTAAGTAGTGAAATAAAAAGGATTCTGCTCCGTCGGTAAAGTAACACAACCTTTTTAACTCACAATAATACTTATATATGTATATTGTCTAACAGTATGAGCCGTGTTATTTTATTTCACAGGACAATAAAGCCATGACTAAGGATGAAAACCATTGTCTTGTGGAATTAATAGACTATAATAAAATTATTACCAGCAAGGTTACGAATGCCACCACAAACAAGCTCAAAGATGAAGCATGGGTTTACTTAGCAGCTGCCTTCAATGCCAGGCACGGATCTATCCCCAGGCAGAAATACCAGTTAATATCAAAGTGGGACAGCTTGAAAAAGGCAGCTCGTAAAAGAGCCCAACATATACGAATGAATCATATTAAGGCCAGCAGGCTTTTTTAAGGTAATCCATGGGTTTAAGTTTATTTTACTCAACATAGATTAAAATCGGACATAATTATACATAGTGGTACCTAAGGAGAATGCTCACGAAGTATGAAAAAAAAATACCAGGCTTGGCGCAAATGAAACCTATCTCTGATTTTAAGTATAAGTGAGTAATAAAATGCCACATAGGTGTGGCATCATCAAAATAGATGAAATAAATTGCTATTTGTTTAGTGGCAGGGTTAACATTCAGGTATTTCAAAATGTAATTAAGATATTCACAATTAGTAGGGGAGAGGGGTACAAAATGGTATACTAGTTAGAAAATCAGTCATAAAATCTTTATTTATTAATAATATTGAACACTTTAGTAACTGTGTATTCTTTGGTTCATAACCTATTAGAATTATAGAGATCAATCAACTTAATACAAAAACAAACGAATTATTCAACATTCTTTTTTATCTTGAAAAAAACCGTTTTGTCCGCCCTAGTCGGGTAAAATGACACACGTGATGTGGACAAAATGGCATACCATTTTTTTAAATGAAAATCAGTCGATTAGAGACAGAGTTCACACGTAAAACGCTTTGTATTTTTCGGAACATCTGCACATGATGCATGAGCCCATCTTTTACAGCTCAAGCACATTAACCAGACCTCCTTTGGCTTGGACCTGGAGTAGAGGTCATTGCAATAAATGCAAGGACAATCTTCATCATCATCTCTGACTTCAGTGAAAGCTTGTAAGGAAGAGAAATCATTTTCACTGTCGGAACTAAAATCCAAAGCTTTCGTAACCTTTCTCGTGTTTTTCTTTGGAACAGGTGGAGGAGCTGATTTTGCTTTTGCCTCTTCTATATTTGGCGTTGAAGTTAACACCAATATTGTTGGTTTCTTGCGTGGTTTTCTTTTGCCTTGTCCAGCCACATATGTTCCTATCGGCACTGGAGACAGCACGCTGACTGGAACATTGATATTCATGTCTTGGAGTATCAATTTAGATGATGTGGGTGTCGTAGGTATTGCAGTAGCTGTGTCTCTAGATTGGGCAACTGAGAGTGGAAGTGGGTTGTCTGCGGCTGATGTGCTTGCAATTATCAGTGATGTCGAACTGCCTGCTTCTACCTGAGATGGACCTGATGACGGTATGTATAGGTTTTCTGCTGCCGTTGATTCTTCTTCGGGCTCTACCCGATCTTGTTGCATGGGGATGTTTGTCGTCTCAGCAGGCTCAAACAAATAATCTGGAAATATGTTTGGATCTACAGGCCAAAGACCTGTTTTTTGAAACCCATTGACGGCAGTTTGAATCGTTGCTGCTTTGCCATAAGCTTTGTTGAGAATTGCACCTATTTGAAAATGAGTAACAACTCTGCCTGGATGGTTCTTTAACCAAGTGCTCACTTCTTGATTAAAATATGTCTTCAGTGGCCCATAGAAAGATACGTCTAATGGTTGCATGCGGTGCGTGCAGTGAGGTGGCAAGCATACCATAATGATTCCATGCTCTTTTGCGAATTTTAAGCTTTCAATACCTTTATGACTTATATGTCCATCAACTACCAAAAGCACTTTATCATCAAGACTCGCTTTTACATGCAACTGAAAGTGCACCAACCATTTATAAAATACAGCTGTTGTCATCCAACCTGATTCCTGGGCAATACCTAAAGTACCGGTTGGAGCTTCGTCTATCAACTCCTGTTTCATGATTTTTCTAGGATAAATTAAACACGGCGGGACAAAATGGCCATTTGCACTCATGCAACAAACAACTGTCACATGAGACCCCTTTTCAGCACTAGTCAAAGCCCCAACCTGCTTACGTCCAGTAGTAGCAAAGACCTTTTGGGGTCTCTGGACTGTTGATAAAGCTGACTCATCGACATTGTAGAGCCTATGAGGAGAAATGTTGTTGCTCTGAACAATGTCTTGGTAAGTGTTGAAAAATAGTGCTACTTGCGGTTTGTTAAAGGCTTGGGCTCTTGCAGCTGAAGTCGCTTCAGGTTTCCTCAAGGATATGTCTGGGTCTCTGCGTCGAAATCCAGCCAACCATTCTTTGCCTGCCATCTTTTTTTCTTTGTTGAAGTTATGAGGAATATTATTAACGTCTGCAAACTGGTAGGCCAATTCCAAAACTTCCTTCCTTGTGAATCCAAACAATCTCGTTTCTAGTAATTTAATATGTTCTACCAGTTCTCGTTCCATTTCATATGTGAAGACACTCCTGTACCTACCCATACCTAAAACAATAAGGCGAGTACGTGATTAAATCCGCTCTGATCATGCTTACATAACGCTACAGTTAAAAAATACTACATAAGTTGGTAGGTACCTTTAGCAGTTGGAGCTAAGAATTTATTTTGTTTCAGTGCATGTCTTCTAAGAGTCGACTGTGGGACATTAAATACTTTAGAAGCCAATAGCCAGCCCATTTCATTATTCTTCACAGCTTCAATAGCCTTTTCCATGGAGGTTTTATCCCATCCCTGTCGGTCTGTTTTTTTAGAATAGTTACGAGGCATGATTGTTAATAATCTGAAAAAAGAAAAAAGGGTGGGTCAAATGACATAGTATGCTGTTTTACCCGAACAAGGCGTAGGGTAAAGCCACCAAAGAGTACGCGCTACCAAAGAGTACGCAGAGCTCTTTTCGTAGGTTTATTTTTTCTCAAAATGGCAACACCTCTGACATATGTCAGTGGCATCGGTTATGTCAAGGTGAAGGACGACAAATTGCATCGCTAAGGTATTTATTATGAATTTTATAGCTAAAATTAGATTTTTGAGGTGTTTGATCTTAATTTTCAACATTTTAAACCATGATTTGTAAGGGCTGTGATTAATTTGCATCCATCGACTGTTATTTTACTAGACATTTGTGTTTTTAACTTTGATGCTTATAAGAGGTTATGTCGCCATTATACATGCTTTCTAAAATAAAACGGTCCATGCCCAATAATGCGTATTAGCTAAGAGTACGCACCTAAAGAGTACGCATGCGTACTCTTAGCTTGTATGAAGCTAAAATAAACAGCATGCTTGAGTTTACAGATTTTTATTTTACAGGACTAACAAGATGGGAAAATATAAAAGAAAATCTGACAGAAAATTAGTTTTTACTGAGGAAATCTTAAAAGAAATAAAAGAAAAAATAGCAAGAGGTCAAAGCAAAAGGTCTGTTGCGGAATCATTCAATATTCCGGAAGCAACATTAAGAAAAAGACTAAAAGCCGACACCGTTCCCGAGTCCCTAGGAAGATTCAAGAGCGTGTTTGGACCCGACTTAGAAAACAGCTTGGCAGAGCATTGCCGAAAATTAGACGCATGTTTCTATGGACTCACGAAAAAAGAATTAGGAAGAATTGCGTACGATCTGGCGGAAAAAAATGGTCTTGATCATAGATTTAATAGAGAAAAGAAACAGGCCAGCAAGCAGTGGGTGGAAGGTTTTGCAACAAAACACCAACTTAGTCTTCGTCAACCAGAAAAGACCAGTTTGGCACGTGCTGCTGGCTTTAACCGTGTTCAAGTACAGCGGTTTTATGACAATTTAAAGGAGGTTATGAATAAATATAAATTCGTTGGCAGACAAATTTTCAATATGGATGAAACTGGTCTACAAACGGTTCCTAACAAACTCCCTAAAGTTTATGCCACCAAGGGGAAGAAAATAGTTGGGAAAATAGTGTCCGCTGAAAGAGGACAGACAGTAACTGCTGTATGCTGTATGGGCGCCACTGGATCATTTGTGCCGCCAGCATTAATATTTCCTAGAAAGCGACAAAAGCAAGAACTGCTTGATGGAGCACCAGAAGACTCTTTGCTGCTTGTTTCTGATTCAGGATATATGAATTCTGATTTATTTGTTTTGTGGCTAAAGCACTTTATTGAGATGGTGAAATCATCTAACGACACGCCAGTTCTTTTAATTTTGGACAATCATTCGTCCCATCTGAGTTTGGCTGCAATTGAATTAGCACGTGCAAATGGAGTAGTTCTCCTAAGTTTAGCACCACATACGAGCCATCGCATGCAATCTCTGGATACAGGATTTTTTGGACCACTAAAAAAAGCCTATGCTGTTGCTTGCGACAACTGGCAAGTTTCTAATCCTGGGCGCGCTATTACGCAATTTCAAGTTGCCAGGTTATTCGGCACAGCATACTTAAAGGTTGCTTCAATTGAAAGAGCGCAAAAGTCATTCGAATCTTGTGGTATTTGGCCATTTAATGATCAAGTGTTCACTGATGAAGATTTTGCGCCAGCAGATGTAACAGATCGTCCATATTTAAATGCAGAAACAGTCGAAAGCCATGCCCTGCATTTGGGAATTGCAAGACCATCGGAAACATCAGGTGTTCAAGATATTGAAGAACCGACTGAAACCGTTGATACCCAAGCTCTTGAAGCACAATTATCTCCATCGTTGCTACGTACACTCTCTGATGAAGGCTTGGAAGAATTCGTACATCGCAGTCAAAAAACTCCAGACCTTCCTGATGATGTTCATGATACTCATGATGATTTTCAAAATATGTCTGCAGATGAGCCGACGTCGTCCACATCAGGTGTTCGTCAAAATATATTAACTGATGAGCCAACACCTTCCACATCAGGTTTTCGTCGAAATATACCTATTAATGAGCCAACACCATCCACATCAGGATTAACAAAACCTTCTGACATTCGGCCTCTGCCAAAGGCAACCCATCAGTCAAAGAGAAATGTGAAACGGAAGAAATCTGAAATTTTAACGAGCACACCGTATAAAAAACAATTAGAAGAAGAAAAACAGAAAGCAGAAAGAAATAAAAATAAGACAGCAGCAGATAAGAGAAACAAAATAAACAGAACTACTAGAAATAATCCACAACTGTTGAATACAAATACAGGTCAAGAAATTATAAGATGTCCCCTTTGTCTTGAAGTCTACGTTGAGCCGCCGCCAGAAGATTGGATCCAATGTGGCCGATGTACTGCTTGGTGGCATGATGAATGCACAGACTACATGGGATTTGGGGCCTTCACTTGTGATAATTGTCAGGGTTGATGTCTTAACTTCGCTCTCTTGCGTACTCTTAGCTTGTATGAAGGGTTGTCACTGCGTACTCTTTGCAACCGAGCACCCTAAGAGTGCGCACGGGACGAGTATTATGTTTGAGACTATTTAAAATTATTTGAGACCGGTTACCTTAGATTAAAGTTTAAAATTGTATTCTTCAATGACCAAAGCTTAAAATTAATAATAAGTACAAAGTGTAATTTTTAAGTTGATTTTTTAATAAATAAAAGTTTATAAAATGCGCACTCTTTGGTGGCTCTACCTTATGCCATTTTGTCCACTTCATAACCTTCAACGTAAGAAAACAATAACTAAAAAAATAACTAGAATTATGAGATTTCAAATCATTTTCGAAGTTATTTAGTAAAATTACAATAATTAAATGCTCAATTCAAACAAATTAACGTAAAAAATACTTACTTTTACGAGAAACAAAATCCGCCTGAGTAAAACTCGTGACAGCAAAAATTAAACAAACATGTGTCTGCACCACACGGCCCAACGGACGCGACTGGCGCCGCCACAGGTTGCGACCTGTTACTAAGCGATCCTCTACACGCCATTTTGAGAACTATTATGTCTGTGGTTTTGGAGAAAAGAAGGTGTACCATTTTACCCACCTATGTCATTTTGTACGCCTCTCCCCTACATGCTAGATGACAAAAAGAAATTAGACATAATTGTTTTTTATAAAGATATTTGTCACTTCGACTCTGTCAAGTGTGATTTGGAAAGTCATTTTGAACTGAAAAATTTGGGATTACTCAACTACTATTTAGGAATGAATATTTCAGAAGAAAATGGAGAAGTTTACTTATCGCAACGCAGTTACATAGAGAATTTACTTAAAATGTAAAATTTACACGATTGTAAACCTGCAGATATTCTGTTGGTAAAGAAACTTGGAGATTCTACTGAATTGTGTGATCAAAATGAATATCAAACTTTGATAGGTTGTTTGTTATTCGTGGCTATAAATACAAGACCTGATATATCGTTTGCAGTGTCTTATTTTAGCCAGTGGAACTCAAAACCTACAAAGGTTCACTGCTTGGCAGCAAAAAGAATTCTAAGATTTGAACTTTCGTCATTTGAAAAAGAAGCTAAATCAGTTCCAACTTTTGCATACAATTCCCAATTGAAGTATACTTCGAAAATAAAATCATAAATTTTTCCAGCTGCGACTAACTCACATAAACCACCATAAATTGATGGCTGGATCATATCAGAGTAATACTCGTCACTGTTACTGTAATTGTCTCCATTTTCATCGTGAGACATAATTGAAGATTCGTTCCAGTTCTTTTTGACGTAATCTACAATTTTCTTACGTACTTCGAAAGCCCTCTCATCGCTGTCATACATTAAAAAAGAAAGGGACCTAAATAGGCAAGCACCGTCACCATTCATGGGCACTATGGTTTGTTGTACCAGCTGGCCATAAATATGAATCATTACTTTAACTCAGTTGTTGTTAAACTGCAATAGCGAACATACGTACGGATCGCGCGCGCGTGCTCTAGTTAAGAGTATTCTGCAGACGCAGCACAACACCGTCGTCGCGGTGTACCTACGTCGATCTATCGCGGTCAGTGCTATGACCTAGTTACAAGTGATGCAATCATGAAGTGTTTTTAATAATTGATTGTTTAGGTGTTAACTCGCCTTACAATTAAATAATGGCCTCACAGTCACAGCCCATTAAGTTAAAAACTGACCTGGAAAAACGGCTGTATGACGGTTACATCCAGGAGAAAACCGATAGAGAAAACCTGCAACTAATGGTACGTAATCTAAATGATCACATTAATAGCTTGCAGGAACAAGTACTAGCCCTTCAAGGAGAATTGAATTGCTTGAAGGAAAAAAAAGAACCTAGAGAACAGGAAAGTCAAACAATATCTTTTGCCCAGCGTCCTAAAAGTGACGTTGAATTTTGCACAGACGAGGATGAGCTCGCTAAAGAGACTGAGTGGATTAGGGCCAAGAGCAGGAAGAAGAGGAAGCTTAACACCTCGCAATCTCCAAAGCAACAACCCGGAACAAGTGCCCAACAGGAAAATCTCCGAAAAACTGAGAAAGAGACTCCCGTAAAAAAAGTGCCCCCGCCACCGCCAATCATAATAGACGAAGTTAAGAACTACCAAAAGTTCTATGACTCTCTAATTGAAACTACACCAGCGGAATCATTTACTGCAAATATGTTAAATGGCGATTGTGTGAAAATTAACGCCAAAACAGAGGACTCATATAGAGTAATTTCCCGGCTTTTAGCAGAAAAAGATCACCATTGGCACTCGTACGAGGATAAGCAGGCTAGACCAATTAGAGTTGTTGTGAAGAAGTTACATTCTTCTTGCCAACCTGATCGAATCAAAGACGACCTAACAACACAAGGTCTGAAAATTGAAAAAGTAGACAGCAAATTGAGCTGGAAGAGTAAAGAACCACTCAACATGTTCGTCTTATCATTTAATAATGAAGAAGATGTCAATAAAATCTATGGCATAAAATACATTTTAGGGTGTAAAATTGAAATACACCCACTCAAACATCCCAAATTAATTCCCCAATGCAAGAGGTGCCAGGCATATGGGCATACTCATAAATACTGCAGAAAAGAGCCCAGGTGTGTAAAATGCACTGGCAAACACCTTACAGCCAACTGTACGAAATCTCCGCAAGAGAAGCCAAAATGTGTTCACTGTGGTCTGCCTCACCCTGCCAACTATAGAGGGTGTGAAGTAGCTAAACAGATGCAGATTTTGAAGAACAAAAATATTAAAAAGAAAATTGTGGCACCAACTATCCAACAGTCTTTGCAACTAAGAAATTCAGACAGAAACAACACACAAACACAGGCACAGAAAACGAGTCTCCAGTCATTTGCAAAACCCATGCAAGTAAACAAGACTGGTTCCTATGCGGAAGCTGCAAAATCAAGATCTCAGCCTGCAAACCTAGAGGATAAGATTAACCAGATTTTAAAATGTATTACTTCATTTGACAAGAGATTAGAGAAACTAGAGTCCAGCACTAAAACAGCTGTTTTAAGTCATCAAAAATGAATAACACCCTTAAAATAATGGCGTGGAACTCTAATGGGCTCCTCAAACATCAAAATGAGTTGCAGGCGGTCCTGGACACAGAAAACATTGACGTGTGTTTGGTCTCCGAAACGCACTTCACTAAAGAATCTTTTGTGAAATTTAGAGGATACATGGTATACAATTCGCTGCACCCTGACAACTCTGCCAGGGGAGGCAGCGCGGTTATAATCAAACACACCATAAGTCACTACGTGCAATGTAAATATGAAGAACAAGACATCCAAGCCGTGGCAGTATCTGTTAAAAACAAATCTTGTTCCATGTCCATTGCAGCCATTTACTGTCCCCCACGGCACATGATAAGAAAAGAGCGGTATTTACATCTCTTTGAATTGTTAGGCCAGAGATTTATCCTAGGCGGCGATTTTAATGCTAAGCATACGCATTGGGGATCAAGACTTACAACGACTAAGGGAAGGCAGCTCTTAAGCGCAGTAAAAGATACCGGTTCTGAAGTTATGAGTACAGGAAAACCAACATACTGGCCCACTGACCACCAGAAAATACCGGATCTTATAGATTTTTTCATATGCAAAAACATATCCGCCAATTATGTCAGCGTGGAGGAAGGTTTTCATATGAACTCGGACCACTCTTCGCTTATACTAATGCTAAGTCTAAAAATCCTACTTAAAGAAAGCCACTTAACCCTGGTTAATAAGTTCACAGATTGGGAAAGCTTTTCTCTTGATCTAGAAAATATTATCGACCTTAAAACTCCGATAAAAAAGCAAGATCAGCTTGACTCAGAAGTAAACAAGTATATTGTCAATATACAACAATGTGCGTGGAACAACACACCACAATTAAAACGTAAATATAAGGGATTTACCTATCCTAAGGAAATTGTGGATTTACTTACTGAGAAAAGGAAACAAAGGAAACAGTGGCAGCAAACACGATGCCCGCGAGATAAAACATCACTAAATAATTTAACTAAAAAATTAAAGAGAAAAATTCTACAATTTGAGGATACAGCTCTGAACACCAACCTTCTGCAGCTAACCAATGACAAATCAACAGATTACTCCCTCTGGAAGGCAACAAAAAATCTAAAAAGGCCAATTAAACAAATACCGCCCATCAGAGATAGCGACGGAAAATGGGCCATAAGCAATGATCAGAAAGCTGTAAGGTTTGCTCAGCACCTAGAAGAAACTTTTAAGCCCAATGAAAACCTGGTAGAATTACTCGAGAGTGAAAACTTAGCAGAAAACCAGAGAATTAAGCTTGTGACTCCTAAAGAAGTAATGAGAGAAATTCAAAATAACATTAGTGCCAAAAAGTCTCCGGGTTACGACCTCATTACAGGTGAGATTCTAAAACACCTCCCGCGTAAGGCTGTAGTTAAGCTGACCAAACTTATTAATGCTGCATTTATTTTAAAACACGTACCTGCGCCATGGAAGGTCGCTGAAGTCATTATGATTGCGAAGCCTGGGAAACCACCACATGAAGCATCATCATACAGACCTATTTCTCTGTTGCCCGTGCTATCAAAGTTATTCGAAAAACTATTATTGAAGCGATTAAAACCAGTAATAGAAGATACAGACCTTATTCCAAATCATCAATTTGGCTTTAGGGAGAAACACTCTACAATAGACCAGGTTCATAGAATAACTAATATCATTGAAAAAACACTAGAAAATAAAGAAGTCTGCGCCACTGTATTTTTAGATGTGGCGCAAGCTTTTGATAAAGTTTGGCATAAGGGTCTAATATTCAAACTCAGGCGCATGCTCCCAGAATTTGCAGATATACTAGAGTCGTATATAAGTAATAGAATGTTCAGAATACGGCAAGAGGATGCATATTCCGAACTAAAACATATAAAAGCTGGGGTACCACAAGGAAGTGTGCTAGGCCCGATTTTGTACTTGTTATACACATGTGACATTCCAGAACTGGAAAACAACACCATTGCGACCTTTGCAGATGATACTGCAATTATGGCTACCGGTTCAACCCACAGAGAAGCAGTAGAAAAAGTTCAACTAGCTGTGAACAAAGTTTATGACTGGACACAAAAATGGAAGATCAAACTGAATGAATCTAAATCAATTCACATTGACTTCACAAACAAACACCTGGACTATCACCCAATCTATATAAATGGCATGCAAGTGCCTTACGCTAATACAGCCAAATACCTTGGCATGACTCTCGATACCAAGTTGCGTTGGAAAGCTCATGTCAAAAAGAAAAGACAGGAACTCGACATACGTTATAAAAGTATGTATTGGTTACTTGGAAGGAAATCCTGTCTATCAATACATAATAAAATAACCATATACAAGCATATACTGATGCCAATTTGGACGTATGGTATCCAACTTTGGGGCTGTACTAAACCAAGCAACATCAAAATTATCCAACAATTCCAAAATAAAGTACTCAGGGATGCTGTGAATGCACCCTGGTACATAAGAAACGACGACCTTCACCGTGACCTTAAAATGGAATTCGTCACCACAATCATCAAAAAATTTGCTGAAGCCCACGAACACAGACTACACCGACATGTGAATGTTGAGGCTATCCAGCTGCTAGACAACACAGACTTAGTGCGTAGGCTAAAAAGAACTAAACCATTTGAATTAATGTAGTGTAAGTAAGTACTAACAAAGTGAGTGAATAATAGTAACATTGTTGTGCTATACATATAACACATGAACATAGTGTTTCAATATAATATATCAGACTCTAAGAAAGTGCTACGGACTTGTGTAAAAGTGCAAATAGACACTATTCTTAGTATTAACATTATTTATAACGTAGCATATTAAGTTAGAGTTAAATTACTTATTAGTCTTTTTAGGCTAGATTGTAATTAATTTATTAAGAATTCTGTTCTTAATAACAAAGGGAAAAAAAAAAAAAAAAATTACTTTAACCATTTTGAGAATCAAAATCAAAATCAGAATCAAACTTAGCTATATATTAGTATACCTTACTCACTTAATAAAACTTATTGTTAAAACCTAGTACGTAAGACTAACCTAAACTACCTATGACAATACCTAACTAACTATACCACAAACTAAAAATACCTATTGGTAACAGACTATCTATGAAGCTATTGCAACTACATTTAAAAAAAACTTGTTATTAACAGAAATACCTAACCTAAAACTACTTTTAACAATAATCTTTATATATAAAAATTTCGTGTCACGTTGTTTGTCCGCGATGAACTCCTAAACTACTGAACCGATTTTAAATTTGATTTGCACACCGTGTGCAATTTGATCCAGCTTGAAAGATAGGATAGCTTACATCTCAATTTATAGTCGCAATATTATTTTATTGCAAATAATTTCTCTATTATTTGACAGTCACAATTATCTGTTAGCTCCAAACGATTTTAACAGAAATCAGAAATCAGAAATATTTTATTTGTGATACATAGGTAGGTACAGTGGTTGGACATGTTTTAGGTTAATGTGCGCTATGATCAGCCTATTATAGGCATACAAAAAGAATTAATAACAATTTTCACATGCAAATAAAGAGCTTACTCGTACTAAACTACAAATCATCTACATAAATGACTGTATTATTCAATTAATAAAGGAACAAAAGTCAAAATAATTTGCTAGGTAAACGTCAAAACAATTAGTTAGGTAAATGTCAAAATAATTAGTAAGGTAAATGTCAAAAAATAATTCAGATTTAAATAATTAATTATGATTTATGAATACAATATAGTCAAAGAAGCAAATTACATTACATTACAAAAATTACATTAACATGTCAAAATTTATCTGATAAAAAATCCGATACACTATAATAACATTTTTGACATAGCAAACTTCTCAGTTTCAGTTTAAATGAGTTAATATGTAGGTTTTTTAGCTCTTTTGGCAATTTATTAAATAGAACTGTTGCCATGTGAAAGACACTTTTATACATCAAGGCAGTATTCGTTTTTGGAACGCACAGACGACTTTCGTCCCTTTGGGTCCGATTGAAAGCTGTAGATGCTAAAGTAAATAAATGAGGATTTTGTTTAACAAAAGTCGCTACTTCAAATATGTATAGTGACGGTAATGGAAGGATACTATGCTTTTTTAAAAAAGGCACACAGCTCTCCATTGATTTTAAACCAAACATAGCCCGAATGCATCGTTTCTGTGCCTTAAAAACGAGATCTTTGTCGGTGGAATTCCCCCAAAAAATTATGCCATACCTGAGAACAGATGCTACTAGCCCATGATACGCAATTAAAAGGGCACTGGTGTTTATTTTGCTTGCAAGTGTATGTAAGGCATAGGCAGATTTACTAACTCGCTTGCATAGTTGTTGAATATGCGGTTTCCAGGTCATTTTGTCATCAATATATAAGCCTAGAAATTTACAATTGTCCACTTCCTCTATTGTTTGCATATTAAAAATAACATTTAGGTTATTTGGTGCTGGTATACGCTGTCTAAAGTACATTAATTTAGTTTTGCTTAAGTTGGCTTTTAGGTTATTAATATTAAGCCAATTCATAACAGAGCTCAATGTGTTATTTATGTCATCTTCAAAAGTATTTATATCTTTACATTTTATCGTAACTGTACTGTCATCCGCAAAAAGAGATATAGGATTATCAGTGGCATTGGGTAAGTCATTGATGTACAATATAAAAAGTGGCGGCCCCAAAACAGTTCCTTGAGGAACACCGTAGTTTAGTTGACGTTCACATGATCTAAAAGTTTCTTCTTTTTTTGTTAGGATATTCACTCTAGTCAATTCTGTGTATTGGTGACGGCCTTTGAGGTATGATTCAAATAATTTCAGAACATTACCTCTTATTCCATATTCATTAAGTTTGCCAACCAATATATCATGTTCAACATAATCAAAAGCCTGTGTCATATCCATAAAGATAGAGCAGACAGGTATTCTTTTGTCAACATTAACCATAACAAAGTCCAGAAAGTCATAAATGGCCATATTTATAGATTTATTGTGTCTAAAACCTTTTTGTTCTTTTGCAAGAATATTGTTATTTTCTAAATACACTCGAGAGCAATGAATCCGGGTCACTTAAAGAATCCTAAAAATCTCGGAAGCTAAAAATGCTAGGTTAATGCAATAAATTGTATTTAATAGACAATGTAATACTCCTTAAATGAAGGTATTAAAACTTCTTAGTTATTGTAAAGTTATATCATAAAAAAATCAAATTTGAAAAAGGGCCACTTTCGAAGATGGAACTACGAAATTACAGCATTTGGTTTTGCTTTTGTTTGTAATCTGTCATTTATGTGGGTACATAAACCATGTTGATAGTGCTCTATATTCATTATTCAAGCTGAAATTATGTCGCTTACGCCTGAAGAATGCACCAGAATACTTACAATGCTGGAAACCGGCCGGAGTCAGCGCGATACAGCCAGGACTGTCGGTGTGTCGCTGTCAACAGTACAAAGAGTTCTCCGACGTTACGAAGAAACTGGTTCTAACCTACGCAGACCAGGAACGGGCAGAACCAGGTGTACCACAGCACGAGAAGACCGATACTTGGTGAACACCATGCTTCGAAATCGCTTTCTCACAGGAACTGAACTCACAAATCAGTTTCGACGCCTCGGAGGAAGTAACCCAAGTGCATGGACAGTAAGACGTCGGCTTGCTGAATCTAACTTAAAACCCCTTAGACCTGCAAACGGCCCTAAACTGGAGCGTGGGCATCGTATTTCAAGACTAAGATATGCCCAGAGCCACGTAAATTGGAGTATTGAAGATTGGTCAAAAGTTATGTTCTCCGACGAATCAAAATTTATGCTCTACAAGCACGATGGAAGACACAGAGTGTATCGAAGACCAGGGGAAAGATTCAAGCAAGCATGCATCGAAGAAAAAGTAGCCTACGGTGGTGGGTCTGTACTTGTGTGGGCCGGAATTTCTTCTGAAAGTCGCACAGAGCTGGTGATCATAGAAAACGGCTCTTTAACTAGCGTAAGATATGTGGAAGAAATCCTCAATGATCACGTTGGTCCATTTATGGTCAATTTAGGTGAGGATGCTATATTTATGCATGACAATGCCCGACCTCATACAGGTAGGATTGTGAATGACTACCTTCAAGAGATGAACATTACTCGTATGGAGTGGCCAGCGCGCAGCCCGGATATCAACCCGATCGAGCATGCTTGGGACGAGCTAGGCAGATGCGTAAAACAACGAAACCCTCCCCCAATCACGCTTCGTGAGCTCAAAATTGCTCTCACAGAGGAATGGGAGAATATTCCCCAAAATCGTATAAGGAACTTGGTGTACAGCATGCCAAACCGCGTAAACGCAGTAATGGAAGCACGAGGAGGCAATACGAAGTATTAAAATTCAAGAAAATCGTAATAAAGTTCAAAAATTTCATGTTTCCTATTTTTGTTTTAAGGAGAGATCAGCAGTTTTTTTCTTTATGTAATTTTGTGTTAATAAAATGTATGGTGACTCATATTTTTTTTACTTTCATTTAAGGAGTATTACATTGTCTATTAAATACAATTTATTGCATTAACCTATCATTTTTAGTTTCCGAGATTTTTAACATTCTTTAAGTGACCCGGATTCATTGCTCTCGAGTGTAGTTATTAAGTTCTTTGTAAATATATTTTTCAAATATTTTAGAGATAACTGGAACTAACAGATGGCGATATCTGTTGACTGGATTGAGTAAGTATTCAAAAGATGGCGCTATGTTAAAAATACAAACGTTTCATATAAGCTACAATTTAATAGCATAACCACCACGTATTGCTGAGGCTAAGGTATAACCTAAATATATTTTTTAATAAACAAAATACAGTGAAATAATATTATAAAGAGAAAAGATATGATTGTTTGTTTGTATTGAATAGGCTCCGAAACTACTGAACCGATTTCAAAAATTATTTCACTGTTGGGAAGGTATACTATCTCCGGGTGACATAGGCTATATTATATTATGCTTTGCTACCCGGGCGAAGCCGGGGCGGGTCGCTAGTATTATATATAACGAACTGTACCACTAACTAAATATACCTACCTATTAGGATTGCTATGTATGTAACACACCTATCTAACCAACTAACGTAACTGTATTTAAAACAACTTGTATTTAACAGAAATACCTACTTAACAACAACAACAAATCTCATATAAACTCAATCACTAAGAAAATTCAAATTTTTTATAATTCGCTTACAACCCTCAACGTCGTCAGACCCTCACGCGTCTGCCGCGTTCCAGTTGAATACTCAGTCACCCGCCGGCCGCCGCCGAGCGCAGCAAGTGGTGCGGACCTGTTCGGTGGCGCGGCGCGGTGATAGGTCGTGATGAAAACATACTAAAATTACCTACCACCAATCACCAATCTAACATGGTCCTCAAATGATCTGACCAAGATTATTTCAGGATTTTTATATACTTATTGACATTGATGATTTTTTATAAATACATTGACATGACTATTTACTTTGTAAAATAGTATATTATTTTAATTATTGTCAATGTAAAGACTATGTGGATCATTGCTTTTTTTTTCTTTTCAATTAGTTTTTATCATGGTCTGGCAGTTTGAGTAATTTATGCGGCCTACCCAAATGTCCTTTCTTTGGTATTGTTCGTCGAATCGTTGAGCTCCTTAAGTTTTGAGTTGAGCTGCACGATTTCTGACAAATACGTGGACTGACTAGACAGGTCCACTCATTCTGTGCGGGTTTTCCTCAAAAGACCATTTCAGACACAAATCTACATGGTCTTCACATGATCTGACCAAGATTATGTCTGGACTTTAAAAGAGACGTGATCTCTCAGTTTGTTTCGGCCTTTCTTCTCAGAGTAGTCAGATAGGAAACGCCGACCTCATTTAGTTTTAAAATATGATTGACGTGTAAAAGTGTTTGTACAAACCTACTTATAGAAATAAAATCATTTACCTATAGATACCTAAAAAACCCTAGAATTTGTAACCATTTGTGTAAGTTGATCATCATCAATCAATCATGAGTAGAACATTACTTTTCTTTACACCCAGTAGGTATAATACAAAACAAAACTTCATTCTGAAACTTCTTCCGCGTCTGACTTTTCCTGCTTCTCTTTCGATTGCTCTTCCGTCAGTATTACTGTCTCTTTGGTGTCGTTATTGGCGCTCATCTCAGATGCGCTCATCATTTCTTCGATGAGACATATGTCATTATAAGTGATACCGGTGACTTTGGACGTTCAGCTTTCTGAGGTTCAGCAAGTTTGCGCCATTTTGTACACAAAGAAAGTTTTTTGGCGCGCTGTATGCGTTTAAAACGCCTAGTCTGTGATCCACAAAGCTCACAATAATTTCAATGTGACCAGTTAACCTTCACACTCGAGGCATCTTTCCATATTAGTCCACGATTTATTGCAAAAAAATGCATTTATCTGAAAAAGAATAAAGCGCCTTATTGTTTAACAAATACTTTGTACGGCTGGTTCCAGAGTGACGCTGATGGACCGCGGCTCGCGGCGCTGGTGATCACCGTCACTTTGGAACCAGCCAATACTGTAATCAATACTGGATGATTGAACTTAATTATAGCTATAACTTATTATAGTTTATTGTATCACTTACCAGTTTGGTGACGCAAGGAATATTTACCGCAATTCGGGCAATATTTGCCTCTTTTATTAGTTAAAAAAGTATTTTCCGGCTGAAACAAACAATAAAATATGAATAACAAAAAATACTTACAAATAAAAGAATGGTTTATTGATATGATTGGCAACATCTTTAATCAATTTTATACCTAAGTGTATGGTAAGTGGGTACTTACACAAGAAACAGGTACTAACTGATGACTTGAAATTCCTGCCTCTTCGCCCAGCAAAACAGGTGAAGTGCATTGCGCATAAACGTATTTGCACAATACCATACGAGGTGCAATTTAATACAATACGCTTGAGATTTCATTAAAAAATATATATATAGAATTTTATTCTTATAACATATTTTAAGTAAGCCTTTGAATGGAATATAAACTCAAGTACATCCCCTATGAATTTTGTCCTACGTCCTACTAACCTACGTCATAAGAGGAATACGTGTGCTAAATTTTAAGTTTCTAGCCTTAAAGGTTTGGCCTGTGCGTTAATTTAGAACTTTCATCCAATATTTTACCCTCTTAGGGGTTGAATTTTGGAAAACGCTGAAATATGTGACTCATAATTTATGTCGTACTCAATTCATACGAAATTTCATGCAAATACGTCCAGGGAATAAAAGTCTCATACAAACTTTTACCCTCTATTTCCCCCGGGGGGATTGAATTTTGAAAAATGCTTCCTTAGTGGATGCCTTCGTCATAAGAGGAATACGTGGGCGAAATTTTAAGTTTCTAGCCTTAAAGGTTTGGCCTGTGCGTTGATACATCAGTCAATCACTTTTGCCTTTTATATATATTAGATTTGTAAAAAAACTTTCTCGCCGTGAACTCTATTCAAAATTTGAGTATTTATTTGATCAACTGAGGCTTTTCTTAGCGAAACGATAGCTCTTACGCAAATAAAAGTAAAGTTTTGTACGTTAATATTTTCAATATCTGGATAAACTTGGTATATCAATTCGTCAAGGGTATGAATGAATGTTCCTAAATCATTAATTTCAATAGGACCATCCTGTCTCGCAAGTCGCAATAGCCGTTCTGAAAGCTTAAGTAATAAGAAAGGATTTTTGAAAATTTTACAAAGTTTTTGTAAAGTGTGTTAAATAGGGAATGCAAGTTTGTATGGATCCTTTTTATATTTGAGTCGATTAACTACTCTAAAATAAAAATAATCAAACACGTGTTTCCGGGTTTTTCCAGATGCAACCCCTAGGGTGAAATATATTAAATAAAGGGACTTTGTTGGACTGTCGAAGTCGCCGATAAAAATAATGATAAAATGTTGACGTCATCGTTAGTTGTCATGTTCTGATTGACAACAGAATACAAATAAGGAATTAGGGGTTTAAAAAACTCCTGTATCTTCTTGGCCAGTTTGGATGTCAACTTCATGTCACATTTTTCGAATCCTAATCCTAACTAATATTATAAATATGCGAAAGTAAGTTTGTTTGTTTGTTACGCTTTCACGTCAAAACGGCTGAACGGATTTGGATGAAATTTGACACACAAATAGTCCATGACCTGGGGAAGAACAAAGGCTACGTTTCATCCTCGATTGCAGACGAAGTCGCGGGCTACAGCTAGTCAATAATATATTGAAAATGATTACGTGCAAATTCCTACTTAATGCCCATCCAAATAAAATAGTTAACGAATTGTTTAATCAGTGATTAGCGAACTTTTATATGACTTTGTCAATAACAACCATTGTGTTCAAGTACTTGGTAATTATCTAATGTGCAACTATTGTGGGTGTAATTATCTTAATTAATTTACCACAATAACCCTACAATACTATAAATACTAAATGTAATTCTACTTAAGTATCAGTTGGTCATCCAACTCATTCCAACCCTCAAACTGTTACTGTCTTGGTTATTTATTTTTCGTAAACAAAATGGAAAGTTCTAGTGAAGTTTCTGTCAGTGCTCTTATGTTAGCCGATGAAGAAGAGCGACTAACATTTTTCAACGATGGTATAGAACAAAAATTGTTTAGTATGTGTGATCAAATTGAGAAAAACTATGAACTATTTGATTCATCATATGATGATGAGTTATACAATGTCTGTGCGGCAGTTGAATCAAAATTCAAGTAAGTATGGTTCAAAAATTGGTATACATATTACGAGTATGTTACACCGGGCGACACGGTTTTTAGGTTTGAGTTTTAAATATAAAATCTTCTATGTAACTAATAAAGAGAAAAATTGTTTTTTTTTTGGTCACAGTTTGCTTTTGTGTAAACCAGAGCGATATTTGGAATTATAAGGAAAATTAACTATTTTGTCAGAATTTTATCATAAATTGCTATTAAACAAATTTTTGATATACATCTGAGTCACTTTTATTCAAAAACAAAGATTCATAATAAATTACAAATGCAAAAGAACTTAAAAACCAATTTAAAAATGAATATTTTTTGTTACTTTCTTATTTTTGAATTAACTTTCTCGCAACAAACTCCATTCTTTATCTAGATTCCGAATTTTTAGGTTAAAATAGGTTTTATAAGCTTAACAAAGCTTGAAATTTGTCGCCAAAGAAAAGTTTGTGCTTCTGAATTAAATAAATTCACAGCAAATAAAACAAAATGAATCAACATCATTCTTACATTGATTTGACGTCATTTTTTGATTTAATACCCGCAAAAACGGTTCTTGTAGCTGTGTTAGACAAGTAAACACCCACTGCTGTGCACTACTCAAATAATATGCAACTTGCAGCCATTGAATTTCAAAATGCTATCAACTGTTGCTCATACAATCAACCAAAATCTTTAAAACTCACTTATTGACGTAAAAAAGACAAAAGCAAACTTTATAAAAGGAAAATGGGTATTTTGCTTTTTTTATGCATAGAATCAGAATTTATGCATTACAAGAGAAACCCAAAAACATTTTTTTTGTTCATCTGTTTTATTTTCCTTATATTTTTCTAAGGGTTTGCTAACCTGTGTTTCGACTAGTATTATAAGTTATTATTACTAGTATTATTATTATAAGTGTCTCCAGCAGTACACACATCACAATTTGATATTTATAATTTAATCATCAGTGCTAAAACGGGAAGTCATCACCTGAAGGAACATCGGCATTAACAAACCGTGTTTTTGTTTTCAACAGTAAACCGCAAGAACTAGGAAAACGTATGAAACGCAGCGTCGATACCGTAGCAAACAAGATAATCAAGAAAGCAAAATTTGGAGGACAGACTTCTTCGACATCAACCGGAACCATACAGGACAAAGACATGCAGCTATGTTGCAGGTGTCACAAAATGTTTAAAAAAAGAACGTTGATAGAGAATGCTATATAGGTACTCTGATAGCGTATAGCCTATGAGATAGCGATACTCGTTTCTAGTTGCCCGCCTGTTGGAATTTGAGAATGCAACCAGTATTGTTTATTGTTGGCAACATACTTTTCTCATTTTATTCTTTGTCATTTTCTTGTGTAAGCATTTAATAAATACCTTTATGTATATCTTTCCGAGTTCTGCTTAATTATCCAATTATAGCCACCTAAATGTCAACATGGTAACAGAGCGTGGTTCATTAAAGTCAAAATTCAGTAAGAACTAATGTTCGGGATTTTATCAGGTCTTTTAGCGGGAGGTTTCCCCTTTGAAAATATTGGCTTGGATTATGCGGGTCCCATACAGTCTGCTGTTCAACAGGGTCGTGGCTGTAAATTGGTGAAAGTATACGTTGCAATTATTGTTTGTTTTACGACAAAATCAATACACCTTGAACTGGTCGGTGATTTAACCAGCAATACTTTTACAATGGCATTAAAGAGATTCATCTCGCGTAGGGGTAAACCGGTTAATATATTTTCCTATAATGGCACCTCGTTTGTTGGTGCATACAATGAAATATCTAAATTTCTTAAAACTAATTGCGACTCGTTATCTGAGGAAATGGCTAAAGAGGAATTCAATTTAATTTCATCCCTGCATACTCTCCTCATTTTGCTGGCCTTGCGGTGGCTGGTGTCAACTCAACAAAGCATAATTTAGTCAGGGTGTTGGGCCTTTGTAATCTAACTTATGAAGAGCTTTATACAACGCTGGTGCAAATAGAAGCTATTTTAAACTCCAGACCACTGACTCCACTTTCATCGAATTCTGAAGACTTGGCACCATTGACACCCGGACATTTTTGAATCGGACGTCCTTTGACATCCTTGTCGACACCTGATTACCATGACCACTCCACGAGTTCCTTATCTCGATTTCAACGCATCGAACAACTTCGACAACATTTTTGAAACAGGTGGAACAAGGAGTATATATCGGAGCTCCAACTCAGGACGAAATGGCGCACATGTAAGGGTTCTCTAAAGCTGAAGACCCTTGTTAGCTCTTAATGAATTTTGGACAAATGACGAATGACGGTTGACGGGTGACGGTCTTGGGTTGAGTGCAGTTCGAAGAGAGGGGGAGGACATAATAACCCTTGAATCGGGCCACCTTTTGTATTTTCGAGAGGGAGACCAGCTATCCCAAGGCGGAGTCGGGTTCCTGGTAAACAAATCCCTTTGTGACAGCGTTCTGGAAGTCTCCAGTGTCTCGAACAGGGTAGCGTACCTCATAGTGAAGCTAACCGAGAGGTATAGCCTCAAGGTTGTTCAGGTGTACGCACCGACCTCGGCACACTCGGATGACAAAGTGGAGGAAATGTTCGAGGCCATCTCAAAGGCCTTCATTCCACCACTAAGGCCCACTATAACGTTCTTATGGGGGATTTTAACGCTAAAGTGGGAGTACAGGATTGCAACGAATCGGTAGTAGGATCCTACGGGTTTGGCAGCAGAAATCATAGGGGGCAAATGCTAGTCAACTTCCTTGAAAAGGAGGGGCTTTTCTAGATGAATTCCTTCTTTAAGAAACAGCCTCAAAGGAAATGGACGTGGCGAAGTCCCGACACTTTGACGAAAAATGAGATAGACTTCATCATAACGGATAAAAAGCGTATATTTAGAGATGTCTCTGTGATCAACAGCTTTAAGAGGCATTTCACGTTTTCGCGCGAATATCTAAGACTTTAGTCGCCTAATTTACCATCTTAGGTAATACTCTAACATTGTTGAATACATGTAGAAAATAGATCAATCTTTCGTATTGATACTTCATGTAACAAATTTACAAAAACTTATTTGTTTACTTTGTGGTGACTAATCTCCCACAACTAGTTTACTGAAAAATCATCGCAGAATCAATTTCAGACTCTTAAATCTATCATTAATATTCATAAATTTGACTGAAAAAAATATACAAAACATCAGACATATAATATCGTTGACACATACAGTACTAGAATATCGATTATTAATAACATTAATTGGTAAAAAAATAAAGTCTTAGGCCAATTTTTACGTTTTATGTCGCAATTTTATCGTGATTTTTTGGTTTGAATAAAACGTAATTACATTTAAAAAAAAATGTCAAAATATACTATGTTTATTAAAAAATCGAATTCTAAAGTTTTATTAAAATCCCTTCATTTAATTAGACATATTCTCGTTATTAGTATCACTCTAAATTAGAATAAATTACGATGCACAAACGGGCAGCATTTAGTACGGCGCGAGCGCTCGTCGAGGAAGGACCTGTGCCATATTTTCCCGCGTCTCGATTTCGAGCGCATGTATAGTGAACAAATTATTATACTACGACTACAATATTTTGATTCTTTTCGTATTTCTTTTTTTTTTGCATAAGGTAAGAGTTTCGTTTATTATCAAGTATTATTCTAGTAGTTTGTAGAATAATTATATATTTTTGTTTTATTAGTTTTAGCAATGGGGCGTAAAGGTTGTGTATACCATTGTGTCAAAAAAAGGAAAAATAAAAATTCTGCAGCCTTAAAGAAAGCAACAGAAGCAAGGTAGGTACTTATTTTTATTTGCAATTCATATACACAGTAATTGATAACATAAGTACATATCGACATGGACTGTAGAACCGTAATTATAATTTTAAGGATTTGTATACTTGCACTTCTATAAAAATATTGAATATGATTTTAATAATCATTTAATTATTATTGATTAAAAAAAAAATATGACGATATTGAAATTTGACAGCTATTTTGTTTTCATTTCAGAATGAGAAATCGCATGAATCGAGTAGAAGACGATAGTACCTTTAGAAGAGACGCCGTACCGGGTACAAGTGAACAGTCAGACTCGATAGCAGAAATTGTATGTTTTAGTAACAATTCCTGTATAAAACAAAAGTTTATTTAACAGTAGGTACTATAATAATTATTTCTTTAATTTTATAGGAAACAGAACCTGTTGCATTAGACCCTGGACTCGACGAATTAATGGAACTTTCAGACACGATCGTAAATATTTTTAATACTTATTATATTTCTTTAAATTTTCAATTTCAATTAGATGTTTTAATGGTGGTTTTGTTTTTAGAATGATTACATCGTTGATGGTAGGCGTATAATTGATTTTCAATACTTTTGGAGTCAATTAATAAATATAAGTGAACACAGCGAGAAGTTCGGCTGCAAGTTGAACTACTTGAAAATAGAAAAAGAGAAACAGGTGGGTCTCATATCTAAATTTGACTTGAAGTGAAGAAGAGACTGACACAACTGAACAATCCAGGCTCGACCTTAATGCAGGAGCGGTACCAGGTGCAATAATTACGGGAATTGGTCTCTCAAACTTAAATGAGATCACTGCATCGATGGATTTGCCAACAATGCCATTTCGATTATACAGTCAAACACATGATGCGATTTCCGACATGTGGAAGACTGCTGCCGAAGTGACAATGTTGGATGCTGCCAAACAGGAAATTGAAGCGGCGAAATCACGTGGCGATATTAGCAATTCGGGTATAGCAATGATACCGGTCGAAGCAGATGCTTGTTGGGGCAAACGCTCTTATAAAAATAATTATTCTGCACTGTCTGGTGTTGCGGCCATAATCGGTGAACATAGTGGTAAAGTGCTACACATTGGCGTTCGCAACAAATATTGCGTCATTTGCGCCCGAGCTAACAAAAAAAACCAGCCAGCAAAAGCCCACAAATGCACAAAAAATCATTCGGGATCGTCTACCAGCATGGAGCAAACCATATTAGTTGAAGGTTTTAAAAATTCCATTAGGGAAAGAAATTTAATTTATAAAACACTAATCGCAGATGGCGATTCTAGTACATATAAAAGTATATTAGAGAGTCGACCTTACCCAGATATACCCATACAAAAAATTGAATGCACAAATCATTTGTTGAGGAATTACAATGGAAAGAACCTATTACTTCAAAAAGATACAGCTATACCTCTAAACGAACGAAAACTTTTAAATATGGATCGACTGAAACGGATACGTACTGCTGTTCGCGCTGCTATTAGATATAGACAACAGGACGATGGTTCAGATTCAAATAAAATAGAAAGTCTGCAAAAAGACATTATTAATAGCCCACGACACATCTTTGGTGATCATTTAGAATGTGATAGTTATTACTGTACAGATGAGAGAAAAAAAGAGCCCAATCTAGTCCCATTGATACCAACTCTATTATTAAAACTAAAAAAGAACGCATCTCAACTCGCCTACAATTCTCGGAGTCTTTTACATTGCTACACTAATAATCGCGCTGAGCAATTCAATAGCATCGTGGATAAGATGGTAGGTGGGAAACGTGTCAACTTTTCGTTGAAAGACTCCTACACTACACGATGCTATGCAGCAGTGGTATCGTTTAATACCGGCAAGCCACAATATACTTTTTATAAATCAATTTGTCACGCTAGTCCAGGCAAATCTTTAAAATCGTTGGAAGCCAGGAGATATGCTAAAAATACTCGAGAAGTAATGACTCGCAGAGGTAGCGCTCGCAAAAAAAACTGTTATAATCCTGTAGATGCTCATTACGGAAAGGAATGTGAAAGACCGGACATGGACGCCGCAGATTATGAACAAGGAAAACAACTTTTCTTGAACAATTTAAAAGAACAGGCATCAAATCGCCATGAAATTGAGAGGGCTACTATATTACAAGCCGAAAGCTCATTGTGGCTTGAACTTAGAAGGTGCATACTCACCGCGTCCTCCTTTGGGAAGGTTTGCAAAAGGCGTTCGAACCAAAACTCTGCTTCTCTGGTGAAATCCATTCTGTACTCATACAACTTGGACCATATCACTTCAATAAAACATGGCAGGGACAACGAACCAAAGGCTTTAGCACAACTCAGTGTGCAAGAAAATACAAGTATTGAAAAATGTGGTCTTTTTATAGACGAGGAATATTGTTATTTAGGTGCGACACCGGATGGATTGTGCAGTGAAGGATTAGTGGAAGTGAAATGTCCAAGCTCACTTTTCGGAATCGATCCTGATACCGCTGTACAAGCAAAAAATCTTAAATGTTTTAAATTGAATAGTCAATCTCTAGTCGAAATGAACAGAAATCATGACTGGTACTACCAGGTACAGGGCCAGTTGCACATTGCGAAAAAAAACGTATGTTTATTTGCTGTGTGGACTGGTCCTGATTTTCCATTGAAAGTAGTAAGGGTAGTAAAAGATGAAGTTTTTTGGCAGGAAAAAATGCTTCCGAAATTGACTCGGTTTTACCAAGATTGCGTATTGCCAGAAATCATAGACCCTAGAAAGGCAAGATCAATGCCTTTACGACAAATATTCATTTAATATAAATGATAGTCATTATTACTTGAAAATAATATGTGATTGTCTCCCTGTTAATTTTTATTAAATACTTTACATAACATATTTTTGTGTTTATTTATTAGTTTAGAAACCTATATTAGACTGAATAAATAAAATAACTTTTTTCATAAATCTCTAATGGTGAATTCGATTAAAACGGCTCAATATTATTTAGTCCGTCTTGACACTCGCGCTAAACTGCTTGCATTGTGTATGTGTGGATAGCTACGCACACATACACAATTTGCCGTCTTTTACCTAAATTCGAGCGTCATTTTTTTGTGAAATGGCTCTTAATACCAGCAGTGATCACAGGCTTGTTAGAGGCTCTCTGAATATCAATTTCAAGCTTGAGCGAACTCCTTGATGAAGTCTAGGCTCCGTCCAAATATGCTCCAAATTATGCTAGGGTCTGAAACGTTCCAATCAGACTTGGAGAACCGATTCGCTACCGTGAAAACCACAAATTACGTCGACCAGGCGCTCAACCAAATGGTGGAAATCCTCAGGGAGGAAGGTGCGCGATTTTGTAAAATGCGGCGTATGGGCAAGAAGTCCAAACTTTCGGAAGACTCTGGAGCTTATGTCGGAACGACGTGAAAACCCACCTATCACTTCGCCAGAACAACGGGCACTCAACAAAAATATTAGAACACAGGTACGACGCGACCTCCGACGCTCCAATACACGCTCTATAGAGGAAGCGATTGAGCAAAATCGGCAGTCAAAAGAGTTCGTCCAATCCCTTGGGAGGAGCCACCTGACGAAGTTGACCAAATCGAGTGGTGATATGGTCGTTTCGAAGCCGGAGATCCTTTCGGAAGTCGAAAACTTCTACGGCCGATTGTACGCATCGCATGCATCTCGACCTGATCCCGAAAATGAGGATTCTAGAGCCACCTTGACCCGCCATTTCACGGAAGACCTTCCAGAAGTCAGCTAAGACGAAATCGAGGCGGCTCTTAAACAGCTAAAACATGGAAAAGCCCCTAGTGAGGACTGAATTACGACCGAGCACCTAAAAGCGGGAGGAAATTCTATATTGAAAGAGCTTCGGGAGGTCTTCAACCGTGTCTCGTTCTCTGGAAGATCTCCGGAAGCGTGGCGAAGTAGCGTGGTCGTTCTTTTCTTTAAAAAGGGTGATAAGACCCTTTTAAAGAATTACAGACCCATTTCGCTCCTAAGCCACGTATATAAGCTATTTTCAAGAGTCGTCACGAATCGTCTAGCGCGAAGACTCGACGAGTTTCAGCCACCGGACTAGGCCGGATTTCGACTAGGATACAGCACCATAGACCACATCCACACAGTGCAGCAAATTATACAGAAGTCCGATGAGTATAATCAACCCGTGTCTTGCGTTTGTGGACTATGACCAGGCTTTTGACTCTATCGAGACCTGGTCTGTTTTGGAGTCTCTGCAGCGTTGCCAAGTCGTCTGGCGATACATCCAAGTGCTGAGATGTCTTTATGAAAACGCGACAATGACCGTCCAAACTCAGGACCAGCAAACTGAACATATCCTCCTGCGTCGAGGGGTGAGACAAGGGGACGTTATTTCCCCGAAATTGTTCTCTAACGCATTGGAGGATGTGTTTAAGACGCTGCACTGGGAAGGACGCGGCATCAACGCGCGATCATCTCACACTTGAGATTTGCAGATGACATTGTCATATTGGCTGAATCGCTGCATGACTTGCAGCAGATGCTGGACGGCCTAATTGATTCTTCTGTACGCATTGGTCTACGGATGAACTTGGACAAAACCCAGGTTATGTTCAACAAACACGTCACTCCGGGATCGATTGCGATCAATGGCGGTGCTCTCAAAGTAGTTCGAGAATACGTTTACCTCAGGAAAACTCTGCAGTTAGGTAAGAACAACTTTAAGAAGGAGGCTAACAGAAGAATTCGGCTGGGCTAGGCAGCATTTGGGAAGCTTCGTCGAGTCTTCTCGTCACGTATTCCGCAGAGCCTAAAGACTAAAGTCTTCAATCAGTGCGTCCTGCCTGTTATGACTTACGGAGCCAAAACGTGGACACTCACGATACGGCTGGTCCATAAATTCAAGGTCGCTTAGCGAGCTATGGAACGAGCTATGCTTGGAGTCTCTCTGAGGGATAGAATCCGAAGTGATCCGGCAGAGAACCAAAGTTGTTGACATAGCTCACAGAATAAGCAAGCTGAACTGGCAGTGGGCCGGCCATATTAGCCGTAGAACCGATGACCGTTGGGGTAGACGTGTTCTTGAGTGGAGACCACGAATCGGCAAACGTAAGGTATGATGACCTCAGGCTAGGACGAGCGACGATCTTCGCAGGGTGGCTGGAAGCAGCTGGATAAGAGTTGCCGGAAATAGAGCCAAATGGTTTGCAATTGGAGAGGCCTATGTCCAGCAGTGGACTGCTGTAGGCTGATGATGTGATGTATATATGTGACGAATGACGGAACAAATACGCCGGTATTTGTTCCTTCATACATTTTAAGATTACCGCATAACCTAACAGAAGCGGCGCGGTCAGTCATAATATATCATCGAAAAAATGATATTATACGAAGATGTCCAATACTAGGTCCAATCCTTTTCACATAGACAGACTCGTCGGAAGAGACAATTATGCGAGTTGGAAATTCGCAGTGGAAGCTTATTTCACACTTGGAGAATTACGGAGCTGTATTGAAGTAATCAACAACGACGACGAAAGAAAGGAAACAAAGGCAAAATCTAAATTTATTCTACTGCTAGACCCTATCAACTATTCGCGCACATTTGGGAGTGGCGCACAGCCCTTTCGGCGCCCCTTCACCTTTAGCACCTGGGCGGTCGCCCAGCCGCGTCCTACCCTAACGCCGGCACTGCCTACGATATACCAGCGTGTCGAAAAGCTTTTTTATCCTAGCATGACATTACTGGAAGAAGACTGCAGTTTATTCAGAAATCATTGATTGAACATGGCGTTGTCCAAACCCATGACCCTCTTTCTCCCTCCTACGATAAAACAGCTCATCAGCAGCTCACTAGTACTCCCCAATCTTCTCAGCCTAATGGATGTGTTCTTAATAGTCAACTAAAAGAATCTCCTGAAAACTTGTCTTCAATAATTGAACTTCTCAGTAAACTCCTGTTAACTTTAATCTCTTCATCCAATAAAACTCAATTACCGTCCAACGTTGCTACTTCAATTATTAACTCCCTATCATCCCATAACAATGCCTCGGTTTTTCTTCCTTCAATGGAATGTGAGGAGCGAGTGGCATAAGAAGCCCGAGATCACATTCCTTCTGAACAAATACGAGCCTTTAGTATTTTCCCTTGCTGAGACTTGGTTAATTCCGAGTCTTAGTATCCGTTTACCTTCCTTTAATATTCTCAGATGCGACCGATCTGAAGGCTATGGTGGGTGGGCTCTTTTCGGCGTGAACAATCGTGTTCCACTTGTAGCTGTATCTTTGCCTCCTCTAGGTGATGATATTAACATTGTGGCTAGTAGGGTAGAGGGTATAACGCTCTTATCTATTTATATTGCTCACCCTCAGTAAAATCTCCTTCCAATCGTAAAATATGTGTTGGAAAACATAAAGGGCCCTGTACTTGTTATGGGGGACTTCAACTGTCATCACTTTAGGTGGGGTTCTGAAACCTGCGACTCTTTTGGGGAAGTTTAGTTGAAGTCTTAGATGATCTTAATCTGTGTATATTAAACAATGGTTGCCCAACCCGTAGGTCTCTTTCTGGACAGCATAAGAGATGTGTTGATCTCACCTTTTGCACAATAGATATTGCAGCGTCGTGTCATTGGGAATGTACCAGTTTGTCACATGGCAGTGACCACTATCCAATTATAATATCTTTGGCTGAAAAACTTATTTAGAAAAATCTAACCCTCCACTCTTGAGGTATAATTTGATAAATCCTGATTGGGCAGTGTTCCTCATTATTGGAGGGCAAAATTGATTCACTTCCAAAGGAGATGTTTCATTTTCGGCCATAAAGTGTACGGTAGTGAAAAAAGAGGAAAAAATGCCACGAATTGGGGAAAAATTTTCCCCCGATTACTTCGGCACAAAAAATAATAGTTTTTAAAATTATTGCCATGTTCTATTTAACATGGCGACCTCTTACTTCTGCATATTGCGTCTTGCATACTGCTTTCGTCCAGAAACCATATTATTAAAACATAATAATATAACGTTGACGTTATTTATATAAATATAAAAGGCTCGTATTTTATGCTATTAAGATAAGATAATAAGATAGCTATCTTAGACAATTATTTTGTCTAATTATAAGAAAGTGTGACGATCAATTTCATTGTAAAAAAATGCTATAAATGCTATAAAATGCTAAAAATACGTATTGGGGCTCGAGACTAACAACTACTAAAGGCAAAGAACTTCTGAATGCCATAAAAGAGCTGAAATGTGATGTCATATCAACTGGAAAGCCCACCTATTGGCCAACAGATCCAAATAAAATTCCGGACTTAATAGATTTTTTTGTAACCAAGGATCTATCAACCAGTTACATAAAATCGGGTCAAAGCTATGACATGAACTCAGATCACTCCGCAATCTTTCTAGAAATTTGCGAAAACATTGTGTATAAAGAAACCAGACCTACTCTCATTAATAAGTGTACAGACTGGGAGAGCTTCAAGACCAGATTGAATGATGAAATAAACCTTAAAATACCACTAAAAACCCCCGAACATCTAAACATCGAAGTAGAAAAGTTTACAATGCACATCCAGCAAGCAGCGTGGGAAAATACACCCGACTCCAACAAGAGGACGAAAGGAAATACATACCCGCTCAAAATCAAGCAACTCATTATGGAGAAAAGAAGGCAAAGAAAAACGTGGCATCAATCTAGGTGCCCTGATGATAAACGAAAACTAAATAACCTGACGAAAAAAGTAAAAAGACTAATCCAAGAATTTAAAGACGACTCAACCAAAACCTATCTTCAGAGCCTAAGTAACGACCAAAGGACAGATTACTCTCTTTGGAAGGCTACTAAGCACCTAAAAACGCCGACTACCCAAATCCCACCTATCAAATGTGAAAATGGGCAATGGGCGGTTACTAATGAGCAAAAAGCAAAGAGGTTTGCAGAGCACCTAGAAAATATCTTTCAACCAAACGACGGGGAAATCATTGAAGATCACACTTTGGTTAATATGGTGACATCAGAAAATGAAGTTACCATAAAACTGGTAACACCGAGAGAAGTCGCACGAGCAATAAAACGTAATATAAGTACACGAAAATCACCAGGTTACGATTTAATAACAGGAGAAGTACTTCATAACCTCCCAAGAAAGGGTCTGGTTAAGTTAACGACTCTAATCAATGCCGCACTAAGGCTTAAATATGTGGGCAATTTCAAAAATAATGTCTATCCTTTAAAAAATGTAACATAACATAAAAGATGCGATTTTAATGCTGTTTTTCATTTCTTTTGATTCTACATTTCGTGTTTTATTAGGAAATATAGAAAGCTTTTTAATAAGATTTATAGTTTTAATGAAATATAGAAATCTATCAAGCAATGCCTAAAAATCGTGTCAGTTATGTGACAATTTTGAAAGTCAATATTATAAAGAATACTTCGTCTTTCGAAACCTACGTATTTTTATTAAATACTTATTTACCATATGACGCCTTATTTAAAAAAAAACCTTCACCAGATTAAGTAGTTTTTTTAATATATCAGATGAATATTCCATTATGTGACAACTGATGCAATATCGACAAAAAAATATAGAATTAAAAAAGAAAATTGTAATTTTGTCCCAAACTATATTATTGCGTGAAAAGTCATTCTAATTATTAAATCAAAAACATTAAGTATTATAATTAAACAACAAAGGACAATTAAATAAAAAACAGTAATGTGGAATTAATTCGGTTACAGTCACAAAAAAGACGTCACAAAAATTCTAAAGATGGGTGTAGACATTCGGTGTGGGCAAGAAATTTTAGAAGCATTGAAGATGTTGTTTAGTAATATTTATATTAGCATAGGTAGTACCTACCTACCTACTAAATGAATTCAGGACCAATGCAAAGGTAAAAAGAAAATTTTGAAAAATTTTATAGTTTTATTTGAGAACTTAAACTTAATTTAACTCTCATATTATTATATAAACTTATACAGTAGAATTAGGCGTTCTTAATAACATATTATGTTCTCTCTATAATATTTACGCAGTCTTTTTCATAAAACAGCAATAGAATAACGGTCTTGTAATCAACTAGAATCTATAAAAAACTCTTGCTATCAATGTAGAGAGTTAAAAATTTCAATTATACATACCAATGGCACTATTCATCAGTCTTCATAATTAGTCTAAGAGAACTAAAACAGCAATTGAATAACAGTCTTACAATCAAATAAGTTCAATAATAAACAGTTAATATATTTCAATTAAACATACAAGGTGTGTCAGGATGGTTGACTTTTAAATCACGTAAGGACTATCATGTTCTGTACGTGTATACAATAAATCAATCAAATCCAATTGATTTTTTGTATACAGGTACAGAACAGATAGTCCTTATGTCCTGGCACACCTTGACACTAATAATCAGTCTTCATAATAACTCGTTATAGATCTGTAATCACATTTACAGTTTCTAATACTTAAAAACATTTTCCCTTCAACACATTCTACACTCATCATTTGGGTAATGATCATAAACAGAAAATTTGCAGTTACAGCACCAAAAATAGGCGCTCCTCAACAAATATTTGATGTCCGATTGATTCATGGCTGTTACGAAATGTAATGGCTTTAAGTGCATTTCTAAACTGCGACCACAACTACGACATTCTTCAGATGCGATAAAGTGCGTCTCCTTCCATGGCCACTTGATATTAAAGGTATAGAAAGAATTTAAATCCTCGACAGATAATATTTTGTCTATATCAATGGCAACAACCATCTTTGTATATTATCTGTTTAAATTCACGGATTAATCTGAAACAAAAAAAGTAGGTAATTTTAATTATGAAAGAAAATTAAGCGCACTTGGCTCTTGTACAAGACTTACGTAAAATAAAAATAAACTACCTTCCAAGCAAGCATCACATATATAATCAAAGTATCCTGGACCTCCGACACATTCATCACAATATATATTTTTGCAAACCATGCATTTTACAGGTTTTCCTAATATTGAACAACTGCATTTTTGACACTCCGGAAAAGACTTTGACAATCTCTTGCCTTTAAACATATGTTTCGTCTCTTTGTTTTCGGGCACCGGCATTAGTGGCAGTACTTCTATATCCATTAACTCAATTAAATCCTCGCTGTCATTTTTACTGACGTGCATCAATTCCGTATCATAATCATTAGTAAAATTATTATCCGTCTCATTGATAGGCTCTACGTCAAGGATGTCTAAGATATCACATCCAGCGTTGAAAGTGTTTTTTATGGGTTCACTTATTCCACTCTGTAATCCTGATTGTTCTTTATTTTTCTCCGTTAATCTATTTTTCGTCAAAAGCAAGTTGCCAGTTGCAACCGAAGTAGATGGTAGGTTTTGATTGCGGCATTGATATTTTACTACAAAATGGGATTGTGGAGAAAAGCATTTACATAGTCCTCTAAGCGACCCACAAAAACAACTAAGATCTCTGTAGGTTAGTTCATTGTTATCAGATTTGCGGGCTATAATCTGGTGCAATTGCATTGTTCCTTTTAGCACTGGTAAACCTGTTGGCACTAATTTTGCAATCCTCTCAATATTGCTGTCTGCAATTAGAAAAACTCTGATCGTATTCATGCATTGCTTTAAAACTTTATAGGCATCCGTTGCATCACCTATGTCAAGTCCGTAACTTACTTTTTTATCCAGGGCTCGTTTGACACATCCACCAATACCGTCCGCAACACTTTTTCCATGTCCAGATTCGAAGAAAGACCAGGTTGTATAAATAAATTCGTAACTTTTCGTGAAATGTTCCAGCAAATAAAAATTGTTCTTCTGCCGATATTGGGAAGAAGGGCCATCGGAGTAAAAATGAACAATTGTTACATTTGGGGTTTCTTCTTTAATTATTTTGATAATGGGTTCTAAATGGGCCCAAATTGCTGGTGGTTGGTGACTGTTACTCTTCGCTACAGTGCAAAATGATTGCGAACGGACTTTCCAGAAAACCATTCCTGTGTGTAACGTAATTTGAGACCTGGATGCCCCGAAATGCATTGACTGAATTTCAGTAGCCAGTTTGGCCTCATAATTTTCCGAGAAATCACAGACAATGAGAGCCTCATTGTCCTTCAAATTTGTTACGACCTGTTGATATTGCTGCTGTTGATGGACCATGTTAAAATAATGTTTCTTGAACTGTTGTAAATTATTAACATAACTTTTTTTCAGATCTTGCACCGTTCCCGTAATTTTAACTTTCATCGTTTTCTTCGTCTTAACTTCTTTGTTTACTAGGCTGTTATCTTTTTTCAGGTAGACATGATCCACTCTATTCCACTGATACCATTCAATTTCTTTCTGTTCGTCTTCTTTATCCATATTGAAAGACATTTTGCGATTGACGCATTTAGGACATTTATTATACATACAAGTGTAGCATGTGATGTCACATGCTATCATAGTTAATGATTGTTTGACCGTGTTATTAAGCAACCCATGTCTTTTCAGAACCTCATGCTGAAATTCGATGTTACTATGCTTTACACATAGACATGTGTTTCTGGAATTCAAATTAGGCGACAAAACATAAAATGGTTTACACTTGTAAAACGTTGTAAATCCATATTTTCCTCCTTCACATCTGTATTTGCCGTAGGTATTGATCAATGTATCCAATAAATACCTTATTTGAATTTTCTGTTTCATTTTGGTCCTAGTTTCTTTTCTCCCTGATGTCATGCGACTCACATCATCCCTCACATAAAATTTAGTGATTTCAAGATTTTCCTTCCGTCTAATCTTTTTTTTACGTTCTTGTAATACGTTTTTTAGCCCTAACATTTTAGAAATCATAGTAACGTTTTGAGAGTTACGTACTAACTTCTTTAAGGTAGATTTTTCTTTGCGTGTTCTGCTTTCACTGTAAGTTTTTTTTAGCGTACTCTCTAATATTTCTTCTCTTACTTTCATCTTTGTTATGCTCAATTCTAGATCTTTAATTTTCGTCTCAGTGGTTGTTTTTAGTCTAAAGTAACGTTGTTTGTAACGATTTATAATTTTTTTTTGGTTTTGGACGGTAATCGTCATACTTCTGCATTTGTTTACTAGAAATCCACATTTATTTCGCAAGTTTTTTATCTGTCTTTCCTCTTTGTTTTGCCCCTTATCTGTAACTTTTGCATCACTACTTTCGCCTAATTCAACAATTTTCATTTTAGCCGCAACCCTACTTCTTCTCTTTTCTATTCTCCATTTTTCTCTTTTCTTTTCGAGTTCACTCTCCGACATTTCTGTAACCTTTTTCTTCGTCATTGATTTTATTCTTTCTAGATTTCTTTTTTTCTGTGCATCATACTCTTCAGGTCGTTCATTTTTAAGCTTCTCTCTGTATCTTCTTGTCCTTTCTGCCCCACTTAGTGGCATTTTACTAATTTAGATGCTGAAATAAATTACGTATACTAAATAAATTACGTATAATATTTTGTACCTTTTTAGAAAGTTTTAAAGTATATTACATTATTTTTAGTATAGTTCAAACATGAAGTAGTTTTTACCAGTCTAAGTTTGTGACATTAACTTGCTCCATAGAAATCCCCTCAGTCGGCGACACTTTGATGAGACAACGAGGTAATTTCCCCAAAGTTTAACTTTTTGAGTTTTCATTTTACTTGTTTTATTTATTTACCAATATTTTTTTTAAATTGTATACTAAAAATAAAGTAATAATATATTTTTTATTATGATCAAAAAAGTTGTATAATATCATACGAAAGTAAAAACTAAAAAGGCTGGTCGTAATTTATTTTATGTATTACGATGATTAATTTATTCAGTACCCATTAATGATTGAGTTCGGCACTATGCACCCAGCTTTATCGTCACATTTTAGGTCAGCCTATATGTGACGGCAAGCAATGTCACGTAACGGACGTCACATTATTACACTTCGTTGAATGAAATGTTACATTTTGCAAGTTGTGTAGAACATTCAAATGATAGAATAGCAAAGCGATGAGCAGCAATGTTTTTTAAACATATTTTAAAACCCGAAACAGCCAAATTACAAATGTAAATATAAAAATAAGTTGTCACACATACCTGACTGGGAAAATGTAACGGTCGGCGGCACCACACCAAAACGTCTTTACTCACGAAAGTTTCCTTGACAACTGTCACATATGAACAATGCCACAGATAGCAAATGCCGCTGTATGTCACAGACACAAAATACCAAAGAACAATATTTTGTTTCAAATAAAATCCCGTCACAAAAACTGACATGTCCAACGGTATGAATTTTTAGGATTTAATAAAAAAAATTATTAATAATGATTGTAATGGTACATAAAGTATCAATTATGTTATTATATTCAGAACATGTTAGAGTTCATTTTAGATTGTGTAAACCTGCATGTTGACATATGCAATTTATGAGCTATGAACGTTTTTCTCAATCAGCTTTGATGAGTGACAGCCAAAATTGACCTCATTATTATATTTAAAATTGTCATATTTCAATGCAGTTACATTTAAAATACAAACAATCTATGCAAATTGCAAGCTAAATACATGTTTAATAAAATTTTGTTTAAATTTTATCAATTTTGGTGGGCAGTTTCACGAAAAAAATATTTAAACTTGAGTGACAGCTGAAAAAGAAGGGTAGTTATTATTTTTGAAATTGCCCATGTACCAGACTTATGGAAGGTGGCCGAAGTAATAATGATAGCTAAGCCAGGGAAACCGGCTCACGAAACATCATCTTATAGGCCTATTTCCTTGCTACCAATCATGTCCAAGCTATTTGAAAAGTTGCTACTCAAACGGCTTAAACCAATAATAGATAGCAAAAACATAATACCAGAACCCCTAGCACGAATATTTGTAGGTTTCGTATCGCAAACGTATCGAGTTGTCGATACGATAACGGAATACAACGAAAGTCAGAAGCACGAAGCACTTTCGAAATAGTATCGAGAGCTCGATACGATAACGTTGGTGACGTCATTCTAACGTAAGTAAGGACGGGAAAAATAGAACGAATGATCTTACAATTGAATGAATGTTTCGTTCAGAAACTGGATGTGTATTTAGTTAATTAAAAAAAAAATGTTTTCAGGGCATTTAAAACTTTAATACTGTTCAATTTATAATGCAATACGAAGAAACTGCAGAAAAAGTTAATATTCAGTTAGAAAAATGGCATATTAATTTAACTGATTACTAAAACGTTGTGGTTGGTTTGACTGTATTCCTAAACGAACGACGGACGCTCGAAGCTCATTCAAGGCCAACTTTGTTTTGAAGCAGAGTAAAGTATTTTAGAGGGAATTTTGAAGTGAACTGGTGTTGTGATTTAATTTGTGAAAAGTTTGGAACTATTTTATTGTTCTACAATGAGAACCAGCCAACCAGCAGTACACCATTATGATAGAATTTATGGAAAAGTAAGTGTATTACATTTAAGATTTTATTATCTTAAGCATACTTAGACAGTAGATTTTAATAGTGTTTCAATGGGATATTTGGAATACATTTTTGTGAGTTTAAAAGAGCTAAAGTTTCTTTGTATACTCGAGTCAAATTAAGTATTACGCTAGTCATGGTAAATTTGTATAAAAAGTTGAATAAAAACTAAAATTAAGGTACTTACTTATGTGCTTAATTTTTGTCAATTATGTCCGTATAAAATAGAAAGGTAACATATATATTATTATAAAAATAAATATTGCAGCATACAGTCCTTTATCTCACGTTAAATTTATTTTAGGCATGGAGACTTATCCAAACCCAGCGGGGGTCCTCGTGGTAGACATTATGTGCAGCAAAAATGGAAGGAGTTAACAGTTATGCTCAATAGTGACGGCACTGGGGATTCTCGAACAGAGGAAAAGTGGCGGAAGGTAAGCCTATTAAATCCTAATTACGCACATTTAAGGAAATAAACTTACTTCACACAATTAGAAATACATGCATTCAATTGTTCATGTTTGTTAAGGTTTGGAGTGACTTCAAAAATAATGTCAAGAAAAAGTGGTCAAAAATAAATAGGTCTGCTCAGGGTACAGGCGGTGGGCCAGCGATTCAGATGACCTTAACAGACCTTGAAAACAGGGTTTTAAATTTAATTGGAGTGCAGGCTGCTACTGGAATGCCTATACAAGAAGCTGGATTTGTACAGGTGTGATATTTTTTGCTTGGTAATGTAGTATAATATATTTCCATTTTTTTTATTTTCATAGCAATCAATGTAATCTCATTTAATTCCATATTGGGATAGAATATGGTCAAATGTTTAACTTGTCTGCAACTTACCTACCTAATCCTGTAAGTAATAAAAAAGGGACCACTTGAGTTTTTTTGTTAGTATTGTGACACTTAAAATTCTTGTGTGGCTGACTGGCTGGGGTTTGAGTGCCACATAATGCGTTTCAATTATGATTTTTGTTAATATACAATGTCTAAATTTGATGTTTCTATGAGCATTCATGATTTCTGTAGTTAAACTTACTCTAGAGTAGTATTTTGTTTAATAAAAAAAAAATTGTAGGTATACTAAACAGTAAAGTTGGCCTTTACTCACAAATTATAAGTAAGCACTAATACTCAATTATTATTTTTATTAAAATAGGTTGTTGGTGGGGAGGAAGATAGCTTGCCAGTTCAGGTACTACCTGCCACAGAAAATGTAGACGGATTGACTGTGGATGATGTTCCTTATGAATATACACCAATTCCTGAAGGTTGGCATATTTTAAATTTATCTATCATTAACTTGGTAACTAACTCATAACTCTTTTGTTTGATATAACTACTAGTAATAACAAAATATTTAAAAATAAGATCTTATACACGAACTAGTCAAGAAGCTATCCAGAAAAGCACATGCTTAAAGTAAAAAAAAAAATATCCTGATAACTAAAGCTAGCAGAATAGTATTTACGTTGATTGTTGAATCACATTTTTTTCAGATGAATGGAATACTCCAGGAACAAGCAGCCAACACACAGTCGCTCCACCTCTTGCTCCTCCTACTCCGCAGCCACCAGCACTTACACCAACACCAGCTCCAGTGCAAACCCAGTGGCAACCGCCGAAAAAAAAGAAGAAGACAGATGACTCAGTTTTAAAAATATTTAAGGAGTGTGAGGGGAATGCTAGGGAGTATGAAAAGGAGCGTGACCGAATTGCGATAGAATTAGAGCGAGAGAGGATTCGTCAGCGTGATGTAGAGCTTCAGTTGCAAGCTCAGTGGCTAGATTTTATGAAAGAGGCGTTAGCGTTATTAAAATCATATTTAGAGAAAAGAAGTGAATAGTGTCTGATTTTTTATTTTATTTGTATTATGGTTCGGTAACAGACTTCACATACACTATTCACTTCTATTTCTTAAAAAGAAAACATTTTGTATATGTTAGAATTTAATTTATTTGGCTTAAACTATAATCATACTTGGAGAAGGCTTATGTCCAGCAGTGGGCGTCGTACGGCTGAGATGGTGAAACTATATTCATGAAAGTAATATCTTAAAGGTACTTAATTCTGTTTTGTAAAGAACTAACATCATATTTGTTTCAAACATATTATAGTATATTTTTTATTCTCTAATGCTACCTTTACTTGCTTACACAAAAACCGAAATTAATTATTTACATTATGAAGCCGATTAATCCCATCTACTAACATGTTTCTTATGGCTCTACCGCGAGTCAATTCATCACTAGAACCACTTTCGCGAAAAACTTCTTCTGGAGAAGAAAATGTTGAAACACCTAATTCTGAAGAATATATTATATCATCTTCAGGATCAGGCATCATAAAATCTAATGCTAGGTTGTGTAGAACGCTACATGCCATTATGATAGAAGCACACCTCTCAGGCGTGTAGTGTAATGTGCGGTCCTTACAAAGGCATCTCCACCTATTTTTAAGTCTTCCAAAAGTATTTTCGATCACAACTCTGGCCTTCCCATGGATGGTAGTATATTTTGCCTCTGGAGTGCCTTCAGCAGCATCTGTGATTGGTGTCATCAACCAAGGCCTCTGTGGATATCCAGAATCCCCTGAAAATTTATTTTGATTGTATATTGAATTAAATAATCTTACAACAGACAGTAACATTAAGTAGACAGTAAGTAATCTTAAAATAGTGAACTTTATCACTTTATTTTAAAATTAGAACAAATTACATGTAAAAAAAAAATACCTAATAACCACACTTGTTCATTATTCTGGTGTAAGTCTTGGATATACCTATTGGCTTGACTATTTTCCCAAATAAAAGCGTCATGGGTGGCACCTCCATACTTGACATTAACATTTAAAATTCTGCATTCACTGTCACATATCTATAACATAATAATTAATTGTTATCTTAAGTAATTGTAAGGTTATAAGTAGGTATAAATTAGTAGAGTAATATATCACCATTTGCACATTCAGTGAGTAGAAATGCTTTCTGCAGTAAAATAAGTGTTCTATGTCTCTTTTTGGAGTGAAGATATGAAAATGAGATCCATCAATGCATCCTATTACTCCAGGGAAGCCAAATTTTGTATAAAATCTGTAAATAAAGTATTGTAAGTAAAATTTTCTGGTATTAGGTAGCTATCATAATATATTTGTGGTTATTCAGTTGATCCTCCTTTCGCTGTTTAACATTCATTTCATTATTATAATTATTACTTACTTGTTTTTTACAATATTTCGCTGCTCTCGTGATGTTGGAAATTTCAAAAAAATATTTAATATTAAAGGGTTAACAAGAGCATCAGTAACCTGCCTCACATATTTGCTCACTGTAGTTTGCCCTAAATATTTAGCCATTCCTACTATTCTTTGGTAGGAGCCTGTAGCATAAAATGACAAAGCACACAGCACCTAGAAATAAAAATATTAAATAGTTAATAGTGTAGCTGTATATTATACTCACATAGTATGTATTAGTTAATGTACACATTATAGGTATCACACTAGCACATCACACTAATATTATAAAGGCGAAAATTTGTGAGTGTGTGTGGGTGTGTGTGTTTATATGTTTGTTACTTCTTCACGCTCAAACGGCTGGACCAATTTTGGTAAAATTTGGTATGGAGGTAGCTGACACCCTGGATTAACATAAGGCTACCCTTTTTATCCCAATATTCCTACGGGATCGAAACTTACGCGGGTGAAGCCGCGGGGCACAGCTAGTAAAATATAAAAACATTTTAGTTAGAAAGGTACTTATGTAGCTTATAAATTACACTTACTTTGTGTTCCAGGCTGATCCTTTTACTTGATTTTAGACTGGATTTTTCTTTTAATTCGCGACACAAGAATAAAAAGGCTTCCTTACTTAGACGAAATCTATTTTTAAATTCTGTGTCGCTAAGGTTTTGAAGGTTAATATTTGCCAAATTCTTTCGGAGTAGAGCTCTCCTTGAGATTTCTCTGTAAATGTAATAGTAAATTTAAAAGATAACTTGTTTTTTATTTATAACAATATATAGTGTTCTAAAATAAATCACTCACCCTGTTTCTCTTTGTACATTTCTACTTTCAACAATCAATCGCGCTGCAAGATAATAGTACAATGTACTACGTCGTGGGGTGCTTCTCGTTAATCTAAACATTTTCTGACCAAATAAATCAAAACAATCACTTAAATTATAATTTTATACTTAAAATAAACTCCGACGAAAGTTTTTTCACTGTCAAATTTAAAGTGAATAAACATTCGTGAAACTCGTAAGCCAGCCGTCGACAATTACGATACGATCCGTCATTTTATGCCTTCGTGCTAGCTATCTTCATACAAACGGCTCGAGTTACGTTTCGTATTCGATACGATGACGATACGAAACTTACATGTATTTGTTCGTGCTCTGAAAATTAGTTCAATTTACGCACACCAGAGGCGCTGTTCGAGTTCCCATACAAAATGCTTTCGTTGTCGATTCGAATGTTTTTTCGATAGTGATTCGTGCTAGGGGTACAGAGCACCAATTTGGATTTCGAGAAAAACATTCTACCATCGATCAAGTACATAGGATCACAAACGTAATAGAAAACGCCCTTGAAGACAAGAAAGTATGTTCTACTGTATTCCTAGACGTAGCGCAAGCGTTTGATAAAGTATGGCATGAAGGCCTTATACATAAATTGAAGAGCCTGTTACCAAAGCAGTTTGCAGACATATTAGAATCTTACATTCTGAACAGAGTTTTTAGAATAAGACAAGAAGACGCCTACTCAGAACTGAAAGAAATTGAAGCTGGTGTACCGCAAGGAAGTGTGTTAGGCCCGGTCCTGTACCTACTATACACTTGCGATATTCCTGAGTTAGAGCAAAACACGATTGGGACCTTTGCTGATGATACAGCCATAATGGCTGTAGGAAACAGCCACGAAGAAGCAGTAGAAAAGCTTCAAATGGCTGTAAATCAAGTTTATGACTGGACTAAAAAATGGAGGATTAAACTTAATGAATCCAAATCTGTTCACATCGATTTTACCAACAAAAAACAAGACTATTCTCCAGTTTACATTAATAATAAACAAGTCCCATACGAGAATACAGCCAAGTATCTCGGTATGACCCTTGACGCAAAGCTACGCTGGAAAGCCCACGTCAAAAAGAAAAAAGATGAACTTCGACCTCCGATTCAAAAGAATGTATTGGCTGCTTGGAAGAAACTCCATGCTGTCCGTGCAAAACAAATTGTTGCTATACAGACAAGTCCTGATGCCAGTTTGGACTTATGGTATTCAGCTATGGGGCTGCACCAAACAGACCAATATATTAATTATACAACGATTTCAGAACAAAGTGCTAAGGGAAATTGTAAATGCACCTTGTTACATACGAAATGATGACCTCCACCGGGACCTAAAAGTTGAGTTCATCGAAAACGTGATCCAGAAACTTGCAGAAGCTCACGAAAAGAGACTTCATCAGCATGTGAACGTCGAGGCAATCCAGCTCCTCGACCACACAAACATAGTTAGAAGACTAAAAAGAACAAAACCGTTCGAACTAGTGTTTAGTGTTAGTGAATAGTGTAAAGTACAAAAGTGCTAAGCAAACACAAGAACAAAGTGTATTCGCCTTAATAGAGACAATAAGAAAAGTGCTATTGGACACATTCTTAGTAAAGACAATTTAATAGCTTAGATTATAATCAAATTACTTATTAGTCTATTTATAAGGCTAGATTGTAATAAGATTAGGGTCCATCCTATTTTTGAACCCTAGGATAATAGAAAAAAAAAAAAAAAAATTGTAAAAAAAATATATTCTACTTTTGAGGAGCGTCTGTTCAAAAGGTCGTATTTCACTTTTCAACTTTTTTTTTTAAATTTTTTTGTTTGAGCTCATAGCAGAAAACTCCATCGAATGAGCGTAAAAACTTGTTCAAAAGGAGCGTATTTCCCATATAATAAAATCCAAAAAACTTGGATTCCAATCAAAACGGATGTATTTCTGCATTAAAATGTTCCCTTGGATTGTTTTAAACAAAACAGGCATATTTCTTCTACAAATAGCATCTTTTATTTATTTTTCTGTTCAAAAGGTCATATTTTTTTCCATACATAACAACTTTAATAAAAATCGTTTCGTTCGAGTAAATAACGGTATCGAGTCAAAAGATGACGGCTGTACGTTGAATATCATTATCAATAGCAACCCTATAAAAAAAATAAAAAAAATATGACTGCATATCTCTCTAACGACGTCGACAGATGACACTGACAGATGTTATTCTTGACGTTCTGTCTTTCGATGCGAGTAGATGAAATTTGTGAAATTTTGAACTTTGGAAGTTATTATAAAGTAAAAATCATATTGAAAATGGATGAGCAAGGTTTAGTCGAGACCTTGAATGCTGGTTCAAGGAAAAAAAAGCGAAAAGATCGTTCGGAATATCGTAAAACGTAAGTGACATTTTAATGTAGGTACTTAGTTCAATATCCTGTTCTCTTAGTAAGGTTTTATTTAATTAATTTAATTTTTCTATGTATCTTTTCAGGACTTACACAGATAAAGATCCCTTGTGCATAAATTATAGATGTCCATGTGATCACAAGTCGCAAAAAACTTTCAAATGTAAAAAATTGACATTACAAGATATCCTAGAAAACAGAAAGTTGTTTTTTAAACGGCGTGGGAAGGTAGATCAAGATATTTGTCTTTCTAGACTCTTAGTACCGTATGAACCACTAAATCGAGGAAAGTCAAGTCCAAGAGCGACAACGAAAAATCGAAGGGTTAGTTGCACCTACCATCTATATATAAATAAAAAACTGACAACAGTGTGTAAACAAGTGTTTCAAATAACATTTTCAATTGGAGAAAAAAGGCTAAGAAACTTAAATGTTAGGCTTAGTCAAGGGGAAACAACTACAGAGAAGCGAGGTGGGGACAGGAAAGCAGCCAAGTCAAGAGAGAAAAAAGAAAAGTTAAGGGAATTCTTGAAAAAGTTACCTGCTCAGGAAAGTCACTATAACAGACAGAAAAGCAAAAGAATATATTTGTCATCTGAACTAAATGCTGCTAGATTACTCAGAATCTATAACCTGTCAGTGCCTAGAAATTTATGGGTTTCCCGCACCATGTTCCACAATATATTTTGCAATGAATTCAACATTGGGTTCAAATCCCGAGCTACTGACGCATGCAGTGTTTGCATATTGTGGTCGAATAAAATAAAAAATGAAACCAACAGTCAAAGAAAGCAAACATTGATGGTTGAAAAGAGGGTTCACAAACTAAGATCCAATGTTTTCTACGAACTATTGAGAACACCAGTTGCCAACAGCATAAGGCTGTCTTTTGATTTGCAGAAGGTATTACCATTACCAAGAACACCTATACAAGATGCATTTTACAGTAGGCAAATCAGTTTTTACAATTTTTGTATCACTGACGTAGACAAAAACCAACCTGACTTTTTTGTATGGGATGAGACAAAAGCTTCTCGTGGGTCTCTAGAAATTGGATCAGCATTGCTGACATACTTAACCAATTTAACTATTCCTGAAAATGTCACATCACTGAAGTTGTTCTGTGACGGATGTGGGGGACAAAATAAAAATAGCCACATCCTACATTTACTAATTTACTGGTTAGCTAATAACAATAACACAATTGAAGACATCACAATAACTTTCCCAGTGCGTGGGCATAGTTTTTTGCCGGCAGACCGCATATTCGGTAGAATAGAAAAAGATATTAGGAAAACACCTATTATTACACACAGGACAGGATACATAGAAATCATAGAAAAACATGGAAAAATTCATGACCTTGGTTTTGATTGGACACTCAAAGATATAAAAAAGTTAGAGCTAAATTACAAAAAGCTTACAAAAATTCAAACTGCTAAGAGAATTAAAATTAGAAAAGTTAAAGGTCCAGGAGGTCGATTCAAAGATGTCAAAATTTGTGCATTTGAAAACTATCGTTTTGAATCTGGTCAAGAAGAATTTGAATCATTATTGAAACGTGGTAAACGACATCCTAAACAACTGCAAGAACAACCAACAGGCAAAGGTCTTACAGGAAATAAAAAAAAAGATGTCACATTATTATTAGTGAAACAATTTGGTGAAGATTGGGCCTCGATTGAAGATTTACAATGGTATAAAAACATTCTTCTGAATGAGCATAACACAATCAATGAGAATGAGGATGAGGATCATGATCATAACCATAACGAGGACAGCGAATGCATTTGCATGGAACCTGACATTGGGGACATTAGAGTTTAAGGGATTGAATAATATTTTGTAATGATTAATCATAAAAAAATAAATGATGCGAAAAATATTTTTTTATGTTTCAACTCAAAGTAGAGGTAGATAATAAACATAAAAGTATTGCTTATAGGATTTTTTCTTCTAACAGAATGCCAAAAAACTTCACTAGCATTTCTCATTATTTTGTATTTCCAAAAAGTCCATTCATAAAGCCATATTTCTAAAAGTGTCGAATCAAAAGGGCATATTTCTAGAAGTGACAAATCAAAAGGTCGTGTTTCTGATTTTTCCGATCAATAAGTCTTATTTCTGAACTAAAATTAAATAAAAAAAAAAGTTATGGTGTATTTTTTTTATTTTTAAAAATGCATGTAATATTGTAGTCTTAATCTTCACAATGATCTAAATTTAATTTAATTTTAGATTTTTTATAATAGGAATTAGATGTTTTTTTCTGTTTTTGTAAAGTTTGTTTATCATAGAAATACGACCTTTTGAACAGATGCTCCTCTTTTGTGGATTGTGGATTTGTAGGTATTTCTGGGTAAAAAATTCAAGCGTAGTTTGTATTGCTATTGTTAACACTTTTATAACCTTTATCAATGTGAGCTGAAAGCCAGAAATGTTTCAAAAGATTTGATCTGGTGCGCCCACTTTTGCCTAATGTCCTAATTAAATCATTAGATAGTGTGTAAGTTTAATAATAAAAAAATAAGTTATAGAGTGCCGTAACTTAATTATTTATTTAACGAAAACAAAAGTCACAGCACAGTTTTTTTTTACATATTCTAGGTTATGTATGTAAACGTCATCCGTCATTTCTGCAACCTGTCATGGTTGGCTGTGAATGGTGGTTTTGATGACAAACGTCAAACATTTTCAGTTTTTATTTAGTGCCTAAAAAATATTAGTTATTATGAAAAAAAAAACATTATTTATTGTATACAGGGGTTCATTACCCAGGTTATCTAAAACGTATATGTTATAGCCGGAGTCCTATACAAAAACGAAACGCTCCTTTAGTTCCCCGTGACTTTGATTCTCATAGTCCTCTCCATGTGTCAAACTGCTATGATAACCTCATTTCTGCTATAACAGCCAGTGCGGACTCATGCTTTCCTGTTAAAAACTCAGCACGTGGACAAATTCCGCCTCCACCATGGTGGGATCAGGAATGCACAACAGCAATAAGGGAAAGGGATGATGCTGAAATGGTGTACAATGAGGCGATGGTTAGCGATGACCTTATAGCATTCAACAGGGTCTTCGCTAGATCCAGACGATTGCTGCGAAGGAAGAAACGTGCCGGTTGGGCTGACTTTTGCGGTTCGCTGTCCCCCTCCACTCCTATATCAGTTGTATGGAAGCGGATCAATCGTTTTAAATGAGGATGTTGTTGGCACCTCTAACATTTTATTAATATATTTTTTGTGTTGCAACACTGTGTGTAGTGTCACTGTCAAATAAGTCCGTAAAAATATAGCACTTTGATTATCTCTATGAACAACACGTTTCTTTTATTCACTGAACCATTTTCTCAAATTTATCAGTCTACAATCCAAAAAATACAAACTTTAACATGGTCCTTCGAGCCTAGAAAGGTTTCCGTGAATATGCAATAATTTAGTCGTGTTTAGTTCTGTGTCGTGCAGATGTTGTTGTGCAGTATTTCGCAACAGAAAAGCGTCGATGCCAACCTCTACAGCCGCCGATCGATTGAGTAATCCAATATAAATAATTTGCTTATCAACAAGATTACAAGTGGCAGGACTTACAAGGCAACTTACAAGTCAAAGCCGTACCGGAAACTGCCATCATCGCTACTCGGTAAATACAAGCTCGGTGCTTTCAAGAAAATCTAGAACGTACGAAGACATTCCCGCTACGTAAAAGTAAAAAAGTAAAAATTCATTTATTTTCCACACTAATCTAAACACACTATAGTTACATAAAATAAATGGAGTGGACTGGAGCCTAAACTAGGGCAGCCCTGTATTTCAGGACTCCAGGTCTTCCTCCCGCGGCGAGTAAGTTGGTACCAATTACAAATTACAACTAGAGGTGTAGTTAATTAATAATAATTATATTGTTTGTGTTTGGGTGAGTGGGTGTATGTGTTGTGAGTGTGTTCGTGCGTGTATGTTTTGTGTGTGTGTGTGTGTGTTGTGTGAGAGTACGGTTGCGCTCATCTGTGTTTGTGGGAGTATCTATATAAATGTATGCGTGGTTATGGATAAGTGAGCTTTGATTGCTCTTGATTTACTGCAGACAGAACAGAGAAGTTATTTAGAAATTATAAGTAAGGATTCCTTAAGTAAGTAATTAAAATTTAAGTTTAAGTAAGTAATTAAAATTCAGAAGATATTTTTGTATAATAGATTTACATTCATGCGTGAGTATTGGGAATATATTTAAAAAAGAGTTGAGTTTATTATATAGATAAGGAGCAAGGAAGCATGAGTGTCTCGTAAAGATTGCCGTGTTGTGTTTAGTTGCCTTGCATATTCTGTTATTTCTACGTGCAGGATATGTTGGCTTAGAATCGTAAGTTAGTTCTTTATGCTTGCGAAGTGTGGTGTGAAGGATGAATAGTTGCCTCACTGTCAAGACATTGCAGTCCTTATATAGGCTTATAGTGGGATAACGAAAGGGTTTTCTGAGCATTACTTTGAGTAATGACCTTTGTGCGCGTTCAACTTTTATGATTTTTGTCTTGCAGGTCCCACCCCATACCGGAATACAATAACCCAAGATTGATTGAACCAAGGCAAAGTAAACCGTTTTTAACATTTTCAATTTGAGTACATTTCTGAGTTTTCTAAAAATCCATATCATTTTACGCGTACGTGCAGACAGAATATCTAGTTGTGCATGCCATGAAAGGGTATCATCTATTTGAGTGCCGAGATATCAATTGAATATTGGTGGTTTTTACTATTGGTGCGCAGGAGCATGTTAATGACTGGGTATTATTACAAATATGTGCTTTTAAAGTGAAGTTATTTGGTTGTGTTGTTTTATTCATCAAAAATGTTATATATTTGTTTTATTGACATTTAATGTTAGTAGATTTTAATTTAACCACAGGGATGCCTGATGAAGTCCTTTTTCGGCAAGGTACCGTGCCTCAGCCCAGGAATCTCCCTGAAATATGAGTTCATATTGGCAAAGTTCGTTGATATACAGGGTTATTGGTAAAACACCAGCAACCTCTTAAGGGGTTATTGTACTCATCATTATAAACAACTTTTACTATGGACCAAACCAATAATCGCGAAAAAAAAAACAGATTTGCCCTATATTTATATTCGCATAACACGTCAAAACGCAGGGAACAGCTGATACTTTTCGCGATTTCAGGTTTGGTCCATAGTAAAAGTTGTTTATAATGATGAGCACAATGACCCCTTAAGAGTTTGCTGGTGTTTTACCAATAACCCTGTATATCAGGAAAAACCCTGGGCCAAGAACGCTTCCCTGGGGAACTCCACAGGTGATGGGGAGGGGGCAGCTAATGTAGTCGCCTATTTTCACAGATTGGTACCTGTTCGTGAGAAAATCTTTCACGAGTTGCAGAGGTAAGCCGCGTATGCCGATCGCTTCAAGTTTCGTCAGAAGTAGGTTAATTGAAATAGTATCGAAGGCCTTGGCTAGATCCAGAAAAACTCCGACACATTTCCGACCCTGGTCCAAGTTACTTGCTACAAAATTTGTAAGCTGTATCGCCGCATCTTCTGCAGATTTGTTAGGTTGGAAACCATATTGAGAATCTGATATAATATGTTCTTGTTTTAGAAAACTCAAGCTTTTCAAATATTTTGGACATTGCAGGCAAGACCGAAATCGGACGATAGTTCTCGACACTGCTCCTAGACCCACTTTTATGAATAGGATGAATTAGTGAATGCTTGAAGCAGTTTGGAAAAATATCTTTGTTTATACATAGGTTGAAAATATGAGTCAGTGAGGGGCTTATTACATTTTTTATGCGTTTTAGGAATGTGGTAGGTATGCCATCATATCCAGTAGCGGAGTCATTTTTAAGATTTTGAATTAATGACTCGACTTCGGTATTATCTGTTTCCAGCAGTACGATTGATTTTAAGTTACGATCTGTTTTAATATTACATTTTATTTTAGATATATCGACGGATTTAGTGATAGTGTCTACAAGTGTTTGACCAGTGCTTACTAAGTACTGATTTATCTTATCTACGGATTGCTGGGCTTCGTGTGGTTTAGTACTTAATAATAATTCTTCCGCTGGATTTTAGTTTTTAGTAGTGTTGGTGATTTTTCGTATCATTTCCCAAGTTTGTTTTGGATTCTTACAGTTTTCAATCGTCGAGGTTTTATATTTCTCTCTAACCTTATTTAGAACATCATTACAAAAGTTCCTATACCTATAATAGGAGATCTTTAGAACTTCATCTGAAGGAGAAGCCTTCAGTTTTTTGTGTAGGGCGTCGCGGTGGGTGATGCATCTGAGTAAACCGGTAATCCATGGCTTAAGTATTTTCTTCCTATTAGGAACTTTACGAACTGTAGTGTTTATATCTAAAGCGTCTTTGACGTACTTTATCAAAATGTTAATTCCATTATTTGGATCATCTATATCAAGAATACTCGATAAATCAGTATTCATAAGTGTATTCACCGCGTTATCATAGTTAATAATTTGTCTGTATTTTGGGCCTTTGTCTTGTTTTGGTTGTGTTAAATTAAGTAAGACGGGTAAATGATCAGTGATGTTAGTTTTAATTACCAATGTTTGAGCTGTACGATTTGTTTTAAGAATAATATGATCTAAGCAGTTAGACTCGCGTGTAGGTAAAAGGTGAGCAGGCAGAAAGCCGTTTTCAGCTAAAAGATTGAGGTACTGTTCGCTTTTCCGATCGTCGTTGAGGGGTTTGATGTCAATGTTGATATCACCAAGAACAGCAACTGTATGAGACTCTCGGATTGATCGTAAGTTTGTTTCAAGAGATGTAAGAAAGGGGTCTATAGCATGGTTAGATGGCGACCTATAAACACAGAGAATGGCAATATCTTTACTTTTTATAAGTAGACAGCTAGCGTCAACGAGTACTGGTTCTTCCACAGTATGGCATAAATCCATGTGAATGTATATAACGACGCCATCACTTTTATTATGGTTAGTAGTGGAGTAGTAAAGTCAGTAATTATCTATTTGTGGTAGAGGCCTATATTCCGATATCCAGCATTCCGTAAAAACCAAAATGTCACATTGGGTGTCTATGCGTTTTAGTAATACAAGAAAGTGATCTAAGTTCCGATAGAAATTATCTATTTGTGGTAGAGGCCTATATTCCGATGTCCAGCATTCCGTAAAAACCAAAATGTCACATTGGGTGTCTATGCGTTTTAGTAATACAAGAAAGTGATCTAAGTTCCGATAGATACTTCTGATATTGTGTGTTATCAATTTTAGGTTACTGCCCGAGGTGTTTAGTAAGTGAGTACAGTCATTAGGCTCCACTATTGCTGATTCTGAAACGGTTGTACTGTCTAAATCATTTTGTATTTTAGGGATACTGTTGTTGTTATCCGTTGTGAATGTGATGGCCTATAGCTAGTGGTATATCTGAGTGAAACAATTGGGTACAATATCTAAATAGATAAATAAAATTACATACAGACAATACAGCCCCGCAGAAATTACTGCGATAAAATCCAGTATACATTATCTGGGTATGTGTAGTTATGTGCGTATGATATTTGTTAAGGTTACTTAGGTTATACTCGTAGTATTTGTATTGTGTGAGCAGTGTTGTATGCAGAACAAAGGTGAGTAATATTGTTAGAATTGTGTGTGTGAGCGAGATAGGATGTGTGAAATGTGTACAATTGTGTTGAGTATGTGCGGTATAAGTAAGTTAAGAATATAAAACTAAGTAGTAAACAAAACAATATAGAAAAAAAGACTGAGCAAAATAACCTGAAGCAGTGCGTGTAAACCTGCAGGCCATTAAGTCATTTAGTTAACATCAGTTTATTTAGATCCTCTTCATTAGATAATCTGATTGCTTTGGCACCTTCTTCCTTGCGTAAGTATACGAAGCCATGAGCGGTCCAACAGTACTTATAGTTGTTATCGTTGGAGTACGTGCGAGCCCTTGCAAAAATTCTCTTAATTTCCGCGGTTAGGCTTTCCGATATGTAGATGGGTTCACTGGGACCGTCAATTTTGGCGTGTGTAGTTGACAGATAAGTTTTTGACTCCTGTTTTAATTTTTTCACGGTGTCTAACAAAGCTTCCTTTTTTATTACCGTGGAAAACTCGACGACTATGGGCATTTTAGACGATGACTTCGAGTTATAGCGAAATACGTCCTTGACGTCAGTATCTTGAATGTCAACGTTGATAGACGTTCCAATACATTTCATTATTTTGATTAAATCTTCTGTTTTTCTTAATCGCGCTTAGGAACATTCCGTATCTCAACACAAGACTTTCGAGCGACACGTTCCAGATTTTCAACCCTGTTCTCCAATACGTTAATATATTCCATTTGTTTTTTCCTTTCATTCTCACTGTATTCCAATTTATCCAGAACTTCATCATACTTCAGGGACATAAATTCCTACGTATCTCCTGCTACGTATGCTACGTATCTCCGCCGCTTGCCGCCAGAGGCGCCTCTTTATTCGCCGCAGTCAGTAGCCATCTTGGTAAAATTGGTAAGTCTACGGAGTTCTAGCCACTCACCGCCAGAGGCTTCCGTTGTGCTCATCAAGCTGCAACCAATAATCGTCGCAACCCAATCGCCCAACGAGAAGTTCTGCTGCGTGCCACTAGCCGCTTGGGGGCGTTTATGTGCTTCCACCCAGTTTTTTCTACTGCGTTAGCTGTTTATTGCGTCGCCATTTTGTTTTTTTCTTTGATTAAGTCGCGCACGCTAGCATTAAAATTAAAACTAGAGGACTTTTAAGTTGTTTCTGCATAGTTATAAAATTGTATTAGCTTATAGTGTACCAAAATGTCAGATTCCGATTGTGATAATCGTGACGAAAAGTTGGCGTTGATAAGGAAGCGTGCTGCCGTGAAGAGCGTCCCATCAAAGTACTTCAACCTATTCAAAGAACAAAAGGCAGACTGTGATCATCAAGCCCTTCTTGTGAAAGAGGAACGCTTGAGATCTGCATTTGATAAATTCGAAAACTTAAACTTAGAAATTTGTGCAATTTATCCTTCAGTTTATTATTCCTTCCAGCCGACGATTATGAGGCCGTCGAATCAATTTTTTTAGATACTCGAACAGTTATAAAATCCCTTCTTAACAGTACTTCGCCATCACCGCAGCAGCATCCGCATTTAAAACAATTAACTAAATTGCTTCAAGTCAATGTACCAATATTTACAGGTAAGTACTCCGAGTACAAATCCTTTATACGATTACACTGGTCTGCAATGGTTTTCCTCTTTGAAATCTGAGTAACGTGTTCTAGTTTCAGATGTGCTGATTACGAGAAAAATAATAAAAAAAATCCATTACGTCAGGATTTTTTGATATTGAATATTTAAGATTTTGCTGAAAAATGTCGGAGCGCCTACATTTAAAAATTTATAAAACGTCATTAAATTACTTCAGCTTAATTTTTATTGCATTTAATTAGTGTAAGGGGACATAGAAATTAATCGAAATCAGTAATTTGTTAATTACTACATAATGAGTATAAGTAATTCGCATTAACCATGTCGAAAACGGTTCATTTTGGCTTAATTTAGTAATAAGCTTATTAATACATAATGATTAGGTATTATTACCTAATAGTTATGAATATTTAGAAAAGGGTGTAATAAAGATAAACCAAAGGGTTTTTATATACTCGTAAGTACCTGCACTGATTTAGAAAATTAACAGTTGAAGTGCGCATCTTGCAACATAAACTTTAAAATGTCATCGCGAAGTTGTTTAAATTCTCCGAATGGTTTTTGTTATATTTGCGGGAAATTTATGGTTATAAAACAACGAAACAGCATTACAGACTTTGTGAAAAATATTTACAAAAGTTATTTTGGATACGATTTAAGTAACCAAGACAAAACTTGGACACCTCATAAAATTTGTACGACTTGTTTATTAGAACTTCGCAAGTGGTCAAAAAGACCGAAAAATAGCTTCAAAGTCGTTTCGCCTACGCTATGGAGAGAGAGCCTAAAGACCATGTTAAAGATTGCTACTTTTGTTGTTGTGACATAACTGGATACAATTCTAAAAATAAAAGGGACATAAACTATCCAAACGTGTCATCAGTTACGCCTGCAATTTTCGGCGATTTAAACATGGTGCAGCCCCCGTTTTCAGCTACACAAATTGAAGATTCTGACTGTGATACAGATGAACAGGATGTATACCAATCTTATCCTGAATTTCACGTAGATTCTAACGAATGTAAGCTCTTTTCACAGGCACATTTAAACGACTTGACAAGAGATTAATGATATCGAGTTGTAAGCATGGCAGTCATTTAAAGAAAATGGGTAAAAGACTTTTTGGGGAACAATAAAAGCTCCGACTATAAAGAAATAGTGGCCAAAATGATTACACATTTTGGTGTAATGGGTTGTAATATGAGCATTAAACTTCATTTCTTAAATTCGCACATTGATTACTTCCTAGAAAATCTAGGAGCCGTTAGCGAAGAACAAGGCGAAAGATTTCACCAAGATTTGAAAAAGCTTGAAGTTCGGTATCAAGGAAGATGGAATACTAGCATGATGGCGGACTATTGTTGGTTATTGAAGTGCGACGATCCAAACCAGAAACGAGATGGCTAAAAAAAAACCCAGAGTCGACAAACTCTTCATATGTGCGGTCTGATTGGGTTTATTGTGTACATTAAAAAAATGTTTTTATCTACCCTATAAACTATGGGATTTAGTGTTTTTTTTTCGTTCATTAGTCATACCTACAAATCCTTATGAATAAACAATTATATTTAATAAAATATCGTTGATATGCAGCTACTATTTTATCTGAATCTGTTAGCCTTGTTTTTGTTCAAGCTAGAAAGAGATAAAGTATTTGTTTGCTACCTGCGCCTGGCGGGCGGCGGCGGCGGCGCAGCTGTGGCCGGCCCCGAAACAATAGGATTTTGCGCTCGCGCTCGCTTTGTAGTAATACTGTTTCTACCTGGTTCTAACACAAACACTGTTAGACGACGCAGTCCTTCGTTTGCAATCGTCGTGATCTGTGCTTTTTGTAATCATCCGTGAATTCTTTTACTTTGACTTTCGCTTTTTCTATACTGGACTCCGATTTTCCTTCCCGATTCTATACTGTGGCGTGTTATACTGGACTGAAGAGTTTCTTTGTGATTAAACAATATTTAAAATGTCTGCAAATAACCGTTGTGTGACGTGTGACCGTTCTGTTCTACGAAGGAGGCACCATGTTTTGTCTCTCGAGTTTTTGGAATCACACCGAGATTTCGTCGACTACATGTTTGGCACTTTGCAACAGCAACAAGAAGTAAGTACTTAGTTTTGGCACTCCGGTTTCGTTTCTATGTACTACACTTTTAAATACCTACATATTTTGTAGAAATCCAGTAGATAGTTTGTTGTTTTAACAGCCAACTATCTACTGGATCGTGTTAAAATCCCATGATTGATGAGATTTTAACACGATATATTAATATTAAGTGATAACAGCAGCTTAAAAGTAGGTACTGAAACGTTTGTCCCGTTTTAGAGCTCGGCTTTAAGGTGTTAAGGTGTTATCCTTGATACAATAATGGAGTGTTTCAGTAAATCAATTAAAAATAACGATCACGATCACTTTGTTATCATTAATTAAATACCTAGGTATATACCTATAAATAAACACGTTAAAGAGCGCATACGCGATAGATGTCTCACTCTAACCCTCGTTATCAACAACAATTCTAGATGAATGGTTACAATTATTTTTGTTTTTCGTTCATTTCAGATTGTATTTGACGGATCCAGATTAATATGTCATCCATGCTGGCAGCGTATTGACTACGGCTTAAGGCATCCGCCTGCACCACAGGCGCCACCAATAGAAACGTTTCCTGTATCAGGTTTGACGCGCGCGGCAAACACATCAAGACGATGTATGATTGACAATTGTCATAACATAGAACTTCGTTCTTTGTCCGATACAATCAAGGCGTATCTATTGAGTTACTATCAATTCTACATACCACCCCTCGCCCGCATTTGTCAACACCATTTGAGGAACATGGTTTGGGAGGATTTTTCGGAACATGTCACCCAGCGGCAAGATAGTTTTAGGGGCGAGAACATACATGATATTATAGAGATATATACACAACTTCTCGAAAAAAAGTTCAGCTCGATTTTGAAAACCTAGATGAATTGAGCCCGGATACCCTTCACTTTTGGACTGGCGTAAGTCACCAGCAATTCAACACCATATTTAATGAAACACCTTCTTTACACGAATATTCGAATGGAAAATCGATGTTGGGTATCTATTTATGTAAACTGAGAAGCGGTGAACCTAACCGAAGACTTACGTCAGTTTTTGGCTTACCTAGGTCAACTATACAATTTAAAATAAAACAAGCTAGAGTATGTCTCGAAAATGACTTTCTCCCACGACACCTCGGATTCGACCATATCACTCGAGACGAAGTTATAGCGAGAAACAGGATTTTGCCAAATAATATTTTTGGAACCCAAGACAAAACGAGAGCAATAATTATTTTAGACGGTACATACCTATTCGTCCAAAAAAGCTCAAACTTCTTGTTTCAGCGCATGAGCTACAGTCTACATAAATACGCCAATCTCATAAAGCCATTTATGATTGTATGTGGAGATGGCTACATTTTAGAAATCACTGGACCCTACGATGCTAGAACGTCAGATGCTAAAATATTACGACATATATTAGATAATCACACTAACGACATGGAAGAGGCTCCAATACGGTGGTTTCTTGAAACTGATGACGTGATGATTTTAGATAGAGGATTTCGGGATGCATTGCCATATGCCGAAGAATGTGGATTTACGGTTTGTACGCCACAGTCACTAGGTAGACACGAAACACAACTGTCCACTGAAGCTGCAAATAAATCACGATTAGTAACATTGGTCAGATGGGTGCTAGAAACCACCAACGGAAAAATGAAGAGGGACTTTAAGATATTCCGACATAGATATTTTAATAATACTTTGCCCAATGCAATAGTAGATTTTCGAATAGCTGCAGCTCTAATCAACGCAACCCAAGAGAGTTACGGCGACAGTCGCCTGACGGAAAGCTTTTCAGAAATGATAGAAAGAAATATGAATAGGCCAAACCTACTAGCTGATTACGTTGATCAACACCGTCTAAACGCACAAAGGAACATTACATTTCAGAGGATGGGGGCAACATTACAAGACGTAGCAGATTTCCCAAGAATGACTTACGATGAGCTGCTTATTTTCGCTATCGGAACGTACCACGTGAAGCTGGCAAAATCCTACTGCTACGAACACGTCAGAGAAACCGGCGTGTATTCTATTGAATTCTATAGGCATCCCGAGAGAGTGCCCCTTAATGACGAAGAAGATAATAACACGTTAGTACGGTGCCGAATTAAATCGAGACACGTTCAAACTCGAACTTATTATTGCTATGTACTATACAACCGCCGCGCAATCACAGATTATTGCTGTAGCTGCATACATGGCCGCCGCACATTAGGCAGTTGTGCCCACATTATTTCCATAATATATTATCTTGCCTGGGCCAGACATGAAGGCGACTTAATGCAACCTGCAGGATTTTTAGATACAGTGTGTTTAGACATAGACAATATTTAATGTAATTACATCAAAATAAAATATTTGAAATATGTTTTTTTTTTACTACCTCTGCATGCACACATACTGCAGGAAAACGAAACAATAGAATAAACAAAAATTACACAAGTTACAACATCAATCCAAAATCCTTTTTATATTTTATATGATGTGATATAACTCCTAAACCCCACGCATTTCCGGCTTGTCCCTTTGGTACTATCAAATGACCATTATACCTATCCCGTTGGTAAACATTTCATTGATGTCGATTCTGGGTTTTTAGTGTATGGATTTTTAGCCATCTCTTTTAAGCGGAAATCGCACAACCGAAGCTTCCAGAAAAAAAGGACCAGGTTCCACAAATAAAATTTACATGTAATTTAGACTAGTAATAAGTTGTTATTATATATTAGTAGATTTTTAAGTTAAAAGTAATGTACTTTTTTAAATATAATTCTTTTTATCTGACAACTTGTGTTTTTTCCTATTTTCTATCTGTACCTTTTTAGAAAAATCTGGAGGTGATGGAAAAAAACTAAGTACATATTCGTAATTAACGCACCAAAATACCCTAGAATCAGCTATCAAATTCCCGAGAGGAAGTTATGACCCTCATTTTGCAGGCCTGTGTTATTTGACGCATTAATTCATCGCAATCTCAGTTTAGAAGCGGGTATTCAAAAGTTGTTTTATCTTCGTAATTTTCTGCAAGGTGATTCTCTCGACCTCGTCAAAAATCTAACTTTAGTAACTGAAAGCTATCTATAGCGAGGCTAGAATTATATTGCAGGATCGCTATGACAATGAATATAAAATAACTTGCGATCACATTAACTGTCTGCTGGACATAACGCCTATAGTCAAGTCAACGGCACATAATATTAGGTTATTTGTATCCACTGCAAAACAGCAGCTAGCTGCTCTAAAAAAAAAAAAACATGATATTACCTTACCCCATGGGATCCAATTATACTTTGTATACTGACACGAAAGCTAGATATGTATTGCAGTAAATAATACCAATTTATTAGGGAAAAACAACCTAAAGTTTGTGACTTCATCGGATTTTTAGAGAAACGAGCACTTGTACTTGAGTTTCGCTCGCCAGTCGCCAGTCGCTGAGCCAGTTCAACGAATCTCATTCAGAAACACATTGGAAAGCAGCTAAGCGTGTGTTGCGCTAACTCAAAGGTACTAAAGATTATTATTTAAACTTTCCAAGTAATTCATGCAAAAAATGTCTAATGAACAATGCCTCTTTACAGGCATCTGATAAGGCCACATATTCAGCCTCCGTGCTAGCTAGAGAGAGCTACTGTTTTTTGCTTTTTACTCTCCCATTATATTGTGCTACTAACAAGTTTGAAAATAAAACCAGTGTAAGATTTACGATCGTTTTCGTCACCTGCCCAATCTGCATCTACATATGCAGTGACATTCAGCTCACTATTCTGAAAATTTAAATAATAATCTTTTTATCAAATCTTTTAAAGCAATTGTTTTTCATAAAATACTCATATTCATCTGTCATTGCTTCTTTCCACTGACCTGCATCTGGACCATTCAGTGCCTCCTGCACTGTCTCCGGATCTTCATCAAGACTGCTTAATCTATATACAAGATTTGCAGACTCATTCAACATCATTAAATCTTCATAGTCTGATGACGCAAGCGCGTCTTCTATTGATGATTCTCCTGGAATGTAAATTGAATCGAAAGTACCATTTTCATTAGAACTGTCCTCACTCTCAGAGTCACCCACTGTGATAATACTTGTCGCTCTTGTATGCCTCTTTGTTATAAGATCATCAGATTGTGTAAGACTCACAGTAGATGTCTCAGAGTGCTCAGGACACTCATCAGTTCCTGATATCTCATGGGAATCAGACTTTACATTAGCCTCTGCATTTTGCCCAACACTTGAACTAGTGAGATTTAATGAGCTCATGCTTTTATAAATATCATCATATGACCTATCTGCTATGAATCTATTTTCTAAGAATTTGACATCTCTTGCCTTGATACACTTAAAAGAATCAGGCTCCACAAGCCTGTATCCTTTCGTATCTTCGCAATAGCCTACAATTATGTACCGTTTACATTTGGAATCCAGTTTCTTTCATTATGAGAACCAGCATATGCAATGCAGCCAAATATATCCCAATAATTAAGATTCACCTTTTTATTGGTCCACTTCTCCTCTGGAACTAATCTAGTGACAGCTTTGGTTGGTGTTTTGTTTTTCAGGTAGAGTGTAGTGTTGTCCGCTTCTGCCCAGAATTTATTGTCAAGCTTAGCATCTCGCAGCATGCATCTCGCTTTCTCCAGGATGGTCCTGTTTGCACGCTCAGCCACTCCATTTTGCTGGGGCGAGTGTGGGACCGTGGTTAGATGTTTGATGCCATTATTCTTCAATAAAGTCTGTTATTTGAAATTAAGAAATTCACCACCATCGTCACTAGGGAGAACCTTTATTCTTTGATTGGTTTCATTTTCAACCATAGCCTTAAAATGTTTGAATTGCTCGAACACTTCAGCTTTTGTTCGTAGAAAATACACAAATGTTTTCCCAGTGTAGTAATCGATGAAACAAAGAAAATACTTAGCACCACTAAAAGATGCAACAGGTAAAGGACCACACAGGTCTGTATGTACCAAACCTAAAACTTCAGAAGCTCTTATTTAACAAAGATAAGGACCTCTCTGGGATTCAAGAGTAATTTCAAACACTACCGTCAGCACAAGACCAAAACTACTGCAATGCAAAAGAAAATTGAATGTTTTTATAACAGAGATGATGTACGCCGCACCACTGCAGGCAAAAAATGATATAGGACCTCCAAAAAAGTAACACGCCGAAAGAGATACTTGCTAGACAAACTAAGTGTACTTCATCGAAAATTTATCGTAGAAGAGGCCCAAATAAGTTTCAATACTTTCAAAAAGTACTGCCCGTTCTACGTACATTCTCCAAAAATCAACGATTGCGAGAGTTGCGTGCGCAAAAATCATTTTAATATGCAATTTCTGGTTGATGAACTGGAATCTCTTAATATACTAATAAGAAAGACATGACTGTTTTAATTTTCTTTTTTTATGAAGAGTTATTAAGAAACAATAAGTATTAATATTATGTTACCGTTATACTTAAAAGATAATGCATGTGGGGTTCCATAAAAAAAATGCAAGTTTCTGATAAATATGTAACATGTCATATAATATAACATGTTCCTAGGTACTTTATAAGATTGTTCTATTTTTTGTGATTTTACTAAACACCGTTGATGTCAATGTGTGTAGCTTATTTTCTAAGTTTAAAACATAATATCTACAATGAATGTTATTTAGTGCCTTTTTTTCCAAAAAGAGGTTTGATAAAAATATCACACCAAATATCTTGTTCCTACACTTACCGACATAAATCATAGTTATTGTTTTCCTGATAATGTTTTCTTCATATGGTAAGTGGTCAAATTGTCATGGCTGTGATAATTACAAACTATACTTAAACTTCCGTCGTAAGAAAGAAGGCCGTAACTGACAATGTTGTCAAAAATGAATTATTAACATATTCGGAATCAAGATGCTATCTTATGGTCTAACACACAAAGCTGTAACTCGTATTAGATTACAGATATCATAAGGATTTTAGCCTTGACTATGACATAAATTCTGGTTTTTGTATCTGAAAAGCCTTAATTACACAATAACGGCCTTTTGTGTTAGTATTTTCATTTTATTTATTTCATATGGCTAGTCTGGAAGCCCGCAATTACAATAAAAAATTGCAATAAAAAGCCCTAATTTCACAATAGGGCTTTTCAAATAAGAATTTTGAAGGGACACGCGTGCGGGAGTCGGCGCGGGGAGATTATTTCGAATCCGCGTCGCTCAGTTGCTAGCTAAGAGGTCAGGTCAGTCAGTAATGACGGTGTGCCGATCAAGTAAATACGGTTGAAACGAGTGCTGCTAATTTAAATTCTATTTTTTCGTAAAAACCAAACTAGTGATAAAGAAAAATATACTGTGGTGTGTCTGTCAAAACTACTTGAGTGACAGTGAAATCAGAACTAAAAAATAATAAGTGGTAATTAAGTTATTCACAAAAACAATTCAAAAAATTTGAATAACGAACTATTGAGAAAAAACACAGTGTCGCGTAATTGGAAAGGACCGTGTTCTGTTTCGATTTGTGTCTCAGCGTGTCACCGCGACGGACGACCGCAGCGGTAAGCTCCGCCCACCTAACACTGTGTCGCACAGTGAACGGCTGCTGGAAAGGATCGCGTTCTGTGTCGATCTGTGCCGATCCTTATCTATAGTTCGACCGTCATTTAATTTGCCTCTGCGAAGTGGTTGTCGGCTATCAATAAGATAATAAACGAAGATATTAGTAATTATTTATACTGTTTGGAATTCTAATATCGGTCTATCATAATGAACTTCCTTGAGAATATTACTTTCCGTCGTACACGCAGACAATCAGAACCAAGCAACGAGGATAGTGATATTATATCACAAACATTGAATTCTACCTCAAATAGTATGCCGAATATATCAGAAGATGATTACAACCAAATAAAAATATTATAGGCGAAATTGATACTTTAAAGGCACAATTAAATAGTGCACATCATGAGATTGAGTTATTAACATTGGAAAATAATAATTTAAAGTTATGTAATGAAGAACTATTGAAGAAAAATAATCTTTTTCAAGAAATCGTCTGTAGTCCAGTAAAACAGAAACAAAGAACACCAATAAAAAAATCATCGAATATTAAAACAAAATCCAAACAAACGCAGACAATAAATATAACGAAGGCGATCGTCGAGGAAGATATTACTACTTTAAATGACTGTATGAAAATGAATGTCGCCGACAATGTATGCACTTCAGGCGAAATACATCCTACATTGCAGTCGCAGACAACAAATACTGGCAAAAAAACATCCCAGGCCTTACGGACTACGCCCACGTCGGAGCCATCAACTAAACATAATTTAATTAATTAATTGGATTCTCTAATCGCGCCTTCTTACCGCGCGGACGTATCTTGCTTAGCTTATTATGATACTATTAATTAATTATAAATATATTTGTTAGAAATAATTGCGTCGTCAGTGATATAAGTGTGTCACGAGTGAGCATTACGAGGTTACTTGCGTTGTGTAAGAATGAGCTAAAGTATTTTTAAAGATATATAGTGTTTCTGTGTTAGATATGTCTAACACTGGATCTAGCCCGTTTGGCCGTAGCCAGCTAGTGACGCGAAGTCCTCCGACGACACCAACTCAAGATTTCCAGCCTGTAGACCCAAAGCCACAACCTCCCTTGGAACATGAGCTACCAGCCGAAGTTATTTCTACGCCGGAGGTACAGAAATGGATGGGGTCCATAGAAAAAATCCTAAATGAAGTATGCAGTTTAGTTGCTGAGGGAAAAATGAACGCAGACCAAAAGGTACGTGTAGCCAATCTTTGCCGTAGTGTCTCACATGGCGCATCTCAGATGGCTGTCTTATATCAAGCCTTAAAGCAAAAAACGATTCAAGCCCATAGTGCCGTTCAGCACTTACAGCAACAACAGAACATCGCGAACTCTCTCCTACAGTTCAAAGAGGTAGTTGAAGGCATTTCAAAGCCGACAGAACCCGCTTCGTACGCTAATATGGTCAAAAAAGGCTCGGATAATTTTGTGCGCCCAGCAAATTTAAGCTCAGTTGCCATATATCCCAGCGACAAAACCAAATCTAGTGACGATACCAAGTCTCTCGTACAGAAAATTATTTCGCCCGGGGAACTTAAACTACATGTCCGTGGCCTTAAGAAAGTAAAAAATGGAGGTGTTCTTATCAGTACCGACTCCAAAGAGGACATTCAAAAGCTCAGAAGCTTAGAAAAACTCGTCTCTTCGGGCCTTAAGATTGAAGAACCATCAAAGCGGCGCCCAAGAATCACTGTTATTGGAATCCCGGTAGCCCTGACTGATAAGGAGGTTTTGGATTGCATCTACGAGCAAAACCTCTCAGATAAGTTGACCAATACAACTCGTGAGTCGTTTGAATAACAAATAAAATTGAGCCATAAATCTGGGAAAAAAGACCTCCCTAATTGCAATTTTATTCTAGAAGTGCCAGCTAGCATCAGGAAGATCCTAGTCAATCAAGGACGAATATTCATCAATTGGACGTCATGCCCAGTTCGAGATTTCACGATCGTTACTCGGTGTTTCAACTGCCAGCAGTTTGGACACGCGGCCAAGTTCTGCCGTGACACTAACCCGACGTGTAATCACTGCGTAGAGACTGGCCACACTTTTAAGGAATGCTGCACAAAGTCCAGTCCACCAAACTGTGCGACGTGCAAACGTTTTAATAGGAAAAGTGATCATAAAACTGGTGATGTAAATTGTCCTGCACGGAAATATGCCGAGGACAGCTATATCCATTCCATAGATTATGAAGGCGCCTAAGAGCGCTACCTATTAACCTATCCTTTAAGCACACTAGTAGTAGTTTTTGTTTGTTTATATTTATTAGGTGTTTATTTATCATGACTGATCAATTACTTAAGGACCTAGATCAATTTTCTGTGTCTGAAGTTATAAATTGTAATATTGATGAGTGTAAGCACCACTTTCCCTTGGGAGAGAAACCGCTGACCTTTCTCACACAAAATATTCGCAGCATAAATCGAAATATAAATGGTTTTGAAATATTGCTACAGAACCTGGGTATAAGTTGCGACATTATCGTCCTAACAGAATGTTGGTTGTCAAACCAAACCACTGTTTTACCATCTTTAGACGGATATGTTTCGCATAAAACCAACAGAAACATCAACCAGAATGATGGTTTAGTTGTATTTGTCAACAATAATTTAAGTACAACTGTAGAAGAACCTTTGCTACAAAATTGTAATTGCTTACTCATTAAAATTAATACAGATACGGTAGTTATGGCTATATACAGACCACCTTCTCAAAATGTCGCAAATTTCTTAGATTCACTAAACGTACAGTTACAAAGTCTTACAACTTTTAAACACATAATTCTAATGGGGGACATTAATATCAACATTGCTTCCGGGAAAATGGACATTCATGCACATAACTATGTTAATATCTGCTCATTCCACGGACTCTTGCCAGCTCACTACCACCCCACGCATCAAAGTGGTTCATGCTTAGATCATTTCATTATAAAAACAAATAAACCAGCCAAAACATTTGTTACTAACTCTTCGCTTACTGATCACCAAGCAGTTTTACTAATATTACAAGTTTCTTTACCAAGAAAAAATTGTTTACGCAGCTATACCAATGTCAACATGACACACCTCGAAAAAGACATACGTAATATTAATTTTGACCCAGTTTATAATTCCACCGATGCAAACTTTGCTATTAATTATTTTATAAATTCTCTTCACTCTGCAATAATAAAGCATACAGTCGCCAAAATAACGCCAAGGAAGTACAAGTGCATTAAACCTTGGATTACACCCGGACTTGTTCGATGTATTAGGCATAGAGACAAACTTCACATAAAGTTCAAACTTGAGCCTGAAAATGAAATTCTTTCCATTACTTATAAAAGATATAGAAACTTCTGCAACAACCTTCTGAAAAAAATAAAAAATGAATATGACAGAAAAGAACTGCAGAAAGCAGGCAAAAATAGTAAACTTATTTGGAAATTTATAAAAACAAATACATTTAGATCAAAACAACTTGAACCTCCACTTGACTTATTGACTATAGAGAACAACCCAATAGAATCAACAAATATAGTTAATTACTATTTTTCTAACGTAGGCAAAACCTTAGCAGAAAAGACCATACAATCTAGAGGTTCTTTCTCTCAAAACCAACCTAAATCTTTCCCCAGACTCAAATCTTTTGTCTTACTAGATACGGATGTCGATGAAGTATTAACAATCATTTCTGGATTAAAGGACGTTTGCGCGGTTGGGTGGGACGACATATCAAACAACATACTTAAACATTTCAAATACCTCCTTGCTCCGCCGCTAACTCATATTTTTCAGTTATGCTTAACTAATGGTGTATTCCCTAAGTCGCTTAAAAAAGCAGTGGTTACTCCTGTATATAAATCTGGTGACAAAAAATGTGTTAACAACTACAGACCCATTTCAGTTTTAACAGGGCTCTCCAAGATCTTAGAGAAAATCATTAATATTAGATTAATGAAATATCTAGAGGATAACAAATTGCTTTCGGATAGACAATTTGGCTTTAGGCCCAAAAAATCAACTAATCAAGCAGTACATCAAATGACGGATTATATAACAACTAATTTGGATCAGGGCATGCACTCCATTGGGATCTTCCTAGACCTCGCCAAGGCCTTTGACACAATTTCCTGTCCTTTATTATTGGGCAAGCTTGAAAGACTCGGAATAAGAGGAACAACGCTTACACTGCTTTCTGATTATTTAAGAGACCGCGAACAATGTGTAAAAATTGGTCAGTACGTCAGTTCTGAGCTTCGAAATAGTAATTACGGAATACCACAAGGTAGTATATTGGGTCCTACTTTATTCCTAGTATATATTAATGACCTGTGCAGCTTAACACTCCAAAATGGTGTCATAATGTCTTATGCAGATGACACAGCTCTATTGTTTTCAGACAAGTCTCGAGAGGAGGTGTATAAACAAGCCCAGAACGGTTTTAATATAGTGTCTAATTGGCTACATGAAAATCTCCTAACACTAAATGCAGAAAAAACTAAACACATTTTATTCACTATGAGAAATACTAACCTGCCAACTACTAACATAAACATTTATGCGCATAAGTGCGGCAAGTACGCTGACAATGCATGTAATTGTCCTACTTTAGCAAAAGCCGATCATATGAAATATCTTGGTGTGACGATTGACACAAATCTGAACTTCCGTAAACACATTGATTTATTATGCACTCGAATGCGTAAATTAATATACATTTTTAAGAATTTACGATATATAACGGACTACAAATTAATTAAACAGGTCTATTTAGCTTTGTGTCAATCCATTCTTACATATTGCATAACTTCATGGGGAGGGGCTGCAAAAACAATCCTACTACCATTAGAACGTGCGCAGAGAGCTATCCTTAAGGTAGCCACCTTTCGCCCATTTAGATTTCCCACATACGAGCTTTATACGGCATGTAAGGTTTTAACTGTGCGTCAACTATTTATATTAAAGATAGTATTACACCAGCATAGCAATCTCCCTTATACCCCCATACCTATACATAAGAGAAGAAAAGACTTAGTTTGCATAAAGCCTCAAACTAGACATACTTTTATAAATAAATTTTATGGTTTTTTAGGTCCGTTCTTATATAATAAAATCAATAAGTCTCTAAGTATATATAGTGTAAATTGTAAAAAATGTAGTGAAATGTTAAGTGAATACTTAGCGACATTAAATTACTCAGACACTGAAAAATTGCTAGAAATCATGCAATAAGTTTGTTAATGTTAAGGCAATTTTTATTTAATAATATAATTATTATGTATCAATGCTAGCTCTATGTACATTAATTTAATAGTCCAATAAAACACTCAGCGTTGTTACGTGAAGGCCTGAAACACAGGTTTGAATAAACCTACATCAGGCAGGTCGCTATTGTTTTTCATTAGGCCTTTATCCAATATATTATATAAGTTATACCTACACTAGATTTATTTTAGGCATAGTTTAATATTTGCTTAATAATTTTAATATGTAACTCTGTACTGATGTCACTTCTATGTAATTTATATGTGAACTTATGAATAAAGTATTTATTTATTTATTATTATTTATAAAATAGTTTTACTGAGTGGCGAAACATCTAATAGACTGTATAGTATGGCTGAAAAAACTTATCTAGATAATTTTGAATTCTGTCATTATCGTAAACCCAAATGTGGAATAGAACTTATCCTTGATAATATTGATGCAAAGGTCCGAGAGTTTACAGAGTGTGACTATTGTATTATTTATATTGGTGAGGAAGATTTTCGAACAACTCATAATTATATTGAACTCGTCAGTTTTATTCGTGAAAAATTATTACCACTAAATCACACAAATTTTATTATTTGTTTACCCACTTTTAAATACATGGAAAAACATAACATAATGTACAACAGTCGTATAGATACTTTTAATAACCTGCTTTATATGGATGTACAGACTTATATGCATGCGTATGTATTGGATTCTAATTTAAATCTGCCTTATACGTATAACACCTATAACCAACATAGCACACTGAATGGTAAGGGATTAAATATTATTGTATCAGACTTGGAACAATTAGTCATAAAATTATGTAGCCTAGATAAAGTGTTTTCCGATGTTGATTGTGCCCAAAATAATAATAACGACTCACTTAGTCAACCAGAACTACTATCAAATTCTCAGTTTTTTCTATAGTAGCATTAATATTCGTCATCAAAATATAGCCGGATTGATGAACAAATCGGATATCCTAACAATTAAATTGGAGGAACTTTCTAATACTGGGACTAGTATTGACGTTATATGTTTAACAGAACATTTTATTGAAACGGGTTATGAACGTCTATTACATATACCAAACTTCTGTCCGGCTGCTTTCTTCTCCAGGAATAAAAAACGTGGAGGAACTTGTATTCTGGTCAGGGCTGGTCTGCAACACAAAGAAATACCGGAGGTTGCAAAACAGTCAATATCCGGTATTTTTGAGTGTTGTGCTGTTGAGCTGATTTCCCATAAATTGATCATTGTTTGCATATATAGAGTACCCAAACACACTCACACATTATTTTATGAAAAACTAGAAAATATACTTCATAAACTATGTCGAAATCCAAACAAAAATATAATATTAGCAGGGGATTTTAATATTGATGTCATAAAAAGAAATAAAATCACTTTAGAATTTGAATATTTTCTATTACAATTTAATCTTAAACTAGCACTCCAGAAACCTACAAGATTATGCAGTAAAACATGTATAGATAATTTTGCATATAGCTACAAAAAACAATGCAAGGCTGAAATAGTCGATTTGATTTTGTCCGACCATACGGCACAAATACTCGAAGTCCCCACAAAAAGAACTTGTAAACTTAAGTGTTGGAAAAAATACAAACAGGAAATTTCTACTGAAAATTTATATAAATTTAAATCCCATCTAAAATGTTTATCTTTTACACATGTTTATAATGCCAATGATCCAAATCAATGTTACGATAGTTTTATGGAAGATTTCCTAATGCTATATAATTTATGTTTTCCTCAAAAAATAGTCACCCTAAAAAATAATAACAGAACTAAATGGATATCCCGTGGGATAAAATTATGCAGTCAAAAGCAAAGGAAGTTACTTTGGGGGTATAGACATAACCCAACATCTCATAATAGACTACTGCTAAAAAAATACTCTACCCTCTATAGAAAGATCATAAAACTAACCCAGAAAGCTCAAAATAACCACTATATTAATACCTCCCAAAGTAAATCCAAAGCTGCCTGGGAAATTATTAATAATTCAAAAATATGTTTGCCGCAAGAACAAATTATGTGTATAAATAGAGACAATTTATCTTTCACTAACCCTAATGACATTGCTAATGAATTAAATAACTATTTTATTGACATAATTGAAAATAAACCACAAACTGACAAACATCCGCCTAATTCTAAGTTTCAAAATTTGACATCACAATCATTATTTATGACTCCCGTTTCAGCATCTGACATAATTAGAATGATCGATGACTTAAAAAATACGAATACTGTTGGTTATGATGGTGTGTCTACCAAAGTAATAAAATATGTAAAACAAATCATATCGCCTCCATTGGCACATATTATCAATATTTGTATTTCTGACGGTGTTTTTCCAAATAGCCTAAAAAAAGTTATAATTAAGCCAGTATTTAAACAAAATGACAAAAGTGATCCAAAAAACTATAGACCAATTGCTAAGATTCCTATAATTTCTAAAATTTTTGAAAAAGTTATTTATAATTCGCTTCACACTTATTTTGAGAAATATAATTTATTTTGTGTGGAACAAAAAGGCTTTCGAAAGAAATGTGGAATAAATATGGCTCTATATGATTTACTTTCCACTGTCATGTCATGTGTTGATAATAAAAATCCTGTTTGTGCTATCTTCACTGACATGAGTAAAGCTTTTGACTATGTAGATCATACACTACTTATACATAAATTACATGCTTATGGTATAAGAGGTAATGTCCTCGACCTCCTAAAATCATACTTAAGCAATAGATACCAATGTACTGAAATTAGTAGATTATGTCCTAAAACTAAAATTGAAACCACTTACATATCGAAACCAAGACTCCTAAGGTATGGCGTACCTCAGGGCAGCGTGCTTGGACCGTTACTTTTCTTAATAGATATCAACGACCTCCCAAAGATGACACAGCAAAAAATGGTTCTCTTTGTCGATGACAGCACAGCCATAATAGAATGCACTAATCCCAATAATTATGAAAACGAGATAAATGACTCACTGACAAAAATAATACATTGGCTTAACTATAACAATTTAGTAATAAATTTAGATAAAACAAAAATCATGCAATTCCATCAACGTCGGGCAAATCCCACAATTAATTTGACTCATAAAAAAAAAAAAAATGAATTAGTTAATACTGCTAAGTTCTTGGGTATAATGGTAGACGATAAATTGACATGGAAACCACATATAGAACACCTATGTAACAGACTGAGTAAAGCTGCGTACGCACTCTATCAATTGTCTAAAAAGGTAAATATCAGCACGTTACTGACAGCTTATCATGGACTAGTCGCTTCAGTGCTTCGGTACGGAATTGTATTTTGGGGACAGTCAACTGACAGGGAACTTATATTTAAGATGCAAAAACGCTGTATAAGATCTATGTGTGGATTAAAGACTACTGATAGCTGTGTACCATCCTTCAAATCACTGAAAATACTAACACTACCAGCATTGTATATTTTGGAATCTGCAATATTTATAAAAAACAACCCCCACTTATTCGAAAAAATGTCTGATAATAAAAGAAAGCCAATACGTGCTCAATATTTGTCACAGTTATGTAATATAAAATGCAAGACATCTTTAATGCAAAAGAGTTTTTTTGGCATTGCGCCAAAGATCTATAATAAAATACCAGACAATATTAAAAATATGCCTCTAGTATAATTTAAAAAAGCTCTCACATTATTGCTAATTGACAAATGTTATTATAAAATTGAAGACTTTTTAAATGATAATGTTAATTAATATTGAAATTTAGTGTAAACCAACTATTTAATTCATTATGTTAATTTTATAATTGATAATTGACTATGCATGTTTCCTCTAAAAATATTTGTATGTCAAAATTGACAAGACATAGCGCACTATTTAGTTCTTAAGATCCATCTATCATAAAACCTATGTTTCACAAATAAATTGATTTGATTTGATTTGATTTGAAGAGGCCACGCGAGGTGCAGTGTGTGTTTTCGGAGACGGGACGACGCGGCAGCCGTTTTTTCTGATGAAATATTTTTGATATATTGGTAAGTATTGTTTGTTTACGTTACATTATAATGCGTGAATAAACTGAAACAAAAACTACTTGTGAAATAATATAAAATTACGTAGATAAATTCGTTGATTAGCTCATTTTTTGATCGGTCTGTTGTCTTACGTGGTTTTATATTCAAACTGAGTTTTCGGATGAACGGCGATTTACCTCACAATATCATTTAGAACTAGTTTTACTATGGGACCAAATCCAAAACAAAAAACAAACTTATCGTCAGCTACGTGCGTGTTATATCTGTGAGTGCCTCCCAGATACGTCATCACCATACATTCGGTAACTGTGAATGGATTGCGCAACCCAACTTGATGCATCCAATAAAACTAACCAGCAGATTCGGCGCGGGGCCTTTCGTTGCATACATCAGTCGTTAGGACAACCTCTTAGTACCTACTCACCTAATATTAAGAATTAATTGGGGTCCGGACCCGTGCTTCACCTAGGTTCTCCACCTGTGTGAAGCACGGGGATCATATAGGTCCCGTACTCCAACTGATGACGTTATTGTACAGTGATGCAGTAAATTGTTTTCCCTATATGATTCAAAAGATCTAAACAATAATTATTTAAGGCTTGTGTTTAAACGCCTACCAGAAAAGTACCTATTTTACTACCAAAAAATTCGAAATACTCACCAAATCGTGTCAATCAGAATGGATAAATGCTCACCAAATTGTGTTTCATAAAGTATTGTAGAAATTAACCTATTTTCTTTTTTTTTATAAGGCGTAGTCGATGGAGCCCCGCTAGGCGGGGCTCCTACTTCTAGCTGGTTTAAAAAAAAACTAACCACGAAGAGGATGGCGGCGTCTTTGAGACCCCGCCACCCCCTTCTAACCTAACCTGTCCTAGTCGGGGTGCCCCAAGCCCCGAGCTCGCTTCGCTCGCTCTTGCATCCTATCCCACCCATGCATTTGAAGCAAACTTATTTTTGGTGAGCAACTTAAACAAGATTTGGTGAGCATTTATGCATTTTGGTAGGAAAAAAGAATATAAATACAACACGTACAATTATTCTGATGAGTGTGTAATTATTTTGGAACTTAAAACGTTGTACTTTAGGCATCTCGGTATAGGGTAGGTTTATTTTATTAGAAGTTTAATAACATATTTTACTTCGTACTTAGTGTTCGGGTCTAAAAATTATTTTGGTGAGCAATTAAATTGTAGCTATTATTTAATAGGAGTGAATTTATATGTACAATAATATAATTAGTTTAATTAAAATTAATATTTTATTATATTCAATTTATATTATTTAATTACTTAAAAGTCTTTCGGGTGCACATAATAGAGTTTGAGTATTATTTACAAACCTTTGCGGTGCATAAAATTAAAGAAAAATTAATTCAACGCCTTGAGTCTTTTGTTTCTGCCGCTGTCAAGAAGTTGTAAGGAATAATTTTAGAGTTATCTCAGGAGCAAATTTTTGAGAATACAAGCTCCCAACAGCCCATTTTTATAAAAATAAAAGGTGGAATCGTACTAATCTACGATGGTCTACAATATTATAAGCACAAGACATATAAAAATGGTAACCAATTTTGGGTGTGCAGTGAGTCCAAAAAGAAGAAAGGTGTGAAATGTCTTGGTTCAGTCACTTTACAGGTACGACTTATCTTAATTAAAATGTTATCATCTAAAGCTATCTAAGTCGTATTTGATTTGTTGAAATTTTCTACTTGTTTTAGCATCTAATCTAAATCTATGCGTCACCCATCGTATAATTATTTTCTGAAATATACGTACCTATAACAAGTTACATATAGAAACTAGATTATTTTTTCTTTCTTTTCTACTTCTATATGTAAAATAATAATGTGTTGAAGTCATAGCCTTTTTCAGTTTCAGTTAAAAAAAAAACAGGGGGTGGATGTAAGGGGTGTAAAATACCTACAGTGGCAGTAGTCTGGTTCTTAGTCCAGTTGACCGAACTAGTGCAACTTTTTAGTGGCAGTAGTTGGGTTTAGAGCACCGAACTAACGATATTCTACAGTAGTATAGAGGTATGAGGAACAGAGTGTAAAGTTCACTCATACTCTATTGAAAAGGGAGGATCCTCCGACCAGACGGGTCTTGTGTCTGGTGGGCAACTGCCCGACGATTGATGTCGGGATGTTGTATATATGCTAGTTGCGCGGTAAACTCTGATTGCGTGATGCAGGATTTTGCGTGACGTCAGTCTGACGCGTAGCTGGCATGTGGTGTTGTAGATGCCGCTACATAACTCCCCCCCGGCGACCGGAGGTCGATAGTGGGCTGAGTCTTGTATCTTGCGATGCTTGCCAGGGCCAGGTGAGGTTCCAGTGAGTCGGAACCGGGTGTCGCATAGTTCGCGGTGAGTCGGAACTGTCTGCGAAGATTCCCCAGTGAGTGGGGTGGCGCTGCGTTATGCTCCAGTGCGTCGGATGTAGTACAGCGCCAAGTTGTGGCTGACTGCTGGCGTCGACCAGGAGAGGTATTAAGAGCTCTTCTTGTTGACCGGCCGAAAGTGCAGTGTGCTGTGCCAAGGTTGCTTGATGAGGCTGAGGGTGATGACCAGGTATGCATGGTCGCTGCATGCTGGTGGTCAGGATACCCGTTGAAGCCGTGGGTGCTGGCTGGCTGTGTGACTCGCCGCTCGAAAGCTTGAAGGAAGTGATGATGACGTCACGCTAATGTAGATGCACGAAGGCTGCGCTGACGTTCATGTTCGGGGTCACCAGTATAGAGGTATGAGGAACAGGGTGTAAAGTTCACTCATACTCTGTGGAAAAGGGAGGATCCTCCGACCAGACGGGTCTTGTGTCTGGTGGGCAACTGCCCGACGATTGATGTCGGGATGTTGTATATATGCTAGTTGCGCGGTAAACTCTGATTGCGCAATGCAGGATTTTGCGTGACGTCAGTCTGACGCATAGGTGGCATGTGGTGTTGTAGATGCCGCTACAGTAGCAATAGTTTAGTTAGGGGTGTGATATAAATAAAAACAGTTATTGTAAATTAGAACAAAGATAAATACATTTTTTTTTTACTCCCACTAGTCCAATCGTGTTGTCCAATGATTGGCGAACTATACATTATATATTATTTTAGGACGACAAAGAAGTAGAAAACCGAACATAGAACAAAAAATGGTGATAATAGTTGTTGTCTACCGGATCATGATAAAACAGGAGTATTTTTAGCTATAGAAAAGGCTAACGAAGAAGCTACTACTTCCAATGAACCTTTAACTAGAATTGATAAAAAGGCCGTAGAACCACTATACCGTAAAGGTCTCAATCTAGTTACCCCAGTTCCTTCTTTTTCGATCAAAAAACATATTATGAATACGAAAAGAAAATAAGGTTTTCAGTCAAGCAAAACATTGTTTAAAGATATTTGGGAGGTTGAAGTCCCCGGCAAATTTCTTCATTTGTTATCAGCCGATTATACAAATGACTCTGAACAGACGAGAATAATAGTGTTTTGTTCTAAGGAAGCACGAAAAAACACGGAGGTCATTGAAGAATATTTCTTTGATGGTACGTTTTATAGTGCTCCAAAGCTATTTTATTAATAAGTTGTATTGCATGGTGATGATAGAAGTAATAGTACTTATACAAAGACTGAACCTTTGATTTACGCTTTGATGAGCAATAAAACAGAGAAGTCATATTGTGCTCTATTTGACCTTATAATACACAGTATTAAAAACTGAAAACCCAAAAAAATACTACACGCAGATTTTGAACCAGGACCAACAAATGCTTTAAAACTTTTTTCCCAAATATTATAATAAAAATGTGTTATTTTAATTTTACAGAGAATATATGGAAGAAATCCAAAAATATAGGCAACAAAAATAAAATTTACACACGCATTGTAGGTCTATGTTCCAGCCTGCCTCTATTGCTCCATGATCGTACTGCAGAAGGATACAGTATATTTTGTCAGCGAGTATAACTTTTCAAAATGCGAAGATCCGGGAAAAACTCAAAATTTTAAACAAAAAAATATTAGTAATAATGTAAATGAATGGTGTGTATTCAACGAGACGCACCGTACAAACAACGTAGCGGAGAGTTGGAATTCCAAACACAATAAAGAGTTCAAAAAACCATTTGTTACCCTAAATAAATTGCTAACAGTGATATCGCAAAATACCGATTCTTTAGACTTACCACCAACTAAACACCGCAAAGAATACTGTGAAAAAGACCATTTTATTTTAGATTCGCAACTGCAATTAATTAATAATGAAATTTATTTGGGCCATTTTTTGGACAAAAATCGTTAAAATATTGGAATATTGGAGAATATTCTGCAATATTCTGCAATATTCTTTTCGACAGAGAATTTACGAGAATTTAAAGTTGTAAGTAAAATTGCAAAATTTTTATACATTATTTATATTGATTTCAAGGTCTAAAGTCAACTTCTTTTGTTGTTGTTTTATACTTTACTCGAAAACGGTTACTGTACGAGATTTCGGAGTGGAAATTGCTAATATTTCTTTAGTTAAGAAATATTGGTTGTGGACTTGCGGCTATCGTTGCGCGCTTGCCTTTCCTGCCAGTTTGAGTAAAATCACCCCTTATTGTGTGTGTGCCGCCACAATAAAACCGGTCCGCGCCCGCGCCGTTCCCACACTGTACTGCGACTGCGCCGCCATTTTGTTTATGCGATCAGTTACTTGTCGCCAGTCCGCCTGTGTAGCTGTGTTCAGCAGCGATTTCAGAGATAGTGCATTTTGTAATCGCCGTGTATTTTTCACAATGAAACCAAAAGGAAAAGTGTACAATTACTATAAAGAGAAATCAGAGAATGGGATAACAGTGTATATATGTGAATTTTGTGGCCAACGTTACAAAAATCGTAACGCGACTAGAATGACTAATCATTTAGTTAAAAACTGTTCTCGAGCTCCTGAAGTGTTCAAAACAATATTGATTAAAAATACACCTTTGTCAGACAACTCAGACATTACAAATTTAAGCAGATTACCTAGTGATAGTTTCGAAAATAATTCATCACTACAAGAAAGACGTCAAGAATAATCCAATGCAGAGAACATTGTCAGAGAACCACAAACCAATTTTGATCAGGTAAATAATTTATAATTAAAACTAGTACAGTGTAAACTCCTTTCAACGCCACTCAATTTAACGACAAACTCCTCAAAACGTCGGAATTACTTGACTTTGGTTGGTTTACCTTGTTGTCCATACAATGATACACTTTATGTAGCCTTTACGCCTACTCTAAATAACGACAACAGTTCGTCATTATTCAGCAATAAAACAGTACTTTCTAAGTTACCGAAATTAATAAGAATTACTGCAGCTGTTACGTTCTTTTGATTGTTATTTTGTTGTTAATATTTCAGATCCGAATATCTCATAAAGTTTGTTTTAACACAGAAATCCTAATTTTTCATTTATACCAAACGAAATTTAAGAGAATATATGAGAATTTTCTCGGAAATATTCTCGAGAATGTTGTCGCTCAGGAGAATTTACTGACAATTTAAGTTGTAGAGTAGTTTATTTTAACGTAAACTTCGTATAACGTTAAAAGGCACTCAAAACTATTACTCTAAAAATAGACCGATTCAATACTGTCATCCAATTTTTAAATTCTCGTAAATTCCCTTCCATAAGAATATTCTCGAGAACTTAACAGCAAAGTTCTCACAACGAGAATATTTTCGGGAATTTATGATCACTAAATCCAGCAGCAGCAGCATTAATAAAATTGAATAAGCACATTGTGCAACAACATTTCACGGCAATTAAAAAATTGTATGACCAGTTAGACATCCCTCGACATCCAGAACGTTTATACAATATAGATGAAAAAGGCTGTCGGCTAACCATGCACCACCAGCAAGGAACATTACATCACAATTTAGGTGAGTTTTGTTATCATGTATATAGAAAATATGTTTGATGTTATATGATCTGCACAATATTTTCTTTGATAAGCTGCGCCCCGCAGTTTCTACCGCATGTAGTTTCCCCCAAGTACTATGAATTTTTGTGGCATAAAAAGTATCCCATGTCACTCCGTAATGGTGTAGCTTTCTGGAAGTAAAAGAATTTTCGTAATTGGATCAGTATTTCCTGAGATTACCTTTTACACACACAAACTACAAACAACTTGAACTCTATGTTTTTACCTATACCTATTATAATATTACACAAAAGGTAAAATTTGTGAGTTTGTATGTAAGGGGTAATTTCCGGAAATATTCACTCGATTTCAAAAATAATTTCACTAATAGAAAGCTACACTATTGCCGAGTGCCTTACGATATGTTTTAAGGTTTATATGACTTCCACGCGGACGAAGTCGCGAGTAGAGGCTATTACTAAATATGTATCTTTGGGTATAAATGACTACTACTAAAGCTCCACGCGTGGCGTAACGGTTGGTGATTGTAAATAGTTGTAGGTAATTAGAAAACAAGAGGATTTTGAGCTCCATACTCTTTTGTCTCTTGTCCGCAGTACTGATAATTGCCTTTTATTTTTTCATCTTAAATCTTATTGTTTGAGTGTGCATGTATGACAGATCATAGCGCAGTGCATACTTAAACAGTTCGTTCTATTATTTTGTTGAATATCCACTGCTCATTTACATAATATTGTATTGATTCCATTGGTAAAAGCGTACACATTATTATTTCAGTTTCGGACATGATACGTCAGCAAATACCGCAAACTACTCTTCAAATCAAAAATAGTGTTCTAAAGGATTTAGGTGAGCATTTTATCTTTTTAGAAAATCATATTGATGAATAAATAAACAGCGATTGGATAGAAAAAAAAAAACTAGTTAAAGTTCAGAAGAATATAAATAAGAATTTGAAAACTTTTATTATTTTTCTTTTCTATATTCTTATATTTTATTGTACACATAAAATTATGACAGTTTACACACCCCTTTATTTATAAACGTTGCTTAAAGTTAAGTAGTGATTAGCGGCTGTTTAACCATACATTTTTACTGTTTAAAGGCCTCTTAACTTTAAGCAACGTTTATAAATAAACCCCTGTATGTCTATCTGTCTAGACTGTGTGTTTAATATGTCCATTCTCAAGCAAAACTTATTTTAAACAGACTTGTATTTATACACTTTTCTACTTTTCAGGCAAGAAAATATCTGCTAGGACGCTTAAGCTCTCCAGAGCAGAAAGAGATCTACAGCTGAAAATAATGGCTGCCAAAAGAAGAATAAACAAATTAAAAAATATAGTTAAAAAGCAGACAGTGGAAATAAAGGCAGCAAAAAAAATTGTTACCAATCCTGCAGTACTAGATGTACTTCAGAATTGCTCAAGCACTGCAATACTATTAATGCGGGTACAGTGGCGAGAAGACAAAAAAAAGGATAAAGGACGACGATTCTCGCTACAAGAAAAAATTGCAGCATTATCGATTTTCAAACAGAATCCAAAGGCATATAGATTTTTAAGAAAAATATTTATATTGCCCGCAAATCAGACCCTCGTCAAAGTTATACAAAAATGCAATTTTCGACCTGGGCTAAATAAAAAAATATTTTTACAACTAAAAAAGAAGGCTGAAAAAGTTAAAATTTCGGAAAGATTATGTATACTGTTATTTGACGAAGTATCATTAAAAGCACAAATAACATATAATGAAAGAAAAGATAAAATTACAGGGGTTGTAGATAATGGCCAGCAAAGGCAACCAGAAGTTGCTGACCACGCCCAAGTCTTCATGGTGCGTGGTCTAATTAAAAACTTTAAACAAGCCATTTTTTACACATTCTCAGCAAGGGCCACAAAAGGGCCGGAGTTGGCCAAACAGATAAAAAATGTAATTACTGAGGTGTAAAAAGCAGGGTTAATAGTGGTAGCATCAGTCTGTGACCAAGGGACAAACAATCGTCAGGCGATACGTTTGTTAATAAATGAGACCAGGGGGGTATACTTACGAAGAGGGGAAACTCCAAAAGAAAATATTATACTAATAAATGATAAAGAAATCATTCCCCTTTATGACCCCCCACACCTTCTCAAGGGTATGAGGAACCACTTGGTCACAAAAAACTTAACTTTTAAAAAAGGTGGCGTGACCAAAACTGCCAAATGGTCTCATTTATTGCAACTTCTTACAGAAAACCCTGGCTATAAAGGCATAAGACTGATACCAAAGCTAACTGAATACCACCTTAACCCCGAAAAATTAAACAAAATGAAGGTTAAATTTGCATCGCAGGTATTTAGTCGCACTGTAGCATCCAATATGGGATACCTAGCAGGTAATTTATAGTATTTTTTTTTTTCTTGAAATTTACTTTTATTGTACAGTAGAGACCAGTTTCCAGGAAGTTTGTTACCATGAAATGTTTACCAGGTACCCCAAATTTAACACAATTACCGAAACCTCCGATTTGCTACCCTATAAAGGTTTACAGCCATACCGTGACAATTAGATGTGTGTATGACTGAATAACATATTATTCTTTTCTTTTTTTCAGGGAAAGGCATTCTACCCGCAGAATGCAAGGAAACCGCAGATCTGTTATTATTTATGGACAACGTCTTCGACTCTGTCAATGGAAGCCTCAAATACAATACAATAATTCAATTTTGGAACCAGTACCATCAACCTTATTCTTGGGAATACTTATTGACGAAAAATTAAATTGGAAAGATCATGTGAAAAAAGTCTGCACTCGACTCGACAAATTTGTGTTTGCTCTTCGTAAACTAAGACGAATAGCCAGTAAAGAAACAGCCCTTAATGCATATCATGGCTATGTTTCGTCAGTGCTACGTTACGGCCTTGTTATATGGGGTAATTCTGTAGAAGTGAACAGTGCATTCATTGCCCAAAAAAAATGTGTCAGAGCTGTGTATGGGGCAGAATATTTGGAGCATTGTAAGCCATTATTTAAATCACTCAAAATTCTTCCACTTCCTTGTCTTTACATTTTTGAAATTTGTGTATTTATAAAAAAATATCCGCACATGTTCCCATTGTATGAACACATTTCTAAAAGGGTTGATAAAAGAAGCCCAAATAAATTACTAGCACCTAGCCAGAGACTACATTTGTATAGCAGGAATTCCAATTGCATGGCAATCAAAATCTTTAACAATTTACCCCCTGACATCAGAGTGTTGCCCACTAATAAATTCAGGAAAACAATATTTACTTGGCTTTTAGACAAGTGTTTCTATTCAGTTAACGAATTTTTTAATTATAAATTTTGACATTTTATCAATATTTTGTGTGTTTATCGACTTTTGATTTTATTATTATTATTTTAATTTTTTTTTTTGTTGTTAATATTTGACATTATATAATTGGTATATTTTTGGCATTTAATTCATACATAATATTAAGTTTTTTGTTTTTAAGTAGTTGACATTGTATTAAAAATTACTTATCATTTCAAACTAATTATAATTGTTAATGGGGATATTAATTGTACTATAATTTTAATTTTAATATTTCTACACCGGCTACGGTAGTAAATGTGAAACTTTTTATTAATATTAACCCATTGAATGCCGAAATTGGCTATATGGCCAACGTTGGTTGCCACCATACATTTGTCTATTTACGGATATATACGTATATGGCATCAGCGAAAAAAAAATCAGCTTGGGTGCCGGTATACGTATAAGTACGTATACGTATCATTACGTAGATTCGGCATTCTTGGTACTTACACACCCCGCACACTTCCGAGACCCCTCGTCCCCGCGAGTCACGCGCCGCGATCGTAGCTTTTAGTACTGTGCAAGCGATCGAGGGAAGACCGCGCGTCGCATGCGCGCTCTCGCCGGTCAAAATGTCTCGTAATTCTCAACGGCGACGACGTCTTGTACGTGATGAGCAAATTTTGCATATAATGTCAGAATCAGATTCTGACAACGGTGATTTTTCTTCTGGTTCCGGCGAAGAATTTCGCCCAGGACGTGAAGAACATAGCAATTTGTCTACCTCTTCGTCAAGCTCTAGTGCCAATGAATCCTTGGTCGAACCACTGTCATCTGAACTGGACCCAGAATATCAGTGGACGCATGGATCTTCAAGACCAAGTCAGTTTGTGTTTACAGGTGAGCCAGGCATAAAAGTAAATACAAACTTCACACCGGCGTCATTAGCGGATTTATTCTTCTCAGAAGAGTTCGTCATAACTTTAGTTGATGCTACTAATGACTATGCCAACCGAACAGCTCGACCTTTACAACAACATTCACGGTTCAAATATTGGAAAGATACCAATCCTCACGAAATGAGAAGGTTCATCGGGATGGTACTTTATATGGGTATTGTACAATTACCAGTGATTTCTCACTACTGGCGATTGGATAAACTCTACAATTTGCCGTTATTTCGATCCCTCATGAGTAGAAACAGATTTCAGTTGTTGCTACGAAATTTTCACTTTTCGAAAGATGATGATAAAGCTACGAATAATCGCCTTCATAAAATAAATCCTATCTTGGAAAGACTCAATACTTTGATGCCGGAAATATATTACCCAGAGAAAGATCTTAGCATAGACGAATCTATGGTATTATGGAGAGGGCGTTTGATTTTCAGGCAATATATAAAAAACAAAAAACATAAATATGGAATAAAGCTGTATGAATTATGTGAGTCTTCTGGTTTAGTAATGAAAATTCGTGTCTATAGGGGCAAAAGTGAAAGACCACCACCCGGAACATTGCACAGTACAGAGGTTCTTGATTTTCTTGATGGGTATTTAGACAAAGGCCATGTCTTTTACGCAGATAATTTTTACAACTCTGTAGATTTGACAAGACGTCTTGGGCAGAAAAAGACGTATGTGTGTGGTACTTTACGTAGTAACCGAAAAGGCAATCCAGCAGCCGTGACTACAGCACGACTGAAAAAAGGTGAACTGGCTTTTCAGTCATGTGCCGACATAACTGTTTGCAAGTGGAGAGACAAGCGAGATGTTTTGGTTATTTCAAACAAACACAAGCTGGAAATGGTAAAAGTAAAAAACCAGAATGGAAGAATTTCAAATAAGCCAAACATAGTTGCTGATTATAATTTAGGCATGTCTGGAGTCGACCGAGGTGACCAAATGATCTCCTATTATTCTTGCCTGAGAAAAACATTGCGATGGCATAAAAAGTTGGCTCTGCATATATTTGATGTTTACGTGCAAAATGCGCACAGGCTTCTTCGAAAACAAGATCGAACTTCCAAGATGAGGCTGCTAAAATTTCGTGAAGAATTTGTTACACATCTGTTTGGAATGTCGAATATTGATACAGAAACTTCTACATCACGGACCTCCATGTCATCACAATCAATCCATCCAGCAAATCGGATGTCTAGAGCTTCTCTAGATAATTTCCACTACTTGGAAAAGATACCTCCCACCGAAAAAAAGAAGACCCCCGGTAAACCATGCAGAGTTTGCACTAAACAAAAAAAACGCAAAGAAAGCTGTTACTTTTACCCGATATGCCCCGAAAAGCCGGCCTTATGCATTCTCGAATGCTTCAAAATATATCACACAGATCCTAGATTTATGTAGCCTGATTTTATTAGTTCTTTTTTATGTATTAGAGTCCCAAAATATATCTACGAGTATTACAAAAGGCTGATTAGAAGTTACGATTATGATAAATATTTCTGAATTACTAAAAATGTAAGACTGATTTCGTTTTGTTTGGAAAAATAATTATGTAAGTTTTAAGTTTTTTTATTTTATTTCAGTGTTTGCGCCAATAATCAGCAAATGTCGTTGTTTGATTTTCAGAACAAAAATTGAGGTATTACTATTAGGTCTAAAAATTTCCAAAAAGCTTTTGAATTTTTTTGTTTTTTTTTCTTACTTATAGTCAATAAAGTTACTCTTTTATTAAAGCTTGTTTTATTTGAGATGCCATCCTATATAAAAATACTCTATTGGTGAGGCCAGCTACTGTAGATTCTGTTGAAACTCGTATAGAAATCCTACGTGTCTATCCGTAGTCGGCGTCCTGCATAGAAACCATATACGGATATATCCGTAGTCGGCATTCAATGTGTTAAGATCTTAATGTACCATTTACTGAGAAATAAATTATATCTTATCTTATCTTAGAAATCATCACAAAAATAAAAATGCTAAGCCACTACCAGCCCAGCTACGCCAACGTCTGCCCATAAAAAGACATGTGCAGAAGCAAAAAGGGTTTTTAACTCAATGGAGTTTGTGACTTTCACTGGCAGGGTCGAAACTGTTCCTACTTTAAAAAATTGGGTGTGGACACTGGAGGGAATCCAAGTTTTACTCCATAAATTACGTAAGGAATACGGGGTAACATCAGTCTGGATGCGGCACCTTAATCAAGATCCCCGAGAGAACTTATTTGGGGCGATTAGAAGCCACGGGTGCCGCAACGTTAACCCGACATGCGACCAATTTGAGCCTGCTTTTGCCACTCTGCTGATCAACAATTTAAACAGTGTCCACACCCAAGGAAAAAATTGTGAAAACGACTTTTGTGATGCTTTATGCTCCCTCGTACTAAACGAAAATACTGAAGCCACGTCGACCTGTACAATTGATCTTGAAAATATTTTAGAAATTAATTTTGAAAATATAGAAAACAAAGAAAAAGATCCTAGAATACTGGCACCACTACAGTACGTCAGTGGATATTTTTGAGAAAAAAATCAAAATCACTCATTTTTAAAAATTGCTGTCTGCAAAATTGATTTCACTTGTGAGGATGAAATAGAATATATAAGATACAGGGAGTATGCAGGTCGACGATGGCTTTGTACTCCCAGAAAAAATTTAATAATACTTATATCCAATTTCCAAGATATTATTGATCATATTCTGAAAGAAAACTTAGAAGCTCATTATCTAAAGGATATTATGAAAATGTCTATATTGACGTTAGTCAATTTCGATTTTATAAAATGTAATACACACAAAAAGAAAATGATCGATTACTTAATTAATACTGTGATTCGGTTTATGAACTATAATTATTGCAAAGTAATAAATAAAATTTTATCTGGGAGAAGAAAAGTTGATGAAGAAGATAAAGTACAAATTAAAGCTAAAAAATATCACACTAAATGTTTTAAAAGGAAAATGCCTACCATAGACCTTACCATAGACCTGAGCTGAGGGGTTCTGGAATAAAAAATACTGAATTTATTTCAGTATTTATAATTCCAGAACCAATCAGCATTGATATTTCATGTTGAGTATTCTTTTAATATTTATTTATATTGCAGTTTGTGAAACTAAATAAATTATTTGTTATGTTTTTAAAATTTAAAATCGTACTAGAAATAATTATTTGATATATTATGTATAAATTATTGCAAATTTAAGATATACCCAATGTAAAATTTCAACGCTGTTGGGGAGGGGAGTCTAGAATTTTGTACTGGAATCCGGTCCCTTCCTTCCGATATGTTGCACAAACCCTTATTAATAAGCAATTTTCTGGAAGGTGTATGGATCATCCTCAGCTTGTGTACATGCTGTAGATGACTCAGTTGTGTATAGAACTGGGAAAAACAATAAAATTCCAATATTAATGAGAATTTAACAATTAGAAAATTTTCGTTGTTTTTTCACAGTTCAGCAGCTTAATTTTGTAACACACTTGGGATCCCTTTGATTTTGATTTGACAATTCAATATTATGTACCTATCTATTGCGTTATTTTTGTCGTGGAGCAGGCGAATTTTTCAAATATATATTGAATATTGATTAACATGTTAATAATATTATGAGGATTTGTTGTGTTGTCCAAATGAAAGGCATTGCCATACCAAGTGTGTCACGCAATTAGGCTGCTGTAGTGTAGAGGCTGAAGACGTTTCATTCAGCAATATGAAAGTATACAAAATAATGTCAGCTGGAAAACTGTTTATTGTGCTGTTTAGTGCTAGTACGTAAAATATAGATATAGGGTAATATTAGATAAGGAGACAACTGAGCCTAGGTCAGACTACGCTTCCTTTTTGTGAAATAATCTAGTAGCTAAAATTTTCAATTACTAGCACATAATAGCATAATTAAAAAAATTGGGTTTGTGCCACACTATGAAACTTATGGCCATGTGCAGGATGAAACTAGCTGAATTATATAAATTGTATGGTCAAACATAAACCATGTGAATATACAATGGTAGTCTGTAACATTTCTGACATATAAATAATTTTTTTCGAGTAATGTTACTTTTTTTTATACGGAACTGATGGGGTTAATTAACGTGGAAAGACATTAGTTTATAAATATTATTTTATTAATACGTGTTCATACAATGCGTATGGACATGACCCAGCGTCTTTTTGACATAAGGTTTTTTATTAGAATACTAGCGACTGTGCGGTGGCCAGTACTCACAGGGGCATTTTTCAAAAAGTTTGTCGGTTAGTAAATTACCCTGTCCGGTGGAATCGTAACATTATGACGAAACAGGAATTGTATAATTTTTTACTTCCTGGGGCCATTTTATGAAAACAAATCTTTAAATATGTTACTGTTGTAAAATAAACATGAAAATCTGAGTAAATTTCAAAATACAGCCTTCTAAAGCAGCACTGACCATACAAATTTCTTGTGTCCAACCTCTTCTTTTAAACTTTAAAATCGAATTACTTGTCTTCATTTTTATAGATACACCCAAATGTTATGTTTTTTGAAAGATTTTGAGTTTATGACATTAAATTTAATTTCTATGTCTAATCAAAAACATAGAAAATAATATATCTTTTAATTTTATTGTGTCCACAAAAATGGCATGTAGTGGAAACTCCTACATAGTCACGGTAGTTTTATTGATGCAACTTACTAAATTACAACATATGGATCGTTTTTTATTATTGGCAACATTTAAATAGTCTATGGCCGTCGCCATTTTGCTTTAGAATTCAACCGACCAATCAAATGCGACATCAGTTTGCAGGCGTCACGGTTATGGTTTGTTGTGTTCCTAATAGTGCCGGCGTTTTCTAAGGTAAAAAAATGTTTAATTAATTGTTTTACTGTGACAGATTTCATATTTATGTAATATAACCAAGCACAAGTTGTTATAGTAAAATCTTTCTTTTACAATAGCTAGAAATGATATTCTTATTACTGTAGTCGAGAAATCGTCACATCCATTCGTCACGTGATATACAAGCGGAACTTTTTCGTGACGAAATGGAATTCTAAGGCTGGGTGTAAGCAGTCGGAAAGTATCAAGTAATGCAAAAATTATACAAACAATTTATTTTTAAATAATATTTCATTTTCTTTTTAATTTATATTTAGAAATTAAAGTTGATTAATTAATTAATGATTCAATTATTAAAAATTAAATTTATATTGTAATATTATATGCATCAATTTACTGGTTAACAAACACAACAACATTATGATTGACTGTTTATAATATTTAAAACTTTTCATGGTTGTTTTAAATTGCACAATACAATGTAAATACTGTCGTGCGCCAAAACCAACTTAGATAAGTTTTCCTTTTCAGAAATATTATCGAAATCGGTCATTACATGTGATGCGGAGATGCCAGACTTTGTAGATCTCGATCGATTTTTGACAAGAAACGATTTCGTTTTACACCAGCAAGAGTGGCCGTGGATAACAACTCACTTCGTGCTCTCAAGAAGTGGTATTAATTGTAATTACACACCAAATTTCACCTTGCCATACCACTTCAAGATCCATAAATTGAATATACCTATTTTATTAAATTTTAATTTCTTCTGGTGTCAAGGCTGTTTCCAGTTTACAATTTACGACCATTATCCCGACGACGAATGTCTTTATTGTTAATTTAATAGATGATAAAATAGCGTACATTTTACTACTATGGTTCTCAGGACTGCAGAACGCCCCGGGTGTTACCATTGTGTGGATCGACCGGAGGACACGGTGGAGCATACGGTGGAGGTCTGCCCGGCTTGGGCGGAGCACCGCCGTGTCCTCGTGGCGGCGATCGGCGGCGGCGACCTCTCGCGTCCGGCCCTGGTTCTGGCCATGGTACGGAGCGAGAGGGAATGGGAAGCCGTCACCTCCTTCTGCGAAGCAGTAATGCTCGCGAAGGAGGAGGCGGAGCGCGAGAGGGAGAGGCAATCTCTACGCCCTCGCGCCCCTAGCCGCCGCAGGAGGAGGAGACACCCTGGGCGTCGGGAGTCGATTGCCGACTCCCGGCCACCGTAGGCGCGGGCTTGCGGACGGCGAGCAATGGGCAGCTCGCCGTCCGGTAAGGACCAGGCCCGGGTCGACGGCGCGTCGTGTTCCACGCGCGCCTCAAAGAGATGTCAGCACCATTGACGGGGTCCGATAGGACCGATGCCTGCCGGGGTCGCGGATTGTTCGAAAGAGTTACCGTGGCCCTGGCGCACAGGCAACTGAAGGAACACGGGTGGGTTTTAGTCAGTAAGAGTCTGACACGCCCTTCCGCTCCGCCCAGAGCGGGAGACGTCATTTGATGATTTCCCACCAAAAAAAAAAAAAAAAAAGGCCTGCAGAACGCGCAAAAAGTTACCGAGAAAAGTTAAAAGAAAATCCAGTTAAATATGAAATACAAAGACATAAGCAGCTAAAAAGACTGAAGAAAAGTCAGAAAAAAGTGTCAGAACTCTCTGAAGAAGAAAAACATTAACCAAAGAAAAATATGGAGAGAGCAAAAGCGTAAGCAAAAAGAGAATAAGAAAACCCAACCAAAGGCTACACCCGAAGTAGTGTCAAAAAAGTTAAAGTCTGGGGGACACTCGTTAAAAATAAAACACTCAAAGGTTTGTAAGAACTACAAGAAAGCTTTAAATAATATAAGGTTATTGAAACTAAGATTAGATAGTTTAAGAAAAAGGTTTTGTCGTGCCCAGCAAGAAATTAAGCTGTTAAAAAATGAATATGATAAGGTCAAAATTCGCAACGAATGTATGGAAATTTCACTACGTGACACGTACAATAACTGCAACAAATATTCTGAAAAGAGATTACTAAAACAAGTTGTAATTAATGAGGGACGGGGAGGCGCTTGTAAAGTTTTAGGACTAAAAGGTCCCGTAAGAGTAACTGTCAAGGAGAAACTAAAAAACAAGAAAACGAAAGAAGAAATAGAAAAGTTTTTTATTAGAGAAGATGTTAGTAGATGCACTTCTGGAAAAAGAGAATGCAAGACAAGAGGAAAAAAGAAATGTCAAATTAGATATACGGTAGACACGTTGTTAAATTTATTTAAAGTGTATAAAAATGAAGGAGGAAAATGTAGTTTTACGACATTCTTTAGATATAAGCCATTTTTTGTCATATCGCCCTCTGCTAATAGTAGGGATACATGCCTGTGTATAAAGCATAGTAACATGAACTTTTTGTTTGTTGCTTTGAAATCAAAAGGTGTTGTAAGTCAAAAGAACATAGATGAAATAATAACGGCGGTTTCTTGTAATATAAAGTCAAATGAATGCATGTTTAACAAATGTGATAAGTGCAAAATTGCTGCTATTGAATATAATCAAGAAAAAATGGATAGCGAGATAACTTGGTTTAAATGGAACAGAGTTAACTGTGAGTATGAAAAATCCGGCAAGAAATATATCACAAAAAAAACTACAAAGCAACAAATCTGCGGAACTGTGCGGCGATTGATAGTTGAATTTGAAATCGCTCTATTGTCGTTTAAAACTCATGTTTTCATATGGAAACACCAGCAACATCAATACCGCACTTGCATCAATACCATAAAAGATGACGAAATCGTTATATTATGTGACTTCTCCGAAAATTATAATTGTAAATTCGCAGAAGAGGTCCAGGCTATCCACTTCGGGGCGTCCAAAAATTCAATAACCCTACATTCCGGAGTCATTTACTTTAAAGATAAAGCTCAGTCATTTGTAACCATCTCTGATAATAACTGCCACGAACCGCATGCCATCTGGGCACATTTGTTTCCAATTATAAAATTTGCTAAAGAATTTACACATTTTCGTACTATTCACTTTTTTTCCGACGGACCTAGTAGCCAATACCGTCAAAAAAAAATTTTTATTTACTTACTATGTTCACACAAAAATTAAATTTATTTTACTCAACTTGGTCATTCTCGGAATCTGGCCACGGCAAAAGCGTTGCAGACGGCATTGGAGGCGCAGTAAAAAGGCAATTAGATAAAAAAGTAGCTTTTGGGTTAGATGTTACAAACGGGTTAGATGCTCATAATATTATACAAAATAGCATGAAATCGGTGAAAAGTTTTTATGTAACTGATAATGATATCAAAAACGTGGCCAAGTTGATCCCAGATAAAGTTTCACCAGTTCCTGGGACACTACAACTGCATCAAATTATATCTCAGCGGCCAAATCAAATTCAATTTAGGCAAATAAGTTGTTTTTGTGGTGAATTAAAAGGTTTGTGCAGTTGCTATTGCCCCAAGAACCATACTCTGTTAAATAATCAATTGCAAAATCTGGCTGTCAATAATAATATGCCGAGAATTGAAAGATGTGTTGCAGATTTTTTTTGTGATGTTAACAGGGAAATAGATAATGAAGTAATCACAGATGAGAGGGTGGTGAAAAGTGTAGAGAATAATGATAGTGCAATAATAAGAAGTGGCAGGGTAAATGACAAAGAATATGTCGTAGGCAATGACGTTAAAATAGCAAGGGATGAGACGTGTGGTAAAAGTGCTAAAAGTGAAGTAATGAACGATGAATGGTATTCCAAAAGTGATAGTAGTGAAGAAAAGATAGATAAGGAAGCTACAGAAATAATTATAGATAGTAAAGATTGTATTTATGATATACCAGATGATTCTTTGATGGCAATTACACAAGAGCAGAATAATAATGTAATTTGAGAATAAATCATGGAAAATATTGATGACATTCCTTCCTTAATATTTCCTCTAGACGATATTGCTTTACAACCTTTCGAAAGTGATATAATTAGTGATTCTACAAATCCAGATCCTCAATGTATGTTGCCAAGTACATCAAAAAATATGTGCTGTAATTTTAACGATTTAAGACATGAATTACCATCAAAAAGAATATTATCTGAGACGAACCGTAATATGAGTAGTCCCCGCAAACGTGGATTATTAGTAGAAACTGATATGATTCTTAGAAAACCAAAACGTTCTACACGGAATGAAAATAAAGCTATTAGAACAGTTATAAAACGACAAATAGAATGTAATGGTTGCAAGGAGAATTTTCCTGTATATGCTCCTATGATCAAGTGCATGGCATGCAAAGAATTTAATTGTATGACATGTAGTTCTGGACAGCAAAATTTTGATTATATTTGTTTAACGTGTTTCGGTGAATAATTATATTACTTAGTCATTCGAAGTTAAGTTTTTAATTTCTTTTTTTTTTGGGTAATAAGCGAATTAGGTTTGTTGAAGTAATTTTTTAATTTTGTTTTGATATTTTTTTTGCAATTAGCGAATACTCGTAAAAAATTTGAAGTAATTTTTTTGTGTCAGCTATTTTATTTTTATTTATTTTGGGCCAAATAAAACCCCGATAAAACAATTTTAATTTGAGCTTTGATACGAATATATTTTTTATTTTCATAAAATCTAATTGTTAAACTTTATAAATATATAATAGCGGGTTAAATATCATTTATTCGCTTATAATATGGTACAGTCGATGTTACAAAATATGTTATAAAGTTCTCAGTCCTATTCTATTATTTGAAGAAAATTGTTATCGTTAACGAAGTGATTTTTACTAAGGTATTTATTGTATTTAATCTTTATTGATACCAAAGTACACGGAGAGCGCATCCATGATTATTTTAGCGTAAATTAGAATTATGATTATTTTACTATGATGTACACTCCGCCTTGTTAGTTCCTAATAGTAACGCTACGTTCCACGAGCGTTACTGTCCAGTTTTGGCCGTGTGTTTAATTTAGATTTTAGGAAAAAATACTAAAGTTAAAAGATTGTATTTGATTTTATAATATTTTGTTAAACATTTATGATTCTATTGTAATTGTCAATTTTGTTATTTTGTTTGTATTCTCGAAACTTGGATAGTTTTTGATACCGTTTTATGGTGCAATAGTGACGATTAGGATCATTTACGCTGTAAAACTTTTTGATTATTAAATATTTTGTATTACGTATTGACTTTTCATAGCTTCTATTCATTGAATTTCACAAAAAAAATAATTGTTTCGTATAAAACTGTTTATTTTTTGCAAATTTGATTACCGATTAAAGTGACGAAATGGAGCAGTTCATTGTGTTACATTACATAACAAAGTTAAAATTTTCATCAATCGATATTTTACATAAAATGATATCTTTTTCAAATAATAATGTATATTTCCTATGACATTCGATATAGTTAGGTCAAATAAAAAGTTTGACAAATATGGGAACTCCTATTTCGTCACGAGCAAAATTTTTGAAAAATGCCCACAGGAACATCAATTATTTACGCGATCTGAGCTACCAGCCACCTTGTTTCCAACTAACCTTGTATATGAATTTAGCCATACAATTAATACTGTAGCGGTATCTACATCGCCACATGCGAGCTATACGTCACAATGACGTGACACAAGATCCTGCATCGCGCAAGCAGAGTTTACCGCGCAACTAGCATATATACAACATCCCGACATCAACCGTCGGGCAGTTGCCCACCAGACACAACACCCGTCTGGTCGGAGGATCCTCCCTTTTCTAAGGAGGTGTGAGTGAACTTTACACCCTGTTCCTCATACCTCTATAATACTTTACCAATAACTACTAGCAATAGCGAAAAGGAGTTTCTTCTAAAACTGCTACAAAATTGTAATTTCGCGGTATTTTGCATAATTCTACAACAATACCCTAACCTAACCAATAACCTAACCTATTTCACCCAGTTCAAAATTACGAATCATACAATCTGCCGCAGAAATGTTTTTACCATTGTCTAATTATCCACTCGCAGGCAAATTGTATGATTCGTCATTTTGAACTGAGTGAAATAGGTTAGGTTAGGTTAAAACTGTGACCAACCGCGCGCGAGCCGAGCGAGCGTAGCGAGCGGTGCCGCGGCAGCGGCCGGCGAGCGCTACTTCTAAGTTGCTCGCAGAAATGTTTTTACCATTGGCTAATTATCCGTGTTTTCGCAATATCCCCAGGATTTTCGCGAAAATTCGAATTAGCAAATCATCCAATCGACATATACACAATCTCCAGTAAATAAACTCAAAACCACAGATTACGTAAACGTCATAACTGTGTTGTAGTACCATCTATGAGTAATCGCGGTAACTACGTCGCCGCTCTTTGGGATTCCATCCATCGGTATATCGTCCATTCGGGGTATCATCCTTTCGGGCATATGGACATCGGTATTTTATGTTTCGATATAACGGCTATCGGCATTTAAAACTTTCGGTATTTTGAATTTCGTTGTTTTGGACGTCGGTATTTCAGTCATAGTTATTATGAAATTTCGGGATTTTAATACGTACCCTAAAAAACATAATTAGCTAAATTGTATTTCATTTATCAATCCTTGAAATTAACACATATACCTATACATTCAGTATAGTCTCTGTGACCTATACATACTCGTAGCTATAGGTAAACGGATATCCATAACAAGGGTGTAGTTCTAAATATGAATATCAGATAGCGCTAGTTTCTTCACGCACGCAAATGACCGGTTCCACGGAACAAGATTGGTCTCTATTTCAGTATAGTATAAAGTACTCTGTGAGCCCGCGTCTCATCGCTTGTCACAGACTATAACAATAGTCTACAACATAGACAAGTGATGTTGGAGCGTCGGGATTGGGTCGATCTTTAATCACTGTCACACATATCATGGTTTTAATTAATTTATTTCTGTTTTCTAAATAATTTTCTATTGCTTTATTTTCTTATAATATATTTTATTTAGTTTTATTTATGTTAATAATCCCCTAGTGGGATATAAAGATGTCCGTAGGTGTGTCCGTGGCATCACAGCGGGCCCTATCAGAATACCAGCGCTGCGGTATTTATTTTTTAAATATCGTAGCATTTTGCTGAGATAGGAGCCTTTTTGGCCTCGCACAGGTTTTTTACTTGTTTATTGGTGTTTTTTTTTTCTTTTTCTTTTTTATTGTTAATTTTGTTAGTTTTAAATGCTCCTTTTTTATTTTTTACTCTTTGCATTTCCTGTGCGTGTCCCAAATAAAATATTTTTCTTTCTTTCTTTCTTTCAAATGTTAGAAGTAGCTGTGGACTTGGCAGAAAATAAATTTCGTCCCTTGAAACTGAAAAACGATTCCACATACCACGCATAACTATAGACAATAAAGTGAAAAATAAGCATAGTAGGAAGCCAGGCGGACAGCAAAGACTTTCTGAATCAGAAGAACAAAAGATAGTGAATGTCCTGAGACCAGCAGGTGATTTCGGAGCTCCTCTATCTCGTTTCGATCTAAGTCTCGTTGTGTTCAACTACCTTAAAGGTAACAATAGGGAACATATTTTTAATAATAAAACGCCAGGAAAGTGGCGGATAAAAAAATCTGGTCCAACACAAAGATAAATTAACAAGAAGTGCTGCACAAAATATAAAAAGGGTTCGCGCTGCAAAAACGTCAGATGAATTTAACATTTTTTTAGATAATTTAAGAAAACTTTACAAGACATACCCAAAAGTAATATACTCAATTACGTCGAAACCAACCTATCGGATAATCCTTGATCGTCCAAGTGCATCTTCAAGCGCGAAGTAAAGTATCCTGAAAGAGTACTCTATCACACCAAAGGCAATATCTCAATAATGTTCGCAGCGGTGGCAGATGGAACACTTGCCTACTTATACTGTTTTTAAGGCAGAGCATTTGTGGACCTCGTGGTGTCAAAATGGACCACACGATGCCCGATATAATCGGACAAAATCTGGCTGGTTGGATGCCACCGTCTTCAAAGATTGGTTTCAGAAAATTGTCATACTATGGGCTGAAAAGCTTGAAGGGCCGAAATTAATCATCGGCGACAACCTTTCAAGCCATTTAAACATTAATATAATACGTCTATGCGAAGAAACAAATATAAGATTCACATTTTTGCCACCTAATTCCATACACATTTCGCAGCCCTTGGATGTCGCATTTTTCGGCCCGCTGAAAAAGCAATGGCGTAAGATTTTAACCACCTACAAACATGAGAATCCGTCAGAAACGCAACTCAATAAATCTCATTTTCCAGTGTTGCTTAAATCTTGAATACAGGCAATAGAGATAACCAGTAAAGAAAATATCGTCTCTGGATTTAGGGCTACCGGGATAGTACCTTTTAACCCTCATAAAATATTAAGGAAACTTCCTGACTACGAACAAGAAACTAAATATACCGTTGACATCGCGCTTCTAGACTATTTCAAAGAAATCCGGTCGGTAAATCCTATTAGGAAAATAAAAAATAAAAAAGTCAACATTACACCCGCTGCTTCGGTTTCTTCCGAAGAAATAGAACTGTTGATGTCGAATAAAAGAAGTAACGCTAAAAAACTTTCTACAAGTGTACAACTGAACCTGTATGCTTAGTGTGAGTTTATCAACATTGTTCGAATGACTTCACCATCGAGTAAATCGAGTTAACGTCAAACTCATCGACAACCGTATGCAAGCGAGTGCGAGTTACCATCAAAGCTAACCATCCAATACGCGTTTGGTCACCGTGAATTGCGATCATTATTTTTCTTATGTTGGTGTCGCATACGCGTCGTCCGATAAACCGACCAAATAGAATGACATTCAAATTCAGTGTTCATAGTGAAAGCGGCTGTATATCAAAATTGTGCTGGTTATAACGACTTTGTTTATGTTTCGTGTATGTTTGAAGCTAGTGTGATTTGCTTTATATTGGATTCTATTAATTAAAAATGAAGACAAGTTCGTCCCAGTTTTTTATGATGGCGACATTTATGATATATTAAGTACCTTATCTTCCAAGGTTACCCGTTGAGAAGACTTTAAACCAGTCGGCTGTCTCAGCTCTCGGCATAAAAAACCTGACTGTTTTCTTCGGAAGCCGATATCTTCTCTTAGATTCGGCCTGCGGAAGATCTTTTAGGGGATTGCTAGAAGTACGGGCTTTTGCACGAACACAGGACATGTAATTACAATCTTTTTGAGCCCTAGCGATCTCAAACATCTTCCAAACAAAATATAAACGTGATGCCATAGTTATCTTTAATCCACACAACGAATTAAAATAAAATAATTTTGATAATTCACCACATTTTCAAGGCTCTTACTACAAATCCTTCAGTGAACACTTTACTTATTCGAAAGTGAACAAGTTTCTCAAACAAGTTGTCAAAACTGTCGAAATTGTAACTCACACTCGCGATAACACGGAGTCATGCTAATTTACGAGCTCACTTTCGAGTGGGAATCTATCGTCACCATCTACAAAGTAAAATAATAAACCTACACTCACAATTGTTTGTTTTCGCGTATGGCACCGGGTGGCGCTAGCTCAGCGCCATATAAATATCTGAGTATACTCTTACGCGATGGTGAAGTTAAAAAAACTCACACTAAGCACACTGAAATGCCTATGGTTTTGATGTCTTCACCAGAACCCGTTTCGGAAACAATGCATCGTAGGTGTACACCTAAAAATTAAATTACTACTGCATTGTTACCTTCACCAGGACCTGAAACAGAAACTTATCATCCTTGGTTTGCGTCTGAAAATGAAACTGCCGCTACAACATCTACACCAGGACCTAAATCTACTGTAAAGTCAGGTGGAAAAAAAGTTACAATATTATCTGAAAGTATAGTCCACTGAATCGCGCTTTCTGTTTGGATAAAAGTAATCTTAAATTGCACAAAATAGATAAAACTCACAATATATTTTCATCACTTAATCTGTGTAAACTGCCTGATAAAAAACTTGAAATTGGTTGGTTCTGAAATTGGTCCAGAACCATCAGAATTTATTGATTATAATAATCCAGTACCATCCACCTCTGCAGAAATGTTTCACTTGCCTTTAGCTTGTAATAGAAAAAGAAAATTAGTTCAAGAAACCGATGAAAGCAATGATGATTATTCTTTAAGATATTCTTCAGATGAAGGACCGTTAATTTCTGAATCACAACCAAGTGATGTGGAGGAAGATACTGTACAAAACAACTTGGAAAAAACATAAAAATTTGATACCTTAATGCATCAAATTGGCAGTTTCCTCCTAGTTAAATTTCGTGGACTAAAAATAAATAAGTTTTATGTAGGCAAACTTTTAGAACTAAATGAAGGTTCCGGAATGCTTACAAATTTATGAGAAGGAAGGGGGATCTTTTTTACTGGCCAGACGTGAATGACATTAATTTTATACTAGACGTAGATGTGGAGCTGGTATTGACTAACCCTCAAGAGGGTCGTCGAAGGATATTCAAATTTGACAACATCGATTTTTCTAAGTACAATGTCCAATGAATAACTAGGTACCGACATACAATGTACAGTACAAGTACTAAGGTACAACAGTGTTTTATAGTTACTTGGTATTAATAAGGTTTAAGCTTTCCATTATTATTATTTTTGTAACCCCGAGGTCATTACATAAAACTATGTACGTACCTAAACTGACTAAAATATTTTTACTAGTAGGTACCGTTATTTAATATTATTATTGACTATAATAACGTGAGTCTTAGCAATCGATATGGGCCAGAGACACGGCATAGGCTGGCCGACCATAAAATCTCTTGCGCTCGCACTTACCCCCACCCGTGGATCGTTGGCCAGCCGCGCGCGTTTTACGCAGTCCTGCGTAAAACTTCGTTGTGATTGTGCGCTCTCTTATTACGATACCTGCTTAAATAACTGACTACACGCTTCGGACTTTGAACTACGTTTATCTGCTTTGTGATTTGGATTTTATTGAAGTGGAATTATGTTTCTTCCCAGTCGTGGAACAGTTTGTTTGATTTGTAATCGGTCCGTATTATGTAGAAGACGATTGACTATAGCGAATCAATTGTTCGAACAAAATCCAATAGCCGCAAGATTCATAATAAATAGCGTTGGTTCGGACCAAGTAAGTACCCACATAATTTTATTATTATACATATGGATTTTGTTGAAGTGGAATTATGTTTCTTCCCAGTCGTGGAACAGTTTGTTTGATTTGTAATCGGTCCGTATTATGTAGAAGACGATTGATTGACTATAACGAATCAATTGTTCGAAGAAAATCCAATAGCTGCAAGATTCATAATAAATAGCGTTGGTTCGGACCAAGTAAGTACCTACATAATTTTATTATTATACATATACCCATATACCATACTGTTATTAAACGAGTATTTGTAAGATACGTCAATATAATATAACTACCTACACTAACCTTAGGGCGTGTCAGACTCTTACGGACTAAAACCCACCCGTGTTCCTTCAGTTGCCTGTGCGCCAGGACTACGGTAACTCTTTCGAACAGTCCGCGACCACGGCAGACATCGGCCCTATCGGACCCCGTCAATGGTGCTGACATCTCTTTGAGGCGCGCGTGGAACACGACGCGATGATAACACCCGGGCGTTTCCTCGCCGTGAGGACGCCGTGGCGCCTCTCAAACTTCCACTAAGTCACACAAACTTTTAATATGTTTACCAACCTTTAAATTTATGACAAATGGTAACATAATGTTTAACAGCCGCATAGAAAATTTTAATAACCTTCTTTACTTGGATGTAAATACATGTAACTATGCGTATTACTAGACTCAAATCTTAATCTACCTTATGACTATGATACGTATAGCAAACATTATGGAAATATATATAACTACGGTTTGGAAATTGTTGTATCAGATTTGCAAGAATTAATTTTAAGCTTATGCAACCTAAATACTATGCACACGGAAGTTGACTGCCACCTTCAAAATCAAAGTAAAAATGAATTATCTACAGATTTGCAACAGATAAATTCACAGTTTTTTCGTTAACTACCTAAACATTCTGCATCAGAACATAGCAGAACTAATGAATAAATCAGATATATAGGGTGACTGGTAATTAGTGACCGATATTTAAACACATGATTGTACTCATCATAATAAACAACTTTCCCAAAGAAACAATTTTTTTTTTTTTGTTTTTAACTAGCACTTGTCGCCAATCACCCCAATAGAATATTGAGTATATAACAAGAATGATACACCATCAGCTGTAATTTAATTTAGTTACATACAAACAAAAAAATTAATCCTCTTTTACCACGCATTATTTTTTTTTCATTAATTTAACAACGGACCGCGCGCGCGCTATCATCAGCTGTGAGTTGCTTGACCCCGTTCTGTCTCGGGATACATGTAGCTACCTACTACCGTACCGTGTAACAACAGTGCGAGGGGCAGAGCGCGCACGTGACTCGCGACCGCACATCGTCGACGGAGACGCCACCGCCCGCCGCGGAACCCAGCATCCGTGTACCTACCTAGATAGTGTACATGTTCAGGTTGTTGCTAAGTTAACAACAAATTATACAAAAAAACGCCGTGTTTAACTGTAGGTACTCCACTTTTAAGATGCAACGTATGGCCGCGTAACTACGAAATAGGTACCTATCTAGGCATCGGAGGCGATCCCGGTAAAAGTAGTCACGACACTATCACATGATAGTTTTTTGACCCCATTCTGTATTGCTAGAGTTGTAGTAAGTAGTAATTATAGGTACCTATTAATAAATAATCAACGAAATGACAAAACTGTCTAGGGGATCGCACTTATTTATTTATTAAAACAACAGTGACTTCTCACTCGCCCGCGATTTATCGTGTCGTGTAACAGTCAGTACAGTAGGCCGGAGCGCCCACGCTAACGTGCTTCGTCAGCCGCGGAGGCCTGTGCCGCCGACCGACAACGCAACGCCGACGCAAATCCGCGGTGCGGCGGCCGTGTGGCCGTTTACGTACGCAGTGTAGGTATGTCACTTCACAGCGATAAATGCGATTTCTATTCACCCGCATTACTAAAGTAATGAACAAACGATTCGTCAGAATTCCCACAAAAAAGTGTAGGTAATGGCGTTGAGTCCGCCGACGACGACGGTGGTGCGGAGTGGATGGCATAAACACGCGGAGCGGTCGGCGGTGGTGGAGGTGGTGTGGCGGCGTGCTTGAAAGACCTACTCCTTTAATACAGCCGCCGGCGGCGACCGTATGCATCTCGCTTTCACATGAATGCGAAACGCACCAGCAATATGAATAATGAAAAAATAACCCAATTACACCCGAATTAGAGTTAGTTTTCTTACAATTTGAGTGATCAAGTGATCGTAGGTAGAATAATAATAATAATGCACACGTTTGTGAGTGTCTGTCGGCCGTGTGCCGGTAGGCATGAACACCTACGAGTGTATTTGGTGTGTCTGCAACGATGCGTGCGCGCGTGCTGAACACGCTGCGTGCTGGTAGATGTGAATGAACGTTTATCCGTTTGCGGGACGGTGAGAAGGGAATAATTAACTAGTAGGTATTTCCGTAGGTACTTTACGTGCGCGCGCTACCACAAATGTATTATTTTTTTCTAAACAAACTATTTTCAGGACTTACGTTTATTCCGTTATGTACACGATGTTTATAGGTGGTTTGGACGCCACTACTCACTACCTGACTCGATACTCGACACCGCGCATTGTTAAAGTTATTTTGTGCGAGCGATTCAATTTGCAACATGCGTAAGCGACGCGCTTCCGGGGGTGACTGTTTGTGTTTGCGTCACAGGAGCGCAAGGCGCGGCGCGTGGCGGGGATACGCTACCGCTACTTACTTACCTACATGAGACAGAACGGGGTTACCGGTCAAGGAACTAACAGCTGATAGCGTAAGACGGCCCGCGCCTTGTTAGCCAGCCTTACGTTGGATATTAATAGTGGAGTACAGTTAAACACGGCGTTTTTTTGTATAATTTGTTGTTAACTTAGCAACAACCTGAACATGTACACTATCTAGGTAGGTACACGGATGCTGGGTTCCGCGGCGGACGGTGGCGTCTCCGTCGACGATGTGCGGTCGCGAGTCACGTGCGCGCTCTGCCCCTCGCACTGTTGTTACACGGTACGGTAGTAGGTAGCTACATGTATCACGAGACAGAACGGGGTCAAGCAACTCACAGCTGATAGCGCGCGCGCGGTCCGTTGTTAAATTAATGAAAAAAAAATAATGCATGGTAAAAGAGGATTATTTTTTTTTGTTTGTATGTAACTAAATTAAATTACAGCTGATGGTGGATCATTCTTGTTATGTACTCAATATTCTATTGGGTGATTGCCGAAAAGTGCAAGTTTAAAAAAAAAAAAATAGTTTCTTTGGGAAAGTTGTTTATTATGATGAGTACAATCATGTGTTTAAATATCGGTCACTAATTACCAGTCACCCTATATTGACTGTAAAACTAGTAGAACTAAGCAACAAAGGAACTATTATAGATGTTATTTGCATATCAGAACATTTCATACAAACGGGTTATGAGGATTTACTACGTAGGGTCATGTATTGTACCTATGGACGCTTTTACCTTTGGACATTGATTGTAATGAAAAAACTGGCAGCTTTAAAAATATAATATTGCAACTCAGTGCTGGCATTTTTATTTTCTAGCAACACTAGTGAGTGGCGTGACGCTTTTGGTGTTGTGTGCAGTGTGAGACCATTTTGAAGATTATTGTGTTGAAAAGTAAGTTTTTGCAGGATCTTTCTGACTTTTTACTTAAATAATGATGGATATATTTTACAATTTGATATCGTTCATTTATCTGTAGCTAGTTTTAGTTTACAAATCAAAAAGGAAAGAAAACAGCTTCTAACCTAAAAAGCAAAACAATAACGTTTTTTTTAAATGTTGCATTGGTTGTACCTTTGGACATGTCTTTGTTTGTACCTGTGGACACGTCCAAAGGTACAAACAATGTTTTTACCTATGGACACTGCTGAATGACATCTCGTTTATGTTGTCCATAGTGCCAAGGAGTAAAGCTGGTGTGAAGAGAGGTGCAGTAAGTCCGGAGAGGTTAAAACTGGCAATAGATTCATTAAAAAATGGAGGGAAAATAAGAACTGCTGCGAGAGAATTTGGGTTGAAAAAATCAACTTTACATAAATATGTCAAAACTATTCGCAGCAGTATTACACCAGATTTAATTTCTTTTACGCCGAACTACGCAGTAAAAAAGGTATTTTCTGACGAGGAAGAAAAGCTTTTATTAGAATATTTAATAAAAGCGGCCAAAATGAATTACGGACTATCTACAAGACAAACATGTACTTTAGCCTATCAGTTTGCCGTTGCAAGAAAACTGACTAACATTCCCGAGGCCTGGGTAAGAGATGGAATGGCCGGTCGCCAATGGTTATACAGATATCGCAGCAAATATACGGAACTGTCATTGCGCAAACCAGAAGCAACTAGTATAGCGAGAGCAATGTGCTTTAATAAAGTTCATGTTCAGAAGTTTTATGATAACTTAAAAGAACTGTATCAACGCAGCGAATTTGCTCCACAAAACATTTTTAACCTGGACGAAACTGGATGTTCCACAGTGCATAAGCCTGAGAAAGTTTTAGCGCCAAAATCCTTAAAATTGCTAGGTAAAAATGACATCAGGGGAACGAGGCGAAAATGTTACTATGATTGGTTGTATAAACGCCGCAGGAAACTCTATACCACCAATGATTATATTCCCAAGAGTTCATTTTAAGGATAATATGATGAAAAATGCACCTCCTGGATCTATTGGCGAAGCAAATCGTTCAGGCTGGTGTACGGAGCCTATTTTCCGGAAATATTTAGACCATTTTATCCATTGCGTGAAACCGTCACTTGAACAACCAGTGGTTCTTATTTTAGACAATCACGAGACCCACATATCATATGAAATTATCGTAAAGGCCAAAGAAAACGGGATTCATATGTTGACATTACCTCCACACACGTCTCATAAATTACAGCCACTAGATAAGACCGTTTTTGGCCCTTTTAAAACTGCTTATAACAAAGCGGCTGATCTGCATATGGTTAACCATCCTGGTGTGCCAATAACAATTTATGATTCAGCGGAATTGATCAGCAAGGCGTATGCAGCATCCTTTACACCTAAAAATATTATAAACGGATTCGTATCAACCGGGATTTATCCATTCAATGACGATCTGTTTTCGGAGGATGATTTTGCACCATCGTCAGTCACCGAGCGTCCAGAACCACCAAATATAATCACAGATGATAGAAATCTTGAACAAATAGATAGTTTTGAAATACAACCAACTAGTTCTGATATTCACCTCATCCATAAAGCTTTGATTCATCCTGAAAATCAGCCATCCACTTCTCAAGCATTTGTATCAAACACAGAAGAAAATAGTTTAGGAATACAAACAACCAGTTCTGATATTCATCTCATCCATAAAGCTTTGATTCATCCTGAAAATCAGCCATCCACTTCTCAAGCATTTGAATCAAACACAGAAGAAAATATTGCATGCAAGAACTCAATTACTCCAGAAATGATTCGACCATTTCCAAAATTAATAAGAAAAGAAAGTAAAAGAGGTAGAAAGAAAGGAAGTTCCCGTATTTTAACCCATACACCAGAAAAGGAGGCTCTTTTGCAACAAATGTTAGAAAAGGCAAACAAGGAGAAAGGGAAAGGAAAAGGAAAAGGAAAAAGTACGACTAAGCCCAAGCTAAATTTTGATGCTCCTAAAGGTCCGGCAATTGATGTTCCTGCTGAAAAGCGGATTGTAGTTTTAAGTCAGAGAATTTTTGTAACTTGCCAATCTTGTAATAGAACCGATTTGAAAGAAAATGTGCTTCAGTGCAGTTCATGCAAATTTTACTACCACAAAAAGTGTTGTCCCAAAAAGTTTCTAGAGCATATTCCAGATAAAGAGGATTCTGAACTGTTTATGTGTTCGGACTGTTTTTCATTAGATGATAGTGATAATGACCTTTCTGCTGAAGATTTATTTGATATGGTTCGTGCATCCAAATAAAACTCGCAAAATACGCTGATCTCATTAAGGTATACCTGTCTAACTGAAATGTTCCTACTTGATACTTAAGATTATATTATGAAGAATTTATTTGTTTACTCAATAAGAGCTTTACGGTCGTTAATTCTACGTGTTATGTTAATTATAAGCGATTAATTGTGATGATTATAGACTGATTTAAATTAATAATGTTCCGTTTTATTTTGTCCAAAGGGATGATTATAGACTGATTTAAATTAATAATGTTCCGTTTTATTTTGTCCAAAGGTACACACAGGGCTGTCCAAAGGTACAAACATGTAACGTACCTTTGGACAAAACTGCAAATTTAAATAATTATTTTATATTAAATAAAAGGTTAACATTAGAGCTAGTACAAAAAATACAGTAACTTTAGATCGTATAGCGTACAAAATAAAGTCATTTTCATATAGATACCTTGAATATATACAGAGAGAGTTTGTTCGAAAGTTCAGGTAGTCTGAAATGTCCATAGGTACAATACATGACCTATCGCTAATTTTTGTCCAGCTGCTTTCTTTTCTAGAAATACAAAGAGAGGAGGAACATGTATTTTTGTTAAAGTAGGACTGCAGTTTAAAGAACTCACAGACATAGCAAAACAATCAGTTTCAGGCATATTTGAATGCTGCGCTGTAGAGTTAATAGCTCTCAATATTATTATTATTTGTATATATAGGATTCCTAAACATAATTACGAAGTGTTTTATGAAAAATTAGATTATATTTTAAGTAAAGTTAGTATAATTTCAAGTAAAAAAAAAGTCTTGTGTGGAGATTTTAATATCGATGTTTTGAAAAGAAATAAAACTACATTGGAACTTGAATATTTTCTAATGAAATACAATCTAAAACTAGCGGTTTATACCCCCACTAGGTTAAGTAGTCACACTTGTATTGACAATTTTGCGCACAACTACCAGAAAGAATGCAAAGCTGAAGTTGTAGATCTGGTCCTTTCAGAGCATACATCTCAGATACTTAAAGTGCCTATTAACAAAACTTGCAAACTAAAATACTGGAAAACTAAAAAGCAGGACATAAGCATGGCAAATCTGATTACTTTTAAAACCCATCTAAAATGTCTATCTTTTATGACAGTACATGATGCCACAGACGCAAACGAAGCTTTTGACAATTTCATTGGACGACCTTTTATATAAATTATGTTTTCCGGAAAAAGCTATAACTAGAAAAACAAGCAGCAAAACAAAATGGATCTCCCATGGAATAAAAATATGTCGTAAGAAGCAAAGGCAGTTACTTTGGGCACATAGATTAAGTCCTGACTCAAAATCTAAAATAGTTTTTAAAAACTACACTAAACTTTATAGGAAAATAATAAAACTAACACAAAAAGCACAGAATAATCATTTTATAAATACCGCCGAAAACAAATGTAAAGCTACCTGGCAAATAATAAATACATCTAAGATGTGTTTGCCGCAGGAGCCTGTAATGTGCGTCAATAAAGACACTTTATCTTTTACAAACCCTGTTGACATTGCAAACGAATTCAACAATTATTTTATTGATGCAATTGAAAATAATGTAAAACCTAACATCACATTGAATAATATTAATTTAAAAAATCAGACATTAAATTCACTATTCATGCAACCCATAACAATTGACGACATAATAAAAATAATTTGGAGCCTAAAAAACACAAACACTGTAGGATATGATGGCGTTTCTACAAAAGTTATAAAATTTACCAAAGAAGTAATAGCACCACCATTGGCCCATATAATCAACTTGTGTATTGTTGATGGCATATTCCCAAAAAATCTTTAAAAAGGTATAATAAACCCATTACATAAAAAAGATGACAAGACAGATTTAAAAAATTACAGACCTTTTGCAAAAATTCCAATTTTTTCTAAATTTTTTGAGAAAGTCATCTATCATGGTTTATATACCTATTTCGACAAGTATGAATTATTTTGCAAAGAACAAAAGGGATTTCGTAAGAACACCACAATTAATATGGCACTATTTGATCTACTAGCTAATATCATGTCATCTGTAGATAACAGAATTCCTGTCTGTGCAATTTATACTGACATGACCAAAGCATTTGATTATGTAGACCATAAGATTCTATTACAAAAATTACATAGCTATGGTATAAGAGGTAACATCCTAAAGCTAATAGAATCGTACTTAAGTAATAGGATTCAATACACAGAAATTTCTAGAATATGTCCAAAGAGTAAATTAGAAACCATTTATTTATCAAACCCAAGGCACGTAAGATATGGCGTCCCACAGGGTAGCTTATTAGGGCTGCCCTTTTTTTAATTTACATAAACGATCTGCCGAATGTAACACTAAACAAAATGGTTCTCTTTGCAGATGACAGTACAGCTGTAATAAAGTGTACAAATAAAAATAATTATGCGCATGACATCAATACTTGTTTACGTGACATCATAAATTGGCTACATAATAATAATTTAGTAATAAACTTAGGTAAGACAAAAATAATGCACTTTCATCAACGCTTCGAAAACCCAAACGTTAGTATTGCCTACCAAGACTGTGATATTGAGGAAGCAAATAAAGCTAAGTTCTTAGGTATAGTGATCGAGAACAAACTCACATGGAAACCACATGTTGAAGAACTCTGTAAAAAACTAAGTAAATCTGCATATGCTCTCTTTCAACTTTCAAAGAAAGTCAACAGTCAGGCTCTTTTGACGGCATACCACGGACTAGTTGCCTCTGTTTTGCGGTATGGTGTTATTTTTTGGGGGCCGTCTACTGATAAGGAGCTGGTATTCAGGATGCAGAAGCGATGCATAAGGTCAATGTGCGGTCTGAAGACCACGGATAGCTGTCTTCCCTATTTCAAATCCTTAAAAATATTAACATTTCCGTCTTTATATATTTTGGAAACAGCTTTATTTGTAAAAAATAATCCACATCTTTTTCAAAAATTGTCGGCAGTCAGAAAGAATCCAATACGGACTCAATATATAAATCAATTGTGTCAAGTGAAATGTAAAACTGCATTAATGCAAAAGAGTTTTTTTGGTATTGCCCCACGCATTTATAATAAAGTACCTAATATGATTAAAACTATGACTGTATTTAAATTTAAAAGGGCACTTAATGAAAAATTAATTGAAAAAAGTTATTACACAATTGATGACTTCCTTAATGATGAAACACTGACTGATTGACATGCTATTATTCCATTTGACATTTTTTATTACTGTAACCTTTTTCACATTTGACATTTTTTTATTTTTTTATTACTGTAACGTTGTTGACCTTTGACATTTTTGTATTATTATGACATTTTTAATGTATTACTAACCATTTGTATTTTGTATTATTTAATTTTCCTAATTGTTATTTAAAATTTAAAATTTAAGTAAATTAAATAATAATATGATTTGCATGCCCATGTGACGGTAGAACATGGAAGACTATTATAATAAAACATCTACGAGTATGTACTAATTACCCATGTTTGCAAACCAATAAATGATTTGATTTGATTTAGCAAAGCAAATAATGAAAGTATAGAGGTATGAGGAACAGGGTGTAAAGATCACTCATACTCTATGGAAAAGGGAGGATCCTTCGACCAGACGGGTGTTGTGTCTGGTGGGCAACTGCCATGACGTTTGATGTCGTGGATGTTGTATTTTTATTGCAAGAAAGTTGAGGAAAGTTATTAAATGTGAGGATTGTCTTTTGGCTTTGATCACAGATAGTATCACGGAATCATTGCCAGGAGAGACAAAGGAGGCCTTATTTATCCTTCTACTGATTTAAATAAAGTATGTGAATTGGCAGAAAAGATACTTCGAGCACGTTCACACAAAGGAATTTCATTTTATAATGAGAATTTTTTATGCCAAAACTTATATTATCGTGTTTCAGGGAATGCACACGTACTAATATTAATATCTTGATCAATGACCATTTCGACAGTCAGCCTTTTGTAGGGAATCACAGAACTCTCCTCATTAAATCAATTGCAATGCATTACTTCGAAACACGTATACATCATGGTAAAAAATGTTTTGAACCAAAATCGAAAGTAAGAAATATTCATAATAAGTTAGTGCTTTTCCAAGGACAATAATTTGTTTGTTTATAAATAAAACACTGCAGTCGCATCATTGCTCATATTTTTCATTTCTCGTCATATAAACCTGAAATACAAACCTCATTTTATGAATCTTATTTTGTGAAGAATATTGGGTAAAATGTACATCACTTGGTAACCCTAAACGATACATCGACACCCAATATGAATAACATTGTAACTTTAGTTACACGTAGGTACAACTATGTGTCATATGAATTTAGCAAGTACAGACTTTTATTTCTGTCTTTGAACCGTATTTCTGTGACGATAAGAACTACTTTTGTGAAATGGAATAATTTCATTGTAATTGAAAATGTACCATGTTTCCATTGATGTATACTTGTAGATCAAGTTATAATACACAAAAGTTATGGTAGCAAGGGTTTTTTGTGATATAGTCATTGCAAATTGACATACAATGTTCTTCATTTAAAATTTTTGACTATACATTTTTTAACCACATTTTTATTTTAAATTACAATGTTTTTCTTCTAAAGTCTAAACATTTATTTTCAATGTTATCATTGTAAAGAAAGATGCGGTGTTGATAACGAGACTAAGTTTATAGTTCGTCATTTGAATATAATAGTATCAGCATATCCAATGTTATTATTAGCGAGCAATATTTTTATTCGTAAACATAACCGCCATTACTGTCTGGTTTCTGCTCAGTTGACGTTGTACTCCAGTGACAGTGACTGTTTGTGGGTGAAATTATTGTGATAATGGTGTCTCGTGGGAGGCATATGGTGAATCTCGTTTGCAAAAAAGATGTCTCAGTTGTGGAATCAATAGGTAAGTAATAAACATGGATATTTCGCGACATTGTCATAATTATAACCTTAAAGTTTCAATTGTTTTGATTATTTTATGTTTACTTTTGTCACTTCGCTAGTTAGACTCGAATTAGGCACCTAAACCTAATGAATAATGAACATTTAATTAGTTTAAGACTACTTATTCGATTCACAGAAAGGACGGCTACTCGAAATGATGAGACCTCAAATCAAATAGACATCTTTAAGAAACGCAACAGAGATCAATTTGAATTACTCAACGGTTGGTTTTATTGTTGTTAAAATAGTTAATACCTACAGTTATTATGTATCTAGTAATAACTCATGATAGTAATAACCTACTTTAACTATCCTTTTTTGTAGGTGCCGAATTAATAAACTTTAAAAGAAAACTAAGACGTCGTTATCGTTCTATTCTTTACGCCTGTTCAGAAGACGAAAATGATGGTGATTTTTCAGCTGATGAATTATCAGACGAATATCTACCCCCTAAGCCACAAAGTCGAACAGGTTAGTATAGTGGTTCGTAAAAATTTGAAAGTTTAACTATCTACAAATAATAATTTTATTAGTTAGGCACATTGAATACCTACTTACCTTTTACGTTTAATTTATTGACAGATTTGTAGATATCTACTAATATTAATACTAAATTAAAGTTTAGAATTCACATTTTAATTAAAAAAATAAGTATGTGTCACATTAGGCTGATGCTTGTCACACACAGAAAATTCTGAGCTTTATGAACTATTACTATATAGTTTAGTTGGCAAGTTGAAACATCTCATCTTAAAATGCAATTAATTCAGTGAGTGAACCTAATTTGACAACAATAAAATTCGTGCCAAGCTAAAAAGAGCTTTTTAGCTTTAACCCTAGAAAGATAACCTACGCTTCAGAGGCGCCCGCGTTGGTGTGACATCGCTGTCTCTTTCTAATGTGCGCGCGTATCTACCTGTCCTTCTAAGTTAGCTCAGTGGACGGTGCACAGCGTCGCAGGACGGTCCTTTTTTCGCGGTAAGTACCATAGTTTTGCAGTAACGACTAAGTGTGGCGCTTCAAAGGCGCATGGTTATCTTTTGTGTGACATTTAGTGAAAGTATGGATTTGTTTACACTTACATAAAATGTTTCTAATAACTGTTTATTTTTCTTTTTTAGCATGAAATCATTTTGCCTTCATCATGACGAGCCGGAGAACACTAACAGATGATACAATATCTAGGTTGATCGCTGAAGAGGAAGAGAACGAGCATGAACAAGAACAAGAAAGTGACAGTGAGATAGAAGATCATTTGAGTGACGATGATATACAAAGTGATTTCGAAGACGAGTTTATCGATGATGAGGTACCACAACAAATGAATGATACCCAAAATGAAGATGATATAAGTCCACCTGTATCTTCAGAGCCCACTAGAACTTCGGAATCATCCCAGCGTGACCACCGAATAATTGTTCCTGATCGCCGAGTGCTTAGAGGTAAGAACCAACATTGCTGGTCGACAATAAAAGGACAGAGTCGCGGAAGAACATCCGCCATAAACATTATTCGTACAAGTAGAGGTCCAACGCGCATGTGTCGAAATATATATGACCCAATCTTATGTTTTAGTTTGTTTATTACCGATGAACTAGTGAATGAGATCGTCCGCTGGACAAATGTAGAAATCTCTGTGAAACGTCGAGATAACATGACTAAAGCCACTTTCAGAGATACATCTGCGACAGAAGTTCAAGCTTTGTTTGCGATACTGACCTTGAGTGCAGCAATGAAAGACAATCACTTGTCTACTGATGAGCTGTTCGATAGTACTTTTTCGGGTACACGGTACGTGGCAGTGATGAGTAGGGATCGTTTTGATTTCCTCATTAGATGTCTACGATTTGATGACAAGTCATTACGGCCCTCTTTACGTCATGAAGATCCATTCATTCCCATTAGAAAAATATGGGATTTATTTATAACTCAGTGTCAGCTGAGTTATACACCGGGAGAGCATGTCACAATTGACGAACAATTATTAGGTTTCCGAGGACGGTGCCCGTTTCGCATGTATATCCCCAATAAACCCAATAAATATGGGATTAAAATTCCAATGATGTGCGACAGTGGGACAAAATACATGCTAAATGCAATGCCGTACATTGGAAGAGCTACGGTCACTAATGGGTTGCCACAAGGAGAATTTTATGTGAAGGAGTTATCACGACCCTTGCATGGCACAAACCGTAACGTAACTTGTGACAACTGGTTCACTTCTGTTCCTCTCGCCAAATCACTACTTCAGGAACCATACAAACTTACCCTCGTTGGCACAATACGATCGAATAAACGGGAGATACCAGAGGCATTAAAAAACACTCGGTCTCGTTCGGTAGGCACGTCAATGTTCTGCTACGATGGATGTTTGACCCTTGTCTCGTACAAGCCGAAGCCCTCTAAGATGGTCTACCTGTTATCATCGTGTGATGAAGAAGGTGTCATCAACCCAATAACTGGTAAGCCTGAAATGATAATGTATTATAATCAGACCAAAGGCGGGGTGGACACTTTCGATCAAATGTGTTCCTCCATGTCATGTTCAAGGAAAACCAATAGATGGCCAATGTCTATGTTTTATGGCATTCTGAACATAGCATTCGTCAACTCTTATGTTATATATTGTCACAACATCCTGGCAAAAAATGAAAAGCCTCTAAATAGAAGGAATTATATGAAAAAGTTAAGCACCCAGTTATCGGAATCGTGGATGAAGGAAAGACTGAAAGCGCCTACTTTGCCAAAGCATGTGCGAGATAACATCGCAAATATTCTTCCGAAACCGGCTGTGCAGAACGATACAGATAATGAAGAAGAACCTCCAGCCAAGAAAAGACGGTACTGCACCTTTTGCACTAATAAAAAAAGAGAATGTCTAAGATGACTTGCGCCAAATGCAAGAAAACAGTTTGCGGCGAACATAAAAATGATGTTTGTTTTGAATGCCTGTCAAACCAAATTTGAACCAAATTATTATAGTTTTGACTGATTTTTTTTTAGTTGATTAGCAAGTAAGAAATAATATAATTAGTTTTATAAAAAAATATATATTATTTTTTGATACTATGTTCCTGTAAACAGAAGACTGTTAATTTTGTTGATTTTTTCTAGAGATTTTTTGATTTAAGTTTAATGATTTAATCATATATAAAATATTTAATTAAAAAAAGTTTTTTATTATTAGTTCATTAATCACATATTAAAACAATGAAGAAAAAAATACAATAAAATAAGTACTTCATTAAAAAAAAAACAATAATATATCGTGCGCCTCTGAAGCGCATGGTTATCTTTTGTGGCCGTCAAAATATGGTTATCCTTCTAGGGTTAACATTGGGAAAAGGTTGGCACGAATTTCGATATTGTCAAATTAAGTTCACTCATTGAATTAACTGCATATTAAAAGTTAATTTAGTATAGACAGCTGCCTGCCAAAATTTTTACCAGTATTTACTTCTTAGCTACTTGTTCCTTGAACATTATACTTAATTAAATAAATGTAAAAATTTTAGATTCTGATCGTGCTGCAGTTCAAGTTGTAAGTCAAGTTAATATAACTCAAGCCATGACTGAAACTTTGCACCAAGAGCCAGCCTTAGCTGACATACTCGCCTGTGTAGACCCGTCAGGTAGCCGGGAAAGGCGGGCACCAGAGATACCAACAGATCCATGTTCGATCAGCTCCTCGCATCAAAATGTGTCTCCGCCTAGTAGTTCAAGTAACTTAGAAGCTAAAGTTATGACTGAAACATTGCACCAGGAGCCAGCTTTACCTGGTATACCCTCCAATGATGATCCGACGTCTCCGCCTTGTAGTTCCAGTAACTTAGAAGCTCCAGTTATGACTGAAACATTGCACCAGGAGCCACTTTTGCCTGGTATACTCTCCAATGATGATTCCTCGTCTCCGCCTAGTAATTTCAGCAATTTAGAAGCTCCAGCTATGATCGAAACTTTCAATCCGTCGTGCAGCCCAGAAAGGCACGAACTAGAGACATCAACAGCTCTTTGTCCAATCGGCTCTTTGTATCAAAATGTGTCTCTTCCTGGTACATCTAGCAATCATGAAAAGGATACGCCAATAGAGTATACCCAAAAAAATATTGTTTGGGTAGGAAAAGGCAAAGAGATCCACAAAATTGGAAAATGAATAAATTGAAAATACTTTGTAACTCAGGATTAGAATATACTAACAAACAAGGTAAATTGGTTAAAGAAAGAGCATTGGGGCCCGGATGTAACACAGATAAACATTGCAACCGAAAATGTCACGCAAATATTTCGAATGATTACCGAAAACAAATATTCACACAATTTTGGCAAATGGGTAATCATGATAAGCAAGTGGATTATTTATCTAAATTTATAACTAGAGTCCAACGTAAAACAGTACAACTAAACAACATTAATTCCAGACGCCATTGTACTTATGAGTATTACTTACCTGGTCTTGGAGAAAAACTAAGAGTATGTAAAAAAAATGTTTTTAGATTCATTCAATATTACAGATATGTGGGTAACGACGATGTTCAAAAAAATTGATGAAAATAGTGAAGAAGTAATTGCAAACGATAGGCGTGATAAGCATTGCAATAGGGGGAACGCAATAAATGAAAATATTAAGATTTCAGTTCGCCAGCATATTAATTCAATTCCAGTTAATGAATCACACTACGTAAGACAGAGAACATCTAAACTTTATTTTGAAGAATCACTTACCTTTCCTAAATTGTACTCTCTTTATGTCGAATGGATGACTGAAAATAAACCAAGTGATGCCAAAGCTAACCAAGAACAGTACAGGCAGATATTTTATAAAGAATTTAATATAGATTTCTTTAAGCCAAAGAAAGACCAATGTTTGAAATGTGAGGTTCATGAAAAAGCTTCAGAGTTAGAAAAAGAAATCACTGCACCTGATTACGCATTACATATAGCAAATAAATGCATTATACGTCAAATAAAAGACAACGATAAGGAAGAAGCCAAAAAATCAAAAAGAGCATTGATAACGGCATGTTTTGATTTACAAAAAAATTTAACTACTCCTCAATCTGACGTGTCAACCTTCTATTATAAAAGAAAATTCCATGTTTTAAATTTTACAATTTTCGACATCGGATCTGCTGAAGGTCACTGTTATGTGTGGGATGAATGCATTGGAAAAAAAGGCCCTAACGAAATTGCCAGCTTCCTATTCGATTTTATAAAAAAGAAGGCTGCAGAAGGTATAAAAGAATTTCGATTCTATTCAGACTGCTGTGGGGGCCAGAATAGAAACAGAATCATGTTCTTAATGTATGCTTACGCCTCAAAAACATTTGGTGTACATATTGCACACAACTTCTTTGAAGTTGGTCATTCTCAATCAGAAGGGGCTCAATGCATGCTCTTATAGAGAGATGTAAGAAAAACCAAGTTGTTTATGTACCACAACAATGGTACACACTCATACGTTGTGCTAAAATTACAGGCAAACCATACGCCGTGAACGAGGTCACTCAAAATGACATACTTGATTTCAAGTCATTGCTAAATTTAGTTCCCAATTGGGAATTGGACAATAATAAAAAAAAATGATGTGGTCAAAAGTTAATCATATTAAAATTAATGTCGATAGGCAAAACATTATAAACTTTCAAAATGATTTTTACAGCGATCAACTAAATTGGATAGATTTGGACTACCACAAAGTCAAGACCAGAGGTCTGAATAGAAATAAATCTTTGGCTGCGTTGTGGGGTCATAATTTACCTATAGCCTATCAAAGTTTACACCCAATCACTCAAAGCAAATACAAGGACTTGAACAGCTTATGCTCCAGCGCACAAAGCGTAATTTTCATAATCTAGCGGGCCATAATCTAATTTAACAACTTATTCCCAGAAGATAACTAGTTGTACATTTTTTAAGTAGTTGAACCACACTTCCTAGAAACAAAATTTATTTTACAAAGGATCACACCAAACAATAGCAAAAAGGGTCGGAACTACCTGTTACCTGCTCGTTCGCGATCGGGTTTACCGAGGGACCGCGCCATTCGTCTGAGTTCACTCGATGAATACGCTCGTGTTTCAGTTGCTAGTAGTTGTTGTGTGTTGTTATTGTATTTTTGTGGGTTTTGAGGTAAGTTACAAGTGATTTTTACTTTTAATTGTTATTTAATTTAACTACAAGCACCAATTGAATATAACATGTTTACTTTTTACTATAATAATATTCTCAATCACTTTGTACTTGAGTTTTAGTATATTATATCGCATTATACAGTTCTTTGATTGTATTTTTCTGAAAGTATAACTCGTTAGCTCTATTACATATGTCAGTTTGTTTGCGAATGATTGCGACACTCATAGAAGTTTTTCTTACTTTTAGGATGACTTCGCAAATTTCACGTCGAAAATGTTTTGATGTTTGGTTTGCTAACGCAAAACAAAACAGAACTGATGCTTTGCTACATCTTATATTGCAAGAGCTGGGTGATCCTTGCTTTTCGGAAGACATTTTGAAGAGTTTGAAAGTCACAATTCGAAGTGTTTGCCAAAAAATAGAACAAAAATGGTCGAAATCGGGAAGACATCGGGAACGATTTTTGAAGACAAATTCCTCGTGGTTGGAAGAAAGTATATCACTGCCCGATATAGTGACAAACACTGTCGTCGACTTTTCACTTCCTTCAACAAGTAATCGGGCTGGAAGACCAAAAAAAGATTTCGCTAGCAGCAGCAATAGAACAAAAAGGCGGCGCATCCAACAAATGCTCGATACATCAAGTCGGGAAGAAATATCGATGGCATCTGAAACCCAACTACGAAAGGAAGGAAAAAGGGATTCAGCAGCTATTGTTAAAGAGCTAAGTCTCTTTTCACCTAGAAGAGGTACTTCTATAAAAAAAGCACGAAGATCCATTGAAAGCCGCAACAAGGGTGGACTGTCAGTAGATCAAGCTCTTGCATTAATGGTTGATGCGAATCTAACGACTCATCAATATAGTGTGATACGCCAGCAAGCGAAGAACGTTAATAGTAATCTGTACCCACCGTATTATAAAGTAAAAGAGGCGAAACAGCTATGCTACCCTGACGACATAAATGTAACCGAAACGCACGCTGAAATTAAACTGCAGTCTGTAATAGATCATACAGTAAAAAGATTGTGCAAAGCTCAAGAAGAGGTCCTAAGTACAGTAACTGATTTAAAAACTTTGAGTTTAATTGTGAAATGGGGTTGTGATGGAGCAGAGCAAACTCGGTATAAACAGAAATTTTCAGAAGAACAATGTAGTGATGAAAGCTTATTTAGCATATCAATGGTGCCTATTCAAATGTACTCGGAAAATGACCAAAGCATTAAACAAATCGTTTGGCAAAATGTTTGCCCATCTTCTACAAAATATTGTCGGCCCATCAAATTTGTATTTGCCAAGGAAACAGTAGATCTTATCAAAAGTGAAGTTGATAAAATAAAAGAGCAAGCAAGATTACTGGCACCCACTAAAATCATAGTAAATGACACAGAAGTATTAGTGAAGCCAACAATGATTTTGTGCATGATCGATGGCAAAATTTGTAATGCCTTAACTGCATGTACATCCACGCAGAGTTGTTATTTGTGTGGCGCTAAGCCCAGTGAAATGAACGATGAAAGGCTTATCGTGGAAAAAGCGGTAAATAGCAACTTTATTTCTTTGGGCCTTTCACCTCTGCACGCTTGGATAAGATTTTTTGAATGCATATTACATATATCTTATCGTTTAGATATAAAATCTTGGCAGGCTCGAGGGGTTCAGAATAAAGCCAAAGTAGCAGAAAAGAAGAAGCTTGTACAGGAGAAGTTCAGAAGTGAACTAGGTTTATTGGTGGATATGCCTAAACAGCAAACAGGAAATACCAATGACGGAAATACGGCTCGCAAGTTTTTCCGGAACTCTGAAAAGTCCGCCGAAATTACGGGAGTTTCTGTTGAGCTGATTAAACGCTTCCACATAATTTTAGAGTGTATCAACAGTGGATTTCCAGTCAACATGGAAAACTTTGAAGAATATACAAAAGTAACGAGAAAATTATATTTTAAAGAATATCCATGGTACTCGATGCCTGCAAGTGTACACAAAATACTTTTTCATGGAAAAGACATTATAGCTTCTTGTATCCTTCCAATTGGTCAGCTTTCCGAAGAAGCACAGGAAGCTAGAAATAAGGACAACAGAAAATTCAGAGAATTATTCACAAGAAAGACGTCTAGAGTGGACACAAACACAGATTTAATTCATCGACTGTTGATAACGTCAGACCCGTATATAGCAAGCTTACGTGCTCCTCCAAAAACTAAGCGTGGCAAAATAACTCCTGAAGTGAGCCAGCTTTTACAAATAAGACCACCAGAAATTGAAATTAATAATATCCAGTCTGAAGAAAGTGATGTCGATCATTATGATAGCGATTCTGATTGAGGCTTTGTATATTATGTCTACGAGTATGTTATATATTTTTTTGCATAATAAAGACTATGTATTTTTCTTTTAGTTTGTGTTTTCTGCTTATTTGTTTTTATACCTGTATAATTGAAATATAATTGTAAGATTTTGAATGTGAATATTGTTATATGTACCTACTTTATGTTGAAATATATGTCTTAAACCTTGATAGTGTCTTTAATTTACTATTATCGTATTTTAGTGTATATTTTATTCATATTGCTAGGCCTAAATAAAATTGGCCAGCTAGATTGTGAAAATTACGCACTGTGCAGCGGTGCAATTCCGGAACAATACAGATTTTTTTTTACAAACTTGCCACATTCTAACACCATTTCTAATAATTCCGACGTTGAAGACTAGATAAGTTGTTGTAATCTATGCTGGCGGCCTATAAAGTAAATTAAAAATAATTATTATAAAGCGAGTTTTATTGTCTTCCATACTACTTACGATATCTTTTTATCCGAGTGTAACATTAATACACATTGTAATTGTTGCTTACAATAATATTCATGAAAGATTTTCCTTCTGTCAGTATAATTCGTAATTGTATATCATGATACAATAATATTCACAGAAAAAAAGTTTCAAATATTTTCACGACCCCATTGTAAAAGTAGTTACAATGTTTTTCATATAAAAAATGCTTAAAACCTGTACATTGTAACATTGCAAAAATCATACTTGCCGTAGTTTTATCAAAACAGCATCTAAACTATTTGAAAGAGCAATTAAAATTAGTATCATGAAACCTACAATTGTACAGAACAACCAAAGCCTGCAGCTGCAAATAAATAAAAAACTTTGCAAAAAAATTAAAATAGCTGTATTGAAAACCACGTCATATTGAGTTACAATGTTATTCATATTGGGTGTCGACATGTACTTTTTTCTTGTCCCTTTCGATGACACAGATTTCAAGAGTCTAAAGAATACTCTGTCTACGTAATTCCCTTATAAATAATTATTGTTTACATTTATCCGTTTGACGTTTATGTGGTATCGAGGTTGTCGTCATAGAGTCACACTCCGGCCAGTGCTTGTCCGCCTGTTACGCAGGTCGGATAAGCGCTCGACGAAAGTGATGCCCAAAATATATATGAATAATTATACGCTTTCAACATTGCAGCCGTACCAGTCTTTTAGAACCCGTTTTTACTAGGATAGTGTTTACAAAAGTATTTAGGCAACTTGAATGAGCAAAGAATGTGTTTTCCAAGAAGCATTTTCATTTCAACCAGTCGGCACCTCCGACTTTTTCGTTAAGGTCTACTTTAGATGATTTGTAAAGGTCGCGTCATGTAAAAAGAACGCTAGCGGTCAAGCTGCGCATAGGCGATTTATCGGTCTATTTGGTGGTATGAGGTAGGGCGCGGGGCGGGTGAGCCACGCGCGGCACGTTTGCCGGTGCGCTATTGGTTAGTCAGTTGAGCTTTGCTTCCCGCGCAGTATCCAAGTTACGTTCCTTTTAAAAATAACATCGGGCACAAGTTTTAAATTACGAAATGGTTTTACATAGAGAAGTCAGAAAAATGATTTATGACGTATACTGTTTTATGAAGGAGGAAGCTGATAATAATGCAGTTAATAATTTAAAACAATGTATGAAACGGACCTCTGAGGCAACAAAATGTTCCGAATCGACAGTGAGACGAATAGTAAAGGGTTCAAAAGATTTCGGAATTTCTTACTGTTTTCCGAACTCCCGGCAAAAATAAAAGAAAAAATACAAAACCAATAACAGACATTGACAGCTTTGACCAGAGTGTTATAAAAATAATCATCCATAACCTTCACGTTACTGAAAAAGAAGTGCCTACCATAGGCAAGTTGCAAAGGAAGTTACAGGATGACATACATTTCCAAGGATCTGCAGCAAGTCTCAGGCGAGTATTGAAAAACTTGGGTTTTAAATGGAAAAACACGGAAACCGATAGAAAAATCTTAATTGAGCAGTCACAAATTCGATTTCAAAGAATTGAATATCTGAGAAAGATTAAAAAATATAGAGAGGAAGGAAGACCTATCATTTACACTGACGAATCATACGTCGATAGTTCCCATGCGTCTCACCATGCTTGGACAGACGGTTCCACCAAGGGCATTAAAAAACCTATATCTAAAGGTAGCCGCTTAGTCATTGTGCATGCGGGTGGCGATGCAGGTTTTGTGCCGAATGCTTTACTGATGTTTAAAGCCGGTACAAAAGGCGGCGACTACCATGATAATATGAATTCTGAGAATTACGAGCGATGGCTTCGTACTCCACTGATACCAAAGGAGACTGAAACGATTACATACAATCTTGGGCCTGGATGTAAAAAGATAAAAGTGGTGTCAATTAATAGCATAAATATTATCAACCTTTCACTAAAAATTCTGCGGATTTTGTCAATCTGAGAACAGCGATATAAGAGATTAAGTAAAAGTGAGGTTATGTTACAATCTTTAACTAACAGCTGATTCCCGAGGTGCAAAATATGTTCTTTTGCACTAATAGTTATTATATTAAGTAGAAAATGTATTTATTGACAGTGTATTGTAGTGAGCAGTTGTTATCCCACAATTCACACAGCGATCCATAGTTTGAACAATATTATATATTATCATATTTTTCCCCAACTCGTTATTTTTTGTATTTGTGTGTTTTTTCTTTGCGTCATGTTTACCGCAAATAAATGTATTTTCTTTCTTTCTTTCTTTCTTTCTTTCTTTCTTTCAATCCACAAGCCGGCGGTAAAATCCAAAATAACAATTCCAAGTCAAACGTGTGAGTGATCTTCGGTATCCAATGTGAAAGCACGGGTTGTACAAGGTAGGAAGGGTCGGAATGCGTAAAATACAAAGCTGTGGTCGTGAAAAATGAACAATAATCGGGAAAGCATTCAAAACGCATCGGAAAACAATACTAGTGAGCAAACATGAGCAGTCAGCAACTGTCTAGTGTCAATGTCAGTCAGCTGTCATGCCAGTGACATAGACTAAAAATAGAAGACTGATTTTAATCGATATGAAATCAATAATCATTGATATTGGTTTTTCAGTAATTAATTGATATTTTATTTATTAATATGACTGTAATTATATGCACTATATTGCATATACGTATACATAGTGCATTTAATTACTTTGAGTTTATTATTTAGTGCAACGGTTTTATTTTCTTAACTGTGTAATCGATTACTCAATCGATAATCTCACGAAAACTATCTTTCTCATATTTCTCCGCTTCCAGATTGAGAATTGAGGTGATTTTTCATATTCTAAGATAAAAAAACATGACAATTTTTTTAGAACATATCTCAACTTATTACATTTGGGCCCACCGTTTTCCATCTCCTTTACCGCCTAATTCAGTCGTGGTAGTCGATAATGCATCGTACCACAATAAACAACTTGATGCTGCACCAACGTCCAATTCAAAGAAAGCAGACATGCAAACCTGGCTTCGTCAAAAAGGTATTGAATTTGAAGAGACCATGCTAAAGCCGGAGTTATAAAACTTAATAAAAAAATACAAAGATAAATTTAAGAAAGGTCATTGGGCGTATCTGACCCGCTTTGCGAAGAGTGGCGGACATTAATCAAAATAGTTTTAAACTAAGGGGAATAATATGACCTTTCATTGTATATAGTTATTTATTTAAAAATCGATGGAGAAAAATGTACAGGATCGTTTAAAAAAAATAAAAAACAAACGGTTTCAGCGGATTTTATTACATCATTAAAGGCATAAAAGAATTTCGATAGCATACAGCATGGTGCACTGATGAGCCGATATTTAGAGGCATGTATACGCTGTCTCTTTCGCACATTAGTTGGGCCAAACTAGTTTTGTTGCGCTCGCGCACTGACTCACCGCCCTCTGCGCAGTCCTTCGTTAGCTATCGTTGCGACCTGTACGTTTATCTGTTTTGTTTTGTTTATTGTTCTATCGACTACGTTAGCGTGTTTTATGGACTCTGGTTACTTGCTTTTGGATTAGATTTTCGTTGATATGGAAAGACAAAACAGTTGTGTGTCGTGCAATCGATCTGTGTTACGTCGAAGAAAACACTGTCTTAATGGAGTGTTTCTCGAAAGGTACCGGGATCTTGTAGTGTTGTTATTACAAGAAATCATACCACGTGAGGTAAGTACTCTGTCAGTACACCGTCTATCTATCTATTTACTAAGAAAACAGGCAGGAGCAGAGCGGTAGGAAGCGAGTCTTAATCGACCGATTTATTGTTTATTTATTTATGCTTTGTTTTACACAATCTTATTATTGTACAGAAGCAAACGTAATGCTAATTATTTTACCTATACCAGTTAACCTTACAAAAGTTCTGAGAACTTATAGTTTATGCATAAAGAACAGCAATTAAGGAATTCAGTGCAATAAAAATGACTTTTCGAAACTACTTTCTAATAATCTCGTTGTTGGGTGTTTAGTTTTTATATATATGTGCAGAATGTTTTATCTTGTTTCAGATTTCGTTTGACGGTACAAGATCTATATGCCACCCGAGCCAATACAAGAAGGCGCAAATCAAGGAGAAGTTGGAGAGGCGGTCCAACAAATAGAAGTCGGGGATCAACAAGGTCCTGGTTTTATTACTGTTACTGGATATAGACGTGTATCAAATACAGCGAGACGCTGTATATTTCTAAACTGCAGAGGTATGACTACACATCGCGTGCCAACCTACGCCAAGTTCTATCTGTTGCACAATCACAATTTATACATACCGGAACTTGCACGAGTTTGCCACCCGCATTTAGTTCAAAATGATTGGGAAGAACTTGTGAATGCCCCGACAATACATGAAAGCTTTAATAATGCTCATGTACTTGACATAATCAATTTGTATAAATGGGGATTAGAAAGCAGGTCTGAAATGAATTTTGAAAATATTGAAACAATTGATGACAACCACTTCCATTTTTGGACGGCTTTGACTAAAAATCAGTTCATGACTATTTTAGACCAAACACCGTCTCTTCGTAACAGGTCTGATCGTCCTGCTACCACTTTAGGAATGTATTTGACTAAAATAAGAACTGGTCAATCTGATGAGCGCTTAGCTACGAAATTCCAAATATCTAGAAGAACATTAGAGAGGAAGTTAAAAACAGCGAGAGAATGCTTAACTGAAGATTTTGTTCCACGTTACCTGGGTTTAAATCATATAACTAGAGAAGAAGTGGTGGCACGAAATCTTCGTATCCCAACTCATAATTTTGGTGGTAGCCAAACTGAACCGGCAGCTATTCTTGTGTTCGACGGAACGTATATTTACCTTCAGAAGAGTGCGAATTTCCTTTTCCAAAGAAAAACCTACAGCCTACACAAATTCCGCAACCTGGTAAAGCCTTTTCTGATCGTATGTACAGACGGTTATACAGGGTGATTGGAAGATGGGTGCAAAGCTTTAAGGTGAAGATAGTATCGACAATTTAGAACCATTTAAGCCATGGTTGTCTTAGACGAAGTCTTACCAAATTTTTTTAACCAAATTTTTTAGTTTTTTTTCGGAAATTCTCAAAATTTAATGTAAACTGCATAATTATGGCCAAATTGAATGATAAATGAATTAATTTTTTATTTATTTAATTAAAGTAATGTGTAAGCAACCAAGCAAAACATGTTTTAGGCTTCTGTGTCATTAGACATTTTTTTTACAGATATTTAAAGCTCAGAAAAAATAAAAAAATTGTACAATACGTCTTTTAAACCTTATTTAAAAAAAAACGGAGGGTGCTTTTTTTGTTCAAACCTTTTTGAAGACATGCTTGATAATCGCTCCTTCTTTTGAGGTATCATTTATGCGGATATCTTACAAATTATTGAAATTAGGACCTACAAACCAATTGGAGGGAGAAATTTTAAATTTTAGGCAGTCTAACAAAACACAAAATTTTTGCTTAAAGGAATACTTTATGTGCTCGAAATGATAACATTGTTCAATTCTAAGAATTTTTGGCACATGCAGGAACCAATTGAGGGGAACCCATTGAGGGGATTCTCTAAACAATGGCCACCGAGCGCGGTGCGACGGCATTTCCAGGTAGAACGCCCAATGAATAGCAAAAAGCGATAAGAGTTGGTTTTTACAGCAAAATGGTCTTAGTTACTGAGGCAACAAAGTCGTTTTTCTTTAGTCAGGGTCAGTCGGTCTGTGATGAAGCCGTTACATCTTTTACTTATTAGTCAAACTACTGCCCTTGTGAGTGGACGTTGTCGTGTTGATTCACAATTTACCGTGTTCAGTTGTAGCCCTTTGCGTTCCTGCACGTGTAGTTTGCGTTAGTTTTGAACTTTTTTGTTTCACCGTGTCCAGTCGTAGCCTCGCGCTCCTGCACGTGTTGATTTTTGACTTAATTGTGTTGAGTTGACATTTAGTGCGCTCCTACGCCGTTTTTCTTAATTGTTAAGTGACTATGGCTACTTTTTCCAATCAAGGATATGCGGATATCGTATTTATGTACGGTAGAGCAGACGGCAATGGATCTTTGGCGCGACGGATGTATCAAGAGCGCTATCCGAATCGCAGGATACCGAATGTCCGAGTGTTTTACAACTCGTTTCGTTGTCTTGCCCAAGATGGGTTTCACCGCGTGGAACCTGGAATCAACCCGGGCAGACACGAAACTGCCGTCGACGAAGACATTTTAGCAGCATTTCAAGCGGATCCTACTACCAGTACTAGAGCAGTAGCTCGAAATTTAAACATTTCTCAATGGAAGGTGTGGCATACAATGCACCAAAATGATAAGTATCCGTTCCATGGCAGGAGTGTGCAAGGTCTAGTAGAGCAAGATCCTCAAAGAAGAATTCAGTTCTGCCGTTTCCTCCTCAACAGAGACATCGAAGATGCGTGGTTTCTGAAATCAATCTTGTGGACGGATGAAAGTAAATTTTCAAGGGAAGGTATTACAAACTTTCACAACATCCATGAATGGGCCGACGCAGACAACAATCCACATTTTAAGAAGCAGGTGTCATTTCAGATGAAATTCTCTGTGAATGTATGGGCTGGAATAATTGGCAGAACATTGATTGGGCCCCACTTTTTGCCTGATCCATTGAATGGCGAAAATTATTTGCAATTTCTGCAAATTGATTTACCACTGCTGGTAGAGGAATCAGGTGTCCCGATCTTCGAAAGAGACCGAACAGTCATCTTTCAGCAAGACGGCTGTCCAGCGCATTGGACTTTAAATGTAAGGGAACACCTCAACAATTGCTTTCCTGATAGCTGGATCGGCAGGGATGGACCCATCCCTTGGCCCGCTCGCTCCCCAGATCTGACCCCGTTGGACTTTTTCGTGTGGGGCCGGGCCAAGGAACTGGTGTATAACAACATAGAAATAAACACTAGAGAAGAATTGATACAAAGAATAAATTCAGCGTTTGAGACAATGAAGCAGGAGATGATGTTGAAAATAACGACTACAGAAGTTAGAAGACGGGGCCGTGCTTGTATTAGGAATCACGGCCGTCATTTTGAACATGAAAAATAAATAATTTTAATTCAAATGTTGTTTTAATTAGTCTGCCTAAAATAAAAAATGTCTCCCTCAAATTGGTTTGTAGGCCCTAATTTCAATAATTTGTAAGATATCCGCATAAATGATACCTCAAAAGAAAGAGCGATTATCAAGCTTGTCTTCAAAAAGGTTTGAACAAAAAAAGCACCCTCCGTTTTTTTTTTTAATAAGGTTTAAAAGACGTATTGTACAATTTTTTTATTTTTTCTGAGCTTTAAATGTCTGTAAAAAAAATGTCTAATAACACAGAAGCCTAAAACATGTTTTGCTTGATTGCTTACACATTACTTTAATTAAATAAATAAAAAATTAATTCATGTATCATTCAATTTGGCCATAATTATGCAGTTTACATTAAATTTTGAGAATTTCCGAAAAAAAACGTAAAAATTTGGTTAAAAATATTTGGTAAGACTTCGTCTAAGACAACCATGGCTTAAATGGTTCTAAATTGTCTGTACTATCTTAGCCTTAAAGCTTTGCACCCATCTTCCAATCATCCTGTATAATAGAAGTCGTAGGACCATATTCAGCGACTACTTCGGATGCAACTATTATGCGCAGCCTGATGCAAGAAGATTCAGCTTGGCATTGGTATCTTAGACCTAACGACGTGTTTCTATTGGACCGTGGCTTTCGGGATTCGATCCCTGCAATTGAAGAACGTGGATATAATCCCCACATGCCGCCAACTAGAGGAAGAGGAGAACAGTTATCAACAATTGACGCTAACAAATCTCGATTAATTACAATGTGCCGTTGGGTAATCGAAACAATTAATGGACGATTTAAGAAAGATTTTAAAATGTTTCGACATACATATTTTAATGTTGCGATGCGAAATATGATGACCGATTTCAAAATAACCGCGGCAGTTATCAACGCTTCTCGACGGCCATATGAAGATAATATATACGCCGATCAGTTTGTCGATATTATAAATCAAAATATAAATACAGAAAATGAGTTAGCAGAATACGTATCAACAAATAACTTGAACAGACAAAGAGTAGCATTCTTGCCTCTAGATGGAAACAGTCCAGACTTTGAAGATTTTCCACAGCTGACCTATAAAGATTTGATCTTATTCACGTTGGGCTCATACCATTTGAGAATCGCAAGGTCTTATTGTCACGAGCACATAAGACCAAACGGGGATTATTTAATAGAAATGTATCGACATCAACATTTAATTGATAATAAGATTTATGTGCGTGTGAACTGAGGGTCCACAATGGGAATTCGCGAAATGAAAATCCTAGGATTTAGTAGCAGACTTAAAACAACTGTAGAACGAATCTGGGAATTTGTAAGCAAATATATTAAAAATTTCGACCCATAAAGTGTGGTCCCTCAGTTCTCACAGACGATCAGCCAGATCTCGGAAAGTATCATAAAAAAAAGGTTTTGTGAATACAGACTTTTAGTAAAGAATTTGTAAAGATATTTACTGAATAACAGACCACAAAGCATTAAAGATAAAAAAAATATAACGACTAAACTATGGTCCCTTAGTCCACATAACAAAGATAAATATTTTTGTGAATATTACTGAATAAAATTAATAAAACCGTTGTTTTCTGCATAAAGTTTTAGTAAAGGTCTTAAAACATTTTGTAAAAAAGAAATGGCGCAAAAAATCCAAGCATTTTGAAGATAGCGATGATTAAAACTGGTCCCTCAATCCTCTCCTCCACTGACACATGTGCGTGTGCTAGCTGCTAGACGAGAGGAATATCAGAAAGTCTAGTGTACTTAACTTTTAGTAATAATTTTCTACTAAATAATAGGTATATAAAATTGTGTATTTCTTACCTCTTAGCTGAGATAATATTTTTTTTTTAATCCTATGAAAATAGATAGAGCAGGGTCACCACACAATAAAACAAAATGTAGACAGTACTATTATACTTTATTTAGTATATTATTATTTAGACGAAACGAAAACAAGGTTGTTGTAAGTTGATTAGCAAGCTGTTTCCGAACGCAAACTTGAAGTAACAATAAATGAAGTTACCCTCATTTTTTAAATTTATGTTTAATGTGTATCAGCAGCTTAACGTACGCATAGTGTTTATGATGATAAATAAAACAGGAAACTGAAAATAGATGGGATTACACTTGATAACAACAATAGAGAACAAACATTACAGTTTGTGATATTAGTGTCATAAATCAGTTTTCAATATTAGTCATTTCCCTTATAGAAAAAATAAGTGCCATTTTAAATTGAAGTTTAGTGAAATTTAACTTAATAATTTTGTCTTGTTCAGCACAGGTACGTATAATTTTTGTTAATTATAGGAATTATAATGTGTACGTTCGTAGGTTGATTTCCACGGAGATTAAAAAGTAGTAAGGATTGAAATTGGTTTTCGCCTCAGACTTCGCATTCTTTTCCTGAAAGGTATTCGATGGCTACTTTCAAGTAGGACTTGTATAAATCCTTCCTCTAAAACCCATACATGTTTTATTACAGTGGTATTATGGCCAGAGGTCGAAAACCAAAAATTTGCTATGAAGATCAATGGAATGTTTTTAGGAAACATGCTGAAAAATTGCAAGATCCAAAAATCAAGTGTAATGATCCAATTTTTTCGATATTATCCGAAGAACTTGACCACAGAATGACTCCGTTGGCTTTGTATATATCACTACAACGCAATCGAAATTTCATTTTCGGTAGTGATATTCGATCGTCTGATGACCCCACAACTTTGAGTGATGAAAAGAATTGTTCTGCAAGCAGTAGTCCTTCATCATTGACATCGGCAGGTAAAAGCAGAAATTTTAGCTCAGGTGTAGGAAAATCCAAATCATTTTCATTTAATCTTGATACATATGAATGGAGAAAAATAAAACCTTTAAGTGGATATAAGAAACGGAGTGGTACTTCAACGTACAGACAATATAAAACGTTGCCAAAGTACAAATGGAGCCACATGTTGAAAGAAAAAATTTGGACACATTCAAAACTACCCTGCACATGGGTCTTTAAGAAAAACAAGATTGAAGATGATAAAGTTAATTTGCATGGGAAATGTGCCCAATGTTGTGCGGAAATTAATTTATCAAATCAAAAAATGACTGACAAAATAGTTAAATTTCTGTGTAACGTTCGTCATTTCGATGTTAAATTCAAACATAACCCGAAAACTAAGTCCAAGTTAACGCCTTATAGGAGGCAACAATTGGCTAAAGAACTACGTAATAAGCCTGGTGTCATGGTACATAGTGAGTTGGCTTCGAAACTGATTGATAGCGAAGACTATAAAAGTTGTCCTGTATTGCCATCCATATCGGCCTTAAGAAAAATTAAGTCAGATGCTAGATTGGAGCATTTGCCATATAATAATCCAATTATTTCGTTATTGATGTTGGCTCAAAGCGTTGATCATGACAATAAGAATATTATTCGTGAAATATGTATATTTCCAGATTTTCGTTTGTTTTTTTGGAGTGACTGCCAAATTAAGTACTATAATGAGTATCACGCAAAATTTAATAGAATTACTATAACAATAGATGCTACTGGTTCCTTTTTCGAAAAAGTTTGTCTTCCAGATGGTACAAACGTCACAAAACGATTATTTTTATACGTAGGGCTTATTACAGGTAACGCTAAGTTGAAGTCCGTGCCAATTTTTCAAATGGTGACAGACTCACATTCTGATGAAACTATTTTGATTTGGTTAAAAAAGTGGTTAACGTTCGTAAATAATCCACCACACGAAATCATAACGGACGATTCATCGGCTTTGGTTTCCGCTTGCGTTAAGGCGTTTGCGTTATTTAACTCCACAAAAAAATATATAATACAATTGTTTTCCATTTTCGACGGCAACAATTCAGAGAGGCCTAAAGCTTTTATTAGACTTGATACGAGTCACTTCATCAAGTCACTCCATAATTTAGCATGTTTTAAGTCTGATATCGATGTGCGGATAAAGTATTTTTACATACGCTGTTTAGTATTTTTAAAACATTGTGAAAATTATGTAACCGTAAAGGAAACCGTTAAAGATATTATTAATGTTTGCCTTAGTCAGTATACCAATGACATGGACAATGACTGCAAAGAATCAAAATTACGACTTGACAAATTATTAAACGGAGTAGAGGAAGAAGTTGACCAGTTAGATACAGAAAGAAAAAAATCGGATGAAACTTACGAATTTGATGATATTACTGAGGATTTTACTTTTTCACTGTGGCTCGAAGATATTCTTAAAATTGTAAAAAGAAAAAATCAAGCTAACATCTTAAAATGTAATGAAAATTTATACTATTTTCCACCATTTATTCCAACGTTAAGAAGAATAATATTAAGACTTCCATTGTGGTCAAATTTATCATGTTCTTATTTCGATTCCGAAAATAAAGCACCATCATCGTCAGGTATAGAAAGTTACTTTAAAACTTTAAAACACTTAGTTTTTAAAACAAAAGTACAAAAATATAGAATCGACGAGTTCATCAAAAATTACTCCATTTTTGTAGATGGAATAATAAAAACTGCACTTGCTGACCTACGTGAAGATGTAGTGAATAAAGTAATCCCACACAAAAAACGCTCGAGAAAGAGAAAACGTATAAATGTAAGTCGAGATAAAAAAAACGCCAAAAAAGTTAAATCTAATATTTCAACTGGATATTTTAATGCGGATTCAATATTTTCTGATCAACCCTCTTTTATTGAAAATTGGAGAGGCGAAGCTGAAATGAATAAAGAGAAAACAAATCATAATGTAAAATTATTAAAAAATGGTAACTTGTGTCGTTCGGTATTACTAAATGATAAATATGTCACTCTTAAGAATACTTGTGGTTTCGATTCTGTAATGTACTTTTTTAGTGCAGGATTTAACGAAAATGAGAATTTTCGAGATGTTATGGCCACTTTTGATAAAGATTTAATTCCACAATATATAAAGAACCTCTGCGACATTGAATATCCAGACGATGACATTTATTTAATGAGAGCAAAAATTGCTGCACAATATTTCAGCTCATTAAATGAGAAACGAAACCAGATTAGCTATGATTGCCAGTGTAATATCACATATATATTTGAACATATTCTTCTAAGATATTTTGTCAGTGCTACTTTCATAAAAAAGTGTTACACGTTAATCGCCGGCTAAAATTTTATAATATTTTCAAAAAATGACATTGGTTTATATGATTGTTTCTAGTTCCATTTGTTTATATATACAAGTTTTATAGCGATATTTCATTGTTTTGGCTCTATTTTAGGTTTTTTTAAGTGCCGGGCATTGCGACCCGGCGCGGCCTAAACGGAATAATTATTACATTTAGGCCGCGCCGGTCAAAATGCCGGTCAGCGTACTTACGTACGCGTAATGTTCTATCGATGTATCTCTAAACTGACATACGTCTGTTACGCCCGGCACCGCGTGCCATAATGAATGCACAGCGCGGGAGTACACCACGCGCGCGGTTGTTGTTCCCGCTGCCCTTCACCCCTTTCACGTCTTCCCGTGTTGACCAATACGGATCTGTTTACGCCAGTTCGCGCTTATTTTGATAGTTAGTTGCACACTGTGATTTCGTTAGACAGAAAAATATCGTTTTATTGTCAAAATGGACGCTTTTTTTGATTTCGAGTTTACACAAGAACAATTACTTGTAATAGACAATTTAGAGAGGTCGAATTGCAGTGAAATAAGTGAGGGTGATGAAGTCTTAAATATTCCGCGTGCGAGAAAACGTCGAGTTGTTTTGTCAGACGACGAGGAAGATGAGCGTGGTTCATCTCCAGCTTTATCGGGCCATACACCTACAACTGAGTGGTACCAACCACGTGGTAAGCAGCCACGTTTAATTCCTTTTACTGAAATACCTGGACTCAAACCTTACTCACTCCGGAATCAACTTGCAAATGGTACACCTGCTGATTTCTATTCCCTCTTAGTCACTGACCATTTATTTGAAGATATAGCACATCAGACGAATATATTTGCCCAACAAAATATCGATAAAGGTGTCACCAAAGATAAGTCGAGATTGCGATTGTGGACGCCAACCGACAAGGAAGAAATCAAACGATTTTTAGGTGTGATTATTTGGATGGGAATAGTGAAGTTACCAAAAATCGTAGATTACTGGTCCAATGATGAGATGTTGGGTCAATCTTTTGCAAAAAAGACTATGAGTCGCAACCGTTTTGAACTTTTACTTAGAATGATCCACTTCTCCAACAACGAAGAGGTACCAAAAACTGACCGCCTGGGTAAAATACGAAGATTAGTGGATATTTTGAATCATACATTTGGTCATCATTTTACTCCTGATGAATGTTTATGTGTTGATGAAAGCATGATACCATTTCGTGGGCGTATAATTTTTCGCCAATATAATAAGTCAAAAAGACACAAATACGGCATTAAGTTATTTAAGTTGTGTACTACTCCTGGTTATACGACAAAGGTGGAGGTATATGGAGGAAAGACATTAGATTCACAGCATAATACACCAACCAACGTTGTCTTGAACTTGGCACGTAACTACGTTGGTAAGGGCCATACCATGTTCGTGGATAACTGGTATACAAGCTTAGATTTAGCTGAAAAGTTAATTCAACAAGATACTCATTTAGTAGGAACCTTACGCAAAAACAGGAAGAATTTACCAAAGGACGTCATGACTATGAATCTGAAACCGGGTGAATTTTCTGCAAAAGAAAACGAAAATGGCATCACCGTTATGAAGTGGAAGGACAAGAGGGATGTGTGTTTGTTGTCAACAAAACATTCTATCGGATTCACGAGAAAAAGGAACAAAAGAGGGATTGAAACAATTAAGCCAAAAATCGTGATCGATTATAATAAAGCCAAGGCAGCCGTTGACTTGTCTGACCAAATGAGTGCTTATTCGAGTCCTCTGAGAAAGACACTAAAGTGGTACAAGAAACTCGGTTTCGAATTGTTACTCAATACTGCAGTAGTAAATGCGAGAGTACTATATCAGAGTACAACCAACAAGAAAATCTCTGTTGTTGATTTTAGGCGACTCTTAGCAAAGCAGTTGATTCAGGGCTGTCGAGAAAATACGGAATCGACCACACCACGAGTCAGAAGACAAAAACATGAGCTGAAGAAGAAAGAAGGTGCAGCAGTGTCAACAAGAAAATTTTGTCGCGATTGTTATAAAACAAATGTTCAGTTGTATGGAAGAAATACGGCCAAAAACAAAACAAAAAAGGTTTCTTGGTTTTGCACTATTTGTCCCGGAAATCCACATTTATGTCGACAATGTTTTGACAAATGCCACTAAAATGTTTCGATACCTATTTTGATTTACGTTAGAAAACCTTTTTTCACATCGAACACATTTTTTTATTTTTTATTATCATTCTTTTTGCTTGCTTTAATTCAACTTGGAAACAAAATAAAAATGTTTAATTCGAAATCCTGTGTGTTTATTTTTATTTTTTTTTCTCTAAGTCCAAAAAGTAGGTATACCATAAAAAAATCAAAAAACCAAGTTGTTACAGGTGTTCATTAGGGCCGCGCCGGTCATATTATATGGTTTAATACGCAGCGTTTGCAATCTGCGGCGTGAACGGGCTTCGCAAATTAGGGTCTGCCGTGCCGGTCATTTTGATCCCCCACGGCTCCAATGGGTAGATGACGTGCCGGTCATTTTGACCCACCATGGCAGTTAACGTGTTAAATACATCCTGCCAATCAAACTTAATCAAAAGAGACATTGCGTTTTTACCCTTAAATATAAATTTTATTGAAATATTTGGTATAGGTATTTTAGAAGAGGCAATTAACATCGATGAAGGAAACAGGAACTGTACCACTTGTGATGGCCAATTTAGTTACAATTACGAGCTTTCAAAAATAATATCATTCGATTTGAATGGCACTGATAAAAATTCTCTTACTAATGTTCCTGTTACCATAACAGTAAAGAACAAAACCTACAAAATCATGGGCGCATCTGAATTCATTCCAGCATTAATTCCAAGCGGTCTTGGCCATTACCGATGTCACTGTTTTATGAATGAGCGTTTCTTTTGCTATGATGATCAACAACTCAAACTAATTGAAAGTACTGACCAACATATATATTTACATTCAGTAAGCTACATCCAAATGTCACTTACTTAAATAAAAGTATTATAATAGGTAATTACTTAATTTTGTAATCTCCTTTTTTTACTTAATACACATAAGCCATGTAATATAGCATTAACCGTACAACCTCGTTTTTGTTCCGTTTAAATAATGATATATTAAATAAAGTATAATAGTACTGTCTACATTTTGTTTTATTGTGTGGTGACCCTGCTCTATCTATTTTCATAGGATTAACAAAAAAAAAATATCTCAGCTAAGAGGTAAGAAATACACAATTTTATATACCTATTATTTAGTAGAAAATTATTACTAAAAGTTAAGTACACTAGACTTTCTGATATTCCTCTCGTCTAGCAGCTAGCACACGCACATGTGTCAGTGGAGGAGAGGATTGAGGGACCAGTTTTAATCATCGCTATCTTCAAAATGCTTGGATTTTTTGCGCCATTTCTTTTTTACAAAATGTTTTAAGACCTTTACTAAAACTTTATGCAGAAAACAACGGTTTTATTAATTTTATTCAGTAATATTCACAAAAATATTTATCTTTGTTATGTGGACTAAGGGACCATAGTTTAGTCGTTATATTTTTTTTATCTTTAATGCTTTGTGGTCTGTTATTCAGAAAATATCTTTACAAATTCTTTACTAAAAGTCTGTATTCACAAAACCTTTTTTTTTATGATACTTTCCGAGATCTGGCTGATCGTCTGTGAGAACTGAGGGACCACACTTTATGGGTCGAAATTTTTAATATATTTGCTTACAAATTCCCAGATTCGTTCTACAATTGTTTTAAGTCTGCTACTAAATCCTAGGATTTTCATTTCGCGAATTCCCATTGTGGACCCTCAGTTCACACGCACATTAAGATTTTGATCAGAGGGCGAATCCAGTCACGTCATATCCGATCGAAACAGTACTATACATATATTTTGTTAAACCCAACACAACACGGACGACAAAGTATAGAAGAGTACTACTGCTCATGTATACACGGCCGCCGAACTGTCGGGAGCTGCGCCCATATCGCTAGCATAGTTTATTATGTCTTGGGCCAGACATCAGGAAGCAACAGCCTTGCTGCCTTGCAACCTGCTGCCTTCTTAAATGATCTTATGCTTGATTTGGATCAAATTGAATAAAAATATTTTAATGAACTAGCATTTTATTCATATTCCTCATATCAGTTTATAACACTTGATTTTTTCAAGATTCCTGTGGCTCACATTAATGTGACTAATGCCATAGTAAATCAGAGCCTTATATCATTACACTCTACTAATTTCATTTGTGTCCGCCATGGGTATGGTTTCCATACTAAGGTGCCCAATAACCTTTAATATCGATGCTATTTTGAACGGAGCAGGACATTCTGTACTTCGTTTGCCCCCATATCACCCGGACCTGAATTCTATTGAAATGGCCTGGTCCCAAAAAAAAAGGTTATGTTGCCTGCAAAAATGTAACTTGGAACCTGACACGTATAACTGAGTTGGTTCATGAAAAAGTAAATTTAATGGGAGCAACAGAATGGGGGAAGCTATGCACGAAGGTAACAGAAATAGAGGCTGATTACTGTAAAAGCGATCATGTGGTGGACATGATGACAGAAACATTTGTTATCCACATAGTGGATCATGATTCCGACTCAGATGAGGATGGAAGCTCGAGTGACGACAGCGACGACGATGAAATGGCCACTTCTAGCACCAACACCGCGTCCTCATCTGGTTTTCACGTCACGCATGATGACTTAATGGAAGGAGTTTCAACATTACTTTAATTTTATTTCGATTAAACATTCTATAACTTGTATTTGAACGACGAACGTCGTGTGAGGGTCTGCAAAACGATGTTTCAAAACACTTTGTGTATCACCAAAATGACCATCTGGAACTGGAAAAAAGGTAAAGAAAATACCTCTCACAACGAAAACCAGAATGTGTCTTCCAGAAAAAATCCGCACGAAGCCGACGTAGAATCACTTAAAGAGTTTTTGAACAACATACCAAAAATGGAATCCCACTATTGCCGCAAAACTACATCGAAACTTTATTTGTTACCAGAATGGACATCAAAAAGAGCCCTGTACAAATTCTACGAAAAAGACTGGTGTGCATCGCGGAATACAAAACCTCTGTCTATAGCAACATTCAGCAACACTTTAGAAATTGAAAACATATCACTGTTTAAGCCGAAGAAAGATGAGTGCGAAAAATGTCTGTCCCATAAACTCGGAAATGTACCTGATACAGAACATAAGGAGCACATAGAAAGAAAAAATGAAGCCCGAATCGAAAAAGAAAACGATAAGAAGTCGGAAGAATTCGTATTTACGATGGACACACAAGCTGTGTTATTAGCACCTAAATCTAATGTTTTATCTCTATATTATAAAACCAAGCTATGCACACACAATTTCTGTTTATTCAACTTGAGAAACAAAGATGGATTTTGCTATCTTTGGAACGAGACTGAAGGTGCCCTATCGTCTGACAACTATGCAACCATCATTGTCAAGTTTATTACAGACAATCTTCTGCCAAACATTCACAGAGAACCAGAAAAGGATATTAAAATTATATTATACAGCGATGGATGTACAGCACAAAATAGGAACGTCGTATTAGCAAATGCTTTACTGAATGTGGCAACGTTAAACAATATTATAATTGAGCAAAAGTATTTAGAGGTTGGTCACACCCAGATAGAGGCTGACTCTATGCATGCCAGCATAGAGGAAGCTGAAAAATAAAGTTATTCATGTACCAGCTGACTATGTAGGAGTTTGTCTTGGAGCACGCATACATCCTAAGCCCTACAACGTATCTTACTTAACGCACAATTTTTTTAAATCCTTTGGAAGTCTACAATATTATAAATCTATAAGACCGGGAAAAGTGACAGGAGACGCTAAGGTATCTTTGATTTTATCTATATAGGATCTTATTATTTTATTCAATTTTATTAGTATGTTTCTTCAGGTTTGAGTCGAAGTGTAAAAACCACATTTTACTTTGTAATTAATTTAAGTATTACATTCTTTGTGTTCAGGTTACAGACATTCGTGCGTTGCAATATGTAAAGGGGAACATACACTATAAGCTGAGATTTAAAGATGAGTGGCAGTTACTCCCACAACGATGTGATAGAAACATCACACCCACGGTGATTGAAAGCTTACCGAATCTTCATGAAAATAGGCTTAAAATAAAAAATCGTAAGTTTAAAGACCTCCAAGAATTAAAATATACCCTACCGGTGGACTACAGGGATTTCTATGATAACATACCACATGAGTGAAGATTTATAAGAAAATAATAAAATAACACGTAATAAAACTGATTTTGTGACAAAAATATAGTTTTTTTTTCCTCTTATTACCTAATGGGTAAGGCTCAAATTTTACGCGCACTCTCTAAAAATGTGCTGTCCCAGACTTTAAAGAGTATAAATAAAATATATAAAATAATAAATATTTGTTTATATTAATAATGCAAGAAAGTTGACTATTTTGTCATCATAACAATTTTTTTTTCGTTTGAATATTCCAATTATTACCTATTTAATAATTGAAAATAAAAAAGTCCACTTTTGTCTTCCATACAATTTGTTGATGTCCGTGTACGTACACTTCTCAAAGTTCATTCAATATATTTAGGAAACACATAGTTTTTTTTAGTTCGCGTATTTTATGGGCTTCAGAATATATTAGTATAGTTCATAGTAAAATAAGTTTAACATTTATCGAAGCGTTATGATTATATCAAGTAATTTAAAAATGTCCTAAATTTCAATCCAGTGTGACACTTCAGTTGTGCAACGCGATATTTTGGGATTTATTGACATTCTACCATGATCATCAAATTATTTTGGAGTGGCAACACAGGTCCATGATATTCGACTAACTTCAGCGTGCTTCTGCCATTTTGTTTTAGTGTCAGATGGAAGATTGTGACGGAACGTATTGTGTGACGCTAAGAAATTGTAAGTTTACTTTATATTATTTTCGAAATTTGAATGACTTTCATGATTTATGATATTTAATTGTATATATTATCTACTTAATTAATAAAATATTACACTAACAATTAGCTGTACTGTACATTTTATGAATTATATTTTTTTTTATGATAGGTTATGTAGAATTTTTGATCAGTTGTGCGACGAATGACACAAAATTGTGCGACGTGTCACAACGGAAATTATAAAGTTGTGTACCCATCAATTTATTAATATATTTATGAGAGCATGATAAAGTACCTAGGTACTTGCGTATGTTTTGTTTTCAATTGCTTAGTAAGTTAATCAAAATTTATTTCAGATGCCTTTGTCTGCGGCGGAAAGGTGTCGAAGGTACCGCGAAAATCTTAAACAGTCTAATCCTGAAAAATATGAAGAAATGAAAAAGAAGAACGCTGAAAGAACAAAAGCTAAAAAAAGAAAAATAGCAGATATGAGTGAAGATGAAAGAATGACGGTGAGAAAGCAATGGCGGGATGCTAAACGCAATAAAAAAGATGAGAGGGAAGTTAAGCCAGCCGTAGCTGCTGATAAGAGACAACGTCGCAAATTACTATGTGAAAACAGAATTTTGAAGGAAAAAAATAAGAGCTTAAGTGTAAGAAATAGCAGCCTTAAGAAAGCTATATTAAGATACAGAAAAAAAATGAATACACTCACCAATCAATTAAATCAACTAAAAACAGAAAATATGGTCGTACCTATAAAATCCCCTACTACTCCTATTACAAAATTCATACAAGACGAAGTGCCTGATATAACTGAAGAATCTAAACAGAAGGTAAACTTTTTAATATTAAATATATGATAAGAAAAACAAAAAAAAATAACAAGAATAAAATATTTTCCATAATTGTATAAATGATTTATTTTTATATTATGCTTTCAGGTAAGGAAAAAATTATTAGAAACCCGTGTTCTAGAAGAATCCCTAAAAGAAACTTACATTGGCAGCAAATCAATCAAGGAAAAAAACGTTTAAAGAAACTTTTTGTCAGTGAGTCGGTCAAAAAATACAAGATGCAAGCTAAAATAAGAAAATGTTTGGGATTGAAGAGAGGTATTCGCAATACTTATTCTATAAAGCAGAAAAAAATCAGAACAGCCAAAGAACTTAAAAAATTCTACGAAAGAGACGATATTAGTCGCATGACGGCTGGTAAAAAAGAATGCATCACTCGTAATAAGATAAAAAAACAGAAAAGATTTTTACTAAATACCTTGTCAAACTTGTACAAGATATACAGAAGAGAGGGTGGAATTTTGTCTTTTGCTTCATTCAAGCGCTATCGTCCATTTTACATAGTACCTCCGCATGTGAATAATCGCAACACGTGTGCTTGTATCAAACATGCTAACTTAGCTTTTAAAGCCCAAAGTCTGAAGAAGTTGGGCTTAATATCGTCTGCTGATCCAAATGACTTAGTATCTGAAATAGTTTGTGACGTTAAATCAAAAAGCTGCATGTATTCCGAGTGCTCAGTGTGCTTTGGGAAAAAACTTAGCTTTGATATTGCAACAGATGCCCAAGAAGTATCTTGGCTTGAATGGACCACTAAAAATTATGAGTACGAAAAATCCGGTATACGCAAAACTACAAAAAAAACAGTTCAAGAAGAAAAAACAGGTACTTTAAGTACACTTGCTAATCTGATTCAACAAGATCTTGTAAAATTTAAATGTCATCATTTTAATATTTACCACCAATACAAACAATACAAACAAGCTATAGATCAAATTCAGGACAAGGAAATTATCATACACTGCGATTTTTCGGAAAATTATTTATGTAAGATGGCGGAAGAAGTGCAGTCTATGCACTTTGCAGGATCAAGGCAGCAAATAACTTTGCATACTGGGGTTGCGTATGTAAAAAATGAAAAACCTATATCTTTCTGTACTGTTTCCCCATCATTGAAGCATGATCCTCAGGCTATATGGGGCCATTTAGGTCCTGTAATCGATTTTTTTAAAGCAAAATGCCCTGCTATCAACTGTGTGCATTTTTATTCGGACGGACCCACGACACAGTACCGACAGAAAAAAAATTTTTGGCTGTTTGGTGTCAAATCGAAGGAAGCTGGATTCATTCAGGCGACGTGGTCCTTTTTTGAGGCTTCACATGGAAAAGGGGCAGCAGATGGAGTGGGCGGAGCAATAAAAAGGCTTTTAGATAATAGAGTCTCTTATGGCGATGACATAGTTGATGCTAAGTCCGCATTTGAAGTTTTGACGAAAACTGAGACAAACATCAAATTGTTTTACGTTTCTGAAGACAGTATTGAAAATGTTGAAAATCCTCAAAATATAAAACCAGTTCCTCAGACTATGAAAATCCATCAGATCATTGCTACAAACGATAAACATGTTATCAAGTACAGATCATTGAGTTGTTTCTGCGCGAGAGGTACCTGTGATTGTTTTTTGCCTAAAATTCATAATTTTTGTCAAAACTCAATCACAGTTCCTTTGAAGAAAGGTAATTCAAAAAATAATAAAAAGAAAAATTACGAATCAGACACAACTTCTGAAGATACCGACAGTAATGAGGTTCAATTCGCAGATACCGACGATGATTACACAGTTGACGACGACATGGATTTAGGAGAAATGGAGATAGAAATACACTCGAGAGCAATGAATCCGGGTCACTTAAAGAATGTTAAAAATCTCGGAAACTAAAAATGATAGGTTAATGCAATAAATTGTATTTAATAGACAATGTAATACTCCTTAAATGAAAGTAAAAAAAATATGAGTCACCATACATTTTATTAACACAAAATTACATAAAGAAAAAAACTGCTGATCTCTCCTTAAAACAAAAATAGGAAACATGAAATTTTTGAACTTTATTACGATTTTCTTGAATTTTAATACTTCGTATTGCCTCCTCGTGCTTCCATTACTGCGTTTACGCGGTTTGGCATGCTGTACACCAAGTTCCTTATACGATTTTGGGGAATATTCTCCCATTCCTCTGTGAGAGCAATTTTGAGCTCACGAAGCGTGATTGGGGGAGGGTTTCGTTGTTTTACGCATCTGCCTAGCTCGTCCCAAGCATGCTCGATCGGGTTGATATCCGGGCTGCGCGCTGGCCACTCCATACGAGTAATGTTCATCTCTTGAAGGTAGTCATTCACAATCCTACCTGTATGAGGTCGGGCATTGTCATGCATAAATATAGCATCCTCACCTAAATTGACCATAAATGGACCAACGTGATCATTGAGGATTTCTTCCACATATCTTACGCTAGTTAAAGAGCCGTTTTCTATGATCACCAGCTCTGTGCGACTTTCAGAAGAAATTCCGGCCCACACAAGTACAGACCCACCACCGTAGGCTACTTTTTCTTCGATGCATGCTTGCTTGAATCTTTCCCCTGGTCTTCGATACACTCTGTGTCTTCCATCGTGCTTGTAGAGCATAAATTTTGATTCGTCGGAGAACATAACTTTTGACCAATCTTCAATACTCCAATTTACGTGGCTCTGGGCATATCTTAGTCTTGAAATACGATGCCCACGCTCCAGTTTAGGGCCGTTTGCAGGTCTAAGGGGTTTTAAGTTAGATTCAGCAAGCCGACGTCTTACTGTCCATGCACTTGGGTTACTTCCTCCGAGGCGTCGAAACTGATTTGTGAGTTCAGTTCCTGTGAGAAAGCGATTTCGAAGCATGGTGTTCACCAAGTATCGGTCTTCTCGTGCTGTGGTACACCTGGTTCTGCCCGTTCCTGGTCTGCGTAGGTTAGAACCAGTTTCTTCGTAACGTCGGAGAACTCTTTGTACTGTTGACAGCGACACACCGACAGTCCTGGCTGTATCGCGCTGACTCCGGCCGGTTTCCAGCATTGTAAGTATTCTGGTGCATTCTTCAGGCGTAAGCGACATAATTTCAGCTTGAATAATGAATATAGAGCACTATCAACATGGTTTATGTACCCACATAAATGACAGATTACAAACAAAAGCAAAACCAAATGCTGTAATTTCGTAGTTCCATCTTCGAAAGTGGCCCTTTTTCAAATTTGATTTTTTTATGATATAACTTTACAATAACTAAGAAGTTTTAATACCTTCATTTAAGGAGTATTACATTGTCTATTAAATACAATTTATTGCATTAACCTAGCATTTTTAGCTTCCGAGATTTTTAGGATTCTTTAAGTGACCCGGATTCATTGCTCTCGAGTGTAGTAAACGAAACAAATCGAAACAATAAAGTGACAATTTTATCTGAAATACGGTCTACGCCAGAAAATCAAGCTTATTTTGATTTAAGAAATTACGGGCCACTAACGCTTGCCCCAATAAACCCCAATGATTTTAATTTGTGCCCTCAAAATGGGAAAGAAAATATCGATAGACACGCTACCCCTGTTCCATGTTGTTCAAAAGATAAAGACACAGACGTATCCGAAACCTATAAAATAAATGACAGTATACTAATAAGGTATTATCAAAGAAAAAGCTGGAAGTATTACGTAGGCTTTATCGATAAGATTGACATCAAAGATGGTGATACTTGTTATGAAGTTCGTTTTCTAAAGACAATTAAAGGAGTTAATGTGAAATTCATTATGCCAAAAAAAAAGGATTTTGACATTGTAACTGACATTTTAATTGTTAAAGAAATTAAATTAACTCCTCTCGACAAATCGCATGAGTACTGTTTGACTGAAGATGCAGACAAAATATATTTTTAAGAGTCAGTTCATATAGTATATATATGGCGTTAACAAATGGAGGGATAACATATTGAGACTGATTTTTTAATTACTTTTGGGAAAACGTGCCATTTAAACTGTGATTCAAGTACAATAAAAATATATTGTTATTCATCGAGGGTATGTAACTCAAATGTTTAAATATTTCATTGTTGATTATTTCATTTTGTTGAGTTTGGATATGATGGCAATATTATTTAACCGTATAGTTCGGCAACTCCCCCGATTGGACCCGAACACCAAAACCTCCGCCGGCTCAGTATCGCCCCCACTTGGATACAAGACATACTATACGTCGTGTTTGACAGTTCTTGAATCCAAGTGGGGGGCGATACTGAGCCGGTAATGGGGGGGGGGGTGGAGCATGGTCATTTTTCGTTTATTTTCTTATAAAACTCTACAATTATGTATTTCATAATTAATAAAGCAAGAAAATATATCTTTTGTATTCTTTTGAAATTTGTATACTGGCCTCAATAAACATCTGATTTAAAGCCAAAAGTACGTTATTTTATATTTTTCAGGCATGTCTATTCAGACCACACAAAAATTTCGAACCGGCAAACATATTATCATTATTTTGAACATATTGTTAAATATTTTTTTGGAAAAAAATTATAACATATCGCTCACCTAGCAGTATAATGGCACATTTACAAAAAAAGCGAAATTGAGTTTTTACGGCCTAAGTGTTTAAAAGTGTATAATTTATAAAGTAGTAAAACGGCACGGTGTTAGTTTTCCTATTTGTTGAGAGAGGGCGTTCAGTGTCAATGTAGTACTTGGTACGTTCCCCCCACTTCCGCGCATAACAACGGCTTATTTGTCAGTTGTGCGGGGCGCTCCGCGAGGTGCAATCGCTTCTAAATCTGTGTTGGCGTAAGTGGCAAATGTGACATTTTATTAACATAATAAGTTAGTAGAAAAACGGCACATTTGACAAATGTGACATCGCTATTTTACTTAATATAATTCACATGGTAAAACAACGACTTATTTGACAGATGTGCCGTTATAATTAGATTACGTAAATATGTTATTGGTACTTATGTCGTGAGTTTGATAAGTGTTTTTATGTAAGGGTTAAAAGGCAGGTTGGCCTACTCTAAGACTCGGTCTAACTAATCATTATAAATGTTAAAAAGGCGTTAGAAGCCCTAAGTAGCAGTTTTAGAGTGGGCCGACCTACTCCCTAATCTTTATGCTTATCAAAATCAGAAGTTTAAATATCACTTTAAATTTTAGAAAATCAAATAAGGCGTTTGATATTACCTAATTATTGTAATAATGGCGAACCGAATGGAGCGATTGGTACGATTAGGAAAAAAAGGTTTGACTGCAGCACCTTTTTCTAAAACCAATCCTGACTTTAATAAAAGCGGTATGTATCTTAAATATTTTTTTTATTATCATTTCATTTTGAATATTAAAATTTAACAAAGGTTGTATTTATTACATCTTGTTATAATTCATACATCGTGCTATCTATACATCGCTTATAATCAAATATTTTTATAGGGGAAACAGCATCGTCAATGACAGTCGATATAATTGAACCTATAGCTTCGACCAGTAAAGATTTGGCGGAAGTTTCAATATCTCATTTGAACAGCAATACTTCTGATAATATAAATGTTCAGGAAATAGATGCTATTTGCGAAGGTACTGTGAATATGTTTTATAAATTGTATTTATGTATTTAATCTTATAATAATTCCTACGTATGTAGAAGTAAGCAGATGATTGTTATTGAATTAAAATAATTATACTTAAGGTACCAAAGAAGATGACCAATCAGTAGTGCCACAAAAGCGGAAACGTTCTATATCCTCATCGAGCAGTGACTCATCATCGAGTAGTAGTAGTTCTAGTAGCAGCTCAACGTCTTCATCGAGTAATTCATCCAGTAGTTCTTCAACGTCGAGTAAATCCCAGAAAGGAGGTACGTATATTAATACCATAATTATTTTCGGTTCAAAAGACAACAAAAAAAAATCTGAAAATGTTTTTTTTAGATTTTATAGCAATGTTTTTTTCGCGCAAGTGTTGAATGTACGATCTCTAGCTGCGGTTCAATTTGAGGAAATTTTACTTTGCAGATTCTTTGCCGGATGATACCCATATAGAACAGTTAAGAAGAGCAAATACTTTTGATTATGAAGCACTTGGTATGACTGTACCTGAAAAATTGATTCATATTTCTGATACTAATATGACTGATAAACAAACTACTGATGAAAATATAGTGCAGTTTGAAGAAATAATTGATGAGGGTAATTAATTTATTATTTATATTGATTATTAAAATTCTTGAACTGTTAGATACAATAAAATTATGTTGAACAGGTAATGCTGAACGAACAATACTATCTCCTACGATACTTCAAACAAATAACAATGAAAATGTGCTTAATCAACAAATGGATATGCAAATCTCTTCATATTTCCAAGAAGGTTCTGATGCGACAGGTAGAAATACCAAAGACCGTGATTCTGCTGAGTTTGGTAAGCATAATTTTCAAATATTTCTTTAGTTCCAAACAACAGTAACCAACAGCTCTCAATATTATTTAATCTTAATTCTAGGTAAAGAAAATCAGAAGCCAAGTTCTCCTTTTGTTTGCTTGAACGAAGGTTCAGACTTTTTTCCAGATAGTGGCAGTGAATATCACCCACCGACATCACATCCAAGGCGTGACAGATCGTCATCTACGAGTTTATCTATAGTTTCTTTAACCAGTGCAACTTCTAAGAATAAAAGAGGAAAGAAAAGAGTAAGAAACCAAAACAAGTGGAAAGAAAATGTCAGGAAAACGTTAAAAAATTCAGGAAAAGACTATGTATCTAAGAAAGGCAACAAAATAGAAGCCAAAAAAATGAGACCTCCGTGCCATAATTGTAAGTTTTTATGTTGCGATAAATTTACAAGAGATGAACGTCAACAAATATTTAATACCTATTGGTCCTTAGGATCTTTGCAACGTCAAAGAGACTTTCTTAGTTCTTGTATTAACATTCAAAACATAGTATGCCGTCGTGTAAATAATGTAGCACAACCAAGAACGCCCAATAGTTGGTTTTCTTTTGTGAAAAATGGTCAGACCCGAAGAATATGTAAGACATTTTTACTAAATACCCTTGGGATAGCACAACGGACGCTCCGTACAGTTATTGAAGCAAAATCTTCTGATTGTGGAATCGCGCCGACCGATCAAAGGGGTAAACATGGTAAACAACCGAAATCGGATCCAGAAGTACTAGAATCAGTTCGTCAGCATATCAATTCAGTCCCACGAGTTGAAAGCCATTATTTACGTGCTAATACCAGCCGCGAGTTTATTGATGGTGGACTTACCTTGGCTGCCTTACATCGCGACTATGAATGCCAACGCAGAAGTGCCGGTAAAGAAGCAGCTACATTGTTCATTTACAGTCAGATTTTTAACAGGGAATTCAATATATCGTTTTTTATACCTAAAAAAGACCAGTGCAATTTTTGTGAATCTTACAAAAATGCAGAAGGTGATAAGAAAACAGAACTAGAACACCAGTATATAAACCACCAAAGAGAAAAGGTGTTAAGTCGTACAGAAAAAGCAGCAGATATTGCACTTTCTCGAGAACCACAAAGCAAAGTCATAGTGGCCATATATGACTTACAAGCACAGTTACCTGTGCCAATCGGCAATTCATCAGCGTTTTACTACAAATCCAAATTGAATTGCTACAATTTTACTGTAAGAAGACTATTAGTAACGTATTTAACTCTTGAATGTTTAATATTACCTAGGTACTATAAATAATATTAACTTTATTTCAGATAACAAATATTAAAACGGATTCAACTACTTGTTACTTTTGGCATGAGGGCTTGGGTTCTAAAGGTTCTACAGAAATAGGAACTTACGTCTACAAGTTTCTAGAGAAAGTTGCTGAAGACCATCCAGATTCTGATGTTCTTTTCTACAGTGATAATTGTTGTGGCCAACAAAAAAATCGGTACGTATCAAATTTATGACGGTGAATATTTTGGTATAATTATTAACTTTATTACAATTTATAATGAATATGTTTTTATTTTTAGATATGTGTTCAGCATGTATCATTATGCTGTCAAACATTTAGCTATAAATTCTGTGTGCCATAAGTTTTTAATCAGCGGCCATAGTCAAAATGAAGGCGATAATGCCCATTCTCTGATCGAAAAATCAATAAAAAGGGCAAAAAAGTCTGGACCCATCTACGTACCAGACCAATATGTTAATTTGATACGAGATGCTAAAAAAAGAGGAAACCCTTTCATTGTTCATGAGATGCATTTCAGTAACTTTTATGACTTGAAAGCACTGACTGAAGAGCAAGCCATTAATTACCAGAAAGACACTAATGGGGATATAATAAAACTGACTGAGTTAACAATGATTAAATTTACTAAAAATAGTGACTTCTATGAATTTAAAACATCTTTTGAAGGAGAATGGATCCAGGCTAAGCTTAAATTGGTACGACGACAAAGAAAGCAACCATCACAAATAAATTTAAAAGCAGCTTATGATTCAAAAATGAATATTTCTGATTCAAAGAAAAACGATTTGTTACAATTACTTCGTTCTAACATAGTGCCCAGCTATTATGAAGGATTTTATAATAATCTTTAAATAAGTATAAGAAATACCTACTTTTTCTTATTAATTATATTCATACTCTTATTATATTAATTCTTATTAAGTAGGTAATGAAAGAGGATACCTGGTTTAAATCTTCGTAACTAAGTATACCTGCGTAACTATTCGCCACGGATCTTTGTCTCTCTGTAGTTTGCTGTGAGTTAGATTTGCGCATGGAATACTCGCGTTTAAAAGCTTTACGTAGGTATTTAAACACAGTTTAAAAAGGCGAAGTTATGCATCACAAGCGTGAGTTTTTTATGCACAAATTCATCCAGCCAATTTCACAGAGAAAAAGGTCCGTGTCGAATAGTAAAGGTCATAATCATGAACATACTGTGCAAGTACCTAATATTGCCTAAATGCTTATAGTTTTGTTTACTGCTTAGTCAATTAATAAAGATACTTAAAGGTAAAGTAAACTTCCTTATACCTAATTTCGGAGTGATAAGGTAAAACTTGATTTGAATCTGGATTTCATTATCGTACCTTTATCAGATAAAGGTACCTAATGAAATCCAGATTCAAATCAAGTTTAGATTCTAAACTTAAACTGTCAAGCTTTTAAGTGCTTTTGTTTTTAGAACTGAGAGTAACTATCTCACCACAAGTTTAAAAATGTACGATGATTACCCACCTTTACAATTAAGAGAAGATACGTGATTATACTTTATTTTATTTATTATAGTTTAATGATGACTATTTCTTAACGATTCACGAGCCAAATATAGGTTATTATAATAAATATTTTTGTTAAACTTTTTATGTATGTTGATTTCAAATAAAAACTTTTGTTTTCTATTAACCAATTGTCTTTATTTCTTGGTTTTCACATCCTATATAATTATGGCTTTGGAGACATAAATGACATTTTTGGAAGTTGTTAAAAGTATAACGGCACAATTGCATGGCTCTTCTTCTTCTTTGACTGTTATGAAGCAACTCCTGGAAACCTGAAGTGGATTTTTTTATCCCTACGTATCTATTAAGGTCTATACTAGTTGCTAAAGCCATAAAATCCATGCTAAAATGTAAAATGAAGTCATAACTGCGTTTCAAACATTTGTGAAATCTTTGAACCTCATTTCTGTAAAATAAGAAAAAAGTAGATGTGTCATTATACCGCTAGGTGAGCGATATACAGACACCAGCACATCAAGCTACGTTCAAAATTTATTAAAGAAATTTGACAGCTTGTAGCTGTCAAATTTCTTTAATACATTTTCAACTTTATCGCTGAACCATTAAGGTTCAAGATTGATTGGGAAAATCTGACAGTTTCGGGTAGCTTGACCTGCTGGCGTCTGTACACTATATATTTTGTTACTACATAATATTATAACCTAGCAGTATTATTTTTGGCCAAAAACTATATCAAATTGTTTGCAAACTTTTTTTAATTCGTTAGGTTTTTTTCTTTGGGTTATGCATTGATTTTTCTCACTATTTCGAGGTTTCAGATAGCCCTTACGCATTAGTAGTAGGGATGTATACCTATTTAATTATTATTATTGAAATAATAATAATAACTATTAATATATTTTACAGTCCATGTGCACTATGCTTTACAAATTCCGTTGTGCAACGTATTTTCGTTTGTGACACATTCCGTTGTGTTTTCCATAGTGCGACTGCGCAAAAAATTTGAGCCTTACCCTAATACTAATCTAAAATAATCTATATAAATCTAAATACAGGATTCACAGAAAAGTGGACAACTCCCATATATTTTATATTTTTAAATTTTCAAATAGGCCAACTCCAAAAATCTATTATATAGGTATGTGGTCAGTATATTTTTTCAATTTTTTCAGTTAATTTTGTGTGCAAAATAAAAAAGCACCAAATTGTATTTTGGAATATTGATATTGTAAATATTTAATTTTTTATTGAGTTTTTTTGTCTTCCCCTAAAATTGCATAAAACGGAGTTGGCCGATTTGCAGATTAAGCCATCGATATGCCACATACCGCTAATAGTGGGGAAACACAGCTGACAACATCACAAGCAAACGAATCCAGAAAAGTCACGCTTAGTCGATGGGTCGTTGAAGTAGTTAATGGCCGTGTTAAACGTGACTTCAAACTGTTTCGCCAAGAATATTTCCACAGTGCAATGCCACACATGTTCCAAGACTTTCGAATTGCTGCTGTATTAACAAATTGTTTTCATGTGCCTCTCACCGATAATGAGTATGCGGTCGAGATAATAGAAAGAATAAATGAAAGACAAGACATGCAAAATATTTTAGGTGAATTCGTCATAAGACGCCACATGAACAGACAACGAGTACCATTCCAAGAAATGAGCGCCGATTTTCCTTGTTTAGAAACATTTCCTTCACTCACCCAAAGGGAACTGATTATTTTTGCTCTGGGTACATACCAACTAAAATTGTCAAAAAGTTAGTATAGTGAGCATGTTCGGGAGGACGGGCACTTCAATATATCGCTTTGCCGAGAACCCGAACAACTCGTTACCGAGCTCAATAATATTGGCATTGAAGGAACAAACCTATTGCTCATGAGAGCAAAGATACATTCCAGGTACACTAGGTCGAAGTTTTATAACACATATGTGATAATAAACGATGATGAGAGTGGATTGAATGCACTAAAGCATTATTATTGCTCATGCAAAACAGGGAACCGAACCTTGAGTTGCTGCGCCCACATTATGATTGTAGTATGGTTTTTGAGCCTGGCAAGATATGAAGAGAATATCCACAGACTGGCTCTCTTCTTGGACTCAATAATAATAGATCATGATAATAATTAACCACCGTTTAATTTAATAATGCTCAGTAAGTTAAACCTATTCGACTTAAAAATATATAGAGAACCCTCAGACAGAATTTGATGCACATTGTCACAGAGAAACATGGCTGTGATACCTTCCAAACAAAAGTAGTCTAAGCTGTGGCGGATGTGGGTGTGCCGTCCAAACATTTTTGCCCACTATCTTTTATCAATGTTAAGGTTTACTGTGATTTTTTTAATAAAACAGTTTAATTTGGTGGTGTGTATGTAGACTTTACATCATCGAAAACAAATGTTCGTTTTCAATTTTATACAGCTTTGTTTTTTTTTATTTTTTATTATTAGGACGTCCAATGCATGCATGGACTATTATTGGTAGCGTCAACCTTTTACTATTATGGGTTGGTGATCGGCTCTCTCGGTCTAGTTAATTTTGACAGCTAAATATTGTTTTTGTAAATCAAAAATGTTCTTCAAGGATTTAATTTCATTTATTGGTTTCCTTGTTTACCGCCTGTAACAAAAAGTTGTGCAAGCCATTTTGGCCTATTTCTTGAAGACATAACTAAATACCGTAGCAGAATGTAGGTACCTTTATAATTAAAATACGAATATAACAAATTTTGATTTCAATCAAATACTTATGCTTTTTTTTCATTCCAAAAACTAAATACCAAGCACGTCTTGACAAATCACTCACCCTTTCTTAACACATTAGGACCCGCAAATATGATTACAGTATTTTAAGTATTTTGTCTTAATTTTTACTCAGTGTAACCACCGCCTGTACAGAGTTCCAGCGTGTTACAGAATTTCCAGTGTGTTGCAAAAAAATATGTGTGTTACACTTTCCAGTACGGTATTGTTAATTTTTTATGAGCCGTACCCATATTTTTTTAAAGCGAATCAAACTTTTTGACACATGAAAAAGTGGCAAAGTAAGCAGGTTTCACAATACAGTGATTCTGATTCTGAACAGGATGAACCAGTTATAAAAAGAAAAAAAAAAGAATTCGTCTTTACTGCAGATCTCTAAGCAGTACTTTTAGCACTGCAGTCCAATATGTCATCAAATTACTACAAGACTAAGCTATGTATTCACAATTGGTGTATTAATGATATGAAAACTAGCGATGGGTTTTGCTTTCTATGGAATGAGGCTGAAGGTGGGCTGAATTCTGATCAGTTTGCAACGATTTTAACTAATTTCTTTATGGATAAAGTAATCCCAAAAATGGGAGAAGACAACAGATACATAACCTTGTACACGGTTGGGTGTACATATCAAAACAGTAACGTCACTTTAAGCAACGCTCTCCTCAACATAGCCAAGCTGCATAATGTAACAATTAAACAAAAATATTTGGAAGTCGGCCATACCCAAATGGAGGTTGACAGTATGCATGCAATGATTGAAAAAAAAAATTAAAATATCAAGTGATTAATGTTCCAGCTGAGTACATTACTATTTGCAAGAATGCAAAAAAATCAAAACCCTATACAGTTGAATCTACATCTAAACTTCAAGAGTTTTAAAAACTAAAATTTTTACAACTCCATAAAACCAGGAAAAATTAAGGGAGACCCTAAGCTACATAAATTACTTACATTTAATTATTATTACTACTATACTGGATCAATACATTTGTAGTGACATAGTACCCGTCACACAATTACTATACCTTCGAACTATTACCATATACCCCTCGTACATGTACACTCATCATTGACCTATGACCCAAGGTTACTGCAGCAGAATAAACGACGCAAAGACCCTGTATGCCCACCTGTCACCACCAAAACTGCTCTGGCGTGGCGAAGCTACCCGTGTCTTAGCAGCCACCTTTATAACGCTATAAACGAAACCTGTAACGTATATTCTTTACCTAAATTTAAATGTAAGACTGTAGTTGGTAATTTTCTTCAAAAGTTGACATACGATGAGACTGAACAACTCTTTGCAAAAAAATCCTACTAGCGCATCTAAATTCAGATCTAAATTGCTCCTTTATTCTCTATTTTATACTGTTATATTCGAAACTCACAACTAAACACACACACCAACACCACACATACACCCACACCACACATACACCCACACCACACATACACCCACACCACACATACACCCACACCACACATACACCCACACCACACATACACCCACACCACACATACACCCACACCACACATACACACATTCCTTGCATACATACATTTGAATAAGTGTTAAGTAAATATGTTACACTAAAGTTTAGGCTTACCAAAACTCCAAGAAAGTGCAGCAAATATTCAATGAACTGTAAGAGGAAGGCGCCTGTGTCTGTAACACAGTTTATACTAGCACAGACACAGACGTTCACTCTGTCTCAAATAATGCATAGCATTGTACTTCTTATTATGTTTGATTGAGATGGACGAATTGTATTTGGCTTTTGATAATAAAGATTATTATTATTATTATTATTATACCTCCGAGCCAGTTACCACATACCTTAAAATCAATTTATTACCACTCAACCCCGAACCAGTTACCTTACCACGTTTATGACGTTCCGAAAAGAAACAGAGAAGCAAGCATCTTGTAAAAGACGTTGGTATGTAAAGAAATAGGATGAAAGCACGGGCACAGCACGGCGTCATCACAACGCCGCACACGCCGGCTATTTCGCTTCGAAAGAAGCGGTTTTGTAAGCAGAGGCGAGCAGGCAGAGCAAGCGTAACACCAGTTCCCTCTGTATCTTCACTGCACACTCCGGGACTACGCAGATGGACACGCGGCGTTGACGACATACGGCGGAGGAACAGCAGAGCATACAGTCTTCACTCGACGGCGGCGCACGATGGAAAGGACTGAGCTCGACGTCTTCTCTGCGCCCCCGGAGGAGGCGCGAGGAATCGGTGTTGGGGCTTTTGGCCCCTTGCCCGAGGCTGCGGGCTCTCGGCCCCCAGACTTGGGGACCCGTCTTTAGGTTACCCTGCCCCTCCCGCAGGAGGGGGTGGGAGTGTCTTATCGCAAACCTAGACGCTGAGGGGTATACCTCCCCTCGGCGTTCTGTAGTGTGTTTCTGAGGGTGTAACTGTGGGAGCGCCCGAAGTGCTTCACGACGCCCGTGCGACCAGGCCCCTGCCGGGTGAGATCCCTAGTTCCCTAGGGAAGGCCCAGCAAGGGCCGATCGAGCAACGACGGCGTCGGTTTTGGTTGGCGCTCGTCCACAGTGGCGGCTGTGCCCGCTCCCTACAACGTAACCAGGTCTAGCCGGTGGCCAAGTGGTCAAAAAGACAGAAAAATAGCTTCAATATCGTTTCGCCTACGCTATGGAGAGAGCCTAAAGACCATGTTAAAGATTGCTACTTTTGTTGTTGTGACATAACTGGATACAATTCTAAAAATAAAAGGGACATAAACTATCCAAACGTGTCATCAGTTACGCCTGCAATTTTCGGCGATTTAAACATGGTGCAGCCCCCGTTTTCAGCTACACAAATTGAAGATTCTGACTGTGATACAGATGAACAGGATGTATACCAATCTGATCCTGAATTTCACGTATATTCTAACGAATGTAAGCTCTTTTCACAGGCACATTTAAACGACTTGACAAGAGATTAATGATATCGAGTTGCAAGCATGGCAGTCATTTAAGGAAGTGGTGAAAAACTTTTTGGGGAACAATAAAAGCTCCGACTATAAAGAAATAGTGGCCAAAATGATTACACATTTTGGTGTAATGGGTTGTAATATGAGCATTAAACTTCATTTCTTAAATTCGCACATTGATTACTTCCCAGAAAATCTAGGAGCCGTTAGCGAAGAACAAGGCGAAAGATTTCACCAAGATTTGAAAAAGCTTGAAGTCCGGTATCAAGGAAGATGGAATACTAGCATGATTGCGGACTATTGTTGGTTATTGAAGTGCGACGATCCAAACCAGAAACTTAAGCGGAAATCGCACAACCGAAGCTTCCAGAAAAAAAGGACCAGGTTCCACAAATAAAATTTACATGTAATTTAGACTAATAATAAGTTGTTATTATATATTAGTAGTTTTTTAAGTTAAAAGTAATGTACTTTTTTAAATATAATTTTTTTTATGTGACAACTTGTGTTTTTTTCCTATTTTCTATCTGTACCTTTTTTGAAAAATCTGGAGGTGATGGAGAAAAACTAAGTACATATTCGTAATCAACGCACCAAAATACCCTAGAATCAGCTATCAAATTCCCGAGAGGAAGTTATGACCCTCATTTTGCAGGCCTGTGTTATGTTACATGTTGTATAAGTAGGGCTTTCGGAAATAAATTCATTCTGTGTTCATCTCAGTTGGAATACGGAGTTTTATTATCTACGGTGAATCCCTATCACTCCCTAAACATTAAATTCAGTTTCTATTTTCCAGGTTACTGACATACAAGCTCTTGGGTATGCACCCTCTGGAGAAATTTTTTATAAACTTAAATTAACCGAAGAATATAAATTGCTCAACCAACGCAGGAATGCCCGAATTAACAACATTCCAAATTATAATATAATATCTAACCTATACAACAGGGTGGTCCAAGCCAGTATGAAAAAAAAAAAAAAAGTTTTTTTTTCGTGCTCCACTAGTCGGATTTTGTTCGATTGCTTATAAATCGGATATATACTAAAATATATCCCTATACAAACACGTTTAGAGATCGCTATGATTGATCGAATAACCTATTACAAAGTCGTCAAGTACCAACTCGCAATATTTTAAATATTTGCGCTTGCGGTCGACGCTAATACTGTGTATCAATTGAGCTCTGGTAGGCTTGAGTAGTACATGTACTATGTACTACTAAGAATTCATTCATGACACTGTACTAGAATGAACTATTCCGTAAGCATAATAGTACTTCGGTCATTTAGTACTTCGTTTCGATCACGTTCGGTCCGATCGCTTGCTCAGACTTGGATCCACGATGTCGGTCACGGATATTCTCGATTCTTGGATCGAGCGGGAAACATTCGGTCGCTAGGGAGCGGAGCGTAGGCAGCGACTTCGCGCCATCGCGCTCCGCGCCCGCCATTGTGACGACATGCGCGCGCAACCGAACGCCTAGTTACCGATGGGCGATGGCGAAGGAATGAAACGCACTCTTTACTCCTGTTACATCTGAGTATTCAAACTTACAACTTCATAACTCTGATTTGCCAAAGTGTTTAGATCTTTATCACAATAACATTTTAGGCTATTTTGCTTTATATCTTTTGAAATAAATATGCGAGGTTGCCGATTTTTCGAATTATTTGCTGATTTAGTTAAAATATTAGGTACCTATTTTCTAGTTAGTTACCATTTTGAATTTAGTACATTGCTATTATTCTCTGTGACTGGTAGTAGATACGATTTAATTGTTGGTTTATTGGTTTAGTTTTGTTTTCTTTTTCGTTTTTGGTGTTTGCTTATGAATAATGGACGTACTAAGAACTGAAGTGTAAATATTGTAAATATATGTGCTATGGTGATTTGGACAAGCATAAACTAAGAGTCTAAATTTTAATGTGACTACGTGCAACCATCATTGAATTTCAAAAATGGCGCCAAATAGATCCAAAAGGAGCAATATCTGGTTTCATTTTACGGAGGAGAAAAATGAATGTCGGGCAAAATGTAATTATTGTTCCCTGTATCTGAGTATTAAAAGTGGATCACTAGGTAATTTAAATAGACATATGAAAAATAAGCATCCTACAGTGTCTTTGTACGTTATAAGACAAACTGCGTCTACTGACAATAACTTAGCTGAACAATGTTTACCGTCAACGAGTGCCTCATCATCACAAATGCCCAGTGGCAGGGGACCTGAACAATCACTCCAAACAACTGTGCCTATTACCAACTTCATGCATAAACCACCTTCATCACGCAAAGTTGAACTAATAGATAACCAAGTCGTTAAGACGGTGGCTAAAGGTCACCATGCACTCCGCTTAGTTGATGAACCAGAATTTCGAAAATTAATAGAAATGGTCTCAAATTGCCCAGGTTACAAACTTCCTACCAGAAAAACTCTGTCGACCACTCTAATACCTAAAACATATATGAACACATTTGAGGCTATTCGCCTTAAGTTGATGAATGTACAATACGTATGTCTAGGTACTGATGGATGGACATCTGTAACCAATCAAAGCTATATAGCTGTTACGGCCCATTTTATAGACGCCAAGGGCGAATTGACTTCAGCCCTGTTGGGATGCATTAATTATAATGAGCGGCACACTAGCCAAAACCTAGTCGCTTTCTTAAGGCAAATGATTAGTGATTGGCAAATAACTGGAAAGGTTGTTTGTATTGTCAGTGACAACGCTGCAAATATTTTAGCAGCCATCAGATTAGGGGAGTGGAGATCAATTGGTTGCTTTGCTCATTCTTTGAACCTTGTGGTTCAACAGGCAATTAATAATATTAGCCAAATTGTCAACAAAGTGAAGAACATTGTTGAATATTTCAAAAAAAGCACGGTTGGTTTAATAAAACTTACAGAAATCCAGAAACAAATGGGGTTGCCGCAACTTAAATTGAAACAGGAATGCCCAACACGGTGGAATTCATGCTACGACATGCGACAGTGTAATTCCGATTCTTGGACCATTTTATGAAATCACAAATGAGCTGAGCTGCGAAAAATATGTGTCTTTATCAAAAGTCCTTGTATTTGTACAGCTGCTGTCAAAACACATAATATCCGTTATGTCGGAGCCCCATGAACAGGAAGTACGGAGCTTTATCGAAGTACTAAACACGCAGATTCGTATCAGATTTCACGACCTGGAAAAGCAACCCCTCTATTCAGAGAGCACCATTTTAGACCCTCGATTCAAAAGAAGAGGCTTTCGAACTCTAGAATCTTATAATAGAGCCTGTGATAGCTTGAAGCGTAGGTTATGCGACATTCGTTTACCAAATGAAGCTTTAACACAGAACCCTTCACAAGTAGTCGACAATGCCGCAGCAGCAACTTCAGCAACATCTGCAACCACAGTAAATAAAACTAAAAGCATATGGGATGAATTCGACAGTGAAACTGATAAAATCATAAGACCTGAAAATCCTGTCGCTGCGGGAATTAGACAATTTGATAAATATTTGAATGAAGAATATGTTAATAGAAAAGCAGACCCGCTGCAGTGGTGGAATAGCAGGAGACATATTTATCCACACTTATATCAATACATGCTAAAAAGGTTGTGCATACAGGCTACTTCAGTGTCCTGTGAAAGGGTGTTCTCAAATGCGGGTCAAATATTAAACCAGCGCAGAACGCTTTTAAAGCCCGATAAAGTCTCGCAGTTGCTATTCTTGCATGGCAACTTGTAAATAAATCATATTTAATTATTCTATATATAATTAATTATAAATATGTAAATATTAATATAAAATATGCTACTTGTAAATAAATCATATTTAATTATTCTATGTATATGTCATTATAAATATGTAAATATTTCCATACTAATATTTATACCTAATGTAATATACATATGTACAATATCAACCTATGTATATATTGGTATCTTTGTAAATATTTTGATTTTTAAATACGCCATTCTGAAATAGCCTAATGCATGTACTTAAAACTATATACGTACAAGCCGTACGAATCAACTGTGCACTCCGCTGGAATGCGACCCCTCTCCCGCTGCCCCGCGCGGTGCCCCGCATTCGCCGCAAGCGCTCAGTAGCGATAGCATCTTTGTTACCGTTGCGCGTTTCTCGTTTCCATCGTCTAAATACGGTTTAAATCTGTTGCTATTATTGTTTCTGTTGAATTATTGCTTTGTTAAGTTTGTGAATTGTCGTTTTTGTTAAGTTTGGACCTTTTCAACGTGTTGTTGTGTAGTGAAGCCATCATGGGCAAGACAATTCATAGTGAGGCAAGGACTCTTATATTGAAGGTGTTGACTTTCTTCGAAAATGAGAAGGCAAATAAACGTTTTATAATTCCTGTAGACCAAGCTATAAAAAGAGCTTGTGCAGCTACTGGTGTATCAAAAAGAACACTGATGAATATTAAAAACCAATCGAAAGTTGTACAACAAAACGATCCGCCAGTGCCTAGTACATCGTCAGGTTCAGGTCCAGCACCTATACCAAAATTGTCTACACCAGGCAAAAAAAGAAGGACAAGCGCCAAAAAGATCGAACTGGACAATTTTGATCTAAGCGCGTTGAGAAACATTGTCAACAATTTCTATACAGTTAGAAAAGAAGTACCCACTTTGAAAAAAATATTGGCGGCTGCAAAAACGGACTTAAATTTTCCGGGTAAGCATTTTATTTGTGTTAGCTGTCTCATATGGCTTGTATCATAATATTAATAATATTGTAATGAGTAACATAAACCTAACGAACTTTATTTTATGTTTTTCAGGTGGAATAACCACATTGCGGCTGATACTTATAAACCATTTGGGTTATAAATTTAAGAAATGTAAAAATATGCGACATTTTTTAATACAAAAGCCCGACATCGTCGCTTGGAGGGATCGCTACCTGCGAAAAAAGAAACAAAACAATGACCTCGGGGTGAACAAAAAACCCGTTACATACCTGGATGAAACATGGATTCATTCACATTATACGGTACGTAAATGTTGGCAAAACAGCAGTGACGCAAGCATTAAAAAAAATGACAATCCTGGGCAACGATGGATTCTTGTCCACGCGGGCGGTGAAAATGGTTTCATTCCCGGAGCCGAACTTCTATATAAATTTAAGAGCAATACGGGTGACTACCATCATGAAATGGACACTAAAAATTTCACGAAATGGTTGAAAGAAAAGCTTTTACCAAACTTACCGCCAAATGGCATTGTTGTCATCGATAACGCACCTTATCACTCGACGCAATCTGAAAAGCCTCCCGTAAGCTCTTCGCTCAAAGGCGATATGCAAAAATGGCTGCGAAGCAACAATATAATATTTGATGAAAAAATTACAAAACGCGAATCTATTATTTGATTGTGATTAATAAGCCTCCAAAAAAATACATTGTGGACGAATTAATGAAGGAGCACGGCCATGAAGTTTTGCGTCTGCCACCCTACCATTGTGATTTAAATCCAATAGAATATATATGGAATTTAGTGAAGCAAAGGGTGGCAGACAAAAACGTTACTCAATCTGAGAGAGAAATTGAAAAATTGACGAGGGAGGCTATAAAGTCCATTACAGATGCTGACTGGAAGAAAGAAATAAACCACATTGAAAGATTGGAAAAAGAGTATTGGGTCAAAGACCGTCTCCAAGAAATAGAAGAAAGAGAATTTATAATTTCTCTTGGAGGCGAAGAATCCAGCTCTGAGACCGAAATTGATGAATCCGACACCATGTCGGGAATTGAAGAAATTAATTATAGTAGTGAAAACGATTGAGTGAAATAAATGTTTTTATACCTTATTTGTTTCTTTACTTTCAAATATGTTACCACATGTCATTTAATTAAAGTGGAACTAAAAATTTTCCATACAAAATTGTCGCCATACTTCAGCATTTTACTAAAAAAATGTGACAGTTACGAAAAATGTAGCGCCCTCATGTTTTCGTCATCTTTTTATTGTAAGCGGAAATATTATAACAATCTAATTACAAAACGTCAAATATTTTTAACATAATTTAATTTTTTTTGCAAGCGGTACCGTTCAAATGACGTCACAGCGCGAGGTGCACAGTTAATTCGTACGGGTTGTAAAATACTTTTCACGAGCGCTCGTGAATTGTAAGAACATTATTTTTTGCACAATGCACCGAGTATGTATCTACTACATCAATCTTTGAGTTTCTTGTAATGTTTTTACAAGGTATTAGAATGACAGTCCTAAGCCTGCAAAGTATGAAGGAAAATCAAAATAGGTTACTTTATTAAAATGTTATTATTTATATTATTAGCTTCTGCCAGCGACTTCACGGAAGTTGTAAAACAACACAAAAATGTGCCTGTGATACCACCAAATCACTCGTAAAACTCGTCATTCAGTCAGTGTACTAATAGTACTAATAGTACTAGCAGACCGAACTAGTACATTTCACAGATTGTACTAGATCGGAGCGCACCGTTGAATGACCGAGCAAGAACAAGTCTAAGCTCTGGTATCAACGGGCAATATAAGACGCTTTCCCCTCTCTACCGCCTCTCCCCGCTGTCCACTCAGTTGGTTATCGTTGCGGTCGCGCGAGAACGTGTCGTCGCACTTGCCGTGCATACATCCCTTGTTTTAGCTTGCGCGTAGTTGGCGGTAAAATTACCTACATGATTCGGAATTAATTTATAGGTAGATTACGGCTTCAACTAATACTCCGGTGTCTACAAGGACTTCAGCAGAAATGTGGTTAATTGGGAAACCGGTTGCCTATATGTCACACGCGAGACTTCCTTCAAATCGCGATGTGCTTAAAACTTTTAACTTTCATCATGTGGAAGAAAAGCAAACAGTCCGACAAAGTGTTAAAAATACAGTGATGTCTGTTCAGGAAATTTGGAAAAAAGCCAGAATACCTACACAAAGGATTGATGCAGCGGAACGAAACCTAAACAAACTTATCGAAAAATACAATTCTTTAAAAAAAAACGAAAAACGAAGTTGAATTCTTGTCGCATCAAGGAAAACCTATTTAAGTCTAATCTTCAGAAACTTTTTGACATTGCTGCCAAAGACGCTTTAAAATTAATAAAAACTGAAGAAGGTAAAAAAAATCTCATCATGCAGCGAGAAGATACTATGAGTTGCAGTATGGCTGGTATAGATATGAATCTATCCCAAAAAGAATCAAGAAAGCGAAAACGACAAACTGCGATGAATGACAGAAAACTCAAGAGCGAATCCAACTCCAACTTGCCTTATATTGTTAGCAAAGAATCTATGTTACAAGCTACTGGTTCAAGTTCAAGCAGTATTGAAACTTTACTTTTAGATAATGATTTCCAAGTGCCGAGTACTTCTAAGTCTCATACTAGCAAGATGAAATCTAAAAACATCCCTCAGGTACTCAACAAAAACGTTGTTGCAACATTAGACCGAGTCAACGTATCAGACCGGCAGGCGATGTTCTTAGTTGGATCTGTAGCTCAAGCATTGGGTACAAAGGTGGAAGTAATCTCTTTGTCAAGAAGCACTATTCGGCGTAAACGAAACGAGATTCGCAAGTCAATCGTAGAATCCGATCAAAGATCTTTTTCTCCACTAAATCCACTTGTTTTGCACTGGGATGGTAAGTTACTACCGAATATTGTTGGTGGCGTACAAAAAGTAGATCGTATAGGTGTTATTGTAACTGGAGGTGAAATAGAAAAGCTTTTGGCGGTTCCAGCCGTAAAAAATGGTACTGGGCAAGAACAATCAATCTTATGCTTGAAAACCCTCGACGATTGGCAGCTAAAATCCCAAGTACGTGGCCTCTGCTTTGACACGACCGCTTCTAATACGGATTTGAATCTGGGTGCATGCTCTTTGATCGAGAAGGCTTTAGATAAAGAACTTGTTTGGATTGCTTGCCGACATCACATTTTCGAAGTTATCCTGTCCGATGTTTTCAAGACCTTGTTTGGATCCAGCAGTGGACCAGATGTCAGTCTTTTCAAGCGATTTCAGAAGGAATGGCCGAATATAAATCAACATGAATTTACAGTTGACAGTGATAATTTGTACAAAATGCCAGAACTTGTGACACTCCGTAAAGAAATGTTAAAATATTACAATGAAGCAATAAAAACTCAACAGCCCAGAGATGATTATGTAGAATTACTGAACTTGTGCCGTATATTCCTAAGAAGTTCCGAAGTAACTGAAGAAGTCAAGTTTCGTACACCTGGAGCCTTACATCAAGCTCGTTGGATGGCAAAAGCTATCTACTGCCTAAAAGTGTATTTATTTCAAGATCAGTTTCATCTAACTGCAGCTGAAAAACGATCTGTTACGGAATTATCTTTGTTTGTCAGTTTGATTTACGGGCGATATTGGAAAGAAGTTCCCCTGGCAGTGCGAGCCCCTTTAAATGATGCTAATTTTCTAGAACAGGTCAAAAGCTATCCGAATGAGAAGATAAGGTCGAGCGTCCTAAAAGCATTCTGTCGTCATCTTTGGTACTTTTCCGAACACTTAATTGGTCTATCGTTATTCGATTCTAGAGTTCTTCCTGAAGAAAAAAGGGTAATGGTAGAAAATCTTCAAAAACCACCAACAAAAAAGGCTTTAAAAAGACCGGAAGGTAAGACGTTTCAGTTAAAAAATCCAATACTCTTACAGAATTTCTTCACTCAACGAACTAAAGTTCTTTTTGACCTGCTTGTCTTTGATGGTCAAGAAAAATCAGAAGCATTTTAAAAAAGATCCTTCACAGTGGCCCACTGATGAAATTTATATTGAAATGCAGCAAAAGGCTCGCCAAATGAAAGTAGTGAATGACTGTGCAGAGCGAGGTATAGCTTTGATACAAAAAATTTATTCGAGTATCACGAAAAACGAAGAACAAAAGCAATATCTCCTGCGTGTCGTCGATATTCACCGAAAGAAGTATTCAGTGGCTTCAAAGTCTAATATCCTGAAAATGAAAACTAAAAACGAGGAATCAGTTGCATAACTATAAGTTACCATAGCATTTACTTTATTTTCTCTCACATTTTAACTTGTAAGGTCATTTGTGTTCATTAAAATTACTTTTTACTGATATCACAGATTTTTATTTATAACAATAAAATGGACAAATCATAGCGACCCCTAATTATTGTTCAACTGAGCTAAAATTTTGCATACAGACTTTTAATGCCTAAACGAACAGAAATAGCCTTGTGGAGAACGAAAAACAAAATAATTTTTTTTGGGCCACTCTACGATGAACGCAGGAAAATAACAAAAAAAAAGTACTTGGATTTACAGTAACTAAAGAACTCTATACCAAGAGATTACCAAAACTATTATGACAACCTACCTAATGAAGCCTAAAATAGTGTACCTACCTATCTTTAACATTTTTTATATTATTAAAATAGTGCACATATCTTGTAATTAAAACTTTTTTAAATCTCAATACTTTTTCTTTAAAATTAATCTATAGAGCATAACAGCTAACTCCTCGATCACAAACTTATACGGGGAAGGAAAAACGGACAACTCCTAAAAATGCTGTAGTATTGTAATGAAAAGATTTAAGATCAAAGAACTATGCATGTTAGTAAAAAAATATCCACACTATTTTTGTATGCAATCAGAAGTAAGCCACAAATAGGCTTCTGCTAGAAATAAATATAAATTTGAATTAAATGTAACTCATTGTAGATTGCAAATATTTAGGAGGAATGTATATATGTTAATGCCATTCAGGTGTATAATAAGTTACCTAACTCATTTAAGGAACTTCCTATCTTCATGTTTAGGAAAAAACTGACAAGTTGGTTATTGAATAATTGCTTTTATCAAATTGGCGAATACATGGAATATGGTAAAAAATCCAAGATGAATTGTACTTAATTTTGACATTGACATTAAAGTAATGATTACCTAATATAATATTAATTCATATTGGACCTATTGTAAATCAGAAATCTTAAAATTAATCACACTTAGTTATTTAAGAATGACATTTGAATATTGGTACACCATATGTTATGGTAGAATGTATAGAACCTAAAAAAATATTAACACCATACTATGTAAAACTACATTCTTACAAATAAATAAATTCTAATTCTTCTAATTCTAAGGGATTTTACAGTTTAAAAAATAACAGCTTACAATATTTTTAGATTTTTTTTAAGTGGTCTACTATAAATATTATAAAGTTTTAAGTGACTCCTGAAAAATTTGCTCATATGGAGTTAGCTAGTTTGCCAATTAAGGTAATGAATGATGAAGTTAAAATTGAACCAACCAACTCTAATTTCTGGGTATTATTATTGACCAGCAGTTAAACTCTGAAGGAGGTATTAAATATATTTCAAAAAATGCTCTAAAAGCGCTAAATATTATCAAATGTCATGCTGGTATAATGGGGAGCAGAACCCAAAATATTATAAATTTTGTACAAATCAATTGTTAGAAGTGGTTTTGATTCAAGTGCACTCGCTTGTATGTGTAATTTATTTACACATGTAAATAAATTAGATGCAGATTACGGGCCTTATTCTGCAAGACATCTAATTTTAAGGCTCTCGAGAGTTATATCTGGTGCAATGTGCTCAACTCCTATATGGGCATGGAAGTTGTGACTAAAGTGATGCAATGAATTTTATAAAGAATCTTACTTGTTTTGTTTGTTTGTTGTCATTTGTCCTCAGAACTCTATTACTCTTAGCAGAGGATTCATTAATTAATCCAAACACAATTGACTCCCCCTGCACTTGCCAGTGTCGTAACCACAGAACAAGAATTTCAAGAATACTCCTATTACAATTATAAACGACAGAGGTCGTAACATTTAAGCTACGGTTTACTAGAAGAACGGTGGCCAGTGGCCTCCACAAGCGTCCGTAGTCTCCCATATTATTGTCCGTATATATAATCTACTCTGTGCATATTAATATTACAGTCTTTTGTCCGTAATGTAAATACAGGGCATTTTTTTACACCTCATAATGAGAATGACAAGATTTTTACGACGTCCGCTATCTGAATACCAGAATGACAGAAACGCATAACCGCTCTTCTTAGAACCGTAGCGAATATTGTCTTTGGTCCCTGGTCCTGACATTAAGCAATGGACAAATTGTGAAGCTTTAATTGGTTGAATACGAGGCTTTTGGATACTTTGTATTTGTTTATTTTATGTACTTTTTTGTAATGTGCGTTTTGTTTGTGCAGAATTATCTATTTCTCTTGCATTCTTTCTATTCTCTTTACTTGCCGAGAGATACTGCATCTAATTAGTATCTTCAAATAATAAACAAAATAGTACCTTGCATAGAAAGAAGTACTGGACTTTTAATAACACGAAATGCTCTCTTGAATGGCAGGTCCAACAATGTCCAAAGTATTACTGGAAATAGAAAAGAACACAACCAGCATTACAAAACAGTGCCCGTAGCCATGTTACTACTTCTCCTATCAAAGCATTGCACAGTTTATCAAAGTTTTCCAAAATAATATTTGTAATAATTGAGACATGTTAGGGTTTTATATCAGAAAATAAAGCATATTATATAAAAAGGTAATGGTTACGTACACTGGCGTTCATAAGCCTACGTTCGCACGGACGGACGTAAAAATAACGCGAAAGGATTTTATCGCGCATTGAATTTTCAACTCTCGGTGTTAAGCCAAGCGTCTAAAATCCAGTATGCGATAAAATCCCGCCGCGATAACTTTACGTCAGTGCGAACGTGGGTTAAGGTCGAATTTCACCTAACTTTTATACCTAGAATAAGTCTTATCCTGAGAATAAAGGAATTTTTGACAGTGTTTCCATACTAGAACTGTCAGACTTAATTTTTTTTTAAGTTATTGTCTTTGGTAAAAGCAGACCTAAGTCTATTCTATTCTATTTTCTCTATGGCAATGGTGCCGATGTCGACAGAATGAAAATAAATTATGAATGAAAATTACATAATTTCGAAAAACGGTAAATATGGGTGGCCTAGTTTTGAATTTCCTTTTATTTGACGTAATAATACATGCAAGTAAAAAATATGAAATGTTGTCAATTCTGCCACTGTCAGATGTATTAAGGGGATGCGCCAAGGTAGCCCGCGAAATTCAAATTTTCTTAAGTTTTTGTAATTTGTAGGTCAGTGTCAGGTTGAATGTTGATTAAAATATGATTCGCGACCGTAACAAATATGGCTTTATAGGATTGTAATCATTATAATCAGCAATACAGCTTCTTAAGTCAGAATCGGCCTCAAATGTCATGATTTCATGCAGTAGTCATTCAATAGGGTAATATGAACTTAAGAGAGTGTAAGTAATATGAAGTTTGTTATACTTACGCCGCTTGAGGTTTGCCGCAGCCGCAGCAGCGAAACCAGCACAACACGCCGAGACAGGAAGATGGGATGGCGCAAAAGTATCGACACATGTTGCGTCCTACACTAAAGGCCTACCCACCTTCCATGGAAATAAAGACATGCCGTCCGGTCTCTTGCCATCGTCGCGTGCCAAGCCATTAGGTTCTAATACAGCTGGAACGCGACGGTGACAAGAGCTCGTTGGATGATGTCATTATGTTTGCGTGCTGCGGTATGCGACCCGCACTTTGTCAGCAAGACAGACCGTGGAGTCCGAGGCTGTTGGCAACTTTACCACAGTGACAAGGAGAACAAAAAGGAGCTCCTAGTCGCAGGGAAGCTGCAAGGCGGAAAGTAGTGTCGTCGAACAAAATGCTTATGTTCGACGACGGTAGTGCATGAAGCCAAAGACCCGACTTCCAATTATAATAATAATAATAATAATCAATTTATTATCAGGCTACTAAGGCCCATAGATAAAATACACAAAATAACATCAAATAACAATAAACTAATACATAATTTAAAACCATTTAAAACTAAAACTATACACGTAATGTTGTCGGCGTCGTGTTTCGCTGCGAGGTGTCGCGTAACCGTCCTCGGAAACGTCGATATACGACACCCTTCGGCCAAAAGTCCTCCTTCATGCAGGTCTGCAGATGTTGGGTTGGAACTCGTACCACAAAAGATTTAAAGTTGATGTTATGGCGCGATTCCAACCTTTCGACCCTCAGAGTCCAGTTGGTCTTCACTTTCAAATACTGCACCACTTCTTCAGTTGTAGTGGAGTGATGCAGACGTGAAATGTACAGCTGCGTCGTAGGCACAGCAGGACGCAGCAGCATGTTGGGTCCACTCGGTGCGGTACCGCACAAGTTACGAGAACAGGGCTTCTTCTTCTTCCTTTCTACTTTAGTGAAGCCCTCCTCATCAACTTGTGTCATTTTTGGCACGGAGCTAAGGACCGCAGTCAGGGCAGGTTGACCACCCTCTTTCCGTATTTCCCCTTTTCTGGTTTGTCGCTTAGGCTGCGACGCATCAGATTTTCCGCTGGTGACGATAGCAGCATAGGCACGTTTTGGGGTCGACGTACCTACGCGTGACGTATCCGCAGCCGGTGTTGCGGCGCGGGTGACGACGGCGGCGGGCGGCGCTTGCTCAGCGTTATCGGCAGCTGATGACGCACTTGTGTTCGCCGATTCAAAACTGCCGATGGTTGCATTTTGCGCCCCTCGACGTGTATTCACCTTTGAGGCCTCAGGTGACCCAAATACCGAACCAACGTTGCGCAATAACGCTATTTCTGCACGTAGTTCGGTATTGGTTGGTTGGTTGGTTATTATCCACAGCACAGCCAGTAGGCGCGCACGCTCTACAGTAGTAGCAGACATGTCAATTAAATTATTCTGTACTACTCTCCAGAGTGGCTCATCCCACTGACTCTGGGAAGATGGATTGGCGGGTGGACCTGAATTTTGGCAAGCGAGACGCCAGGCATACATAGCGTCGGTGAAGCACAGCACATCAAAATCAATCAGTGTGAAGGCTAGGCAGGGGCGTAGCTACCGCCGTATCAGCCGTATCAATTATACGGGGCCCCCAAGCTACAGGGGCCCCCACGTGTGTAGTAACAATTCGTAAAATATTACCCAAGACCTCATTCTTATTGATAAAAGAGGCCCGTAATAAATGAACACCTAATAAAAGCTTGTAAGCTGTAGGCGGCATATCGTACTGAAAATCTACTCTATCCGAGTCAAGATGTTCCAATTTTCTATCTTGCTTCGCTTGCTCGCATTCTCATAAAAAAGTTACAATGAAAACTACCAATCCCGGTCCAAAATACTCTGATTTCCGAGCTCGCTTCGTTCGCTCCTCAATGAAAACTTGCCGTATTCGGGTCAGGATATCTCAATGTACTATCCCGCTTCGCTCACTCTTGCATTTTCTTAGTAAAGGCGCAATAACAACTGACAAATGCGTGCACTGACTGGACAGGTCCACTCATTCTGTGTGTTTTTTCCTCAAAAGACCATTTCAGACACAAATCTACATGGTCTTCACATGATCTTACCAAGATTATGTCTGGACTTTAAAAGAGACTGTGACCTCTGAGTTTGTTTCGGCCTTTCTTCTCAGAGTAGTCAGATAGGAAACACCGACCTCATCTAGTTTTAAAACATGATTGCTGTGTAAAAGTGTTTGTACAAACCTACTTACAGAAATAAAATCATTTATCATTAACAGTTTAACCTACTGACTGTGGTTGCTATTTTAATTATTTTGTTAACACAAAATATCGCCATTTTCAGCGGCAGTCGGATACAAAGGGCCCCCAACACATTTTTATACAGGGCCCCTTTAGGACTAGCTACGCCACTGAGGCTAGGATTTCCCAGATCAATAAAAAAAAAAATGTCTCTGATAATTGGCAGCTGGCATCAACATGTATCCGTCAAAGGCACGTCAAAATTGAAGATTGTTGATCTCCGACTAGTTTGATTATCTGTGTCTGTGATTCTTAATTGTGGTTATTGGAGATTCTGGCGGGAATTTAAACTGAAAAGGCGCAAAATTTTTCAAACTTAAAATTTTTCTGTAGAAAAGTTCAATTTATTGTTTAATTCTTTTTTAAAGTGTGAATATTAATTATAAGTAGCTGTAAAATGTTGGAAGAAGGGGCCGGGGGTGAAAATCCCCCGGCCACTAAAGGCCTGGGTACTTCGGGTAAACGGGCTAGGAAAAGGGAGCCTCAGGACCAAAATAATGACCAAGTATTAGTCAGCGGCGGTGAGGATAACTTCTTACCATACTTTAAACCAAATTATAAAAGACTATATCCAGAAAATTCAACCAGCACGGACTTTAAGGTATTCGTACAAAGTATCAATAATAGTGATCGTCTGGGCAATAAGAGCCCTATCTATTTAAACCACATTTTCACCACGGATGTCAAAGGTGTTGTCTCAATACAGCGAGTAAATGCTAGTAAAATTGCAGTGATATTTAAGCAGTACAATAACGCCAATAACTTTTTAATGAACACTGCTTTCCTGGACAAATATAATATGAAGGCATTTATTCCGGCCGCTCAGATAGAGAAAACAGGCATAATTAGATTTGTTCCAGCAAATATCTCGAATAAAGAACTTTATTCAAAGCTTTCGTCTACCTATGAAATTATAACTATTCGTAGATTCACAAAAAAAGTGGGTCTGGAGAGGGTGCCTCTCCAAACAGTCAGTATAACGTTTTTGTCGAGTTCTCTCCCTGATAATGTACAATATGACCTTTTTTCATATAGAGTTTTCGAATATGTCCCACCTCTGCAACAGTGTTATAAATGTTTTAAATTTAATCACTCAGCAAAAATATGCAATGGGAAACAGCGATGTAGTATTTGCTCTGGAGACCATTACTTTAAAGAATGTGACAAGCCCAATGATCTTTGCTGCGTGAATTGCAGTGGACCTCATTTGGCAATTTCTAACATGTGTCCTATTAAAATGAGGAAAATACAAGAGAAAAAAAGCAAAATAACCTATGCCGCTGTTGCCCTATCTAAGGAGAGAACTTTAAATACAGGATTCCCTCCTCTAGTAGTTAAGAAACCTGAAAATAATGTAAATAAAAAGACAAATAACAAGCCCAATGAAAATGTTTACAATAAGACAAATGAACAAAACCTGATTTCCACTGATGAGTTGAAGACTCACTTAATAAATAATAATGACATTACAAATGCCATGGTACGCACATTAATTGCTATAGCAAATAAGGGGGATGACAGTCCAATTACAACAATGTTTATCAAAGAAATGTTACTTAAAAATCTAACTTAATTATGGATAGTAATAATACTTCTGTTTTAAGAATTGCACAGTACAATATTCAAAGTATTTACAGTAAAAAACCTCTTTTAATTAACTTTTTGCAAGAAAACAACATAGATATTTGTCTTGTTAATGAAACCTGGATGAACGATAACAAACCTTGTCATGTACCTGGTTATAATATTTATTTCAAAAATACTTCAAATGGGTATGGAGGTGTTGCAATTTTGATAAAACCATTTTTTAAATATAAACTGTTGCAAACATCGTTTAATGAAAATGTGCAAACCATAGCTATGTCGCTATTTACTTCCTGTGGCCAATTATCTATTATCTGTGTGTACTGCCCTCCCTCGGGGCTTTTGGGAACTGACATTTTAAATAACATAATTAAAAATCTACCAAAACCTATTTTTGTGGCTGGAGACTTCAATGCCCATCACATTGCTTTTGGCTGTTTGTCAACCAAAAGCCGGGGACAACAATTATATAACATTATAGACAATTTAGATCTATGTATACTAAATGAAGGAGATTTCACTACTATACATTATCCAAATCGAAATCCGTCAGCTATAGACGTGAGTCTGGCTAGTCCTTGTATTACGCCTTTATGTAAATGGTCTGTTCATGATGATAATATGGGAAGCTATCATTTTCCAACTATCACAGAAATCACAATTTTAGCCAACCATTATAAGGTTAATCCTCCTGTAGATAAATTTCTATATAATAAAGCTGACTGGAACAAGTATAATGACCTCTCTAAAACAATTTTTAATAACATTAAGATTGACCTTAGTAATCCTCTAATAGCATATGATCGCTTTTGTAAGGCACTTGATGCACTCAAATTAGAGTGTATTCCAAAATTTACCAAAACTTCAGAGTATAGATATAAACTGCCAGCACCCTGGTGGAATGATAAAATTAAAGAGAGTGTTACTAAGTCCCAAGAGGCGTTAAAATATTATAGAAATAATCCTGATATTAGTAACTTCATATCATACAAAAAAATGGATGCAATTAAGAAAAGAACAATAGCAGAAGAGAGGAATAATGGTTGGAGAAAATTATGTGAAAGTTTTAACAGAACAACTCCTATTACAATAATTTGGAACAATATTAAAAAGTTTAAAAGAATAAAGACTAGTAACAAATCTTACTGTGATGAATTTATTGAACCATTTTTAAACAAATTATCAGGAAATTCTTGTGAAAGTGTTGAAAATTTAAATGTTTTTTACAATCTTCATAATAATGATGATTGCTCCAAATACTTGTTAGAACCTTTTTCATGGACAGAATTCTTAATTAGTCTGCAATCTAGAAAGAATACTACACCAGGCTTGGATGATTTTCCTTACATTTTAATTAAGAAATTGAATATTGAATCACAAAATTTATTTTTAAAGATACTCAATGCACTTTGGCTTAAACAAACAATACCTCAGTCTTGGAAAACACAGTGTGTCATTCCCGTCCTAAAATTAGATAAGCCTCCGGATAGTCCAGACTCTTACAGACCTATTTCATTATCATCCTGTTTAGGGAAATTTTTTGAAAATATGATTAAACTGCGATTAGATCATTATGTTGAGTCAAATAATATTATTCCTAATATTCAGAATGGCTTCAGACGTGGTCGAAGTTGTTCAGACAGCTTCACTTCACTTATTTCAGACCTGAAAAATGCAAAACAATATAAGAGTGTAGCATGTGTCTTTTTAGATGTTCAAGGTGCATTTGACAATGTTCAACCAGACATTCTTGTACAAATAATGTCCAGTTTTGGTATTCCTGGTTTGATGTGTAAATGGATTCATGAATTTTTAACTAATAGAACTCTTTATGTTAAATACAATAATATTTTACATGGACCTAGAACTACATCACTAGGTACAATGCAGGGGGCAACTTTGTCTCCACTACTTTATAATTTGTACACATCTGAAATTTGTAAATATGTAAATAATAGTAATGTAAATATTCTACAATTTGCCGATGACCTGGTGTTGTACAGTATAAATTACAATGTTGATTTTGCTATTCAAAGTGTTAATTTGGCTTTAAATGATTTGCAAATGTATTACAATAATAAACTTAAACTAAAAATTAACCCAAGTAAAAGCAGTGTAATGATATTTAGCAAAGACTTTCCTAATTCTGAAATAGTGTTTAATAATCAAACAATTCCTGTGGTTAATCAACATAAATTTTTAGGAGTTATTATTGATAAAAAATTATCATTTGAACCACATATAAATTTCATATTAAAGAATGCCATGAAAGGATTAAATATTATTAAATGTTTAGCTGGAGTGTCATGGGGTGCAGATCCTCTGACTCTCTCTATTCTGTACAAAGCCATTGTAAGAAGCCACTTTGATTATAGTTGTATAGCATATTTTGACAGTAAACATGTAAATAAGTTAGATATAGTGCAGAACAAGGCTTTGAGAATTATATCTGGAGCTATATGTTCTACCCCTATAAGAGCCATGGAAGTTGAAACAGTAATAATGCCTCTTACACTTAGGCGACTGTTACTAATAGAAAGATACTGTATTAAACTACTATCTTCCAACAATCAGCAGATAATAAAGAAAATCATACCTTGTCCTATAACTCTGCAATCTCCACTGACATCAGGCAGTGACTTGTTAAGTCATCATTTTCCCAAATTACCACATATTCTTCTACACCTGCAAAATAAATTCCGTAATGTTCAACAAAATCATCTCTGGCCTTTTTATTTAAAACCTTTTAAGGTTTTGATAAATCCAGTTAATATTATCAAAATTAAAATATCTAACAATCAAGAATTACAAGCATATTTAGATGATAATAAGGGTTACTATAAACTTTACACTGATGGTAGTAAAGGAGAGTCACATGTTAGAAGTGCAGTTTATGACCCCCAGATAAGATTTGCTCAAAGCTTTGTTCTTAATAAAACTTGTAGCATATTCACAGCAGAGGCATATGCAGTCTTTGAAGCTCTTAGGCGTATTGCTATTGTAAATAACTATAAATATTTTTTGATTTTGACAGATTCACTTAGCTTAATTCAAAGTCTTGAAAGTTATGACATTCATTTTAAAAGTAACTATATTTTATATAATATTAAACAATTAATATACAATTACCTTCAAAAAGGCGTTGAAGTTTTCTTTTTATGGGTTCCTTCACATAAGGATATAACTGGAAATGAAATAGCTGATAAGACTGCTTATGAAGGGATCAATTCATTAGATGTGTGCCTAACTTCTGCAATTCCATTCACTGACTGTTATACTGAAATAGGAATAAATATATATGCTTTTTGGGATAGTTTTTGGAAAAAAGATCAAGAAACAAAAGGTAGATGGTACGGAAATATTCAAGAGGAGATACCTTCTAAGCCGTGGTATTATAAACTGAGAACAGCTAGTCGACCCTTCATAACTACGATGAATAGACTCCGCTTTGGCCATTCCAAAATACCTGCTCATTTAGCGAGACTGGGTATTGTTCAAGACAATAAATGTTCAAGTTGCGGTTTAAATATTGGAAACGTTGATCATATGCTTTTTGACTGTCAAAATCATATGTTAGACAGATTAATTTTAGCGAGTGAATTAAGTGAATTGTGTAGTGAAAGTGTTGTGCTAAATAATACCTCCCGCCGCTTGACAGAATTATTAAAAAATAAGACTTGTTATCGAGCAATATATAAATATATTAAAAACACTTTCGAAGAAATTTAGAAATTTTGTGAAGGAAATTAAATAAAGACTTGGCTAAAAGGTCTTAGCAACCAGGCCATAAAAATACTTATAAAAAAAAAAAAAAAATTGTGGTTATTTTGCTGTGGTTGTTTTGCTTCGTATTTCGTAGTAATTGTTCTCCTTCAAAATGGATATAGTCTCGTTCTTTAAATATTTGTTTTTTACATATATGTGAATCTATAGAACTTGAAATTCGGAGTGGTTGTTTTAGAATTCAAATGAGTTAGAATTTTGTCGACCGTCGTCCTTGTTTAAAGTTATCTGTGGTCCTTGTTTGGCTTTCGTATCGTAGGGAATGTGGTCTTATTTTTATTTTACGGCTTTCTATTATATTATATTTGTTTGAGAAATAAGTTCAAAACAGGGAAATCTAGGCGCGTGTTGGTTGTTATCAAATAAAATTATGGGTAGGTATTTAAAAATCTGGTTGCTTCAAAAATCACAAATAGCGACGGCTTATCAAATTGTATTATTGTCATCTGAGGATTTGTGGATCTCTTGATCATTCCAGGTTTTACGTGAAGGTGTGGCGAGTTAGTTAAAAACACATCTATGAAAGAAAGACAGAAGTAATGTTTATTTGGCAACAGTCCACGAATCAAGAAACCATAAAACAAGAAAGTGAAATGCTTTAAAAACAAAATGTATGCCTCACGGCTGCGTCAAAATGGTCCATTTCAACATTAATGCCAGACACTGTTGTGATGCTAACTTAAAAACATTGTCAGGAAACTTGGACTTTATAGTAAATATAAGTCTGAAATTGCCAAGCTGTCTAGAGTTAGGGTGGCGATCAATGCTCGTGCCTTCTCTGTATGAGTAGAGGCCTTTGCCCTGAAGTGGGACAATAATAGGCTGGTATTATTATATAGATGCTGTCTAATGTTGTTGTATTATTTCTTGGTTATCATGTTTTGTCTTTAGTCTTGGTCATACGAGTCCATCCACCGATCATTGACTGGTTGCACGGTTGCTAGTATTAACATAATATGTACACCGTGCAATCGGCTAATTTAATAATTTTTGTCATACCTACATGCAATCAGTAAATTATATTTTAACTAACTAAATAATTTGCATAACTGTCATCATGTACCTGTGATTATTGTGTGTTAAGTTTGTGTTGTAAGCAGTTAAAAATATCTCTCATAAGCCTTAATTTTAATGAATTAATGTAGCTTAGGTTATGGGCTTTCCAGGTGAGTTCCAGTATGTCTTTTTTTTAAGGTGTTTTATGTGGTCTTTGGATCTTTAGCTAAGTGTTGCTGTGGGTGTATAGTCTTCTACTTTGTACTTTTTGCTGTAGTTGTTTAGTTCTTCACTTATGGTTGGCTTTTCTAGGTATTGGTGTATTTCAGTTTCTTACAAACTAGTCAATCAATCAATCAGTTTATTTGTGAAACATAGGTGTTTACATAAATAGGTAGTGCGCTGTTTTGTCTTAAGTAAGACATACAATTTTTTTTGTGACACATTAGTTGTGATTAGATTGTGTAACTTAGAAAAAATAATATTTTAATCAATTAAATACATGAACAGAAAAGAGAAAAAATTATAAAAACATCAAATATAATAAAATCAATAAATGGTCATAGTACTTATTCTCAAAAGGTAAAAATGCATTATTATAATAATTGGTCATTCAAAAATTCGTCTACAGTATAATAACATTTGTCAATGAATCATTTAGTAAGAGCTTTTTTAAACTTATGTCATGTTTTTTATGTCATCAGGAATTTTATTAAACACTAGGTACCATACCAAAAAATCTTGTTCGCATCAATGCCGTCTTACATTTTTGATGACATGGTTTATTTACGTATTGGGCACGTAATGGAGTTTTTCTACTGGAAGATACTTTAACAAATAATTATGTGTTCCTTTTCACAAACAATGCAGTTTCCAAAATGTATAATGCTGGAAGGGTCAGTATTTATAAAGACTTAACCCTTTAACGCACACCCTAACTTTTTTTTTAATTCTTAATATTTTGTGATAAATATGTATTCTGTGCCGTAAATCATAATGACATGTTCTTGAAAAAAGACCTGAAAATCTCTGTTTTTCGAGAAAATCATGAAAATCATACGGCCAGTAAACTGGCCATTGAACGTTCTGCGTCACTAACCATCACAGCAATATCACTGGCCAGTAAAATGGACACTAATGAACACTATTTTATTTTTAGGAAAAGACGATAATAATAATAAACAAATGTATTTCCTAATCAGCCTTTAATAATAATAGAATTAACATAACATATTTCTTCTGAAACAAAACTTCATTTTTAATTTTTCTTATCACAATCAAATATTTATTTTATGAATTGAATGATCATCTACGTTTTTTAATTTGTCCTTCATTATGGAATGGTACAAAACATTCTACACATAAGGCTACATCACATTGAACGCATTCATAGACACTTCTCTTTGGATTAGACGTGGTACTGCAGTATCTACATCTACGCAAATTTTTCTTAGATGATTTCATAAGCTTATGATCGCTCTTTTCATTTTCTCGAGAAGGAAGCAAAGGCTTTTCGTCTCTCCTATAAGCTCATCAGCCAGTTTACTCCTAAACATCAAGTGAGTCATTGGTTTTGTACCACCAGGATGAGCCTTCGCCCAGGTATCCTTATAAATAATGTAGGAATTAACGATCGCAGCTTCTATCAAATAAAACCAGATTTTCATCCACCAACCTCGTGACTTCCACGATATATTATAAGATGCCATATACTGGTCAAATTTGTCTACTCCTCCCATGTATTTATTATAATCAATTATAGCATTTGGACATGCAACTTGTTCTTTTTCACCCCGACTATTAGTACGGCGCACAAATCCTTTTTTGCTTGGATTGTGCATATTTGAAGCAACACAAACAGCTTTTTTGCCTCTGTCTCTCCATTTAGAAACAGAAATGTTAGAGTTAGTCATTGCGCAAGCACTTTCACCCAAAGCCATAGTTCTATCTAGTGGAAATTTGTTAGAAGGGAAAAATTTTCTTATAGGCATAATAGTACCAACACCAAAAAGTTTCTTATTCAACAGCTTCACTAATAAAGGCAGAGAAGTAAAAAAGCGGTCAAAAAATAAGCAATAGCCCAGATGCTCAAACATTCCAGCCAATTTCAAAATAACTGTCTCGCCCAAACTCATTTCTCTCTCACCTCCCTGCAGTTTTCCTTCGTATACATCGAAATTCAACATATATCCCGTTACAGCGCAGCATATAACCCATACTTTGAAACCGCGTTTTATGGGTTTGAGTGGCATACATTGCTTCAAAGTTGATCGTCCTTTGAAAGCTATCATACTTTCGTCAATAGACAATTGCCGATGAGGGCAGAATACCGATCTAAAAACATGAGAAAAATGTGTCAACAATGGTCGTATCTTGAAAAGTCGATCATAACCCATGTTGCCCCTGGGTATCATCTTTTCATTGTCATGCACGTGTAAAAATCTCATAATTTTTAAAAATATACGCATACTCATAACGCCGCTAATGCGAGATACATGAAAGTTTTTTTCTCGCGACCAATAAAGCCGCATTGAAGGTAAATTATGGAATCCCATAATTATCAGAATTCCTAAAAAAGATCTTAGCTCCTCTTCAGTTATATTTAGAGTCTGCTGGCACTGTGTGGCATATCTGTTACTTTCTGTAATCATGAGATTGAAAAAAAAAGGTGTCAAGAATAGCGTCAATATTTTCAACGGTGAATTTAGATCTACTTCAGTTTTTATGCCCACGTAATTATTGAATGTAAGTACTATTCTTGTACACTGGTGGTTCTCGAAATCTATTATTACTTCACTTACTAAAATCTTCATGTATTATATTCTCTCGAGGAGCTGCGTCTTCGTTTGATGATAACGGCTGTGGCGGTCGGCGGATAAAGATCTAAACACTTTGGCAAATCAGAGTAATTATGAAGTTGTAAGTTTGAATACTCAGATGTAACAGGAGTAAAGAGTGCGTTTCATTCCTTCGCCATCGCCCATCGGTAACTAGGCGTTCGGTTGCGCGCGCATGTCGTCACAATGGCGGGCGCGATGGCGCGAAGTCGCCGCCTACGCTCCGCTCCCTGGCGACCGAATGTTTCCCGCTCGATCCAAGAATCGAGAATATCCGTGACCGACATCGTGGATCCAAGTCTGAGCAAGCGATCGGACCGAACGTGATCGAAACGAAGTACTAAATGACCGAAGTACTATTATGCTTACGGAATAGTTCATTCTAGTACAGTGTCATGAATGAATTCTTAGTAGTACATAGTACATGTACTACTCAAGCCTAGGGTGCTGTCTGATCAGTTCAATCAGCGTTTCACAGTCTTCTTCAGAAAAAGTATTCATTTTTTTTACACTAAACACAGGTGCTTTTCGAGCGCGACACGAGACACTACTGGTCCGGAGGCAGCGACCGTCTCGCTGTCTCCTGTCTCGCGTCTCTGTCTCCTGTCTCTGTCTCGCTCGCGAACTGTCGCTTATACATTTCCTAACGTTAAGTAACGGTCGCGGTCGCCGGTCGCGGTCTCCGGTCGCGGTCTCCTGTCTCTGTCGCGGCGCGAACCGTCACCTTTATATATGTTTTTCTTATTATCCTCGATTACATTTGCACATAACATCGAAGTATATACTATAAAGGAATAGTTTCACTTACCTTTTCCAAGAAGACATGATTTTTGTTCACCATAAAACTTGTAAACACGTAACGTACACGCGCGATGACAACAAATGTTCCTGCGCGGGTGCACGGTGGCCAGTTCACAGGCCATCTTGAAAAAAGGCGCGTATTTAAAATGTCGCGCGGCGAACTTGAACGCTGGCTAGTTGACGGGCCAGTGTGCTCTAACGCGGGTCGTAAATGTTCATAAGGTTCAATATATAAATAAAAATCTATGAGATAACGACCTTGAAGAGAGTGTCCAGTTTACTGGCCACTTTGTATGAGCCGTCCTATAAAGGGTTAAAATAGGGTCTACAGCTTTCTGTTGTTTTTATATTACACATCGTTTTGATACATCTTTTGTGTGCACTGGAGACTGTTCTTGGTGCAATATTTTGGAATCTCTGCAGTATCTCAAGGTGGGATCGCTAGCAGATCCCCAGAGTTCTACTAAAGTTCTACTAGTTGTAGGCAAGCAATTTATTGCTGAGTTGGGATTTTCAGCTAATGAGAAGTTCTTAAGGCAGACAAAGCTACTTTGCATATTTTGCGAACAATTCTCGATCGTTTTTGTGATTCCTTGGTGTTGCAAAATCAACATATCGTCTGATTACAAGTACATAAAGATAAATACAGATGGTGTCTATTTAAGTAAATATAATTTGGAAGCTAAAACTTTTTTTTGAACTATTTATTACAGTAAATTACTTATATGGTTAATGCAAAATGTTGTATTGAACGTCTGTCATTATTGCTATAAAAAAGGTTAACCGAGGCATGTTTGACATAAATTCATTTCTACAAAAGTTTGTATAGCAATATTTCTGAGCTGTGATAGTTAAACTCAAATAATTTAGTTTTAATGTGTTAATTAATAATTGATTTCTGTTATGTTTCATCAATTATTTCAGTATTTCTTATTAGTTTTTCGTTTTCGTGACTAAATAAGTAAAACTTTTTAATGTTGACGACTGACACACTTTCCCCCAATGATTTCAAAAGGAAGGATACGCCCATCAGAACATTTTACATAAACCTTCTTCATACAAGAAAAAACTAACGCCATCTATGATAACTCATACGAACCACGTGAGTTCCGCGTTGCATACGCCGACGACGTAACCTTGTACACACGGCTACATTTATTTATTTCTATACAATGCGAATCTGGAAATTGTAGCTTGATTATGTAGCCGTGATTTTTTAATCATATTTTATCGGAAACAATTTAAGGCGAAAGCGTCAGAGTAGCCCGCGAAATTCAATTTTCTTACGTTTTTTGCAATTTGCAGGTCAGTAACAGGTTGTATGTTGATCTAAATATGATTCGCGACTGTAACAAATATGACTACCTTAGCGCTTCCCCCTTAAATTCCATTGGGACATAGCGAGCGCTATGTATGTATATATAAAGTTTGCTATGATGAAATTATGTGTAATAAACAAAAATCAATGATTTAAGTTTTTTCAAAGTAAGCATTCTGCGTAATGATTATTCTATGAAATGATAATATATGAAATTTTTTATGTGAACGAGATTCTAAAAAAATATTCTCCATAAAACAACGTACAACCATTTAATAATTATAAGGATTTCTTCTTCTTCGTGACGATTCATTTCACTGGTACAATGGCTGGCTCTTACAGATGACACAGTTAAAATTGGAAAATTGTCCAAAGGAATGCTATTACCAGTAAATGACGATTTTAATGATAGGTGATTCATGCAACGCCTATACGCTCCTTTAAGTTGTATAGCATTTGGGTTATCATTGTAAACTCCGTGCTTTCTTATCAAGCTAAAAAATAGCTCTAAGTGATCCTGAGACAGGCGGTACGTCGAAATGTACTTCAATTTAGAATCTGACTCTACTAAGTTTTGATAGAGAATTTTTAAACTCTCCAAGCACACAATCAATCCTAAGAATCCGGTTTTGCTTTTAGTTTCCAAAATTGTTTTTTTTTCTTATAATCAATACTATTCGTGGTTGTCTGTTATGTCTTCTAATACTCCTTTTCACATTTGAGAAAATTTTTAGTCCTTTAATGTAATCAATAGCCTCCTCAATAAAATTAAATATTGTCACTTTATTTTTTGGAGAAATGGATCTCTTGTAGCCAGATTGATTGAATCTACGAGAATTCAAATTATCGAATATATTATTGAAAAAATGAATGAACTCGACTGTAGCACTGCTTTCTGAAAAATAACTACTATGTAATATTTCGTTGCAGAGTGTCAGTGCTTTTGCAACACTTCGGCTTAACAATTGTGTCGCTAATTTTACTTTCATTATCTGGTTTTTAAAGTATATGTGTCTGTAGGTTAATTTATTAGCAAAATTTAGCCGCTGGTTTGTTTGGAGTTTAAAGAGCCGAGTCAAAAATTTCCATTCGATTCGCTGACCCTTCCCGTTGAAAATTACCTTTTTTGTTTCAAACACGTTTCTTACTAATTTTATCATGTGACATGCGTCCATGAAAACTACAACATTTACTTTTGTGACAGGGTGGGGGAAAGTTGTTTTTAATTGACCTGTACTACTTAAGTTGCAACGCAGAATGTTTGCAGCTTTTACATTCGTGGGACATCCATCGAATGTTAGAGCTTCGACATTGACACCGACGGAATTACATTTTTCGAGACAAATATTAATAGTATTTGCAATAAGTTCACTAGTAAAACCGTCCACTAGAAAATAACCGACTGGTATTTTCCAATTTTCAGAGAGACAAACGAGCATCATTATAAAAGTTTTGGTAGCTTTCTTTTCTTTGTCAATTTTTCCATATCCCATGTCTCCGTGACCAACATTTCTTTCGCCTTTCCATAATTTGGCCTGTCGAATGTTCATCTCGTCAAAAATTAGACAGCATTCAATATTTTCTGACAAGCTGTCCCTCTTGAGTTTAAGCATTTCAAACGATTCCTGTGTGAATCCAGGCTCGCCGTTAATGGAGCTATACCTATAACAAAAAGTACAATTAAACCTATGAAGTAAGAAACATACGCGTCCTGGTTATACTACGTAACTAGTCTTAATTAAGTTACCATTTGGTCAAGGTTCTTGGGTGAGGACGACAACAATCAAATTTTCGTCGTACATATTTATATGCAGATGGAGAGTAAAAATTTAATGTCATAGCAAACTTTCGAAGGGCGGGTGGATAAGCTGGTCGCAATGTTTTTGTTAGATTGTTTCTATTTCTAAGGTATCTATTTTTTAGCACTTGTAGTCTGTATAGCTCTGTTATTTCGGCATTTGTTCCAAGAGCAGACTCAATTTCCTCAGTTATGTACTTCTTTTGTTTCAAATCTTTAATTATACAGGGTGATTGGAAGATGGGTGCAAAGCTTTAAGGCGAAGATAGTACAGACAATTTAGAACCATTTAAGCCATGGTTGTCTTAGACGAAGTCTTACCAAATATTTTTAACCAAATTTTTAAGTTTTTTTTCGGAAATTCTCAAAATTTAATGTAAACTGCATAATTATGGCCAAATTGAATGATACATGAATTAATTTTTTATTTATTTAATTAAAGTAATGTGTAAGCAATCAAGCAAAACATGTTTTAGGCTTCTGTGTCATTAGACATTTTTTTTTACAGACATTTAAAGCTCAGAAAAAATAAAAAAATTGTACAATAGGTCTTTTAAACCTTATTAAAAAAAAAACGGAGGGTGCATTTTTTGTTAAAACCTTTTTGAAGACAAGCTTGATAATCGCTCTTTCTTTTGAGGTATCATTTATGCGGATATCTTACAAATTATTGAAATTAGGACCTACAAACCAATTTGAGGGAGACATTTTAAATTTTAGGCAGACTAATTAAAACAACATTTGAATTAAAATTATTTATTTTTCATGTTCAAAATGACGGCCGTGATTCCTAATACAAGCACGGCCCGTCTTCTAACTTCTGTAGTCGTTATTTTCAACATCATCTCCTGCTTCATTGTCTCAAACGCTGAATTTATTCTTTGTATCAATTCTTCTCTAGTGTTTATTTCTATGTTGTTATACACCAGTTCCTTGGCCCGGCCCCACACGAAAAAGTCCAACGGGGTCAGATCTGGGGAGCGAGCGGGCCAAGGGATGGGTCCATCCCTGCCGATCCAGCTATCAGGAAAGCAATTGTTGAGGTGTTCCCTTACATTTAAAGTCCAATGCGCTGAACAGCCGTCTTGCTGAAAGATGACTGTTCGGTCTCTTTCGAAGATCGGGACACCTGATTCCTCTACCAGCAGTGGTAAATCAATTTGCAGAAATTGCAAATAATTTTCGCCATTCAATGGATCAGGCAAAAAGTGGGGCCCAATCAATGTTCTGCCAATTATTCCAGCCCATACATTCACAGAGAATTTCATCTGAAATGACACCTGCTTCTTAAAATGTGGATTGTTGTCTGCGTCGGCCCATTCATGGATGTTGTGAAAGTTTGTAATACCTTCCCTTGAAAATTTACTTTCATCCGTCCACAAGATTGATTTCAGAAACCACGCATCTTCGATGTCTCTGTTGAGGAGGAAACGGCAGAACTGAATTCTTCTTTGAGGATCTTGCTCTACTAGACCTTGCACACTCCTGCCATGGAACGGATACTTATCATTTTGGTGCATTGTATGCCACACCTTCCATTGAGAAATGTTTAAATTTCGAGCTACTGCTCTAGTACTGGTAGTAGGATCCGCTTGAAATGCTGCTAAAATGTCTTCGTCGACGGCAGTTTCGTGTCTGCCTGGGTTGACTCCAGGTTCCACGCGGTGAAACCCATCTTGGGCAAGACGACGAAACGTGTTGTAAAACACTCGGACATTCGGTATCCTGCGATTCGGATAGCGCTCTTGATACATCGGTCGCGCCAAAGATCCATTGCCGTCTGCTCTACCGTACATAAATACGATATCCGCATATTCTTGATTGGAAAAAGTAGCCATAGTCACTTAACAATTAAGAAAAACGGCGTAGGAGCGCACTAAATGTCAACTCAACACAATTAAGTCAAAAATCAACACGTGCAGGAGCGCGAGGCTACGACTGGACACGGTGAAACAAAAAAGTTCAAAACTAACGCAAACAACACGTGCAGGAACGCAAAGGGCTACAACTGAACACGGTAAATTGTGAATCAACACGACAACGTCCACTCACAAGGGCAGTAGTTTGACTAATAAGTAAAAGATGTAACGGCTTCACAGACCGACTGACCCTGACTAAAGAAAAACGACTTTGTTGCCTCAGTAACTAAGACCATTTTGCTGTAAAAACCAACTCTTATCGCTTTTTGCTATTCATTGGGCGTTCTACCTGGAAATGCCGTCGCACCGCGCTCGGTGGCCATTGTTTAGAGAATCCCCTCAATGGGTTCCCCTCAATTGGTTCCTGTATGTGCCAAAAATTCTTAGAATTGAACAATGTTATCATTTCGAGCACATAAAGTATTCTTTTAAGCAAAAATTTTGTGTTTTGTTAGACTGCCTAAAATTTAAAATTTCTCCCTCGAATTGGTTTGTAGGTCCTAATTTCAATAATTTGTAAGATATCCGCATAAATGATACCTCAAAAGAATGAGCGATTATCAAGCATGTCTTCAAAAAGGTTTGAACAAAAAAAGCACCCTCCGTTTTTTTTTAAATAAGGTTTAAAAGACGTATTGTACAAATTTTTTATTTTTTCTGAGCTTTAAATATCTGTAAAAAAAATGTCTAATGACACAGAAGCCTAAAACATGTTTTGCTTGGTTGCTTACACATTACTTTAATTAAATAAATAAAAAATTAATTCATTTATCATTCAATTTGGCCATAATTATGCAGTTTACATTAAATTTTGAGAATTTCCGAAAAAAAATTAAAAATTTGGTTAAAAAAATTTGGTAAGACTTCGTCTAAGACAACCATGGCTTAAATGGTTCTAAATTGTCTATACTATCGTCACCTTAAAGCTTTGCACCCATCTTCCAATCACCCTGTATATTGCAGTGATTTGTTTTTTTTTTAACCTCTCATTCTGCTTCTGTAAATTTTTGATCTTCTTGGCTGATAAAATTTGACGTTTTTCTAATCTATTAATTCTTTTTTTTAGTTGTACTTTCCTTGGCGTGTCAAATATTGAATTAAGATCACTGATGTCAACATCAATTTCCTCTACTTGTGAACTTTCTGCTGGGGTTAAAGGCCGGAGTTCTTCGTTCCCACAATCCTGTAAATAATAGTGAAATAAAAGTAGATAGGATTCTGAATATGGAGAAAAAATAATAATTTAGTTTTATTTTAGATTAGTATGCGTGAGGCTAGTACCTCATTCTCAAATCGCGGTATAGCCGATCCTTTTAGCCTTCGTAGTCCAGCTTTTGAAATATCAACATCTCTGTCATAAAAATGAGCAGAGCATACTCTTGTGTTTTTATGAGGCTTGAAATAAGGCTCTTTTCTTTGTTTACTAATAATGCGACTCCAAATCTCTTTACGCGTTGAATCATTTGGAAATCTGTAATTTAAAAATTATTTGAATCGTAATTTGCCATCGCATATTTATATTTTTTTAAATCTCCTCCTATCCATTTTTACCCGAAGCAAGCTTCCGGTAAAAATGTCGCAAACTGAGCGAAGCTACTACCGTCGTCAATGACGGTAGTAGCTTCGCTCAGTTTGCGTGAATAAATAAAAACAGCATTTCAAAATATTTTATGAATTCGATTTTCATATCATTTCTAGACTTCCTCTTAAATTTTTGTACTCTTTTTGTTTCACTCTTATGTTGAATATAAAACATATTAGGTACTTACCAAAAAAAATTCAAAATTACTTACACTAAGTTCCTAAGACAAAAATAAAACACAAATAAAAAATGACGTCCGTCCAAGGTTACTTCACGCGCTGCCGACAGCGCGCGACATGGCCGCCATTGTGGATTTCGGTGGTAAAATTGTCATTTTAAAAATATGTTTATTTGATAATTTAATTGCAACAAAAATAATGTAAGATTACTTACCGATGATACGATATCCCATGTTCCTTTTTAACTTTTGTGTCATAATTTTTGCAGCCTTTTACCACGCAACTAGGCATTTTAATGACAGTACTACGCATCCGCGCGCGGACCGCGTTCGACTGAGTCGCGCTGGCCCTAAACTGATATTTTAGGGCCAGCGCGTTGGTGCCATTTCGCCGCGCGGTTAGCCTGGTCCTTACTATATATGTCTATGCTTTCCCCACCAATAAATGTAACCAAACCTGTTCAGAAGACTGGCCGCTATTTCAAAATGTGGTGTCATATGAGGCACAGTCTTATTAAAATAGTCTTGTCGTAATAATTTAAAATCTCTTAAAATATCCATTTACAACCTCCACCACCCATCGACAAATTCTAACACATCTATTTCTATTTGCTTGCTCCGTGGTCATTTGATGTTCGCCTTCTAAAAGAGATACTGTCATGTAGGCCTTGTAATTGCAGTCTTCTAACAGGCTAATAGGGTCTCTGAAACCCCCATCTAAAATAAAGATATCATTAGCTTGGAGATACAATCTGAGAGAATTCTCAGTTCTAAATACTGCCGTCAATGGCATAGTTGCAGTAAGTACGCTCTAGACGGTTTCGAGTAAAACGCGGTTAAAGTTTTGGTGAGAAAATGTTCCATAAATCCTTCGTTTGTAATCAGTTCATGATGGTTGATACCTTAAATGAAAGAGGACCTCAGGACCTATCTATTACTTATTTGGAAACTAATACTGAGTAATTGAAAGACAAAATAAATTCATTATCTTAGTTATACTTAGTATCTCCTAGAGGCTCTCCGATAGGTAACACTTAGCATAAACACAGTAAGTGTGTTTTTTACTGTATTTATGCTAAGTGTTATTTATTTTTTAATTTTATTTATTTATGTTACAGCACAAAGTTCACACTCTTGTGAATGGAAATGTTGTCTTGGAAATGTTGTGGCTCTTTACGACTCTTCGGTAAACTTCGTAAGAGCATGCAGAATCTGTGTATATTTTGTTAAAATCGGCATGCATCATTCATTGTGACAGTGATATCGCTGGGTACTCGTAAATACAAACGATGCGGGGCATGTTCACGGCGGTAATGCGATATTGCAGGGTCAGGGTGCAGGGTGGGTATTGCAGTCATTATGTGTGAAGTTATCAAGATTTTATCCTTTGACAGCGACGACCTGTCATAGTGTCCACGTTTGTCTTTGAGGTCATCGTCTTCACTTGTATCAGAACTCCAAAAACTTTTGTGTCATTCTTAGGATTGTAATCTAATGTTGCTAAAAAGTCTTGCATACCTGCACTGGACTTTCATGACCACGAAGAGTAAAAAAAAGTAATTAAAGGTTTGGTTTCGTTTTGGCTCTTCATTTATAATTTTTCGAGATTTGACATTCGCGACGCTGACATTGTTTTTGATGTACATGCCTTTTCTTGCTGCATCTCGGGCCGAGTAAGTTGAATTAATCACCTGACGTTGTTCCATACTAATGTTTTTGGTACAAAGCTTCTTACATGTAGGTTTACAGGGTTCTTTCAGGGAAAGCTTTTCTTTCATACCTTCTTTTTTCTTCTCTTTCCGCAGGCGATTCTTCTATATTATTTTCCTTTTACGTATAGTACCTCTCTTAGTCAAAGTAGTCTTCGCAGCTTCAATTACTGTATCCTCGCTTTGAATTATTGACGTAGTTTGTATTTCTTCGTTGTTTGTTATTTTATTGTCTGTTTCTTGAACAATTTCCTTTTCAGTAATAGCTTGTTGTGAACCACTTGTAACTGTCTCCGTTTCAACTCTATTTTCCTGGGTATTTGTTTGTTGGTCTATTTGATCTTCAGGAACTTGGATGTTTCCTTCAGCCTCAGTAAGTTTATCACATTTTCTTTGGTTATGTAACTTTATTTTGTTTTTATTATTTTTGTGTTTTTTATAACATCGTTTTCTTCAATGGAACTATCTAAATCAGTAGTGTCAAGTTCTTCAGTAACACAATAGTTTTTGTCTTTTACACTGTCATTGGATTCGAAATCTTTGGGCAAATAAATATCCTTATTATCAGAAAAAAAATAAGTTTTTTGTGAAGCTGATGGTTTGTTACACGATTTTCTCGGTGAAATACGCCTGTCAGTTGTCATTGCGGGCGTAATTTTCGTAGTAGATGAAAATGGTGAGCTGGCTCTTTTAATAATAATAGAAGTTTCATGAACGGGTTCGACTTTGACGGTCTTTTTGCGACATAGTTTCAACAAACTATCATTTCTCAAATCATCTTCACTAAAATCAGAATTCTCCACAAATTAGTAGCTAGAATTAGGTGATATCGGCACTACCTCAGTGCATAGTAAATTAGGTACAGTTCCTGGATACTGAGAATCTTCCACCACTTGCCGCACTCTAGACATTATTAGATCTCGCCGAGAACTCATTGTTCCGCTGAAACAAAATAAATAATTTGCTTGTAGTTTGTTTGTTGGTATTACTAACAACGGTGGCCGAGCACTGTTTCCAGCCTTAGGATAAGTAATTATTTAAGTTGTAACTACTAAGCACTTACCTCGATTTGCATTTAGTTCAAGTATTGTAAAATAATGATGCAGGCTGGTATGAATCTCCAGAAAGTTGTTGTTTTGCCTGATGCACGTAGTGTGGTGCAGAGGTGAATACTGGGACTAAAACATAACAAAAAGTTTATATTTAAAACCCCCTGACACACATCTAATTCGTACCCAACACAAATTTAAGCATAGACCACATAAGATATTCAAAGAAAGAACTTATCAAAATTGGTTTATTCAGTTAGAAGCTACGCGACCTACCAACTCCCCAAACCAAGTAAACAGGAACAAAATATACGAGTAATTATTTACCTTATGTTTCCGCGCCAACACGGTGACAACCTGGCGTGCACTCTACACTAAGACTAAGCAGCGACTGTCTGCCCCTCAGTCAAGTGCCCCTGCGTCGCCTCCCCGCCCGCACACTCCCGCGCACCCCCGCGCACCCCCGCGCCCCCAGCACTGCCGCAAATCGTCTAGCATAAGTATTCAAACATTTTACGTAGGTGTTCGAGAAAAAAACATTATTGAAATTATTCTTTCTCCGACCAAGTTACTGCTTGTATTATTATAAGACAAATTGTATGACTTTTAGTTACAATGACTTATTATGTTCACAGTGAAGCAACTTTACTGCACTGTATTTATGACGTAGCATTATACCGCAGCTACTTAGACATGCAGTAAAAACGACTTACAATTCTTATAACAAGTTATACGATCATATTATGTGTATGTACTTCTTAAGCATGAGTACAGTATAGCTAATTTACTGCTCCCATGGTAAGTACACCTGACCGTTATCGCTACAACTGCTGTCTAAACATGAACACAGGGTGGCTACATGCTCTCAGTATAATAAGTTACCTTATGCAAGATCTGATTACGTTACATAACATAAACGCAATAACGCATCGAACTGTCTTTGTGGTAAGTTATCTGGTATCTACGCTTAGGATCGTTACTCTAAGCATACATGCAGTATCGCAGCATACTGTTTTTAAGACTAGATCACTAATTTAGTAAATATTGGGGGAAACTGCGTAGGATCAAAACCGTATATCTTCTTACTGTCTATTTGCTAGGCTTATATCGATTTTTTATACAGTAAATTACTTAACATATTAGTGGTATAGTCATATGTCATACTGCACTTTGGCCGAGAGACTGAATAAGAACTTCTGCAGTAAGTGTAACCACTGTAATCATGCTTTGTGATGTAAAAATAATGCTCGACTTACTGTAAATTTTTAATTGTCAAATTTGGTTTAAAAGCGATTCAAACGAATGGGCAAGGTAAAAATGTAGATTTCGCTATCGTGATCACGGCTGTATACGAGGGCGGCACTGAAAATTTCGGGAATCAAGGAAGTGACACAAAATTACTGTTTAAAAATGTATTTATTGCTTTTCGAAGTATTCTCCGCGAAATTTGACACATTTTTCCATACGAAGGAACCAATCATTGAAGCAACCATTCCATTCGGAAGTTGGGGTCTCCAAAATAGCCGTTTTGTAGGCGTCCGCAGCTTCTTCAGGTGATGAAAATCTCTGTCCACGCAATTTATTCTTTATTTTAGGGAAAGTATAGAAATCATTAGGGCTTAGGTCGGGGCTGTACGGCGGAGGGTTTAACAATTCTATGTTTTCTTGCTCTAAAAACTCTTTTGTTCTGTGCGCGGTGTGAGAACTCGCATTGTCGTGATGGAGGATGATGCGGCGGTTGCAGTTCTCTTTACGGAGTTCAGAAACGACCTGTGGCAAACAAATGCTAGCATACCATTCTGCATTAACCGTTCTTTGTCCCTCTAGAGGAATAATCGTAACATGGTTTTGGAGACAAACGTGGCCACCATTTTTTTTGCATCACTCCGTGAACGAACAATTTTTGTTGGCTTTAACTCATTTTCGAACACCCAAATTCGTGACTGGTTTTTTGTTTCGGGTTCGTACGCGTATATCCAGGATTCGTCACCTGATACGATGTTGTATACAGCATTTGAGGATCCTGCGTGGAATCTTTCGAGAGTTCTGACGCACCAAGTAACGCGAGCCGCTTTTTGCTCTTCACAGAGCGAATGTGGTATCCATCGGGAAAACAACTTTTTTACACCTAATTGTTCATGCAAGATTATTTGTATTTGACTCATGCCAATGTCTAAAGTTGCCTGAATTTCGCGGTATGTCACATGTCGATCTTCCTCAATCAGCTTACGCACAGCATCAACGTTTTCTTGGGTGACTGCAGTTTTTGGACGACCTTGACGGGGATCATCACTGAGCTTGACAAGTCCACGTTGAAATTCAGCAAACCAGCGATAAATTGTGGTTTTGGATGGGGCTTCATCAACAAATGCAGAAATCATCCGGTCAACACACTGTTTTTGTGTTAAACCACTTCGAAAGTCATAATAAATCATCGCTCTTGAATTTTCTCGAGTCAATTCCATTTTCTCAACGACTAAACAAGTTTGACAAAACCTTGTGACACGATCGAGAATCTTTTTTTAAATAAATAAATGGTATTCGATTTTTAAAACCAAGGAGTTTTCAATTAAAAAGATTTTAATATGACAGGAACAGTGGAAATATTCCATTCCCGATACTTTTAGTGCAGCCCTCGTATCTAACGCATTTTTGACATAAATACGCCTTACTGTAACTATGCTATTATTGAGGACAGAATAGAGACGTCATAATTCCAGTATCTGATTGGGTAGCCTTGTATGGACCAAAGCAGTCAACAATATAGCTAGGTAGGGGCACAGAACGAAACTTGCAGAACGTCATTTCAGAATCCTTGGTAGTCGTATATACAACTTTGTGAACAAACAATGTAACATATACACTTTCAATAAATTTGATTGTAAAGGTAAGGTCTGTGAATGGATAATGAGCCTTAACTATGGCGAGGTTGAAAAAATTCTCAATACGTAGATTTAACACACACTCCCTCTCGCCCAAACAGTACCCTGTCCGACACATCCTGGCATACACTGACCTTCCAACACAACACAAAAAAAAACACAAAGAAACACACGTACACACACCCTTACACACACCCTTACACACACACTCTTACACACACACACACACACACACACACACACACACACACACACACACACACACAGACACACACACGCACACAAACAAATACACACACACACACATACAAATAGTTTTCTCTTTAATTAATTTGTTTTTTTAGTTTCAGTACAAAATCTTTATTTTCTGTCTATAGTACCTACTCTGTGAAATTCCGAACTTGTATTTATCTAACTGGTGTTAACTTGAGAGCCCTGACACCCATAACACAAGTTTAATCATAGCTTGGGTGTTAGAGGTTTATAACTGTGTATTACCCTACAATTTATATGCAAAACATTTCATGTTATTTTTAGCAAGTGGTAAAATTTTAAATTGTAAAACTGGAAATAAAGATTATTATTCATTTATTTATTTACATCCTTATTAAGTACATTTTTAAATATTTTTATAAAAACATTTAAAATATAAAAAATAGTGGTCCGCCGGTATCGGGAGCAGGGTCCAAGCTGCCGGTGGTTAGGACTCCAGAGATAGGAACCTCCTCACAATGCGAGCCGTATCGAGGAGTACTGCCTTCTGAATCAGGCCCTTGTTCCAACTGCCTAACGAGAACCTCGAGAGATGCTGGTCGAGGCTTTCGGCCATCAGGCCATTGGCCGATACGACAATCGGCACAATGATAGCCGAGCTCACATTCCACATGTCAACAACCTCATGTGCTAAGTCGAGATATTTAATTTGTTTCTCTTTCTCAGCTTTCACGAGGTTCCCGTCATGCGGAATGGTAATATCGACAATCATTGTGCGGCGCGCTAATCGATCTATCACCACTATATCAGGTTTATTGGCGACAATAGTCCCGTCAGTAATGATAGACCGATCCCAGTACAACGTGATATGGTCATTTTCGAGAACTGGGTCGGGCACATACTTGTAGTACGGTACCTCAGAATCCACTAGTTTATATTTCAAAGCAAGTTGCTGATGAATAATCCTGGCTACTTGGTTATGCCTGTACAAGTACTCGCCGTTAGCTAGACGAGAACAACCAGAGATAATATGTCTGATGGTCTCACCCGGACGATGGCATGCCCGACACATGTCAACCGTCCCATCTTTCATAATATGTCTCCGGTAGTTATTCGTCAATTAATATTAATAATTTTTCGTCAATTATATTTAATTATTATTATTATTATTATCACATGACAGAATTAAAAAGGGTTTAAGTAGATTTCTATGCAGTAAGTATCCTTTTGAAACCCTTCCCCTCCTTTTTTTCCTTTTTATGTAATTTGAGCTTTTGTTAATATATACAGGTTGTTTGGCGCATAGACCGACACAATTTTTTGGGGGGTTGGGAGAGTCATTTGCGAGGTCACCCAAAGACCCCATGTCCTAAGTGGCACGGTTATTAAGATATGTTTTTTTTTAGATTTTTATCTCTAAATTACCCAAAATCTCGCCTTTAAATCGTCATTAATTTTTTATGGTTGTAACTGCACGAAATAACTTTAATTGTATTCTTATTCTAAATAAATCATTATTTGATGCAATTGATCTGTAAAAAAATACTTATGTGCTTCCAAAGTCATTTTTGTTTTTAAATGTGTGAAAAATGACAACTTCTAAATTCATTATAAAAAAAAAAAACTAAAAGCCATTTTGAACTTGAATTTATTTAAAAAAAAGGTCTTTAGCTTATACCCTTTCTAAGGGTATGCTACATGTCATAGAGAACAATTAACTATGTAGTCAAAATACTAGTTAGAAGAGTCGGGGTTAAGAAAATACTTATTAAGGTTATTATGTTTTTATTAACTAAAGTCTTGTTCGAAATGACCTCCTACATTTCGTATGCATGCTCAACATCTGTTTCTTATTTCAACGGTCGTTGTACGTAGTCTCATTGCTTCTCTCATTATTTGAAACGCGCTGGTTATACGTTCAATAAGAACTTCCCTAGGGCACCTCTGTCTGGTAAACCAGTTCTTTTGCACGTCCCCAAACGTAGAAATCCAGAGGCGTCAGGTGTGGGGACCGTGCGGGCCAAGGAATAGGGCCGCCTCTACCAATCCATGTGTTTGGAAAGACATTATCTAAATGTTCTCGCACAGCCAGTTGGCAGTGTGCCGGACAGCCGTCATTTTTAAAAACCATCGGCACACCTTCCAAAACTACACGAGTTCGGGTAGATCATTGATTTAAGAATCTAAATGTCTCCAGTTAACTTTTCTGACAAAAAATATGAGCCGATGAGATTGCGTCCAATAACACCCGCCCAAACGTTAATATTAAATTTTCTTTGAAACGAACTCTGTTTTTTAACGCGAGGATTTTGGTCCTTTTTATGGTGAAGATTGTGGAGATTTACTATTCCCTCATAGCTAGGGCGTGCAAAACCGGAAAGTCTTCAAAACCGGTTTTGAAATCCAGTTTTGAGTGCCCAAAACCGGAAACCGGTGTTAGCCCCTGTTTTGCCAACAATTTTCTAATGTTTATATAGTAGAATTTTAACAAGAAAACAAATTCTTGGACACTCAGAAATACTAAAAATAAAACGATTTGTACGATAAATCTCTTTATAATCAACCATTTATGCCAACCAATACCAAATAGTCCACCTTAATAGTTTTGATAACATGAACTTAAATAATATGAAGATTAACTAACTGAGATCAAATCAACAACAAATCAGTTTGTGGTACATGTAGTAGGTACACTAGGTACCCAACAATTCTGTTATCATGAATAATATATTTTAAACATACAAAACACACCATCATCATCATATGACACTAAACACAACCACAATTACAATACTTATGTCTCAATTTCTTGAAACTTGAGCTTTTTAATTACGAACTACTAACAATTTAACAAGTTAACAACATTATTAAAAGGATTCATATTTGACTATAAAACGAGATCAATTAAACTGTGTACAGTGTGTAAGTGTGTACTGTGTACCCTATACTGATTTATTTCAATAAACAAAAATCATTTTTTTCCAAGAGATCGCTGTTCTTGGTAATGAGTTCTTAAGAATAGAAGTGCATCTAACATTTTGTCAGATAGCGTACTTCTAATTTTATTGCAAAAGTACCCAGCACTCGAAAAGGCCCTCTCACTCTCAACACTTGTTGGTAGTACACACTTCAAATAGTTGTACGCTTCGGTGAGATACACACCCCGTTGCCCTCCGCTTTCATACATGGCTTGCTCTACTTTGACAAACCCTGCAAGGTCGAAATTAGACCGATTCTTGGGGGATTTCCTACATTTTTCCAATTCTTTATTAAACTGCTCTTGAAGAGTTAGCTCATCAGCTACAACTTCAGCATCAGATGATAACGATAACGATGGTACAGACCGCTCGGAGAGAACTCCGAGGATAGTATCAGAGCTCTTGGGCTGATATTTTAACTGTTGCAACAAGTTTGTTATAATGTCAGATATGTCAGCACCATTGGGTTTGGCAAACGTATCATCGTCATCTTGTGTGCAGAAGTCTTCCCAATCGTGCAAATAGTGCAAGACACCTGCTAACCGGAGACGCCTTTGCTTAATACGACTTCTCAAGTTCATCGCTAGTTTGCAGCTCAAAACACTATTTTGTTCATCAAGTTTCTTGATCATGAATTTTAATGTTGTGTCAGCTGTGTGAAGAGTAGCATCACGTCGACACAGGGATAGAACAGCCAGTTTGACAACATTCAAGCTGTTGTGAATATCAGACAGAGTTCGAATTTCGTCTTCGGAAAAAGATATCTCAGATTTCAAATCTATAAGGACTTTAAAGACTGAGTTTTTTAATTTCAAAAACACTCCGATCATATCGGACATGCTGGACCATCGCGTGCGACAATCTAGTTGCAATTGTATGTCCTTTTTGTGTTCCTGCAAGACATATTCCCGCAATGCATCAGCTTTTAGAGGAGATTTCTTTATAGATTTTACTAATTTTCGAACTTTAGTGATTGTCTCTCTGTATAATTCTGGATTTGCTGAAATGGCTGGGGTCTCGATTTCTAGACTTCCACTGAGATCTTCTTCAGCTCGATCGTCGTCGTCGTCACTATCACTTTCTGATTCAGAGTTGTCCTGTGGATTTATAGGGGTTGTTTCAATAGACGCTACTGCATACTGTTCGGGTTCTTTACTTGTTTTATACAGGGTATCGAGCACCGCCAGCTGGATGCCGTGGGCGAGACAAATCTGGTGATGGCCTTTAATGTATCTTCCCATCTTCACCATCACACTCGCACCGTCGGTTGTTAGTGACACGATGTCCTCATCTAAACAAACGTTGGATTTTGCAAGGTGGGCACGCAGTATATCCAGAGCTCCCAATGCTGACATCGAGCCGGTGATTTTCACGATCCCCAGATTTTTATAATTAAATCCTCCAAAAGCAATGGAATGTAGATTTACATTCATGTATCAGTAGTTGAAAATTAGGGCATCCAGATCAAAAAAAAGATCTGGATACCCTAATTTCCACTATTCGTATTTATTCATGTGAATAGTATCTTCAACTACTCTTCAAAACGCCTGATCTGATCTAGAAACGTTCAATTATCACTTTTCACCTATTCAAATAGGAAAGAAGATCTGTAAACGTGTCTGCCCAGTCCATATCTATTCAACCTCTGTTACTTTTCAACTGATTGGAATTGAAATTTATTTCAAACTGATTTAAATAAAAGGAATTTCATCTTCTGGTAGAATTTGATAGCATATAATGTCTTCTGAATCAGGTATCACTAAATCACGTATTATGTTCCTCATTGATGATGTGCCAGTGTCCTTACACTTTGTGGAACCCGCTTTCAATTTTTCAGCACCAATCTGCATATCGTTAACTCGTGAGAATGTTAGCTCTCTGCTACCACTTTTAAAGACAAGTTCTTGAATGTTTCCTGAATTTATTGTATTATGCATGTTTTGATAGAATAAATCTTCTTGCGTTGTATCTCTAACCTGAGGTTTTGATAAATCTGCGCTTGATTTTTTATGAGCGGGCTGCATTTCTCGGAAAAATATAGCCTCGCCGTTAGCGTTCTGGATAATAATTTTACAAATGCCTTCAGAAGTATATTTCACTGAATCTTGCATGGTAGCTATTAATTATACTTTATACAATTTATTTTTAAATTGTTTAATTCAGTTTAGGACTCAACCTTTTACTACAATGGTAGGAATCGAATGTCGGTTTATAATGACTGTAAGTAATTTATAGTTGCTTAGACTCCATTGCTAATAGCATTTAGTAGCTTATTCAGCGGACAGTCAATATAATAATCCTCTTCCACTTTAAAATAATTTTATATTTTTGTTTCTTTAAAAAATAGACGTTTTGTTTTGTCAAGATAATCTGTTCCTTTTACAGCATTTAAATAAAAGCAATCAGGAAAAAATATAGCATGTTGCATCCAAGGATCATCATAATACTCCCAATCTTCGATGCCACCTCCACACGAAAAGCACATAACTTTATCGTTTAAACCACTTCCACAGTAAAAAAAACCTGCATCAGCCATTTCCATCACCAATCTTCGTTTTGAATCTACTGTAGCCCAATAATGTCGAAATGAACATAATCGAATTTTATGTTTATTATATATTTCATATCGTGGGCTGAAATAATTTTGAATCATTTATAAGAAGGTCTCGATACAGGTAAGTATAAAAGATTAATGAAGACTTGTATCTGGTGATCTCAATTTATAAAGATGTGGTGTTCCGAGTTGTAATTGAGCAGGAATGACATATAGAAGTTTTTACTACTAATGAAATACTTAATTTTATATTGTATTGATATCATAGGTGTTCAAAAAATAAGACTGCAGAGTAGTTTAATTGTAAATATTTATTTCTACTTCTTAAATAAAAACAATATTTTAGCAAGATACACTTTGAAGCACTTATATTGTAAATATTTATGTAATAAGCAGTTCTTAATTTATTAGATGAGAACATTATTTTCTTCACACCACTTATTTAAACAAAATACATTTTTTAAGGCGCATATATTGGTATGATGCATACAACTTTTAATGTCAGATGAAGTTGAATAGTTTTTATACAATGTTACTAAACTAGGACAGTTTTTACTTTCTAAGTTAAATACATTATTAATTTGGAATATATCTTTTAACCATAACACTTTTTCGTTGCCTTTTGTAAACAAAGATTTATTTTTGAAAAAAATACCCAAGCTAGCTTTATAGTTAAAATATGGTACAATGCCTTCGTTCCAGTATATTCCTCTATTTTTTTCAATCCAAGCTACTTGTAATCGTTCTTTCTTTGTCAAGTCATGAAACGCTCGCGGTGGTTTTATCAACAATATTTGTATGCGTCCTTTACACATTATTGCTATTTCTTTTGGAATAAACTCGTTTTCTTCACTCTTAAAGCCTTGAACATCTACGATAACATTCATGATAATTTTCTCACAATATTACTCAAGGGTTTGTATTCGAACAGTCGATCGTTTATTATTAAACAATATGCAGATGTATTATCTGGAATATCTTCAGAACATTCGATTTCCACTCGCACGTCAACCGGTCCAGTTTTAAGCGAATCGTTTTGTCTTGAGCAGTCAATCACAAAAACTGGTGCAATTGCTTTGAACTGATTTAGGCTAAGCAACGGATCAATACCTAAGTTGTAATACGACTGACGAAAATGAGCATACATTTCATATAATATACCGTATTTACCTTCATCAAAGAAGAACGGTCACGTCCCATATAAAAAAAACCCAGACCCGACGGAAAAGTGACATATCTCAGTTTTTTTGTTATTATTTATATAATCATATTATATAGTTTTTATATTCGAAATCAATGGCTAACACCAAAATATTGCCTTATGTTTTTGTTCAGGGTTTACACAAAAAAAATACAAAATGCCTACTTATCTACACAATTCGTAATGTATGTAACTAAATGACGATAAATAGTTATGGGATGTATCCAGGCGACCTGGAGACACAGCTGTATTATATAATTTTTGAACTCCGAGTACAACATTCAACTTAGGATTTTTTTTTTTAAGGTGGTTGAAAATCATCTAATGACATCTCTCGCCCTTGGGTGGAGCGAGAGGGCGTGTCAGACTCTTACTGACTAAAAAATTCCACCCCGTTCCTTTTTGCCTCTGGTACTGGGGTCAGAGCATGCCCTTCTGGATTCGCCCTCAACTTAGGATTAATTAAAATGGTCATATTCGATGATTCAGATCGGATTATTCCACTAATTCGTTGACGCCAGTTCGAGCTTATATCGGTGATTAGAGAACTAAAAAGTTCATTAATCACCGTTACGATAACAGGTATTCGTATTTTTATTTTTAACGCAGCCGGTATTAGTGGAATAATCGAAAAGAATGATCTGATCGTAGATCAGTGATTTAGGTAGCTATCAACGGGGTTCTACCAAAAATAAAACCAATATGTCGAAATAAAGTTTTATTGTATTTCTATGTCCCTTAAAACATAATCCATACCCAGTGCGGGGTGGTCAAAGTGATCTCGATGTCTAGCCCACCCTAGGTAATATACAACACTAATGATGTGTGCGCAACTTCCCAATGTCCTTTTGCCATGGTAGCATGAGCAGTAATATTCTGTAATTGCGTTTATTCCATTTACATTTTCATCAAACATAATAAAAGTATAATATATTTTTGTTGTAACATGTCGTGAATGAATTCTGCACCTGATTAAAATATTATTATTTCTGCCTTCTATTGCCGCCGGATGTCTATATATTTCCATATTATATACTCCCGTGGCTTTCAAATGCTCACTACAGTACGACCGTGCTAACCGCACATGATATGTACCAATTGAGAATTTAATTATGTCTTCAATTGTTAGTTGGGGAAAATGTTCAAATTCGGGATCATTTGCAGTCATTCTGCGAAACGTCACTCTATGTCTATTCAGATTGTTCTCCTCCACATACTTGGCCAGTAGATTAGGGCGTTGTATGTTCCGATTAATTATTTCAATGAAATCTTCTGTGTACGGACTGTCTCCGTACGGATCTTGAAAATAATTGATCAAAGCTGCAGCAATTCTAAAATCCTCAAATATATGCGGCACATGTTTGTTGAATACTCTGTTTCTGAAGATCTTGAAGTCTCGCTTGAATCTTCCGTTTATAGTTTCTACGACCCAGCGCACCATTGTGATGAGTCTTGATTTATTAGCTTGATCGGTGCTTAATTGCGAGTCTTGCCTTCTTTTGCTTGGCGGCATATGAGCATCATAGCCATATGTTTCAATTAAGGGAATTGAGTCTCGAAAGCCTCGGTCCAAAATAAATACGTCTCCTTGATGAAAAAAATAATGGAACGGTCCATCTTCAATGGGTTCATCGTGGTTTTCTAATATCATCTTCATTATATCAGCATCTGTTGTCCGTGCTGAGTACGGACCGTTTACATTTAAAATATATCCATCCGCACACACAATCATAAATGGTTTAATAAGGTTTTTATACTTATGGAGGCTATAAGTGCGGCGTTGAAATAAAAAGTTTGAACTTTTTTCTATATAGATGTATATTCCATCGAATATAATTATTGATTTTGGTGAATCTTCGTTACCGAACAAAACATTTGGTATAACCCGGTTGCGGGCTATCACTTCGTCTCTGGTTATATGGTCTAAGCCAAGATGCAAAGGAACAAAGTCAGTAGTGAGACACTGTCTTACTTTATTTATTTTTCTCCCAACTGTTCGCTCGGATATATTAAAAAGAGAAGCGATTCTATTATTCGGTTCACCTGATCGAATTTTACACAAGTAGATAGCCAAGTCGATTCGTGGAGTATTTGAGGACTGATTAAGACTTGGTAGTTGACTCAGCAAATCGTTGAATGCGGCTCTGTTTCTTCCAGTCCAAAAGCTTAACTCCTCGTCAGAAACGTCATCTACATTGAATTGTAACCTTTGTTCTAAATATTGTGTATACATGTTGATGATGTCGCCAACACTCTCCGCGTTCAAGTCAGACATTTGATTTGTTACATTTTCAGGAATCTCTTCTATCGCCATGTGTAGTAAATGCAATTGGCAAATGCGGGCAAGATTTGGTATATAAAAGTGGTAATAGCTAAGCAGTTGTACCTTCACCGAATTAGGCACGTGACGCAGAGAACCGTTGTGACAGTTATCAATTAAACATCGCCGGGACGTATTAGAAGCGCGTCTTACTCCTTGCACATTTACAACAGCAGCTGGTGGGGCATGAGCAGGTGAAGCTTGTCGCTCTTGATTAATTGCAGCATCGATTCTATGCCGACATGAGTGGCAAATCGACCGAGTCCCATCAAAAGCTATCTGTAACAAAACATTAAAACGAAATAAAAAATATGACTTGATAATGGTTCTCCCTTGTTTAATACAGGGTGTGGTTTTGTACAACAACGCCCTGCTCAGGGGTGGTAGTAAACACGATACTGATGCCATTTTTTCATAGAAAAATCCAAGAAATCAATTTGTTACCACAGTTGTATGCGCGGGTGCAAGTACTCAGCAAGGATTGCGGGGAGTAACGGGGTGTGGGGCGGGGCGCACGCGCCACGCGTATGAATGTTATAACATTTTTTTATTTATTTTTCTTGGAATTACTTTATGTGTACTATCACCTCTGAGTCGGGCGTTGCTGTACAAAAACAACACACTGTATAATAACGATTGATCACACCACCACCCTCACTCACTTTGTATAATGGATAAACTTAAAAACGACTGAACTGATTTGAAAAGTCCTTTTATCGTTATAAAGCTACATTATCAGGGATTAACAACGATTCATTGCACTACTGAATATGTATCTTGCGCGGTACAATAATACGCGGGTTAATTGGTATATGTAGTCAACACTGGTGGAGCCGGCTGGCGGAATAATTAGTGAACTTAAACACATCTGAGCTTATTATAATTTTTATACCTACATGAAACTACATTATCAGCGGTTAATCACAAACAATATGTATCATAAATGAAATACATACCTCACCACCAACGATGCGTAATAGTTGTTCTACGAAATCTCTTCGATTTTCCAGTAGTCGTTCATTGAGAACGTATGGACGACGACGACGTAGTGTACGTTCACACACAGTACAATTATTGATATTGTCAGCCATATCAACGTACCACTCAAAATGCAAAAATCGATGTCCGTAAAGAGAAAGCCAGAAATCGTCGAAAAAATGTACTCTTGTTACAAAAACGCACAGATCTCAACACACAATGCGAAGGACTGCGCTTGCGCCAGCCGCCGCTACGTTGCGTCGGCGCACGTCCACCAATCCCCGCTCCGCGCCATTGTTGTTTCCATGAAAGAGTGAGATAGCATGATTGGTTTCCGTCACCAAAAACCAGCTGAGCCGTAGTAGGTATGCACACAGTACGTGACCGTTTTTATACATATACACAAATAACTTTCTATACGAACATTATTCTTTTTTTTTTAATACATCCCATAACTACTTACTTTTCTACGTCATTTAGTTACATATATTTACGAATTGTGTAGATACGTAGGCATTTTGTACTTTTTTAGTGTAAACCCTGAACAAAAACATAAGGCAATATTTTGGTGTTAGCCATTGATTTCGAATATAAAAACTATATAATATGATTATATAAATAATAACAAAAAAACTGAGGTATGTTACTTTTCTGTCGGGTCTGGGTTTTTTTTGCCTGTTCTTCTTTCAGATTAAGTGAGTCATACGGATAGTATTGCGAATTTAAAAATAATTTAATATTGCTTACATTACAATGATCAAAAATGGAAGAACTTTTGGTTTTATTAGCTTTCCGGGCTGTTTGCAACCCACATATAACAAATCTTGGTTTTTCTAGCTGGGAAGTGGTCTTCACTGACCAGGAATGTTTTGTTGTTCTTGGTAATAATGGATATTCATACAAATCCCAATTTCTAAATGCTAACTGTATAGGACGATCTCTCTCAAGACTCTTAAGCAATAACAATTTGTTACGATCAGAAACTTTAATATGTGGTACACGCCATTGTATTTTTTGTATATCTATGTCTACACTATCATTTTTTTCCATAAGCACACAGTTTAATGTCGAGCTACTTCTTTGTAGTATAAGTTCATGCTTACAATTGATTATTACTTTGTTATAATCTTCTGCAAATCCCAGTATTCTATTCAATGGAATGATAACACTAAAATGTTCATTTTTTATTTTCGTACCATTTAAGTTCCATCCCCAGACTGCTGCAGCTTTACTTTCACCTTCATTCATGGAGACGTACGATTTTAAGGTTGTTGTTATATTAGGTGTACAAATAAGTTTTAGGACACTTCGATTTTGTATCATAACAGCTATTCTAAATTAATTCACAGGTCCCGCTCACTTATCATAAATGGCACTTGATATGTAGTATCGAAACGTGAAGGAGTCATAAACATAATCTATAAATTCTGTAAATTAAACATGCAGACCGATAAGCTATTTATTAGACACTGCATTCGCTATGAATTCCATCAAGGAAAAAGTGTTAGGAAAGCGTGTGAATCGATATGTTCTGTTCTTGGAGACAACATTGTATCTAAAAGTACATGTGAGTATTGGTATAAGCGATTCAAAGAAGGTGATTTCGACGTTAGTGACCGTGAACGCACCGGGCCTCCTGTAAAGGTGGACGATCAGGAACTGCAAGCGTTGCTGGATGAAAACTCTTGTCAGACGGAGAAACACCTTTCGGAACAGCTTGGAGTAACTCAACAAACTGTTTCTTATCGTTTAAAAGCAATGGGTAAGATTCGAAAAGGAACAAAGTGGGTACCACACTTTCTGCCTCAAGAAAATAAAAACAGCCGTCTTAACATTTGTGTGAGTCTTTATAACAAGCAACTTAGAAAGTCTTTCTTGTGGAAAATTGTAACCGGCGATGAAAAGTGGATTTATTTTGATAATCCGAAACGCAAATATCATTGGGTTGACCCCGGCCAGCCAACAACATCCACGCCAAAGCGCAATGTTCATTGTCACAAAGTCATGCTCTGCATATGGTGGGATATGAAAGGCGTACTGTATTATGAACTTCTCAAACCTGGTCAAACAGTTACTGCCGATCGCTATTGTCATCAATTGATGCAAGTGAATCAAGAAATTGAGAAGAAACGTCCATTTTCTGGTAAGGGAAAACGTCCAGTAAAACTGCTCCATGACAACGCGCGGCCTCATGTGAGTAAACCGGTCAAGGATACGTTACTAACGCTTGGATGGGAAGCTGTACCACACCCAGCGTATTCACCAGACTTAGCCCCATCCGATTATCATTTATTCCGGAAAATGCAGAACGATTTGTCTGACGTGCGATTCAAAACATTTGAAGAAGTGGAAAAATGGGTCACTAAATTTCTCACCTCGCAAGACGAAAGTTTCTTTGCGAAAGGCATCCGCGAGTTACCTGAGAGATGGCTGAAGGTCATTCAGTGCGATGGAGATTACTTCGATGAATAACTGTGTTTTACTTCTTTTTTATAAATCTTGAATTTTTTGAAAACTGTCCTAAAACTTATTTGTACACCTAATACCAACATTTTTAATGCGGTCGATTTCAACACCATTTATTTCATACCTAATATCTTGGAATAAATACGAAATTGGGTTATTTATAAAATCAACATCCTTTTTCAATATTTTTCCAGCTGTATCTTTAAAATATACGCTTGCATACCCTTCTATAAAAATGGAACTGCCTGACGGTAATACATACAAATCTTGTTGATGAATGGGTATTCTGATTTCATCGTTTTCTTTAAAACTGGTATTATACGGATTGTAGCTGTGAATCTCATAACTCTCAATAGAGTTGTCATGTTGTGGTAAATCTGTTATTTGAAGCATTATTTTAATTTAAGTCCAATATCTTGGAGAAATCTTTTATTCTCTTTAGTAATTCTTCTAACGTTGATCACGTTAACACGTCTACCTTCTTTGGAAATAGGAACTGAAATATTACATTTTCCTCTCCCACTAGGAGTTTTATTGAATACTAACATATTATTCTTACATGAATAAACAAATGAGATTTAGCTCAATAATACTTAATAAAATGAGTAGTGACTATCACAAAGGACAACCTACGAATGTGTGTAGAATGTCAAGAGTTAAATATTTATGATGTCATAAATAAGTTACAAACAAAAACATTAAAATAAAACACAATAATTTTGTTATGTTTCTTTATTGTCTTTCCAAAATGACTTAAGAAATTTTAAACATAAGTGTCCACAATTATACATATGATCACGCTGTATGTTTTTATAATTATACTGAATGTTATTTCCAACATATTTCATAAATTCTTTTGGAGGTTTTAGGTTACCATAACTGTCGAAATATTCTATGTATTCATTTATTTTACCATATGCTACCCAATGAGTGCCAGAGTTTTTAGACGAGTCTAGATTGATCACTCCACATTCTATTCGTGATACGTTATCTGGTAGTTTATCTCTCATAAACACACCTCGAAAGAATGGAATATTATTTGAGTGTTTCATTATATCAATATTTGTTAAAGCTCTATTGGGTAGCCGACATTTCAGTTTTTTTTCTCTGCGATGTAAATACCTAAACCGTCTTTGTAAGGCTTAAGGTGTAATCTTCGTCCAATCAACATCGTTTCCATTTCCTTGTTGTGTCGTTCCGATTCAAACAATTGCTTCTTAGCTGTTTTAAATGCATTAATAGCTTTTGCAATCCCAGCAGCACCTCCTGCTAAACTGCCGGCAGCAGATAATCCGGCAAATATTGGTATTAAAGGAAGAAATCCACCAGTTTTTGGTACTGGTATAATTCTAGGTAATTTAATTGGTAGATCTGATGCAAAGTCTTTAGCTGTGGTGTAAGCTAATTCCATCAATGCTTTCTTACATTTTGGTTTTAGTTTTTTAATGTGCTTTTTAGTATGTGTAACAATTTTTTTAAGAGTCTTCTTAAAACCTGCACCGGTTTTCACTTTACTTTTTTTACTGGGTGTAGTGGAAACCGTTTCTCTGGTGACTGAATTACATCGTCTTGTCTTCATTTCTATTCCTTTAAATTTCTTTAAATCAATAGTAACGTATGTAAACTTAAAAGTGTACAAATACAAGTCCTTATTGTTTTAAGAACAGATTCGTAATGAATAAAACAAAACATGTATTTGCTTAAATATCCATGAGAACCTAATATTCTTGTTTAGTTCACTTAAGTATACTTATAATATATTTTTTTTATCAATCCAACTGTTCTCACTAGTAGGAAGGCCGAGCCATTTAACATAAACTTTATTTCCTTTGCTTTTCAAAACTTTTTCAACAAGATATAACTCAGAATGGCAGGTTTTCTGTAGTTCTTGAGCATAAAATCCTCCTAGTATTGGTCGGCATCGTGAATCTTCTATTAAATAAGTGGTTGGATTCGTTTCTTGTATTGTTTTTATCTTAAATATTTCTGTTGACCAATTTGGATAATAACCTTTATCAAAACATCCTTTGTATTTACTTATTCTCACAAAATCACCAACACAAAATTTCTTACACTTTGTGCTTTTCCTAGACTGAGCTACATGAAAATATCTCTGTAAAATACTTGTTTTATTGATATGATTTACAGAAGCTGGTGTTCGCCCAACAGTTCTGTGCGTAGTATTATTATATTCATATACGTTTTTATTGAGCGTTTCATTAAACCACTTGTAATTTCCATTAAGACTAAATTCTTTATATAATTTATTCTTTAAAGTCCTTATCAATCTTTCAACAATTGAGGCTTTTTTAGTAGAATAAGTTGAATAATGATTAATTTTATGCTTTTTTACAATATTTTTGAACAGGTCATTATAAAACTCTTTACCAAGATCGGTTTGCAAATTTTTTGGAACACGTCCTTTATCTAATAGGGTTTTAAATGCTTTTGATACTTGTTGCTTATTCTTTTGTTTCAAAGGAATTGTCCAAGCATATTTCGAAAAAGCATCTATGATTACCAGTATATATTTGTAGCCGCGATTTACTTTTGAAATTGCTTGCATATCCATTAAATCGGCTTGCCAAAGATCATCAATATCTTTAAGTATGACCTGTCTTCTTGGAAAGTTAACTCTTGCACATTTATGAATTTCATTTATGACATCTACTTTGCTCATAATGCTTATTTAATTTTCCTGCAATTTCTTTTAACGCAATATTTTTTTCAAGTCTTCTTACTCTCTCATTTATAATTGAAATCAATATCTTTAGTTGTTCTATTTTCTCTGATACATCAACTTTAATTATGTTAATTTGGTCATCACTACTTTTGTTTTTGGATTCGGTTTTTCCTGATGTATTTGTAATCTCAATATGCTCAACACTAATACTACTATCTTTTATGACTGATGTTTGTTTTGTACAAACACAATTAACATATTTATGTTCACTCATGTTCTATACAACTTAATAACTGAGAATAATTCCAAGATTTTTATTCTTTTATAATACTAGCTTCTTTTAACTCTTCTACTATAGATATAATTTCATTGTCATGATTAGTATTGCCAGCATTTTTTGAAGCAATCAGAAGTTTCAATCTTTCAATGAGTTCATTAGGGTCATCCCAATAAATATAATCCGTATTACTTTTATATTTTTTCAGTTTAGGTAAAAAACCACCGCTTTTTGATTTCATTATCTGCCCTTCATCTTGAACATCACTATTTTGTGAAAATAAAGGCTTAATAATTTGACGATATTTTAAACTTTTATCACCTTTTATTTGACCATTGGGGTGATAGTCTCGTTTATGCGCGTGTGTATTATGGAGCATATCTTTATAGACAATTTTATCTACTTCAGTCACCAGATTAAGATCAGGTTTATTTCGTAGTAAAAGTTCTTTGAGGCCTGATGTCAATTCATAATGCTTTTTATTAACAGTAACTATTTTGGGTGAATTCCTAGCATTGTTTGTAAGTGAAAGCGCTACTTTGGAATCCCCCATCATCAGATTTTTGTTTTCACTACGTATCCCAAATGGTACATTCAGGTTATCATCATAGATTTCCATCATATCTTCTTTATTCAGTGAAATAAGTGTATTATTTGAATCTTTAGATGAATTTCTTAAACGAACGTCTTTGTAACATTCAGAATCATTATTTGAAGCAGGGCTCATATATTTTCTCAAATTTTCATAATCTGGGGATGAGGTAAGTCTTCCAAATATATTACTCTCGTCTTTAGAAATGTCAAATGTTGCTTTATCTTTATCATTCGCTTTAATTAATGTTTCTAATGGATCTGTTATTGGCTTGAAGACTTTTTTTAAATTTAAATTAGCAGTATCTTCTTCATTTTGTATTATCTTTATTTTATTTTTTATAGTATCTATTGATTTTATCAATTGTTCTTTAATGTTAACATCCATTATCAGATTTTTTAATTTTACCCAACTGTTTTTAACAAATGCTAGTCATTGATTGGTATATTTCATTCACTGAGTTGGTATTTATGTATGTTCTAGAAGTATATAAATGTATCGAAGCCTTGTCTGTATCTACCTTTATTAAGAGGACAGTCTTTGTTTATTAATAAAAAATCAAATCGATCTTGCCATATAATCGAACAAAGTTTTTTAAATTGAAACCAGTCGATATCCATATTTACATGCTCATTATAAATATGCTTAAGATTTGTTTCGTCTTGTTTAAAGATAATCATTAAGTTCACATTATCTCGTATTAGTTGTTTTGGTATTTTGGAATAAGTTTGTGATAAATAAAAACAATCTATCTGTTTATGCCTTCCCATTGCGAAGTAATTACGAATGTTTACTTGATTTTCACATGCAACATCATCAAAAATTATTATTGAATTACTCAAAGCATCATTAGGATGTATAACTTCTTTATTATCATTGAAGACAAATAAATTTGCATCTGGAATACTGTTCATAACTTGTTTAAGAAAACAGTACTTTGGCTGGAAAGCTGTCTTCGAGTATAAATAAATATGCTTGAATTTAACACCGTTTTTATGAAATATCAAATTTAGCATTATGTTGGTTTTACCACAATTAGATGGACCACATATTATACATCTGATAGTATTAGGTAATAGCGCACTATGTCTCACTTTTTGTGAATTGTTATCTAATTTTATATTATTAACTTCAAATGTCTGCGGTTGCTTGACGAACTTCATTGTGTAATGTGGGTAAAGGGAAATGATCAGTGTTTATATACTTCTATAAAATAGATGTTATAATCTATTATTCTTGTTATCTATACATTACTTTATCATAGATACAATTAACTCTAGATTTGGAAGTAAATCGTGAAGAATATTCTGAAGTGTAAGGTAAAGTGGTAGAGTTAAAATAAAATACTTTTTTTTATACTATATACGTTTATTAAATAATAATAAAAATATTTTTTATTATAAACATTTACTTATAACAGAGTACCTACGATTACACATTCAATTTATGCACTAAAAACATAGATATAATTTAACGGAGTGAAAATCATTCATTTAAGTTATAAAAATATAAATTATAATTACAGATTACACATCACTAGAATAATCTAAAAACATAGAATCACAATGACCCCATGGTAATGTGTGAATTTGATCTTGTAATACTTGGATTTTGTCATCGTTTCTTTCTAAAACTTGTTTATCTACTTGTTGAGTGTATAAAACATGTTTAATCGATTTTATCATATTCATTTTACATCTTTGCGCTTTATTGGTCAGCAGTACATCATTGTAATCATTCAATTTCAGTTTAGAAGTTATAGATTTGGAAACACCTTTAGCTTTTTTTATTTGGGTCTTGACACTGTTTATAAAATATAATTTAGCTCTTAAACCTGTAAATTCTGTAATTAAATCGTCACCAATCTCATGTTTCCACAATCCAGGAATTTTTGCATTAAGTTGTGGTATGTGATAAGCATTATTTATTGCAAAATTACTGGTATCAAACTTAGTAAGATTATCATGCATATCATGATAAAAATCATTTGTGTAAATTAAATATAATAAGCTATCGGTATCGGTGTAACACAGCTCGACATTGTTTTCGTATTTATTTTTCATAAAGTCATAATGAAATTGGTATAAGTGTTGCTTAGAATATTCTAAAACTGTGAATCCAATATAAATAGGTCTATCTAAAACGACTTTTTCACGATACAATTCCACAGCTATGAAATTTTCCGAAAAAATTGAAATACTTTTTAAATTTGGTTTAGCTATCAATTTTTCAGCTCCAAGATGCTTGTTAGTTTTATTACAAGTATCTCTCCATCTTGTTACTAATTTAACATCAGCTTGCTTACGTTTATTTTCAATCGTTTTACCGAATATGGCATTATTTAATAATTTAAAAAAGTCCTTCTCAAACGCAGTTTTGGAATTTTGACGAAGACTGGTATTCAAATCGATGTATTCTTTTAGAAAGGATTCTTGTCTAAAGCTAAGTATGCAATGAATCTTTTTTAAAATTAAGCCATTTTTTAAACATTCTTTTAAGTGAACGTAATGAATAACATAATTACGCTTATCATAAAGGTTTGCAACCAATTTCGACGATTTTCCATAAGGAGGTACTAATTTCTCAACTGCAAAAGGTAAGTCTTTATGCTTGTTATGTAAATAATTCGGATAATTCAAGTCTACTTCTAAAATATAACCATAATCATTATTATCTGACACATTATTTACATCAAAGTTGCTAATTTCTTTTGGAGTCAAAAACTTAAATTCTGAAATAGGAAGCTTCTTCATCATAGCATAACCATATAGATTATTACAATCAAGATATATTAAATAACTAGTTGGTTCTGACTCATTAAAATGTGGTAAGTATTTATTATTCGCTACAGCATGACGTAGAGAACACTGTGCCAGCCCACCACGAATTCCTTTTTCTAATAACTCGTACATTTGTAAATCACTTATCAACTCAAGTTCAATGCCGGTATATAAAAGCATTGCATCCCAACTTAAGCTCGGTGACGTTACATAATAAGCGGGATCCAACTTATAGTATTGTAAGCTCGTTTTTCTAAATTTTTCAAATATGTCACATAATAAAAGCACATCACATTTTAGGTATAAATCTGTATATTCGCCAAGGGATTTAACTTCAAAAACATTCCAGACTGTTTGTGCGTGTAAATATTCTTCATTAGTTATATGTTGGTTACACAAACTGTTATAAAAACTATGCTTTGATGGAAGTTCCGTTTCATCAAATTTGGAACAAGAATCTATATAATCATATGGATAAATGCCCTTTATTCGCATTAAATCAAATTTATTTTTGTCTGTAAACTCTCTCGATAAATTAAAAAAATCCTTTTCTGATAAACTTTTACTTAATGCATCTAGACTAGAACTGAGAAACTGAAAAGAATCAATAAACTTTATTTGAATTTTTTCTTTTTTTGTATTTATTACTTTTGTTATTGAAAGGTATTTTTCTTTAGTTTTCGGTATTATGTTAATAGAGCCATCATACTTTGCTAACTCTGTAATGAATAAATGTGAGTCATATCCGGACAAATTATGAAAAACAACAGGAATTAATGAACAAACTCTATACATTAAGTTACAATGGGCGTGCGCCGCTCCACGATACTCAGATGTAATATGATCATGATCTCGGACTTTATCATTAAATAATAATTGTTTACATATATGACATGTAGTTGAATTTCGATAATCCATCTCTTGCTCTGCTGATAAAGGGTTCATTGGCTTTTTACTACTTAAAAGCGTATGTATAAGTTTAACGTCTTCTATTAAATATTTAACGAATACTTCTACACAATCTGCACCTCGATATGAAACATATTTATTTAATTGATCATTATGTGCACAACAAATATAATACGCAAAACAAGACGGGTTATGTATTTTTAGTTTCTGAGTGTTTAAAGAGTTACTTTCATTACAGTCCATTAAAATACATTCAAAATCAGCGTAAATTATGAAATTAATTTTTTGCTGTCTCTCATAATGTTTAAATTTAACTACAGAATTCTTTTCAGGTAAAATAGACAAAATTTTAGAGCAGTTATGCGAATTATATCTTTTTTCGCTATTAAATAATTGTAAACATGTATCACACAAATAAACTTTACCTTTATAATGAGTTACTTGACGTCGTACTAAACGTGTCAAATCTTTAATTAAACAATAGTGTCCAATGGTATTGTATTCAATATAAAGTAAATGAATATGACTTTTTCTTTTATTTTTCGATACATAAAGAGGTCCAGTCACAATATTATTCTGTATACCATAAATATTTAAACTAATGTTTGGATTGTTTTTCTCAAACTTTTTAATATCATTTATCGTAGGAGGAAAAGACATTCCTTCAATATTTAAAACAGACGAATAATGAGGATATGAACTTGTTCTGCATACATTATTACTAGCTGGGTATAATCCAGCAATTATACTCCATAGAAAACAACAATTATCTTTATTTTTTATATTTATACAACTCTTAGAATGTTTAATAGCTGACGGAAGTTCTATATAAGACCCGCCTCTCATAGGAGAATATTTGTTTATATTAATTTCGAGATGACTCATAGACACGAATGTCCAACCAGATTGACAGTGCTGGAACTCAGTTAATTTATTGTTTAGTATATTCATTACTTTAGTTTGTAATTCATTCAAATCAGTGTTCTTAAAAACAATGTCGTACTTGGTGTTAAACGACTTTAATTGTTTTTCGTCTAATTTTGGTAGCATAAAATAGGCAAACAATTCAAAATTCAATTTTATACAATTGTGTTCATTCAGAGACATTTTTATCAATTCTGTTAGATTTACTTGATGCTCACACAGGAACGCCTCTAGACCGAGGTACTCGTCTTTCTGAGTGACATTCAATCTATAGGTCATTAATCTGTTTTTGAATGCTGTTGCAATTATATGGATATTTGTGAACTTGGTATTCAATAAACAATTTGCTTTGTGTATATTAGTTCTCATGTGATAGGAATACTGATTTGCTGGTATTAAAATTTTACATTTGTCACAGTTTACTGACTTTCTAGATCTTGATATATTGTTGTTGAGGCGTGTTACTGTGAAAAAAGAAAAGAAAACTAATATTACATAGAAATGTTTAATAGTAAAAATAAAAAAAATAACAAATCATCATAATAAGTAGGTACACTAAAATAATTATTACTGATTATGATTTTAGGTTATGTAAGTATAAAATGTTATTCTAAGTAGTTTGTTTATAGTAATTAGAAATCCGCTAAAATAATTATTACTGATTATGATTTTAGGTTATGTAAGTATAAAATGTTCTTCTAAGTAGTTTGTTTATAGTAATTAGAAATCCGCTTAACTATCGTAAGTTCCTATATGAGTGAGTGGACAATTCTTAAAATCTTTTTGAGTTGATTGGATGAATTTCTTTATGTGATGCCAAGACTCCTTATTTTCATCCAATTTAGTCTTTATGGTAGTAATGGCGGAGCGCCATCTATTTATTGGCATAATTTTTTTAATTTCATCTGTGTTATATATTTTCACCTCCACATAATATTTCCCTTCTTTGGTCTCGCTAATTTGTCGGGAATAACCCTTAGCCATCCTTCTTGTGAAATAAGAATAAAGAGGTGGTATATTACCGGTTTTAATGGAGCTCTGTGTTCGGGCGACACTTCCCTCGTCATCACTGTCTTCACCGAATAATTCACTAGCTGTAACTCGAGCTGGTAGTGTAACCGGGGAGATAATCGATTTCGACTTCTTTGTACTTGACCCTTCACCTGACTTGCCAGATCTTTCCCGTTTCGTTTTTCTTTCCTCCAACTTTCTCTTCAGTTTCACCTCTTGTTCAGAATCGTCACTGGAGAGAAGAAGGTCGTTGGCGAGTAGCTTGGACCTGCGAACAAAAAAAAGAAGTGTTATTGCTGTCCTGTAATCGATCTGTTTCTTCATTAATTGAATTACATTTCAAAAGGTGAATTGATAAGAAGATGAATAGATAGAAAGTTATAAAATAAATAAAATAAAATATTGTTTTTCTTTTTCGTTAATCTACATTAGGATAAATTCTGTGTCGTGAATGTCCACACACCTGGATCTCGAAACAACTATATTTAGTCTATAAGTACAAATGTTTTATCTGCACAGGAATCGAATCTGTGACACTTAATATAGGAAATCGATTGCTCAGCTATTGCAATAAATATGTTGAAAATAATAATAATGATAATAAGTACCTCCTCATCATTTAAAATTGTCTAAGCCTCTACGAGTTGACTTCGACCTCTCATACGTCTTCCAAAGGTTCGGTACCGCACGGTTCCGAGATGTGGCAAAGATATTTCATAATAGTGTTGATTCGTACAGGAATCGAATCCATGATATGCTGTACCTACTTATAGAAAACCGATTGCTCGGCCACTGGGCCAAACGTGTCGACTATTTAAATAGATGAATAATTACTCAATATTTGATCCGTGCAGGAATCGAACCTACGACGTACCGTACAGAAAGCCCATCACTCAGTCTCCGAGCTAAACGTGCTGGCTAACTGTTGAGTGATGAACGCTATATTACTTGAATAAATAACAATAAATTAATATAACAATAATTAATTCAATAGTTAAATATAAATCATAAGTAGGTATGTACTTACATGCTGATGATTAGATAATGTAGGTAGACACTTGTTAAAAATTAAACTTGGAGCTTTGGTTTGTTCCTTCCTTTGTCCTCCTGTTTTATGTGTGTCGGGAACTAATTTACGACCTGTTTATATAGGCCTAAAATCACGTCATTCAATCCAAATTTGTAAAATTGCATGCATGCAAAAATTGACAATTGCGTACACGAGCGAACAAAACACAGCGGTTTACGTTCGGTATAAATCACAGCGGTTTACGTATGGTTTTACGATTTACAGCGTTTCTTCACAGATAAACGATATCCGATTTTAAACCTTATGTACCTAAATAAAAATGGGAAATTCTATAATTTATCAACATAAATGAGAAAGTCCACAATCGGATTCAATGTTGTTGACGACACAAACGTCGCGGTTTGGACGCTCGTATGTAACTCCTAGACATGTGGAGGTATGACAAATCAGCAAATCTCATATTTCTGTGTTTAAAAAAGAAGCTGAATTAAATCTAATAATTTTGAACCTTAATAACAAAATAAATTATACCTGAAACAAGTATAAAATCAGTACAGAACTAAGGAAAATCACACTGTTGTTAACTCTCTTCATCTATAATGTCGGTAAGTAAAACAACAACTTTTATTAAGTTTTATTTATTTATTTATTTCAATTAGAATATAACTGTTTATGATAACTGTTTTTATTGTTATTGTAGTTTTTTTTTTATAATAAGTTATAAAATCGATGTTTACATAATTCAATGTACCTATTATGTTTCAGGAATCCGGCGATCTTTTCATCTCTACCCCATCATACTCACCATTTCCAGCTGCACAAACATTACGTCAAAATATGATGAACTATATGGAAAGAGAAAGACCGAACTCATCATATTCCCCCATTTCACCACCATTATCACTGTGTCAAAATGTACAGATGGACAAACCATTCCAATTTGAAAATGGACCGCACTGTAGTACCACTAACAACATCAACAATAAAAGAAGAGGAAGTGAAATTATGTATTCGTATGTTAAAAAATCTGTACGGGGTCCACAGCGTAAAATAATACGCATTCAAATCTTTGATGCCAAAGAATTCGATGGTTCTAAATTATGTGCGTGTAAGGCTGATGTATGTGCTCAGCATATTGTTGAAAATGTATTTAGTGATGATCTTTACAGGGGTGCTAAAGATTTGATAAGTAAAATACAGTATAGTTAAGTTTATATTAAAATAATTGATAAGTATTTTAGATAACTTAGTTTAAAGTTGTAATCAAGCAAATCGAAAGGTATAGGAAAATGTAATTAATTATATGTATTTACATGGAAAATAAACAGTTTTAACTAATTTCTGACTTTCAATTAACATTTTTTATCTAAATGTAGGTGTATACCTACTGCAGGAAACTCATTTAGGTAGGTACACACAAAGTCACGTCAAGTCTCTCACAAAGTTAGCTCCTTGTTCGTGCACTATTGTCGAAAATTAGCTGTAAGTACATAACTTGTGTAGAGAAAATAAACTTTTCATACTATTAATATTTTATTATTAATTTAAATTCATCATTCAATGTCATGCATTCGTCGCATTAAAAGATGGTATAGTTACCTATTTGAGTAGGTAGGTTTATCACATCTATTCATATTTTATAAATAAACATGGACACGATTGAATCACGTTCTATAGTAGTGAGTCTAATAATAACATAGATATATCTGCATAGTTACAGAGGCAAAGTTAGCGTGGAATGCATTCAGTTTCCTTAACGGGAATTATGTAAACATTAGCGCACTTAGCAACGTTCGTAAGTTTGATGCTATAAATGACAATAAATTGAATAAAATACAATCATTCGTATTACATAGGTACATTATACTGAATAGATACATATGTCTGAGTAGAATAGATTAGTGAAATGTATAGCTAGTTCAATACTATTCAATTGTAGGATTCTGAACATAAGTTTCGAGTAAGAGGTATTTTGAATAGATAGTTCTCGAAGATACTATTCACGTTAATGATTAGAAGTCTCATTTCGAATAGTGGAAATTAGGGTATCCAGATCTTTTTTTTTGATCTGGATGCCCTAATTTTCAACTACTTGTATCTTTTGTTCCTCAATGACGTCCATTCGTCTAAAGTTATTGAGTATCTATGTCCAGCTTGTTTTAGAACCGATATTTTGTTTTTTGTCTCAGTTTTTAATTCGTCGGTTTTAGTTAGGACTATTTTTGCGATAGTGTTTGGTGATTTCGGTAGCTCCAAGCCACTTTTTTTGAAGACGTGTCGTAGATCTTGACTTTCTGTAAACAATCTGAAGGTACAGCCGTCTAATGCTGCCATTCGGGAAACGATCACCTCCATAGATTCGTTTGACTTGAAAAAGTCGGTCATCAGTTTTCGCTTCTTTGTTTCTGTTGCCGGTTGATTTTGTTTCGAAGTTCCTGGAATGTCAGCCGCGCTGGATGTTGTTGGTGTAGAATCAGTTGAAACTATATTTGAGTGTACTGACCGAAAATGTGTGTGTAAAGCGGAAGTGGAACCACCACCAGTTTTTATGATTTTGTCACAAGTTTTGCATTTTGCAGACTGTCCATCAGTTGCTCGAAGAAAATGTTTCCATATATTATTTGGTGTCTTACTCTTGTGAAATTCAGTGTATTGAATATTTTTTGGAGTTGACCTAAAAGAAAAAATAAGAATTAGAATCTGGTTAAGTGTAGAAGATGTTTTAACCTTTGGGTTCTGCTTCTGTTACTAGTACAAACTTTGCAAAACATAAAACAGAGTTCAAAAATACAAAAAGTAAAAAATAAATAACTACAGAATTCGAACACGACGGTGACAAAAAAAAAACTAAACTAAACAATGTTACTGATGGTCTGATATTTAAATGAAAAATTAAATTCTGAAATATATGTTGTGTTGTATTTGTGTGAAAGATAATTTAGCTAGCTTTACTATTTTTGCTACAAACATTCCAATAGCTAGCGTGCTAGCGTGACGGGCATGACAACACTCGCTAGATTCAATTTGTAATAAAAAATACAATTTTAGTAGAGAATGCCTTGTTGCATTAAGTCCGCCTATGTACCGCTACTGTCTATTGTACATGAAGATTAAATAAATAAATGATTTTTTTCTAGGTTCAATGATTTATTATTGTAATTTTTACTTAAATCTTTTAAAATTGCTTTTTATTTTATTTTATTGAGGAGCAACAAACAGTTATATTAGGAACTTAAAGCTAATTTAACAAAGAAATATTTACAATAATGCTACCCACAACGTTGCCCACAAGTAGACATAATGATATAAAAAAAAACTACAATAAATATCTAATCTAATATCTCTGAAACTAGGAAAAATTGGCACACGGGTATTCTACTCTTACGTAAGATAAATGAATGAATGGTAAACCCTATTTAATTATGGAATAAAAAAATGATGGCCGGAAATAACTTAAAGAATTACCCACCCATGGGCTTAAACTTAAACAAAATCTATAGGAAATGTAATTTAATTAATAAATAGGTAAGTAGGTACTCTCATTTTGTCCTAGCGTTGCAAGCGTAGGCAACAGGCACGCACGTGCACTCCCGGCAAGTGTACTTGGGCAACGACGCGGGTGGGTGGGTAGGCGGGACGGGCGGGACGCAGGACGCAGGGGTGTCACATCGCGGGTGCGGGGGTCGCGGATCGCGGAGGGAGGAGTGTAAGTAGTAAGTAACGGTTGCGTTCGGAAATTTGATGAGTAATAATTTATTTATTTCAAAAAGTGTGGTACAGTCTGTTACAATAAATACATTTTACAGTTTATGGACAAATCCAAACGGGAGTAACAATTAACGGAATTGAATCTGACGTCCTAGCTAGGTTACATGGTAACCTGTATTAAGGTACGCCAGCCCAGGTTCCCACAAAAGGAGTACAAAAACAATTTATAAGGGAGTGCTTAGGACTATAAAGTGCAGAACTGCAAACGTATGGTAACTTATACAAGGTGTGTGAAGAGTTAGTATGTGTGTGTGTGTGTTTAGTGATGTAGGTGCTGTGTGTGTTTTTTGTGATCTAGGTGTGGTGTGTGTGTGTGTGTGTGTAAACGGAAGGGAAAGAGGTTGAGTTTAGATACGGAGTGTCAGAGATGGCACTACGATTGTGAAGTAAGCATATATTCAGTGTCGTCGTAATTTAAATTAGTTAGAAAGCTTGTTATCTGTTTTTTACACATTTCATAAGAGGATTGATGAACAGGGACAGTTTTGTTTATTCTATTATATAAAAATGCCCCAAGGTAGTAAAAGAAACGTTTTGTGAAAGCAAAGCGTGTGAAGGGTACTTTGTAAATTTCGTGCTTTCGCCTAAGTGAGGACTGAGCTAATTTAAAAGGAGTTTGTGTGTGTTGTTGCAATAAAACGTTGAGAATGAATGTTTGCCGGACCGTAAGGACATTGCATTTCTTATATAGATAAAAGGTTAGGTAGAGCATGGGTCGAAAAGTAGCAACCTTAAGAATGGCTCTCTGAGCCACTTCCAGAGGTTTGAGCGTAGTTTTCGCAGCTCCACCCCAACTACTAATACAGTAAGAAATGACTGACTGACACATGGCGAGATACACGGTGCGTATTAAATCAGTATTGGCATTGTGTCTGAGTGTTTTAAAAAGATATATAAGTTTACGAACTCGAGCAGTAAGGTGGGTGATATGTGCTTTGAAGTTAAGGTGTTTATCTAGGATGATACCAGTAGAATAGATAGAGATAAGAGTAGATGGTGTCAGTAGAAGAAATTGCAGGACAGTTGCAAGAGGCTGAATTGGCTTGGCAGGTGTGAGCTTTTACAGTAATGGGTGTCAAAGGTTGGGTAGTGGAGTTTAGAGAGAAAGTTATGAGTTTAGTTTTGTTAGTGTTTAGCGTGAGTGAGTGAGAGATAAGCCATCTATATATCAAATTAAATCCAGTTTGAGCAGTTGCCTGCAGTTTAGCCCAGGATTCATCATAAAAGGTAATTGCAGTATCATCAGCAAAAGAGACAATGTTACCAGAGCTCAGGTGCACATTGCAAAGGTCATTTATGAACACCAGGAACAATGTAGGGCCCAAAACACTGCCTTGTGGCACTCCATACGAAATAAGCAGCTCGTCGCTATAGCAACCGTCGATTTTGACTATCTGCTTACGGTCTGAGAGATATGAATTAAAAAGCTGGAGCACGTACGCCTAAACATTCTAGTTTAGATAAAAGGCAGGGGAGGGGAACGGTATCAAATGCCTTTGCAAGATCAATGAAAACTGTGAGGCATTTTTTGCGTTCATTTAATTTATCAACGATTCCATTAATCAATGTCAAGGCTGCGTCAGAAGTTGATTTTTTCTTCCTGAACCCAAATTGGCTAGTTGACAATAAATTGTTGCTTTCAAGGTATGTCGTAAGCCTGTTATTAATAAGTCGTTCTAAGATCTTTGATAGGGCAGGTAGAACCGCGATAGGGCGATAATTAGTGACAGAGGCGCGGTCCCCCCCTTTAAAAATGGGATGAATAATGGCCTTTTTGAAAGAAGATGGAAATATACCAGAGACTAGGCATATAACTGACATGACGTGGGCACAGCATCCAACTGTTCGACGACCTACAATACAATTACAACAGTATTGTTTTATTGCTGCTCGACCAGTATTTGTTGTATTTAACAAAATGTAAACGTAATATATTTTTCTTGTTATATGGCGGCTAGATATTTTTGTTCTGAGCAAATAACAATTACTGCCAAAAGCCGATGCTTCCATAAAACTTCTACGATCACTGCACACTTCAATTCGTTAACTACCGTTAAATCTAATGTGCTCCCCATAATACGACCGTGCTTGTTTTATTTGATATGTCCCACAAGCAATTAGGACCAAATCACTGTAAGTGAGGATTGGGAATTCTCTTATATTTTCAATTTTCACATTAATATTAGTAAAATGTGTCCTAACCCGGTTTAAATTATGTTCCCTCACGTAATCCGATAGGTCATTATTGACATTCATATTTTGGGTAACAATTTCTAGTATTTGAGTTGCATCTTCCGTGTCCCTTATTTTGGTGTGGTATTTATTTATTAAGCTAGCCGCCACAGCAAAATCTTGCATGAGGTGTTTCGCGTTATGTTGAAAAAGTTTTGTCGAAAGATTTTAAAAGATGATTTAAAAATTCCATTCACGACCTCAACCACCCAGCGACATAATGTGACAGCCCTTGATTTGTTGGCATTCGCTGTTGTAAGCTGTGTATCTCCATCTTCTGGGGATAGGGGCACATGCACATGATACCCGCAAGATTCTAATAAATGTAAGGAATCCCTAAATCCCCGATCCAAAATAAAAACATCTCACGCATGAAAATACTGACGATAGGAGCTGTTTTCGCTCTGAAATTCATTCACCATTATAGTTGCGTCAGAGGTTGTTGCAGGATAAAGGCCAAGGATATTTATTATGTACCTATCCGTACACACAAGCAAAAAAGGCTTTACTAGATTTGGATACATATGCAATGAGTAAGTTTTCTTTTGATGTAAATAATTTGAGCTTTTCTCAATGTGAATATATGTACTATCAGCAATGATTATGGGACTCCTATCTTCATCTTGGTATAATCCACCTGGAATAATCAGGTTTCTCTCAGCTATTTGTGCTCGGGTAATATTGTTTTTTCCCCAGATTTCTATGAACAAAATCCTGTGTTAATAATTCGCGTGCCTCATTCATTCATTCACATATGATGTACTAGGGTACTTCTAGGTACCTGCAATAATGTTGCAATGCGTTCATCGCTATCACCTGTTCTTAATTTAATTAAATCAGCAGCAAGAGCAAATTAACCCCTATGCTTATTGGAAAGCCTGGGAACATTGGATAGAATGTCCAAAAATTGTTCTTTGTTAAAGCCTAGATAGTAATGAACTATATGATCAGGCATATCATTTATCTTATTAAATCTAAATGATTGAACATACTGTTCGGAAGGAAGTGTGAAGAGTATGTAAGGACGAAAGAAGTAAGGAAGCAAATTCTTCTACTTGATCTGCACTAAATGTTCTAATCGGATTCTCAAGTGACTCCAAAAGTGAGTCCCATGTATTATTCCGTAAATGACAGAGGCAAATTCTGCATTCTGGAGGTATATAATAATTATAGTCGCAAAATAGACTAACCCTTAAGTCATTTGGGACTGTGGCCCCTCGGACCTAACACAGTTTGGAAAAAAGCAGCGACTTTGTGTACCTGGTGCCCGAATATAATTAGGCAGCAATATGCAGTTATCAGTGGCCACACTTTCCTCTTCGGTTGTTGATACAGTGGCAGTGCTTTCCGATTGAATTGAAGATGGTTGAGCCGGAGAATCTTGTTGTGAAATTGTTCTAGATGCTGCTCTGTCAATTCTTCGCCAACAAGTATGACAGACAGATGCTGATATTGGCAACTGTAACAAAGAAGAGATTTAATAATGGGATATAAGTTCTTTTTTTGGGTTTCATGATTGTTGATAACAACTACTTACTGTCAATAACAGCATCATACTATGTTATGTTGAGAGTGAAAAGTTACAATTCCAAAAGGAATATCTTACCTCACGTGGAGCAACTTGACGAGCAACCTCATTTCTAATAAGGTTCTCACGAGGTGTGTCTGTCCTTAATGTGTGAGATCTTGTACGTAAAAGAGGGCCCACAGGAGATGCATACATATGAATGACCAACAATTGGTGTACTTTGTTCACCTGTAGGAGTAGGCTGTCTTATTACACTCCAAGCTGACATTCAACAAGAATGGCACACCAAGTTGTCACTTGTTAATTGGACCTATTGAATTAAAAGTATACAATTAATAAGAAAATCATCTTGTATTCACTTTTTGATGATAAATTATAGATAATACAGGTACCTGTATTGTATATATGACTTGTAATATTTACCTGCTGTGGTTCAATCCATCTTTGAATAAGACGTCGCACCAGTCCTCTGTGCAGGGCTTGCATGGAGGCTGAGGAAACCGTTGCGCATGTGCTCTTTGAATGCACAGGCGTCACCCAGATTAGGTCACAAACCCTCGTGGCACCCAGATCCTACACAGATGCTCTCAACAGACCAGGAGACATCATCAACTTCTGGAGGGAGGTAGGCTGGTTGGAATAACCACCGACGGCCGCCATGGCCCACGCACAATGGTCCACTTGAAGGACGAAGTGCGGAAATCAAAATCCTAAAGAAGAAGAAGAAGACGTCGCACCTCTGCGATAACTAATGAATGTCTTCGCATTCTTGATATATTTATGTCACAAGTCACACAACGTAAATGTATGTTTAGATCCATTGTTGATATTTGCGAAGAACTCGACTGTCCAGTGTGAATGCCAGGGTAATCATCATAGCTAGTTATCGGGTCCATGTTCGTGCGAGGAGTTTCAGATGAAGTGGAAGCAGAATGCATATTCAAGGGTCGTTCAGTTTAGAGGGATTATCGGAGTCCATTTTAATGCAAAGTCGTTGGTTATACGTAAAATCTAGAATGATAACAACAAGTCAACAAATATGAGCAGCAACAGACGAGAGTCGAGAGTTGATGTGTCGTTTGTTTGAAAACTTGACTTTTTAAATCAGGATGCGGTTGCCAGTGCAATGAAATAAAAATCGATTATCGATTTTGATCGAAAATAATTATTCATGTGATTTTACTTTATGGCACTTTGACACTGTCATTTATATTCTTAAACTATTAATAAACTACAAAGCAACACCAGATTTTTCACAAAATGTCATATAAAAAGTTGGTTTTGATGTCGTTTACTGCCGTCCATATAAAATAAATCTATCGATAACTAAAATAAATTGGCTTCTCGTTTTAAAATGGCTACTCCGCTATCCGCATTTTGTTGATTCTATGTTTCAGTAATTTCAAAACTTATAAAATACGATAAATATTTCAATCTTTTGTGATAAAATGTGTATGTTGATAATTTAACATAAATTATGACTTTTTTTTTACATAAATTATATTCGTGTGCCTTCTTGGCCAATAATGGGCAGTTGGAGTATATAAGGAGGTATTTTATTGTAACATTTTAAACAGTACCCCATGAAGGATGAGTCTACTGTAGACAGTCTGAAACCTGATTGAACTAATTGGTCCCTATTTCTAGTCATATAGTTGTGTCTTTCACCTCTTTTACTGAAAAGATTTAAAAAAATCCTTACGTACATGATATTTTCATAGATACATTGACAAGGTACCGTTATGATATTAATATTTTTAAACAGTTCGCTTAGAGAATCGCGCCTGCGGAGGCAATATGTTGCTCTGATGGCTCTTTTCTGCAGAATAAAAATAGACTAGATATCTGCAGCCCGTCCCCATAGTAAAATACCGTAAGACATGATACTCGTAATTGAAATAGACTAACCTCGCGGTATCTACATTAGTAAATTGACGGATTTTTCTTACAGCATATGCTGCTGAACTTAGCCGTCTTGCAAGAGATGTTAAATGAGGTGCCCATTGCAGCATTGAGTCAAGCGTGATCCCCAGGAAAACAGTTTTATCGACGAGTTCTAGTTTCTCTTTATTCAATACTATGTCACAAACACTACTTTTAACATTCGGTAAAGCAAATCTTACGCATTTAGTTTTTTCCCATTTAGTATTAAATTATTAGCAGTGAACCAATTTTGTACCTGCAGTAGGGCGTTATTTACGTCGTCAAGATTTGATGCACGTCTATTTATCTTAAAAATTAAGGAAGTATCGTCAGCAAATAAAACCATTTGTGGTTGTGTCTGCTTGTGAGACATCTTGAGTTCCATTTTTGATAAATAAAACCCGAAATACTTGTGAATAAATTGATATATTGCGAAGTTGTGTACATGAAAAAACTCGAGATAGAACAGTGCGGGCATGAAGAAAAAAGGGTAATTTTTATAATCTGTATACGGAAGTGTCAAAATGGTCAAATAATACCAACACTAAAAACGTCGCGGCCAGTGTTGCCAATAATTTTGCGGACGACATTATAAAGATGAGCCGCGACTGGCGGCGGGTGTTGCAATATTAATGAGTGATGCTTGCGCTTCGCCATGCTCCCGCCGTTGAAAGGCTCCTCTTTCAACTAATATTCTTCTGGAGTGGGAAGAGGGTCCAGCCGAACCAATGCTCGTCGAAAGCAGCCTGTTGAGGTTTTCACATCTGCCATTCGCACTACGCCGTCAGGTCCCGGAAACAATTTTGTGACTCTTCCGAGTCGCCAACACAGAGGTGGCAGATTTTCTTCTTTTATCAGCACTGAATCATCCACCTTGAGCAGCGGAGTGTCCTTAATCCATTCTTGCCGTCTTTGTAGCTCATTGATGTATTCGCCTTGCCAGCGACGCCAAAAATGCTGTCGAATTTGCTCCAGTTTTTGATACCTCTTCAACTTATTTGGATCCACATTTTCAAGTGGAAGAGACGGGAATGCAGTTAGCGCTCTCCCGATGAGAAAATGTCCTGGGGAGAGGGAAAGAAAGTCGTGAAAGTGCAACGTATACTCAAAATTGTCTGTGGTTTTGTTCCAGCAAATGCCTAATACTCTAATCGTGTTATTCATTTTGAAAATCAAAGCTTGATCTGATCTTTTACTCTCTTTCTGTACATGATTCATCAGTTTGTCACTGTTGCTACACCATTTCGGCAAACGAAATCCTCCCGAACTTATTAAGTTATTCATCTCTTCAAAGATTTGTATTGCTTCGTCTTCTGTTTCACAGCCGGTGAGCAGATCATCAATGTAATAGTCTTGAAGGGTAACTTTTGCCGCACGAGGAAAGTTCAATTCTTCATCTCTGGCCACCTGCTGTCACGCTCTCACAGCTAGGTAAGGAGTACAGGCTGTTCCAAAAGTTAATCTCAATAGTTTGTAATGTTCTATAGGTTTATTAGGATCTGATCGCCAAAGAAATCGGCATCTTCCTCGTACACGCGAACTTGTCTATACATCTGAACTAAGTCCGCCAGTATACAAAAGGGGTGACGTCTCCACCTCATCAAAATATGTCGAAAGTCTTGCTGTATCTTAGGACCCACAAGTAAACAGTCGTTCAATGAGACATTATTTACACCCTTGCAGGACGCATCAAAAACTACGCGAACTTTGGTAGTCTCTTTGTCTTCTCGCACTACAGGATGATGTGGCAGATATACAGCTTTTGAATTATTTATTTATTCAATGTCTATAATATGCACCATGTGGTTTTGGTTTCTATACCCGTCGATTACCCTTTTGTACTCTTCATACAACAGTGGATTTTTTAACAACTTCTTTTCCAAAAATTGAAATCTGCGTAAGGCTATCTTCTTTGATTTTCCATTTTATAGCCCTATTATTTTATTTTTAATAACCCCCGCCCATTCATTGGCGCTAAAACGCACTTGGTGATGCGTCTCTCGCACCAAATGGGGATTGTTGAAAGACCACCAATGTTCATTACGTAAATTGTACAGTCCCACACGTGTAAACAATGCCTCATCCGTCCACAAGAGGTTGACTTCGCGGTGATTTAGAAGCCACTCACTTTAAGGCTTGACGTGGTACTGGGTCTGGGTCATGGACCTGCTGTACAGGCTGAAAATGGTATGGATGGAGTCCGGCAGTATTTAGCAGCTTCCATTCAGCATGCTGGCTCACACCGAAGCGACGTGCCGCATCGTAACTACAGGCTCTTGGATCTCGCTCAAAAAAATCAAAATGGTTTATTCGACTTCAACCGCCACTCGAAGTCTGCCAGACCCTTGTGCGTGTTTCGGGGTCCAGAACTGCCCGTTATCAAGGAGGCTTTGAATGGCTGCTAAAATGGTCCTTCCATTAGGGACCGGGGGGCTACGGATCCCATACGAGGTATGCTCTCCCTTGCATACATTCTGCGAGCTGCTCGTAAATTATCGCCGCTTAATAACTACACTCGCACTATCTCATAAAAGCCGCGGTTAGTATACTCTGACATGGTGATCGGTAGGTACGACTACGGTTACGATATCGAAACGAAAGTATCGATACCAAAATAAGTATCACAACAACAGTATCGATACCATTAGGTATCGATTAATTTTTGCGAACTTTTATTCATATTGATTTTAAAGGAATAAAACAAGAATAGTGGTACCTATAATAATAAATCTTACATTTATTGCAGAAACAATTTTTTTTTGTATTAATTATGGACACCAATAATTTTCCTCACAATCCGTCATAAACAAAAGTTTGTTGACACGGGAACCAGTTAATCTATCACGGGTTTCAGATGCTGTTGCTCCAGCAACAGAGAATAGTCGCTCAGAAGGCACTGATGTCCCGGGAACTATTAGATATTTTTTTGCCAACGCGTGCAACCGTGGCATACCGAATATGATTTTCATGTCGTCGATTTTCGGTTCCAAAGGGTTTGATTTTAGGCTGGAAACAGGATTTGTATGTAAGGTAGAGACTTGTTTCATCTCTTTCTTCATGTGACCGTTTTATTTATTTGTCGTGGACCAATTGTTTGTGAGCACTCCAGAAATCATATTCATCTTCTATTTCGTTGTTAGATGGCGACTGCCGCTGCGGAGACAGACTATTATCAGCGTTGACATTTCTTCGTATTAATGAAATCGCTCGAGCACAAGCAATAGGATTATTGTAATGCAGATTTTTAAAGCGAGGTTCCAAAATAGTTGAGATTGCTAATATATTATTGTCTTAAATCAGACCAATTCGGTTGTTTAGCTCTTTTATTCCAAGATCTTTAAGGTCCTCTACGCGGGATTTTTGTTCGCCGCGTGTGTTAATTTTTTTTATTTGCTGTCGCAAACAATTAACAGTTGGGATGATTTTGCTGATCGTAACGTATTTTTCACCGCATAAGTCCCTCGTTACGTATTCAAACGGTTGCAGTATCAGAATGATTTTCGGTATAACACAGTTTTCTGGCGGTTAGAACTTAGGGTGCTCGGGAATTGTCAAATAAAATATCGAATAGTACACTTCTCAGCTTTATGTACCTTTTCAGCATATAATAAGTACTATTCCAACGAGTTTTAACGTCCAGTATTAATTTGAGATATTTCGTGCCTTGCTTCGCTCGCAACAAATCACTTTATACCACACTGACCGCTCTCTTGGCCACCCGCGCGCGGCGTAAGTACCGTTATTTGTCCTGGCGATGACATCATCGCGAGCGGTCGCACATGTTGTTTACAATCGTTATTTATGAGTGTGTTTCTGAGTATTTCGGTTACACTTGATGTTTTTTTTATTCCTGATGAATAAACCTTTTGGACTATGTTCATTTCGTTTGAATGTATGATTGTATTCATTTATAAAATTGATTGTAAATATGAACATAGAGAATGTTTATTTCATATTTCAAGTAAATTGCTATAACAAAAACTTTTTAACAAAAAAATCAACCTTCCAGAAAAAAATGCTAATAAAGTGAAAAATAACTTTCGGAAGTCAGTGTCTTTGGTTATTTTCGTTTTTTGCCCGACTTCCGAAATTAAATTTATTTTTTACTTTTTTAGCATTTTTTTTTCTCTGTATTTCGTTCTTTGTGCTTATTACTACTTTTATTTTTCACCTCAGCCAAAGTTTTAAAAATGTTCATTTTTTTTTCATTGTTGTTCTCATATGCCAGCTTTCGATTGAATTTTGAGTCGAAGGAAATCCACATTCAATGGATTTGCAACCGCCCACATTTCTGGTGTATAGGATGGTGGTACTTTTGAATATGTAACTTTAAGTGGACTTATCTTTTGTTAATTTTTTTTTTGTGTGTTCCGGTTACATAAAATTTCGAAAACCAGTCGCTAAATGGTTTTGCATCAACGGGATTTGATAAAAAAAATGCGGGAATTTCAGACGCCGGTATATATGGCAAAGCTGAAATATGTTTTAACTTATGGGAAAATTTACTATCATTTATGTATTTTTCATTCAGTCCAGCCCCTTCAATGTGTCACATTTAGGATTATTTCAGGAGTTTTCATAAATATCTCTGCTTTTAGTTTCCCATTTAAAAATGCAGGTTTTACGTCCATGTGGTGGACTAATAAATTAAACTGATTTGCAAAAGCTAATAAGAATCTAAAACTTGAGATTCTTGCAACTGGTGCAAAAGTTTTATTATAATCAACCAAATATTCCTGACTAAAACCTCGAGCTACGAAACGACCTTCATATCTTAATGGTTTTCCAAACTCATCATTTTTTATTGTAAACACCCACCTACAATCAATATTTCTATTTTCGGGTCTTGGTACAAGTGTCCTCGTTTCATTATCAGTGAGCGATTTAATATCCTCATTAATAGCATTTTTCCATAAAACTTTATCATTTCTGGACTCAATTTCTTTACATATTAAAGATTTAGCGTATAGCAAATAGTTCACAGAATTATTATCAACATTTTCGTTATAAGATACGGTAGGCTAGTTTTTAATCTTCTCACTTTTTCTTTGACCATTTGAAGTCAGTTAATTCCGCAAAAAATCAACTTATTTTCAAATGAAGAACTATTTTGATGCATATCTGTTTCACTTACAGATTTATCAGGTGGTGGACCTAATGATACCGGTATATTGTCAGTTTGTTTACACATTTTCACTAAGTTGTGTCTTTCAAAGTTATCAGAGTTCTATGGTCTGTTTAACAAGAAATTAATTTCATCAACTATCACATCTCTGAATTTTATAAACTTTTCGTCTACCACATCCCACCCACGCCTTAGAACCATTCGGTTCATAACCAATTAATATCCCTTTTAAGGATTTTTCATCGAATTTGGTTTTCCTAGTTTTATTTACAAAATAAACAGTTGAACCGAAAACCTTTAAATAGTTAAATTGTGTTTTTTTTATTATGCCACAATTCAAATGGTGTGTTAGCTGTTTTCAGTGCTTTTGTAGGGCGCATATTTATTAAATATGTTGCTGCCAACACAGTCTCACCCCAGAACTTTGTGTCTAATTTAGCACCAGATACCATGGCTCGACTTCGTTCTGTTATTGTTCTTACCATTCTTTCAGCAATATATCGAAGCAGGGGTATGCGGCACTGTTAAGTGGTAACTTACACCTTTTTGCAAACAGTACTCTTTACAAATGTTCACCGCCATTATCACAATACGAATTGACAATTGTCGAACTAAAATGAACTTCACACTTTGTAACATAATCTCGAAACGTACCAAAAACATCAGATTTATGAGCTACTTAAGGCCTGAAGTATGTCGCACAGAGTGTGTGTATTCATCGACAAAAATTACGCAATAGTTTTTGTCGTCAAGTGTACGAGGAGTGATGAGACCACACACATCAGTATGAACATTAAATAGAGGTCGTTTTATAATTTTTGACTTTGAATTATTAAATGGCAAACATGCTAGTTTTCCGTTTAAATAAGCTTCTCATAATTTATCATTTAGTGTAAAATGCTTTATTTGTTCATTATCAGAATAAAATTGTTTGCCTTTTATTAGGTCTTTACCTATGAAATTGCCGTTCTGCAGTACTGGCCATTTCAAATCAAAATAATTTTTGTTTGGCTATGAATTCTAATTTCAAATTAATTTTATTTTAAAAACATGGTTTTTTTTTTCTAAAAGTAGTCATTTCTTTATTGATTAGTGTTACATTTTCATCGCATTTCAATCTTTTTCGTCATCATGGATACGTTAAAAATTCGAGTAATTATGGAATATGAGTACCGTCGTGGCAGCAACGCGGCACAAGCGGCACGCAACATCAACGACGTTTACGGAGCTAACTCTACAAACCAACGCACCACCTGTTATTGGTTTGCTCGCTTCCGTTCTGGTTTCGACCTGAAAAATGAACCTCGCGGTCGTCCGAAGACTTTGGTCGACAATGACGAATTAAAGGCGATTGTGGAAGCTGATGATACACAATCTACGGCTGAATTAGCAGCAGCTTTCGACGTTAGCGTCAAAACAATATTGGTCCATTTGCGTCAAATTGGCAAGGTAAAAAAGCTTGACAAATGGGTGCCCCACGAACTCAATGATCGCCAGCGCGAAGTACGCGTCGAGACGTGCCTTGCACTGCTCAACAGACACACAAATGAAGGAATTTTGAACCGCATTGTTACCTGCGATGAAAAATGGATTCTGTTTGATAACCGTAAGCGCTCAGCAAGTTGGTTGGATCCTGGTTCAGCACCTAAACAATGCCCTAAACGAAAACTTACCCCTAGAAAAGTGATGGTCACTGTTTGGTGGTCTAGCGCCGGTGTGATTCATCACAGCTTCTTACCAAACGGGGTGAGCATTACTGCAGATGTGTACTGTGAAGAACTGAACACAATGATGGAGAAGCTGGCGCATCTCCAACCAGCATTGGTCAATCGCTCGTCTCCGCTGCTCCTGCACGACAACGCGCGACCTCATACTGCACAGCAGACGGTCTCCAAGTTGCAAGAACTGGGGTTGGAAGCTCTCCGTCATCCGCTCTACTCACCAGACCTTGCGCCTACAGACTACTACTTTTTCCAGAATTTGGATAACTTCTTGGCGGGAAAAAAATTTAATACCCGAGAGGCAGTACAAAATGCCTTTGAAGAATTTGTTGCCTCCCGTCCAACTGATTTCTTTAAGAAGGGCATCAATAAACTGCCACTGCGATGGCAAAGATGCATTGATTGCATGGGTGATTACTTCGATTAATACAAATAAAAAATTCATGAAAAAAATTCGTTTAAATTTTTTCATACAAAACGGCAATTTCATAGGTAAAGACCTATTATTTGCACAACCTTAGAATTGCCTATGTGACCAAGCCTTTGATGCCATAATTCATTATTATTATTATTTACGAAGCTTCTAGCATTTAAAGCTCATTTTTCAAGTATAAAATTAATACCAATTAAATTGTTCAAAGACACCCTTTGTTACCATCTTACCCTCGTTATATATTTATACACCACCATTATTGCCAAAAACAATGGTAATTCCGGCTTGTTGCATTTCCTTTACTGATAGCAAGTTGTAAGGAATTTCGGAACAGAAAAGGACATCCTGTAGCATTCCCTTTATACCCAATTGGCTGGTTACTGCAATATTGCCCTTCTTCGTTGCTCTTATATATGTTCCATTCTTAGCAACTGGATGTTTATTGGCTTTTTCAGTTCCATGAAGTTCCGTGCCAGATCTTCTCTATTAATTAAATAATCTGAGGCACCAGAGTCCAAAATAAATGTAATTTCGTTTTGATCTTCATGTTCATTTCCACAGCCTCCGACCATAAAAGCAAATCCCGAGGTATTAGGATTTTCAGTATCCGTAATGTTTACATTTTGAACTGTTCTGTTGTTTTCAGAACGTTGTTTCGCATGCTTGTTATAATAACAGTTCTTTTGTTTATGACCATTCTTTCCACAACAATGATATTTTAAATGTTTCAGTCTATCATATTTCGACTTGAATGAGGTTGTATAAAACTGTCGTCGATTGAGTTCCGTGGCATGTTTGAATGTGAATGTGAATGTGGCAATGCAATGGCAATGTGGCAAATGTGGCATGTGAATTTCTATAATTGTGTCGGTCTTGAGTTTTAAGTTTTGTGGTAGTATCCGCCGGTATTGTTGTACTTTCCGCCTGGAGGACTTTTATGCTTGTATAGCGCCTTTTATTGATTAATTGTATTTCGTGATAAAGAAGTCTAGTTTTGACAAAGGTTAAGGTCAGGTTGTCCTCTGCCAATGTTTCAATTGCTGTGACGATACCATCATAGCAGTTTGGTAGAGTCATAAATAGATGTATTACCTTATCTACTTCTTCTAATTTTGCACCTGCAGCCATTAATTCGATTAACAAGTCATCGAATTCTCGGAAGTGTTTTGTCAAGGGGTTTGCTCCTTTTAACTTAAATTTCTACAACCTTTTCCTCAAAGCTAGTTGAGTCGCTATGCTTTTCCTTTCGTAGATGGAATCCAGCTTCTTGGTGTGATTTGCGTTTCATTAATTGATCCTGCTTTTCTCTTCTTTGCTACCTAAAGTATAATATGAATGTTAGTTAAATAAATATAAGGCAAACCGAGAAGCAAAAATTAAGCAATGACTAAGTTTTAGAACCTTATCTGCTAATATTCAGAATATCCTACGAATATTGTTGGCACCGCACCAGACTTTAGTTTTCTTATAGATAATCCAGTAATATAGCAAGACTCCTCAAAGTGTTTGGAACAAAGCCTTGAGTGTTTTGTTAGTTCCCAGTTCTCACATCTTATAGCTTTAACCCTTTTACTGGTAGATGCATTTTTTTATGTCAAAGAAATAAAATCGCGTTTTATGGAATCATTGTAGGTAGTTTAATAATAAATGTTCAAGAAAAAAAATTAGACATGTTTTGGATAAGAAAAAAACATGGTGGCAATATGATTGCCAGCACCAGTTTGGAGTCTGGTCACCTTCATTGATTTTCTGGCAGTTGGTGAAATATTTTAAAACAGGGATGCATACATAGTGCCACTTTACATCGTTCACATTCTATTTTAGATCTCTTATTATTTACTTTGCTGCAGTAGCGACACCTCTTATATGTCTCTATTTCTATAGGCCAGTGTTCTCCTAATCTTTCAAATCTAATTTCTTCTGGTACCCCAAAAATTCTTTTCTGTCTTTCATTACTCTCTTCCACTCGTTTCATTTTTTTACCTAAATATTTTGGCGTTGATTGGAATGATCTTTTTCTAAAGGTTTTATTATCCACCAGCTCCCTTGAAAGAGTAATTCTAAATTCTTTTTGACTCATAACATTGTGCACTCTGGTGTTCGTTTTATGTAATATATAGGCATTGGTTATTGCAACATCTATCAAAAAATAAAATATTCGGGGCCACCATTTGCGACTTCTTCTACCCACGGCATATGATGTTCTTTTTTGGTCAAAACGATCGACACCACCCATACGTTTCGTGTACTCGGGTATTGGTAATGGGCATTTGATAGACTTTTTTGACCCATCTTTTTGAGTTCTATTACAAGTTCTCTTTTCTTTAGGATGAAATGCTGTGCTTGCAACATTCACTTGTTTGGTATCTTTCCAAACAGCAAATCCTACGTTCTTCTTGACTCTCCACTTCCATTTTCCTTTCTTCATTTTTTTGAGCTTTGTACTCGCTCTATTAGAAGCTTCAGCTATTCTCTGATCGTCTTCTCTGTTTCCAATTTTTTTTGGTTTCTTTATCAAAAGAGGTAAATCGGCGCGATCACTTCTAATCGTTGCCGTACTGTAGATACCTTGTTCATATAATTCTTGCATTAGTTCAAAACTTGAAAAGAAGTTATAAAAAGCCACATGACCAGAATAATTATTTCTCAATAAGGGCTCGCATAGTGATTTTACAACATTACTTCCCAATCCTGTCTCTGCGGTATCAGTCTTGCCTGTGTATACTTGGAATTGATATAGATACCCTGTACAACTGTCAGCTCTGCACCATACTTTATAACCTCGTTTCACGGGTTTCATTGGCATGTATTGTTTCAAGGTAGAGCGACCCTTAAATTTTATCATACATTCATCTATGGACTGAGAATTAGTTGTAATTGCATTGTTTTGACAAAGATTATTCAAGCGATCAATAAGGGGACGCAATTTATATAATTTATCATAGTTATTGTCATTACGGTTCGGCATTGCCATATTATCATTGATATGCAAGAATTTCAATATCTTTTGGAACCTTTGCAATGTCATCGTTTCAGCTATTTCTACTACATGTAATAATGGATCACTTGACCAATAGTCCTCGATTGTAGGAAGTACATGAATACCCATCTGTATTATGATTCCAAGAAATGCCTTCAATTCGGGTACAGTTATAGATGTCCAGTTTCTTGCATTTTGTTGTTCTGCATATCTGTTTGTCTGTACTATAATATTATCCATTACTTCGTTATCAAAAAACAGCTCGAAATATGTAACTGGCCTTGTTCTGTTTGGTAGATTTTTGGTACAGCGTAAAGGTGGACAATCGAAGTTTTCCAAGTTGGGACTTTGTTGCCAAGATTGCTTTTTCCATTGGACCTCATCAGCATCTGATTCATCATCTGATGAAGAAGAAAAGTCTGAAATGTTTGGGATTTCTCCGTCTTCAGGTACAGGTGACGAAATCTTGCAGTTTCCAATGGAGAATTATGAACTTCTGTTCTAGACGTAGAAGGTTGAGGTGAATTTGCTAGGCCGGGACTCTCGCCGGGACGCTCCGCTGCTGAGCTAATAAGAACATCTTCACCTAATAATACAGAAAGCAAGTCTGATTTTTCTACACACTCGGTATCTGTCACTTCTTCGTCATCTTCAGATATAGAGCCATCTGGCATACCGAATAGACTTTCAAGCTCTTCTTCTATTTGCTGGTCTACCAGTACTTGTCTTCGCTTACTCATCGTCTAATAAAATGTAAAAAGTAAAAGTTAGTTGTACATTTCTATACAAATCTAAAAAAAGCTACACAAATGCAATGGTAATGGTAACTGGTAGTGGCAAATATGTGGCCACCATGTTCGAAGCCATTTTTAAGAACAATTAGTAATTATTATTTGAAAATATACAGTAAAACATAATTAGAATACCATTTACTTTACAATAAATATAAAATCTTACCGTGGTTATGTTGCAATTTGAAGATTTTCTTGGATTTATGTGCAGATCGCTAACTTACGAAAACGGTTAAAACATTAACTGACAAATAAATGTCAAATGTCAAATGTGGTAATGTCATAGTTTGGTTTTAATCTGTAATTCGTTCCTTTTCACACAGAATTGGTACTTTAAAAGTAGTAGTATTGCCGTATGAGAAAAAAAATAAAAAAGTTGGTGGCATGAAAATATTCATGCCACCAACTTTTTTATTTTTTAGGCAATAGCCTGCACCAGTAAAAGGGTTAATCCACTCACTTCTCATTTCAGGGCATTTAGGAAACCTGTAAAAGTAAGCAAATGTTATGTATTACTAAATGTTTTATATAAAAATACAACAAAGTGTTTCCGAAATAACACAAACCCTGAAAATTGTTTAGTCTTTTAGAACTCACGTCCAACTAATATCTTATTCTTGAGTCATCAGCGTTAATGGTGCACGTAACATAAACAATCATAAAAAATAACCTCGATAATTTGTCTTATAAATGACTGATTGACTATCGATAAAGTTTGTAGTATTTTTAACCGACTTCAAAAAAAGGAGGAGGTTCTTAATTCGACTGTATTTTTTATGTTTGTTAGCTCAGAACTTTTTTTTAACCGACTTCAAAAAAAGGAGGAGGTTCTCAATTTGACTGTATTTTTTTTTATGTTTGTTAGCTCAGAACTTTTTTCTGGGTGAACCGATTTGGATGATTTTTTTTTATTTGAAAGCTGGTGCTTCACATATGGTCCCATTTAAATTTGATCAAGTACTGACCAGTAGTTTTTGAGTTATCCCTAATAATGCGTATTTCTTCCACTTGGTTTATATTGATGATGTTATAATAATTTCCTGTCATGGTTATTTACATATCAAGTAGTGGTATACGAATGTATGTGGGGTAGGTTCCACAACTAAAAAGTGAAAAATAAAAACTGTTATACAAAAAAACAACCGAATTCCAAAAAAAACACTAAAAAACGTGAAAAATAACTTTAATTTCGGAAGTCGGTGGCCAAAAACGAAAATACACAACCAAAGACACCGGCTTCCGAAATTAAAGTTATTTTTACGTATTTTAGTGTTTTTTTTGGAAGTCGGTTGTTTTTTGTAAAAAAGTTTTGTTATTACATCACTATAAATGTCGCCAAAAACAATGCATAGATGAATACTAATTAATACCATAAAACGTAGTTTTTATCAATATTGAGTAAGAAAATGTAACTCGTAATAAGTAAATCTTTATGATTATCGATTTTCTGGATAAGAATCTGATTATTTAGACTATAAAACTGATTTCAAAGACTTACGCGTGAAATGATAGTTCTGGGACTTTTACACCTCTTTTTGTTGTGTTGTTCTCGATGGACAAAACACAGCTGCACAGGACATAGTTTCAGTATTTTAGTTAATTTTTAGTCAAGACACTGAGATATTTTTATATTTCGCAAAAATACTGCACCGATACGCAATGTTTTGACACGCTAGGATGTCAGCTAATGTCACGATTCACACAGACAGTGTGATGTTGGCGGCTTTACACCATCTAACTCTTTTACTCGTACTTATGCTGGGTGAAATAGACAAAGAAAACAATAATTTATTTGATACATGGATGCAAGATCGGCAGCAAGTTATGACTCCGTCCATAGCTAGCTAGGATAATTGGTCCGAGGGCTCAAATCACTTGGTCTCTAGTTCTTTTTTTTGTCTGTAGCTCAAGTGACTTAGGCCACTTTGGCATTGAGTAATGTCAGTTGTAAATGTCAATGTCAATGAATTTTTTCCGCAAAAACTATTTTGATTGTTTATAATTTAATAATTAAAGTTAAACGTTTTCTAAAGATGGGTGAGAGTGAAGAGAACTTGCAAGGTAGGAATTTCAGTAAACTTGTTTTTTTTTAAACTTTTTTTTCACACTCACATCTTTTCTATATTTTGTAAACAGATTTTAAGCTAGAAACTACAAGAGCAAGAGGGGAAGTAAATACTGATGGAATTGATCAGAACCTACGGGTTGTTTTTATAATTTTCGTTGGTGACAGTTAAAAAAAAAAAGTTACGCACAATAGTTTCTTGTTTTTTTTTTATCAGATATACTCGGATCAATCCTATAGAACCCTTTGAAGATTCAGAAAACAAGTTTAAGAACCAATTTCTAAATACATCTTTGAAAAATCTTTTCAATGATAATTTTAATCATGATGATATGAAATGAATGATAAAGGATAATGGGTAATTTAGTATGGACACCGTACCCAAAAAAAAAAATGACTGTAGCATCATGAACTATGTCTGTGTTTGTTGCCCTAGTGGATTAGTTAAATTCATATTAAGACAGCATGTCTAAATTCACTTGGACAAAAAACATATGTACCTTTAAAGTTAACAGATTTTTCGCAGTAATTAATGAATTTTCCATAACACTAAATGATTATTGAATTAAATCGGTGTGTGTACTGTTCTTGTACTGGAAACGTGGGCCGGGCGAAAATAAACCTACAGTCGTGTGGCAATGTGGTAACAATTAACATTATGGTAATAATTCGACTATGGAAGTTGAATTATTTTAGTGAAATGAAAAAATAAATGAAATAATAGGAAAGATTTGAATCATTTTTATGAATTATTATAAATAATATACATTAATAATTAACAGCATTACTATTATAATTATTAGTCATCATAATTATCGACTATAATGTAGTCCCACGCAATGGCAGGGCCAACGAAAGGTTGATATCTCCCGTTAGCCAGGTACCATACGATACTCATTACGTGAGCACACGTACCCACAGTCCTTTTCCCTGTAAGGCATGAACAATAATATTGAACAATAGCTGCTCTTCCGACTTGTGTGTTATTTACTAAAATATAGGTATAGTAAATCCTGCTTGAAATATGACGTGACTGTATTCGTCCTCTTAATAATGAGCAGTTTTCTGTCTCTAAACTATAATGATCCATATTTGGGCTTGGTTCTACGCATACCTCTATAAGGTACACGCCTCTTCGCAAATGCTCTGACACGTATGATTTTGCGAGTTTTATTTGATATGTACCTAAACTTATCAAGATCAGTTCTTCCTCGTTTAGGGTAGGAAAGGGTATATCACTTTCTTCCATCGCTGTGAAACGGATCCTTTGGCGGTTAATATTACATTCCACAACATAGTCACCTAATCATTTAGGAGTGCTTATTCTTTCTCCTATTATTTGAACAATGTTGTTAGAAAGTGGATTATCTTGCAAAGGATCACGGAACGAGTTCAACAAGGCTCCAGCGATTCTAAAATCTGTCATTATATGTGGCAGAGATTTATTAAAATAATTATGCCTAAATAATTTAAAATCACGCTTGAAACGCCCGTTAATAACTTCTACCACCCAGCGCACTATTGTTATTAAGCGCGATTTGTTCGCTTCCTCTGTACTTAACTGAGTGGCATGCCTAGATTTTGTTGGTGGAATATGAGCTTCGTAGCCGTGGCTTTCAAGATTTCCTGCAGCATCTCTGAACCCACGGTCAAGAATAAAAACATCGTCTTCGTGCAATATATAATCTATAGGTGCATCTTCTTCATTAAGATGAGCATTCATGATCTCTGCGTCGGTAGTTGTAGCTCCATGGGGCCCGGTGATTTCAATTATATAGCCATCAGTACAGACAAACAAAAATGGCTTTAAAAGATTACCGAACTTGTGCAGACTGTACGTCCTTTTTTGAAATAAAAAGTTCATACTCTTTTGTATAAATAAATAAGTACCGTCACATATGACAACGGCTTGAGGTTCCATTTCATTACCTCCATATAATGCAGCAGCAATAGTGAGGGAATGCCTTAATATATCTTCTCGACTAATGTGGTTGAACCCCAAATGACGCGGTACATACTCAGCGGTAAGGCATTCTCGAGCTATTTTCAATTTCTTTGCTAAGGTTTTTCTTGTAATATTCAAATGGCATGCAATTCGCTCATGAGGCTCTCCTGAACGTATTTTCATTAAATAAGCTCCAATGGTTGTTTTTGGTCTTTTGGGATCTCGCTCCAGAATTGATGGAGTTTCATTCAAAACTCTTTGAAACTCGTCATGAGTCAGCCCCGTACGGAAGTACAATTCATCACGGCTTATTTCCTCAATATTATCGAAGTTCAAGACTGGTCTTGTTTTATATGCTGTTATCACCATGTCCAGCAAATGTTTGATTAGCTCTGGAGTAAAAGAAGACTCTGAGAACTCTTCCATTTCACTCCATTCATTTGAGCGCAGATGGTCATCGCAAACCCTCGCAAGTGGTGGGATATATATTTGGTATTCCACTATGCAATGCAACTTTACAAAGTGAGGCACTCTGCGTAACACCTGGCTCGCACAGTTTGAGAATAAACATCGTCGTGACGTGTTTGCCGTTCTTTTATAACCTGACACTCCAAATTGTCCCTCAGCTTGGGGTTGAGGTAGTTCTGGTGACGGTGTTCTGCTTTGATGTCTTGGTGGAGACAGTGCTGGTAGCTGTGGTCCAGGGTTGTAGCGCTCTGCAGCAACCCAGCAACGGTGGCACATATACTGCACTTCATTCAAGATCATCTGTAAAAGACAAAGAAAAATATTTTATTAGTAGGTACTCATATTAATTATACGTATGTTTCGTGTAATTTCTAAGGCACTGAGCAAATGGTGGGGTAGGATGAACAGCGTGACCGCCCCACTCAGCGTCTTAGGTTTGCTGCAAGATAGTGTAATATACAATGGGTAGGTGGATCATAATATAATATCCCAAAAGTAACATTACTCGGAAAGGTGATGCAACATTACGCATTACGCATTACGCATTACGCGAGAGTTTTAACCATTACTCATTCATTGCAATAAAACTCCTTTTAGACACACCACAAGCGCTTAGAGAGAGTAGTATATTATATTCTAGTAATACTACAGAGTGATGCGGCCGCACGCATTACGCGTAAGAAAGAGATAGAGGTCGCGCACGAACCACCAGCCAGCTAAAGTAATAAGTAGGTTCACGAAAAAATTAGCGGCGAATCTAGCTGTTTAAGAATTCATACAGTTACAAAAGAGTAGTCCTTCTTTTAACTGTATGGACAAGCCATTTTTTGTGTTATTTGTCAGCGCCAATAATATTTCGAGAAGTATACATATGTACACACTATGTCATTTATTATTCGAGGAAACATGAATAATCTGCCAACAGTTTTATAATATAAACTGCTAATTTTAAGAATACTAGATTTTCGCCCGTGGCTTCGCCCGCGACATATCAGATTTCCCGTGAGAAAGATATATTTTCCCGCGGTAAAAAGTAGCCTATGTCACTCTCCGGCTCTCTAACTATCCCGATACAAGAATCACATCAAGCTGTCGCTTCATTTTGACGTGAAAGAAGCACAAAGATACGAACAAACAAACACACTTTTACATTTATAACAATAATAAGTAATAAGTATACAGTAAGTAAGCATGGATAAAGAATACACTAACCTGGTCAATATCAATCCTGGCCAAAACATACTCTGCGAAGTTGTCTCTGTCTTCCAATACTTATCTAGTCAAAATGTGGCGATTTCTGTCCCGTAATACAGAACGAGCACAAGTTACACACGCTTCACGTGGTCTATTCATTTTCTTTAAGCACTAACAAAACCAAATCACTGAGCAAATCAAATCCATCAACACGCAAAATCAATAATGTTCAAAAGAATCGATCAATGTCCGTTAACAAGCAAAAAGTCGTGTCGTGTATCAATAATAATAGGTTATAAGGATAACTGTTCCCAGCGCAGGTTCGAACACACAATGAATGAATGACACTGACACATACTTTGACAATTCAAAAGTGCCTCTAAATGGTTTATTTGAAATAAATGCTTTGAGTTTGACAAGCCGGCCGGCCGTCCGGTGGTGGGGCGGCGGCGGTGACTCGGTGCAAACAAAGGACCTGTTCCTTGAAGTGTGTAAAGGACGGCGCGTTATGCTATCCCGCTTCCACCTATTATCGTCCGTCACCCTTTCTTTGCGCAGACGCAGGTAAAAAAGATCATCATACCAAGGAATACGGGAATCAGTGTAGTTTTATTTAATGTGAATATACATTTATCAATTTATCGTGCATGGCATACATGCATTATATTGGTCCGTGATATCATAAGAATACTTTAAGTTAGTTCAGTAGGTAGTTTATCATCAGCGTCTGGTGTCTTATTGTCCATCTCTCCAGTAAATATTTACTTAAAACATTTATTATTAAATATATATATATATTTTAATAATTTGTTAAAAATTGATAATTAATTAATATTAATTAGTTATCTAGTAATAATTAATTATATATTTATAATTAATAACATCATTATTTGTTAATATCTTTGTCGGATACCTTAAATCAAGGAAGGTACCTTAAACGTTTAGGTTCGAATATCTTTTTTCTCCAAGCGAATTCAGACATGCTGTCTTACGATAAATTAAACTACTCCACAAGGCCAACAAAGACCGACATAGTTCATAATGCTACAACTAACTTTGTGTCTGGGTACGCTCTTACCCATCATCCTTTCATTTCGTGCTTCAATAATGATCAGATTCTTGTAAACGCTGGGACAGTTTTAAAATAAAAATTGATGCTTGTGATACCAATGAGCAGGCAAAAAAACATGAAGTCACAATAGCAAAAGGACTTCATTTGAGAAAAGCAAAATCTGCAATGGAAAATTTTAAATTAGATACCTTGTACGCTAAACAGAATAATGATACTACCGTAATAGTGTTTGATTTGATGAAAACGCTTCCTACACTAGTCATCTCAACTGGTATTTGCTATTACGAGCGTCAATTATGGACTTACTGTTTAGGGATTTACAATGCTGGTAATTATGATGTTTTCATGTATGTGTGGAATTAATTTATTGCATCTAGAGGACCTCAAGAAATCGACTCCTGTCTCTTAAAATATATAAAAGAAAATGTGCATACCAAAAAAACTAACCCAGACCAATGTGAAGTCAAAATCGGAACATTAAGATTGCTGCTTTATGTTGGCACATTGTTTCAAGTGCAATGTATACAGTTAAACAAATTGACCACAAGTTTAATGTGAGTGGTCATTCCTACTCATCATGTGATAGAGCCTTTGGCTTAGTAGAAAAACAAAAAATAATCTTCCAAAATATTTTTGTACCACAGCACTGGAATGATGTGATATTGGCAGCAAGAAAAAGAAATCCATTTAAGCTTGCGACCTTACTACTAGATGATTTTATATCCACAAAAGCACTTGAATGTAATATAATAAATAGGAAACTTCGTTTTGGTCGCAGACGTAGAATGACTTAAGATGCAATGGATGCTGTACAATAATAAAATGCATCCATTTTCTATGTTCTACAAATACGAAAGATATACAGGGTGCATGTTTAAATATGCGCTTGACGGCTCCAGAAAAGTCTAAACGGTACCGGGAAAAATTAAACTCAACCCGGAAAATATGAAGAATTTAATAAGAAGGAGTTACAAAGACAAAAATACACCAAAAGAAGATTAAAGAGCTCACTGAGAAAGAGAAAATAGAAAAAAGAAGACTGGAGAGAACAAAAATAAAAAAAATAACAGAAACACTCAACCGAATCCACAATCAAGGCAATCACGTGATGCATCCAATACTTCAGTTTCACAATAATTGAAAAATAGATACCGATTTTTTTTTTATTAAGTATAAAAAAGGCTATAAAGACTGTTCTTCAATATAATACAAAAATACAGAGTTTGAGAAACAAATTATACCGAATGAAAAAGAAACATGAAAGCGAAATTGATATATTTAACACCGAAAACGACAAATTGAAAGCAAGACAAGAAATAATGGAAATATCAATTAGTGGTTCATACAGTGATAGAAAGATAAAAAGAAAAGAAAACCAATTACTTAAAAACGTGATTAGGAAACACGCGTAAATATTGGGAAAAGCACCTGAAAGTAAGATTTTCGGTCTTAAAGGAAGAATCAGGAAAAGGATTAATGTACAACGACCAATAAATAAGAAGACTCAGGTAGAAATCGTTATTTTTTATTTGATAGACGACATAAGCAAAATAAACCAGATCCAAATACAAACAAAAAGCACAAATAAGATACTTAGTTGACCCACGGAAAAACATATATGAAATTTATAAAAAAGACGGTGGGTCATGAAGTTTCACCACCTTTTACAGATACAAGCCTTATTATAATATACTGTCTCCAAGTATATATATATTCGTGATCAGTTTTGACTCCAAAAGTTATAAACTCAATACGCATCAGAACTAAGAAACGGTTTTTTTTTTCAAAACTAGTGAACAGTTAAAATCAAAAATTAAATGATGAAACAGGCCACGTAATCATGAGGCAAATAATTCATCCATACTTATTAACTTATTACATGTAACTTATGTCAAATGTGTAAAAGTAGCTGATGTGATACAAAATGACAATTCAATAAATATGCATTCTGCATGTTTGTGAATTTATGTCAATGTTCAAAACTAGCTGATGCGATACAAAATCATAACTCAATGATTGCTTTTGCCCAGTTGGCTACAATATACGAGGGCGGCACTGAAAATTTCGGGAATCAAGGAAGTGACACAACATTACTATTTAAAAATGTATTTATTGTTTTTCGAAGTATTCTCCGCGAAATTTGACACATTTTACCATACGATGGAACCAATCATGGAAGCAACCATTCCATTCGGAAGTTGGGGTCTCCAAAATAGCCGTTTTGTAGGCGTCCACAGCTTCTTCAGGTGATGAAAATCTCTGTCCATGCAATTTATTCTTTATTTTAGGGAAAGTATAGAAATCATTAGGGCTTAGGTCGGGGCTGTACGGCGGATGGTCTAACAATTCTACGTTTTATTGCTCTAAAAACTCTTTTGTTCTGTGCGCGGTGTGAGAGCTCGCATTGTCGTGATGGAGGATGATGCGGCGGTTGCAGTTCTCTTTACGGAGTTCAGAAATGACCTGTGGCAAACAAATGCTAGCATACCATTCTGCATTAACCGTTCTTTGTCCCTCAAGAGGAATAGTCGTAACATGGCCGGTTTTGGAGACAAACGTGGCCACCATTTTTTTTTGCAACACTCCGTGAACGAACAATTTTTGTTGGCTTTAACTCATTTTCGAACACCCAAACTCGTGACTGGTTTTTTGTTTCGGGTTCGTACGCGTATATCCAGGATTCGTCATCTGATACGATGTTGTATACAGCATTTGAGGATCCTGCGTGGAATCTTTCGAGAGTTCTGACGCACCAAGTAACGCGAGCCGCTTTTTGCTCTTCACAAAGCGAATGCGGTATCCATCGGGAAAACAACTTTTTTATACCTAATTGTTCATGCAAGATTATTTGTATTTGACTCATGCCAATGTCTAAAGTTGCCTGAATTTCGCGGTATGTCACATGTCGATCTTTCTCAATCAGCTTACGCACAGCATCAACGTTTTCTTGGGTGACTGCAGTTTTTGGACGACCTTGACGGGGATCATCACTGAGCTTGACACGTCCACGTTGTAGTTCAGCAAACCAGCGATAAATTATGGTTTTGGATGGGGCTTCATCACCAAATGCAGAAACTATCCGGTCAACACACTGTTTTTGTGTTAAACCACTTCGAAAGTCATAATAAATCATCGCTTTTGAATTTTCTCGAGTCAATTCCATTTTCTCAACGACTAAACAAGTTTGACAAAACCTTGTGACAAGACCGAGAATCTCTTTTTAAATAAATAAATGGTATTCGATTTTTAAAACCAAGGAGTTTTCAATTAATAAGATTTTAATATGACAGGAACAGTGGAAATATTCCATTCCCGATACTTTTAGTGCAGCCCTCGTATTAAAACCGGAAGGTAGATTGATATTTTTATCTTCAGGGCATTATTTATATTGACTTGTTGTGCTTTTGTCGCACTTTTAGCGTTGAGTGCGTCTGTTATCTATTGCATTGATTTATTATAACCAAGAACTAGTAGATTAAAAATATGACGCACCATATAACAGAGCATGAACGACATAGAATTATATCATTGCATGAAGACGGATTGAGTGTTAGTGATATAATGAGAAGAGTAGGTGTCACGGTAAGCAATTCATTACTTCTTTATAATCATCCAAACTAACCTAAAAAGCTGCTTAAAAAGCTGCTTAAAAGGTGATCTCCAAATCATGTATGTTATAGCTTTATGTGATTGAAATAAACATTTTATTTTATTTTATTTTTATTGGAATATCTCCTAACATTTGGTGATTGGAAAAAAGTGAAGACACTTTTAATTTAAAGCTGTCAGTTTAGTCTACTAGTCTAGATTAAACCTGTAATTAGAATTACTATTTTTCTTAGTTTAAAAACTATTTAGATATATTTGTAAGCGCCACGTCTGCCCATGGACAGGAGCAGTGCCAAACAGTTACCAAGTAATTACTGTCTGGCACTGCCCTGCGCCCGCCACACCGAGACGACAGTTATTAGGTCTCATATACCCAGTAATTACACTATTATTATTATTTATGACTACATATTTAAGTATTTCCCTATGAAGATGTTAATAATATTATCCTCTTTGATTTGTTTGAAAGGGGGACGAAGCGTCCCCCACACTGCACAAAACGGAAATACCATACTTTTAATAACCGACGAAAAATTCAATATATTAATATATTATGATAAATATACATTATATTGTTCATTTCAGAGAAATACTGTGCACCTTTGGATAAGAAGATGGGAAAATGAGGGTCACGTGAACACACAAAGAAAGTCCGGTCGTCCTCGTTGCACAACAACTACGCAAAATCGAGAAATTGTAAACAGGATGAGAAATGATGGGTTTACGCGAATCAGAGATATCGCCACTCATATGAGAGTGTCTATGACCACTGTTCGTCGACGTCTAACAGACGCAGGATTACGGCACCGTCAGCCAGCACGGAAATTATCATTATCATTCTTGCACAAACAAGAGAGACTAAATTTTGCGCAAAGATATTTAGATTTTGATTTTCAAAATGTAATATTTTCAGACGAAAAAACATTCTCTTCGAGTTAACAGGGTCGCCTCACACTATGGCGAATAAATAACACGCGCTACCATGAAGAAAATATTGTTCCTAATAGAAGTAGTGGACGAATTAATATTGGCTATTGGGGATGGATGTCCGCTGCTGGACCAGGAGAGTTAGTTGAAATAGGAGGGCGTTTAAACAGTCAAAAATACTTGGAAATAATTCGAGACACGCTCATACCCACTGTTAATATTTCCCACCCAGATCTTGTGCCTTTCTCATTTATTCATGACAATAGCTCAGTGCACACTGCACGAATCTGTAATGTGTGGTTTCAAAATAATCGTGACCTCATAAGAGTTCTTCCCTTTCCCCCAAAAAGCCCAGACATAAACCCTATTGAAAATCTCTGGGGCCTCATGGTTCAGCAGTGGGACTCAGATACACCCCGCACTCGGGTCAATATACAACGTCATGTGGTTGAAATATGGGAATCATTTAGGGGTTCGAATGTATGCCAAAATATGGTGGATTCAATGAGGGAAAGACTACAAGCGATAATAGATAATAACGGGGGGGACACCCGTTACTGACTATCCGTGATTTGGATATGATGATTATAAAATTGTTCTTATATAAATTAAAAAATAAAGATCATATTATAGGTGATAAAATTTTTGTTCCATATCTATAATAAAAATTGTTATCTATATTTGTTTTTTAGTTACGTAATTTTTGATTATAATAAATATGTGACGACTTTTTTTTTCTTGAACCCGACGTCAAATTTCGTTCCCACAGAGAACAATGGTACTTATATGAGCAGAATAGTTTTAAAATAATCCTGAATATTATATACCTACCCTTCCCAGGGTTCAAAATTAGTATACTAAAGCAGATTTTCGTTAAAAACGTAAGAAAATTATATTTCTTGAATATTTATAATATTTGAATTATTTAGTAATCAATAAATTTTCAATAATATTACTAATTAATAATAATAACATTATTTTTTATTTTTGTCCTCTGCTCCGAGCTGTTTTTCCGTAAAACATAACAAATTAAATTACTGGGATAATTAAAAAATAAGTATGGATGAATTATTTGCCTCATGATTACGTGGCTTCAGTTTCATCATTAAATTTTTGATTTTAACCCGCGAGCACTCGCGCTATGAGCATTTTGATCACAGCAAATTTAAAACACGCGCCATTTTGTCAAAATTATTCGTACGTACATCGTTCATTTGGTAGCTGAGTTTTGTTCCGTCCCCCACCCCTGTATGCAGTTCACTTCTCGCCAGTGTGCGCCAGTCACTCGGACGAGGTGGTTTGTTGCGCCGTGTACCATCAGGCGGCGTTTTGCTCATCGCGCGGGTATCGACGTAAGTACTTTTTTTTACTCATGAATTTTTTTTTTTTTTCATCTTAGCGACAGTTTTACTGCTACTTTTATGTAACATTATGATTTTACATTACTAAAATAGTAATCTAATATGTATTTCTATTATAGATGGATCGTGATCGAAGGCATGAACAAGTTTTGGCATGGTTGATGGAGGAAGATTTGGAAGACATTGAGGACCCGTCTTTTAGAGCCGATGATATTGAAAGCGATCGAGGCAGTGAACACAGTCATCATTCCACTAACACCGAACAATCGTCAACGGAAGTAGAAGGTGAGGTTTCTTCAATTTCACCGGACAATCAGTTGTCTTACGTAGGCAAAGATGGGTGTACAAAATGGAACTATAATCCACTTCGTTCCAATGTGAGAACAAGAGCTCACAACATTGTCGAAAAACAACCAGGGGTAAAACCAGTGGCTAAAAATGCTAACACTATAATGGATTGTTTTCTCCTCTTTGTGAGTGAAGACATGCTGACTGATATAGTTTGCTTTACAAATATCCACATCAGTAAAATCAAGGACCAATTCTCAAGGGAGAGAGATTGCAAAGAGATGGATATTGTAGAACTAAAAGCCTTTATTGGTATTTTGTACATGGCTGGTATAAAAAAGATGAATCACTTAAATTTGAAAGAGATGTGGGACAAAGATGGCACGGCACCTGATATTATTAGAGCTGCTATGAGTCGCAATAGGTTCCTTTTTTTTATGAGAGCTATAAGGTTTGATGACATAAACTCCCGCTCCGAAAGGTCAAAGTATGACAATATTGCTCCAATTCGTGAATTATTCGAATCTTTTATCGCAAAGTGTCGAGCTAATTACCAAGTAGGAGAGAACGTGACTATAGATGAAATGCTGGAATCGTTCCGAGGACGATGCAAATTCCGCATTTATATAGCAAACAAACCAGCTAAGTATGGTATAAAAGTATATGCTCTGTGTGATTCAAAGAATTTTTATACAAGTAACTTAGAAAAGAGATGGCTAAAAATCCATACACTAAAAACCCAGAATCGACATCAATGAAATGTTTACCAACGGGATAGGTATAATGGTCATTTGATAGTACCAAAGGGACAAGCCGGAAATGCGTGGGGTTTAGGAGCTATATCACATCATATAAAATATAAAAAGGATTTTGGATTGATGTTGTAACTTGTGTAATTTTTGTTTATTCTATTGTTTCGTTTTCCTGCAGTATGTGTGCATGCAGAGGTAGTAAAAAAAAAAACATATTTCAAATATTTTATTTTGATGTAATTACATTAAATATTGTCTATGTCTAAACACACTGTATCTAAAAATCCTGCAGGTTGCATTAAGTCGCCTTCATGTCTGGCCCAGGCAAGATAATATATTATGGAAATAATGTGGGCACAACTGCCTAATGTGCGGCGGCCATGTATGCAGCTACAGCAATAATCTGTGATTGCGCGGCGGTTGTATAGTACATAGCAATAATAAGTTCGAGTTTGAACGTGTCTCGATTTAATTCGGCACCGTACTAACGTGTTATTATCTTCTTCGTCATTAAGGGGCACTCTCTCGGGAAGCCTATAGAATTCAATAGAATACACGCCGGTTTCTCTGACGTGTTCGTAGCAGTAGGATTTTGCCAGCTTCACGTGGTACGTTCCGATAGCGAAAATAAGCAGCTCATCGTAAGTCCTTCTTGGGAAATCTGCTACGTCTTGTAATGTTGCCCCCATCCTCTGAAATGTAATGTTCCTTTGTGCGTTTAGACGGTGTTGATCAACGTAATCAGCTAGTAGGTTTGGCCTATTCATATTTCTTTCTATCATTTCTGAAAAGCTTTCCGTCAGGCGACTGTCGCCGTAACTCTCTTGGGTTGCGTTGATTAGAGCTGCAGCTATTCGAAAATCTACTATTGCATTGGGCAAAGTATTATTAAAATATCTATGTCGGAATATCTTAAAGTCCCTCTTCATTTTTCCGTTGGTGGTTTCTACCACCCATCTGACCAATGTTACTAATCGTGATTTATTTGCAGCTTCAGTGGACAGTTGTGTTTCGTGTCTACCTAGTGACTGTGGCGTACAAACCGTAAATCCACATTCTTCGGCATATGGCAATGCATCCCGAAATCCTCTATCTAAAATCATCACGTCATCAGTTTCAAGAAACCACCGTATTGGAGCCTCTTCCATGTCGTTAGTGTGATTATCTAATATATGTCGTAATATTTTAGCATCTGACGTTCTAGCATCGTAGGGTCCAGTGATTTCTAAAATGTAGCCATCTCCACATACAATCATAAATGGCTTTATGAGATTGGCGTATTTATGTAGACTGTAGCTCATGCGCTGAAACAAGAAGTTTGAGCTTTTTTGGACGAATAGGTATGTACCGTCTAAAATAATTATTGCTCTCGTTTTGTCTTGGGTTCCAAAAATATTATTTGGCAAAATCCTGTTTCTCGCTATAACTTCGTCTCGAGTGATATGGTCGAATCCGAGGTGTCGTGGGAGAAAGTCATTTTCGAGACATACTCTAGCTTGTTTTATTTTAAATTGTATAGTTGACCTAGGTAAGCCAAAAACTGACGTAAGTCTTCGGTTAGGTTCACCGCTTCTCAGTTTACATAAATAGATACCCAACATCGATTTTCCATTCGAATATTCGTGTAAAGAAGGTGTTTCATTAAATATGGTGTTGAATTGCTGGTGACTTACGCCAGTCCAAAAGTGAAGGGTATCCGGGCTCAATTCATCTAGGTTTTCAAAATCGAGCTGAACTTTTTTTTCGAGAAGTTGTGTATATATCTCTATAATATCATGTATGTTCTCGCCCCTAAAACTATCTTGCCGCTGGGTGACATGTTCCGAAAAATCCTCCCAAACCATGTTCCTCAAATGGTGTTGACAAATGCGGGCGAGGGGTGGTATGTAGAATTGATAGTAACTCAATAGATACGCCTTGATTGTATCGGACAAAGAACGAAGTTCTATGTTATGACAATTGTCAATCATACATCGTCTTGATGTGTTTGCCGCGCGCGTCAAACCTGATACAGGAAACGTTTCTATTGGTGGCGCCTGTGGTGCAGGCGGATGCCTTAAGCCGTAGTCAATACGCTGCCAGCATGGATGACATATTAATCTGGATCCGTCAAATACAATCTGAAATGAACGAAAAACAAAAATAATTGTAACCATTCATCTAGAGTTGTTGTTGATAACGAGGGTTAGAGTGAGACATCTATCGCGTATGCGCTCTTTAACGTGTTTATTTATAGGTATATACCTAGGTATTTAATTAATGATAACAAAGTGATCGTGATCGTTATTTTTAATTGATTTACTGAAACACTCCATTATTGTATCAAGGATAACACCTTAACACCTTAAAGCCGAGCTCTAAAACGGGACAAACGTTTCAGTACCTACTTTTAAGCTGCTGTTATCACTTAATATTAATATATCGTGTTAAAATCTCATCAATCATGGGATTTTAACACGATCCAGTAGATAGTTGGCTGTTAAAACAACAAACTATCTACTGGATTTCTACAAAATATGTAGGTATTTAAAAGTGTAGTACATAGAAACGAAACCGGAGTGCCAAAACTAAGTACTTACTTCTTGTTGCTGTTGCAAAGTGCCAAACATGTAGTCGACGAAATCTCGGTGTGATTCCAAAAACTCGAGAGACAAAACATGGTGCCTCCTTCGTAGAACAGAACGGTCACACGTCACACAACGGTTATTTGCAGACATTTTAAATATTGTTTAATCACAAAGAAACTCTTCAGTCCAGTATAACACGCCACAGTATAGAATCGGGAAGGAAAATCGGAGTCCAGTATAGAAAAAGCGAAAGTCAAAGTAAAAGAATTCACGGATGATTACAAAAAGCACAGATCACGACGATTGCAAACGAAGGACTGCGTCGTCTAACAGTGTTTGTGTTAGAACCAGGTAGAAACAGTATTACTACAAAGCGAGCGCGAGCGCAAAATCCTATTGTTTCGGGGCCGGCCACAGCTGCGCCGCCGCCGCCGCCCGCCAGGCGCAGGTAGCAAACAAATACTTTATCTCTTTCTAGCTTGAACAAAAACAAGGCTAACAGATTCAGATAAAATAGTAGCTGCATATCAACGATATTTTATTAAATATAATTGTTTATTCATAAGGATTTGTAGGTATGACTAATGAACGAAAAAAAACCACTAAATCCCATAGTTTATAGGGTAGATAAAAACATTTTTTTAATGTACACAATAAACCCAATCAGACCGCACATATGAAGAGTTTGTCGACTCTGGGTTTTTTTTTAGCCATCTCTTTTACCCGGGAAAGCAACCGAACGGTGCATCTGCAGTTGTGAAACGTTTATCACAAGATATTTTGAATACAGGCAGAAATATTACGGCTGACAATTATTTTACATCGATTCCATTGGCCGATGAATTACTAGCTGCACGGACTACTATCGTTGATACACTCAGGAAGAATAAAAGGGAAATTCCACCATTTTTTCTTGACATCAAACAAAGACCAAAACCTAGTAGTATCTTTGGTTTTCATAAGAGCAAGGTTCTTGTGTCTTACGTACCAAACAAAAAGAATTAAAAAAATGTTCTTATGATAAGTACACTTCATAACGACGACCGAATCGATCCAACTACTGGAACTACCGCGAAACTCGAAATTATCACCTTATACAATAAAACGAAAGGTGTTGATGTTGTGGATCGACTAAAAGAAGAATATTCTGTGGCAAGAGTGGCATGTAGATGGCCGCTGAGATTATTTTTCACGATCCTTTTACGAGTATAATCATCACGCGTAGAGACTACTTGAAACAACTAGCTCTTCAAGTAACACAGCCACATATCCAAAGAAGAAGCACCTTCCAAAATATTTCATATCCTCTTCAGCAAGTAATGTATCGTTTTGTACCAGAATCTGAGTTACCAGAAGAAGAAAAACCAAGTGGTATCTGCGCGGTTTGCCCAAGACGCAAAAAGCGCAAGACCAAAAAGAGCTGCATTTACTGCCAAATTTTTTTATGTACCGAGCATAGTCGTACACTATGTGATATGTGTAAAGCTCGCGTATATGACGAAGATTTGTTATTTATACTTAGTTAAGTTTTTTTTTGAAAAGTTTTATTTTGTTTAATTTTTTCCGTAAGACTGCCTTACAAGACTGGCAAATTAGTTCCTATGATTGTTAATTAAAATAAAAAAGATTAATATTGTTAACTTTTTGAATATATATTTTGTAGAACAAATAATGTGTATTTTATTTAATAAAATATTTTTTTATTAATATTTTTTGGTAAAACTTGCATTTATTGACATTCATAAACGTAAGCAAAATGCTCTACACGCGAGTGCTGATGTAATTTCTTGAGGCGCGAGTGCTGGCGGGTTAACTGTTCACTAGTTTTGAAAAAAAAATTCACTTCTTAGTTCTGATGCGAATTGAGTTTATAACTTTTGGAGTCGAAACTGATCACGAATATATGGCAGCTGTACTAGTGGTAAATGTTTGGTATAATTTACAATCACATACTTTTGAATCACTTCGACGCCACACAGTTCTGACGCGAACTCCGTTCATTAGTATTGAATTTCTGATTTTGATCATCTACTTTTGCTGTTGACTGTACAAATGGGCTAGGGTAAGCCATCATCAATATGAAGCATATGGCAAAGTATTTACAACTAAAAAGAACACCAAGTAACAAATAAAAGGAACTGTGCTTGATATCATCACACATTTTCAGAACGAGTTACCGGCGTTTAATTGAATCTCATTTTTTTAATTGAATTGAACAGCAAAGTCAGTACAGAAACTGTATCAAGAACATAAAAGATGACGAGATACTTATTTTATGTGACTTTTCGGAGAATTTCGAATTTTAATATACTGAAGAAGTCCAATCAATGCACTTCGGTGCCTCCAAAAATACGATCACTTTACATTGTGAAGTACTTTTCTGGAAAAACTTATCCCAATCATTTGTATCTGTTTCATATTACAATTTCGGTTCCCTATCCATTTGCATAAAATTTTAAGACCTAATATAACTTAGCATAATTTTGTTTGGCATAATTATATTTTCGCATAATATAATTACGCATAACAGCTTACGCATAATTTTTTTAAGCATACGTTCTCTAACTATAATAATGATTAAGCATAATATTCTAAAGCATAAATTTATTAAGCATAAAGTTCTAAAGCATAACTTTTTTATGAACAATTTTGTGGGTTTTTTTTCGCTGTAGGAAGCATGAAGCAAGCAAGCATACAGCATGCAAGCAAGCATACAGCATGCAAGCAAGCATACAGCATGCAAGCAAGCAAGCAAGCATGCAAGCACGCATGCAGCAAATAAGCAAGCATGCAGCATGCAGCAGGCAGGGTTTCTGTCACGGCTCCGGCGCTGCGGGCCTCCGGCGGCCCCACGCGTTCTAATCGTCGCAGACGGCTTTCGCTACCACCGCAGCTTCGGCTTGTTGGCCGGCTTCGCCGGCCAGCCTCAGACGCGGCGGCTCGCTCGCAGCCGCCTGCTCCTCAGCCCACGGGCCGCCTCGCCCCTACGCGCCTACGCGATTTTAAATTACACTCTAGGGGTAGGACAAACAAGACTACGTGTAGTCGGTTTTGCAAAGTTAGTGACAGAACCGAAGTTCTGTCACTAACTTTTATTGCACAGCATATTAAATTTTTAACCAAAAATATTATGCTAATAGTCATTAGACCTACTAACGTTATGCGAATCAAATTTATGCCAAAACAAATTAGTCTTTAAGATGATTATGCCAACATAAAATGTATGCCTAAAAAAATTATGCCGAAGTATTATTATGCCAAAACAAATTGTGCCAAAATCGTTATGCCGAAGTATATTAGGACAAAGAACATTATGCGAAAAGAAGGGATCCCTACAATTTCCATGAGCCGAATGCCATTTGGGTACACTTAATATCTGTTATCAAACATGTAAAAGAAATGAAACATCTCCAGTACCGTCAAAAAAAATCCTTTATCTTTCGAGTTTATTCACCCCAAAGTTGAAACTATCATATTCAACGTGGTCATTTTCAGACGCAGGTCATGGCAAAAGTATGGCAGATGAGATTGGGGATGCCGTTAGAGACAATTGGACAAAAGGATTTCTATGGTCATGATGTTACTAACGCTATTGTGGCATTTCAAATTTTAGATAACAGTATGAAGACAGTAAAGTGCTTTTACATAAGTAATCAAGATATTGAAAACATGAACCAACTTATTCCCAACGGCATTCAAATATCATCTACACAATCAATGTAACCAGATTAAATATCGGCAACTGAGTTGCTTTTGAGGGGAATATCGCGGTTTGTGCAGTTGCTATTGTCCCAAAATACATACTTTTGTTTCTGGCAAAGTTTCGCAAGAGCATTCTACCGTTATATTTAAACCATCAAAAGAAACTGAATCGCTTCAATGAGTCTTCGCCCGCGGGGTACAGGAGCGTGGGGGTACGACGACAAAGGGGTCCGAGGGAGGTGCGGACGCATTCTTGTCATAGCTCATTTCGCTCGCTACGCGGTTAGCGATCGCACGTGTTTAAAATTGCAGACGCTTTGTGAGAGTTAGACATGAGATTACATTTTCAAGATGAGTCGAAATATCTTCGGACATAAAATTAATAATCAGTGCAAGAAAATGGCTTTTAACGTATACGAATATTTTGGAAAAAAGAAACTGGACCCAAATTCTGCTGAATAACAAACAAGATATACCTTTAAACAAAACCGTAGCAGAAGTTACTGGACTATCGGAAAAGTCTGTTATCTCTCTGCTATGGCTACGACGACATGAAAGGATGAGTTACATATTAAAATTAATTAAAAGACATTTCACAGAAGATATTTACAAAGTTGACGAGTTATTGAGAAGAAACGGACATGAAATATTGCGTTGGCCTCCATATCACCCAGACCTGAACCCAATTGGGTTGGTCTGGGGTGATAGTAAAGGACAATTAGCACAAAAAGTATCGACTCGAATTTGGACCAAAAAAAAATACGTCAGAGGGATTATTTGCTGAATATTCCGTAGAGAAGTGGAAGCATTGTGTTAATCACGTAATTACAATCGAGAACGAATACGGCAAACATGACAGAAGTCTAGATGATCCTGTTGATTATATTATTAATGTGCAGGACGATTCTGATAATGGCTGCTTCGAAAGTGAAAAATCAAATTCCAGTGATATTGATATGGACATAAGTGATTGATTTATAATTTGGATAAATCTTGCATATAATAAATACTTAGTACAAAAGTTTATTACGGAAGTAATATTTTATTTTGTTACTTACATAGTTTAGTTTTATTCAAATTTTGTATCGTCATAATTAATTTTCTAATAAAAAAATGACCACCAGTTCACCGTTAACTACTATGACGTTACATATCTTAAGAACTCTCCAGTGCGCATTTCGCCTCTTGTGTATCACGTCACGCGCGCCCGCCGCTCGCTCCTCCCTCGGTCCCCTTTGTCGTCGTACCCCTGCGCCCCTGTACCCCGCGGGCGAGGACTCCTTAAAGCGGTCAGTCTATAGATTATACATTGATAATGAAGTCAAAGATTATTTTCTTGCTTTAGTGCCGCTGGACGAAGCCACAGGAGAAAAATTGTATGAGCATATTCTTCAACTGTTAAGAACAACATTCCATACAAAGAAAATATGTTTGGGTTTTGCTGCAGATGGCGCAAGTACGATGATGGATCGCCATAATTCGGTATGCAGCCGACTCCTATCTGACATTCCTGACTTATACATTGTAAAATGTATGTCATTCCTTCCATCTTTGCGCATCTTATGCTTGTTCAACCTTACCAAGAGAGCCAGAAGATCTCGTTATAACTGTATATAATTACTTTAGCGATAGCCCAAAGCGATCCGACCAACTTAAACAATTTCAGGAGTTTTTAAACACAGAACCGCACAAACTTGTGCACCCATGTCAGACATGGTGGCTGTACTTACAATCAGCGGTTGTAAAAATTTTAGAGCAGTATGATGCATTCAAATTATTTATTACCGATGCTGCTTTTACTGACCGACTCAATTCAGCAGATTCCATATTGAGAATGATAAAAAAAAACTATATTATAAACTGTACTTAAAGTTTTTGGAATTTTGGCTGAATTTCTTTAACGATCTGAACAAAATGTTGCCCAGTGAAAAACCGCAAATACACAATTTACACGAGAACTTATGCAATACTTTTCGGAGCCTATTGGACTGCTATATTGACACATCTTAATTAATGCGAACTGAACTCTCGAATATACCGGTTGATAATCCTAGGCACTACAAGCCGGTAGAAGAGTTGTATCTTAGCCTCAAAGTAGCAACTGGTTTATCCAACCCCAAGTTGACTCCAAATGACGTAAAGATATTTAAACTTCGTGGCCTAGAATTTTACATAGAAGGAGCGAAACAAATCGAATCTCGATACGATTTTAGTAATGAAACAGTAAGTTATCATTTTTTTTAAACCCTGCAAATATCAAGCAACGCAGCGCTCCCACGTCAATACTGCATATTGAACAAAAGTTCCGCCGAATAATACCGGCAAAGAAATATCAAATGTTGGATAATGAGTGGTGGCATTTAAGGTTGAATGAAAGCTTAGTAAAATAGAACGACAAGGAAATGGAAAAATTCTGGGTTCAAGTGCTATGTATGAACCCCAGTGACGGAAATATATTGTACCCTACATTATGAGAACTAATAACTTCCCTCATAAGTTTACCTCAGTTGACGGCAGCAATTGAAAGAATTTTCTTATCTATAAATTTAGTAAAAACAAAAGTTAGACATTGTTGAATATCAAGCTCCAGGTGTGCTGCTGGTGGTCTTGAATGTGTCGATAAATAAAACTCTTGTTGGAAATTGAATGAGACTGTATTAAATTATTAAGAACCGTTATTATGCGCGCGCGCGTTAGAGGGGTCCGCGAGTGGTCGAGCGAGTGGCGCGGCGCTGTCCCACCACTGTGATCACGGCTGGAGGGGCTAGCAAGATGGTGTCGCCGCCGCGCTGTGTGGGGCCCGATGTGACGTCAGGAACAGACATAGTCCCTTTAATGCATTGAGTTTTGAAAACGATACAATGCGTTCTCAACCGTTTCCTGTGTGTTTTTTATTAATTGTAGAGCCCGGCTGAGTGATCAATCATGCTGTTGCTTATTTTTTTACCGAAAAAGTGAGATTTGACACATGACAGTTCTAACATCATATGGATTTTTGTCACTTTCATTGTCTATAGTCGCAAGAGTGTGCCAGTGCTGTAAATTCGAATTTTAGATCCGTTTGAATGCCGGGCACAGACAACTTAGCCCCGTAGACACCTCAATAAGAAAATTTTGTATGAATATACAATCGCCAAAAGTCAGGGGGGGCCGAGGTGCAAAGATAGCTGTGATTGGCTATTTCAATGTCACATGTCATACGTCAAATGACTCATAGGACGGCTTAGGGTTGGTATGAGACTCGATATTTTTATCGATAAGCAAGCAATATTTGTAAGTACTTAGATTTATTTATCTACTGAAAAAGGTACACCGGTCAAATAAAATCTCACATTATAGCACAGAGATACTACGTATAATAATTCGTTATACTTAGTACTTATATCTATTCCTTGCTTAAAAGGTGATCTCCAACATTAGTGTGTCTAAATGCCTTTTGTAATTGAAATAAACAATTTTTTTTTTGTTTTTTTACTTAATTCAGGAAATATTTTTTGCATCAAACAGAAAATAGTTTTGGAGAAGCACGTGCCATGTTTGCGCCAAATTCTATGCATTGAGTGTATTAATTAGTGGCAAAATATTTCGGGAATTAGGAAACTAAAGTCAATAATATCTGACAATATTGAAAAGTGACCCACCAAAGTTGGTACAGCAGTAATAAATAAAATTCGTCGTTTCTTTTTGAGTTCAAAGCAATCCTTAGTAAAATGACGGGAACATAATAACACTATTTGTAGTGGGACACCAATTTTCATCTCCTTTTGTAGCGCTTATACTTTCTTTAATTCTAGGCATTTTGGAAACCTTTAAAATAAAATAATGTTTATTTATTTATTTTGTTTGTGGTAACATCTCGATATTTTATTTGTAGATTTGTTATCGATTCATCATCACTAGTAAACTGTTCCCGATGATAGAGCGAGATAGTCATATCGTCGGCCTAATTTGTTAACCTGCTAAGTCCATTTTGACATAGTTTACAGGACAAAGAAAAATCTAAATAATAAACTATCTCTATTAATTTAGCAATCAAAATTCTGAAAATCCCGTTGGTTTCTATAATTTTTCTTGATATTTTGACAATATATGTAGCAGCATAACTTATACACATTTTATAAAATTTACAAAAACAATTCTTTAGCAGTTTGTCGAGGTGAAGTTTCATTTTGCTTGAGGACTTAGCAGTTTTTTATGTAAATTGAGTATGGTGTATAGATGAATGAATTGTGAAGTAAAACGAATTCAATCAGTGCCTAATCAAAATATTTATTATTAAAATTTAAACAATCAGTCTTCTTTAATAGGGAAGTGTTAAAATATCTAAGATAGACTCTTTTTCATAAACAATCTGTAATAGTTTTAATATACGTTATTATGTGTTGGTTTTGTGGTATTACGTACAAACACGTAATACTACAAAACCAACACATAATGACAGGATACTCCTAAGTATTTTGGTATAATTTATGACAGCCATTTAATATTGTTTTACTACTATAGATATAACAATCAATTAATATTAACAATAATATAAAACAGAAACAATTTTCCAAAAATCTTAAATTAACAATATTTAGAAATCAGTCTGAAACTTTGGTAAAATGTTAAGTTGTAATTAAACTTAAATTCTACTTATTCGTTCGCCTTATTCTACTCATGAGGCAAGTAGTCATAATATTTATGATAATCACAAGGAAGGGTTGTTTTTATTTGCTGCAAGTCTTCAAATTTTCGTGCAGTAATTTTACGTCGGTTCTGGTACAATTGAGATAGTTCAGTAATCACGCAAGGATTACATTTCAGAGACCGCCTTTGTGGTAAACATTGCCATTCATCCTTAAGGCAAGTTTTATAAAGAATTGATCCATTGCTTTCGTAACGTAGTGCACGAATGTCAGGCACCTTAAGGTCTCCTTTGGATTTTCCTGGACGAATACTTTTATAAAACTGAATTTTGTCGAATTTTTGAAGTAAGTGTTGTCTAAATATGTTACAGAGTAGGGTACTGGGCATTTACGAGCAAGCTTAGCAATAGATATGTATTCAGCGGGCACATTTATGATTTTGTTCTTTAGGGGACGTTCTATAGTGGAATGCATTGAATCGGCCTCCATTTGTGTATGACCCACCTCTAAAAATTTTTGTTCAATAGCTATATTCTTGTGCCTCATGACAATATTCAAAAGCGCGTTTGATAAAATACAATTTCTATTCTGGTAAGTACAACCGTCACTGTAAATTATAACTGTTTTTTTCCCATCTTCAGCATTAACTTCAGGACATATTATTTTGTTTTCTAAAAAGTCAACCCAAATGGAGGCAAATTCTTCAGCATTACGTCCACCTTCTACTTCATTCCATATAAAACAGAAACCATCTTTATTTTTTATATTAAAAAAGCAAAGGTTGTGAACTTGCGGCTTCGTTTTATAGTATAGCGTACTAACATTTGATTTTGGTGCCATTAGTACAGCCTGTAAGTCCACTGTGAAAACTTAATTTTCTCCCTTCTTATCCCGATCTTTTTCTTCTCTTGCTTGTTTACTTCTCTCAATATGTTCTTTGTATTCTTCTTCTGTAACTGTTCCTACTTTATAACAGGCGCATTTCTCGCATTGATCCTTTTTCGGCTTAAAAAAGGCCAAATTTTTGTCTTCAAATAAATTTGAAAACAAACTTATGAAGAGAGCTTTTATATTTCGCTCTTTGCACCAAACGTTAACGTAAAATTGGTAGAGGCTTTCTTTAGAATTCCATTTTGGCAATAAATATAACTTCTGTGACGTCGCTCGACAATAATGAGATTCCATTACGGGAAGAAACTCCAGAAACTGAATAAGTGATTGCTTCGGTTTCGAAGCAGATTCAGATAATTATGTGGGACGTCTCAGTAAACTAGGAGGCCGCATTGAAAACTCCTGCTTCCAATTTTGAACGGTCCATCTTCCTAAATCCAAAGTGTTCAAAAACATTTTTCGACATACTTTAACACTTTGATCATTTACTTTTAAATGATAAACAAAGGTTTTAGCCCTCTTGGTTGTCCCTTCGGTATTTCGATTTCGTGGCCGGATAATCGGAATAGTTGTTACCCATTCGTTAACTAGGGTCTTTTTTTCGCCCCGAGTAAGACTCCAAAATCGATTAAAAATGCTTCTTCTTACATCCTCATCTACTGTTTCACATTTTAAAGTACTGTACTTCCCAATTTTACAGGAGGATCTTGATATAATGGAACGTGCTTCTTTAGTTTTATTGTAATTCCAACAGTCTTGTTTTTTCTCTCTCCCATAATATGTTTTACCTTCTTGTCTTCTTTGTTTATTCTTTTCACTAACCCATTCTTTTTTATCAACTTTAAAACGTTTCTTTCGTTTCTTAATCTTTTTAATTTTAGCAAGCGAATCTGAGTCAGAATCAGAATAAGGCACAAGCTTTTTCTCTGTATCACTACCATCAAATATCGGTGGATTAGGTAGAACATGATGTGTGTTTTCAATATGAGGTATAATTTCTATAGGATTGGTACTTGGTTCATAAGATATTGTTTTACCTAATGTTTGAATGGCATGCGTATCGGAACTGTTTATGATATCTGATATCAAAATTTGTGTTGCTTGTGATTCTATTTCAATTTGTGATGGTACTATAATCAAATTCTCGTCTGTGATGAAAGTATTGTGAGCATCATAAACCGTTGACAAAATTTTATCGTCTGAAGGCACGTCATTGAATGTAGTATTGGGAAATGTTATGCCAGGACAAATTGTATTATCTAAATTTTCTGTAATAAAACTACTTGGTAGATCAAGATCAGTCAGTGAAGTTATGTTGATATCGTCATTTATCTCATAACAAGTTTTGTTAGTAACTAAATCTGACTGTCCTGGTATAAAGTCTCTTGGTTCTGAACATTGTAACTGAATGTCTTCTAAAACGTGTATTACTTTATTTGGATTATAATCTGACTTTGGAGCTACATTTTCAGATCTATCCTGTAAGTTACAAGCCCCAGAAACCAAAGCCACAATTTTTTTTCCCCGATGCATTCTGAAAATAGCGAAAAAAAAATTTAATTTAATCAAATTAAAGAACAAGAATAAAAACATGACAAAATAAATGGAATTTAACATTTATACAGACCTAAAATCAGATTTTAACTTAACTGTTTATTTGTACATACATACTTTGTTATATAATTTATTTAATGAGTAACATCTTCGAAATTATCTTTAATTAAGCAATTAATTAATAAAAAAATATTAAGTTGATAGACTGCTAAATCCGTGTTCAAAGTAAACCTTCTAAGTCCCTAATGTTTAGGTTAGGAGTTGAATGTGATTAAAAACATTTGATTTAGGCACTAAAGGAAAAAATACTTACAAATAAAACAATATAAACTTACCTAGTTTATAATTAGTTGTTTACATCCTTAAATATTGAACTAAAACACGACAAATTTTGACGCGTCGCAAACGGCACGTGGGTCTGGGAACATTGTCAGTACAAAATTGAGGTCCCAACAGGATTTAGCAGGTTTGCGTTTTGGAGATTGACTGGTGGTCAGAAAGCAGTATTTCGGGCATAGCATTTAACACCTGTTTTGGCTAATATCGCAGTTATTCCTTAAACGATACGGTAGATATTAGATTGAACTTTTCAGCTGGTATAAAAAGTAAATTTTGCCAAAAAATGGACTTAGCAGCTTAACGAATTAGGCCGACTATATACAGGATGAAATTGAATAGACGCGACAAATTTAAATATATAATTCAACGTGCTACAAAGAAAATATAGAGTATGTCATTAAGGAAAATGAATTAAAGATAAAAAAGTTGCCAAAACCATGAAAACAATAAAAGTATCAACTAAATAATTCGTCGTATCATGGCTATCGTAAATTTAGCATTGTAGCCTACGTAGGTACAAAGTACCTATGCTATGAATCAAACGCTCCGCGCTGGCGCGCGCCGCCCCGCTCCCCCGTTGCCGCGCGCCGCCCGCCCCGGACTCGACCGGCCACGCTTTTGATTACCGCGACCCCGCGTGCGCATGAAAACATTGTAAAACCAACTTTCCCTTCATACTTAAATCGGCTTAGGACGATCAAAATACAAACTTATTTTTGTAACAATAAAGCAAAAGCACTTAAGTATTGTATTTTAGGCGTATTTAAAAAGTTGGAATCACGTTATTTACAATAATTGTCTTATTTACAATGGTCTTATTTACAATGGTCTTTAATCATTAAAACTTACGTGTATTTCAATAGATGCTCGAAATGTCCTCCTTGATTTTCTACACATAATAAGGCACGGTGCCGCAAATTGTCTTTAAGTTTTCTAAGCACTAATGTCTGGGATTTTACAACTGTAAAAGCACTTAAAATTCTGTCCTTTAATTGTTCTCGAGTTTCGCTCTCGTGTTCGTAAACAAGTCTTTTTATTTCTCCCCACAAATAAAAGTCTAGCGGGGTAAGATCAGGCGAGCGTGCTGGCCATGCTATTGGTCCGCCACGACCAATCCACCGATCACCGTACTCCCTATCCAAGTATGCACGCACTTCACTAAAGTAATGAGCCGGGGCTCCATCCTGCTGGAAGTACATACCGGCTGTGTAAGACACTGGCACATCTACTAACAGTTCTCTTACTACGGTCGTAAGGATTTCGAGGTAACGTCGGCCAGTTAAGCTGCCATCAATAAAATAGGGCCCAATTACTCGGTCACCAATGATTCCAGCCCACACATTCACACTAAATCGCACTTGAAAAGCGTCCCTGCGCGTTGCGTGCGGGTTACGACCGCGAGCACTCCACCAATGTTCATTGTGGATGTTGAACAAACCGATCCTGGTGAAGGTTGCTTCATCAGTCCAAAGAATATTTTGGTGGAGATTTCGTAATAACCAACTACAAAAATCTCTTCTAGGACGATAGTCGGCGAGAACGATGTCTTGTACGCGCTGGAAATGATACGGATACATTCCCGATGCATTTAATAATTTCCAGACGTAATATTGGCTTACATTAAACCGTCTCGCTGCTTGTCTAGTACTTGCTTGAGGATTTTCATAAAAAAACCTCTTTATCATGCGGTACATTCGATTCGGATGTACCGGTGACCTCCCACTACCTCGGGCGTGTGCTGGAAGGTGGAAGCTTGCGAAGTCCAATAGGTTCTGGGTGGCTCTCAAAATTCTTCCTAGTGATGGTGGAATGCTGTTAGGATACCTAAGTTGACATCTTCGCTGCGTTTCACGTAAGTTTCTTGTCGTATTATACCATACAACCATGTTTAGTAACTGGTCGTTGGTTAATGGCACACAACTATTTCCTCTCGTCCTAGGCATCTTACGTTACAGTCCGGTACACTAACACTAACACAGGATAATTATCTCACGTACATGAGGTAACAATTTCACGGTATACTATCGAATAATCGCAATGTTGCAAATTGCGTGCGCGACCGTGACCTCTCCTAGAGATGTTTTCGGGAGACTGACCGGCGCGGCGTGCGCGGGGCAGGAGCAGTGCGGGCGGGGGGTGGCCGAGTACAGGGAAGGGATGCAAAATACATGCGCCCGCGGCTTGGCAACGTCGCATTCGTGGAAATTGCCAAAATTAGGTAAATGACCGCAAGCGCAAAGCGTTGCCATACTTCACGAAGTTATGAACTCTGCTATGAATGGATTGCATTTCCGACACGCCTAAATTGATACTTTATTTTTTTTGTTTGTTTTAAATTTATTTTATTTTACTGGAATGGCAAAAAATCGTGTCTACGTGAAGACAATAACTTAGTTTGCACTATCTAACCCGATAATTACACCATTTTTTTTCACAATTTATATTTCGGAAATAACAATTTAAAATGATTAGGTAACAGTTACTGAATCTCCCATTTCAATTTGTCGCATGTTTTCAATTTCATCCTGTATAAATTAAAACGTAAAAGAGATTTTTCAAAAGACATCAACGAGCACTACTGTACCTTTGCATTTGTTTCGTATTCAAATAATGTCGTTAAATTAAATTTTGTAATTATTTTATGCTTTTAAACAACTTACCGGTGAAATGTAATGACGTCTTTGTGTAACCTCGAAGTTTTGCTACATTTTCCGCACCATTTTACTGCACAGTACGGCATTTTGAATATTCTTTTCGATTTTTAAAACCTCAGAACAATAACTAAAACACGATTTTATTACGTCAACATTCAGTAACGGACTGACTGGCGCTTCCTAGACGAGTTGGGGGCGTGGCAATCACATATGAGGCCGTAGAGCTAATGCTTGGCGAGCGCGGTTGCCCTCCTATGCGGTGTCTACGGGGCTAAGTTGTCTGTGATGCCGGGAAAACACGGATACTTTGTTTTAAAAAATACAAGATGGAAGGTAAGTCTATAAACTTGTTGCAGACGTTTGTATTTTTGGTTTTTATTACTTGAGTTGTTTCAAAACTAAACTTTTCTCCATGTATAAATTTCGATACGTCATATAATAACGTCCCTTTTGATAACATAATACTGGCTTTTTATATGCTTAGTTTTGGGCTGGTTTGATAATGTTTTGAGCTTGGTGGAGGTATAGTTTACATGCTGTGTGGTATTTTTCAGATAGGCAAATAGAGGATCTGCTTCGCCGCTTGGAAAATGGAACTTTCTGATAACGGCATGGATTCTGATGGGGATGAATTACCATACTACACATCTCGTAAAGATTTAGTGAAAGAGCTTGAAAATCAGCAGGAAGAGCACGTTATTGATGAAATCCCAACTGCAGACGACGGAGAGGATCCTCCGTTGATACAAATGATGCAGAATCCAACATACAGCTACTATTACCAGATACAAGTTCACAACGTCTGGCTTTTAGCATAAACACAAGGAGTTTAGTATGGAAGAAGCAATCACTTGTATACGATGAGAATAATATCAAATTGGAGTGGTGGGACAAACTGTACTGACGCTTCTGAGAGTAGTTCCAAGGCAACAACACTACATCGTGTATTTCGACAACTTTTACACATTCTTGCCTTTGATGTGCGTATTCGCTAAGGAAGGAATTCATACCTTAGGAACTTTATAAAGAAACCGCTTGGGAAAGTCATGCAAGCATCCCACAAAACAGGACGTTATGAAGCCCTCAGTACCTCGTAGTTCATACGAGGAATACGTCACAAATTTTGAGGGCATCGATATTACCACCGTCGCACATACGGCAAAATTACCACTTTAGGGGGTCAAAAATCAAAGATGTGAAGTAATATGTGCATTTATGCTTAGAAATGTTTCTGACCTAAAAGGTTACTTTGTGTTGAGGCTTGCTAAGTACCTACCTACCTAAAAGGTATTTAAAGCTAGAAATAAAATAGTATTGAAAATAAAATGTAGTATATTTTACTTAAAGTACACATTTATAAATCATACATCAATTATGTTGTAAACAGTTACGTAGTTAATTACTATCACTGTCGTCATGATCATCCATTGTTTCTTCGTCATTATCATCCTTGTCTTCGATAGGTTCTACAAGTGGCACGTTCAACATTTCCAGCACCTCCTTAGGAAACGGTTTTCTTTTTTTATTATGGCTCCTCCTCTTGGATGCAATAATTGGATCAGAAGCTATTAGCATCCAGTGCACAATGTCTGTATTAGTGTGGATTCTGGAGGTTTTTCTAGCATGGAAAAGTCTTAAACCTTTATATTCTTTTTGACTAGTTTCCAGCACATCTTCTGAAAACAACCCCACAGGCAAAGGTAGCTCCTTTATTATGTCTGCACCGTGTATAAGTAGTTTGTGCACAGATTTTGCTGTTTCGATGCAGTAGTTTTTAAAATTAACGTAGTTTACGCTAAATTCACATCATAAAACACTCATGATGTTGGCAAATCTTTCTATAATTTCAGGATCTAAGCCTGTGATAGCCCCTGATTTTGTAGGCTCAGCAAAAAACTTCCTTGCCGTATTCCCATCGTTTGAGTTGCCCCCACCCTGCTTCGGTTGATCTACCACTAATCCCATTTCCTGGTAAAACTTTGTGGTTATTCCTTATTTTCTCTTTTTTATATTTTCTTTGGCTTCACTGCCCCTCGCTCGCCATTGCCGTAATTCTAGTTTATAGGAGATATGTAGCAAGTACTCGTAACATCTAAGGTATGAGTGCAGTACAGATATTCCAAACTTAAAGGAACTTGTCGGATATTGTTTCTGCAAAAGTAAGTCAAGGTTGTTGAGATCCTTAGGTGTTGCTTTGCACACATTGCACGCTTGTGATGTCGAAGTTTCTGTGAGTACGTTGCATGTCTTTCCGTCCATCATTGTACACACAGCACGATGTTCAAATGTGTAAGATTTATCTCCAAGAGTGAGCTCAGTAGGCTGCAAACTTGATATTTGTTCCTCTATTGCTTCGTAATGGAGTTTTACTGATTCTTTTGTCTCCTTTTCAATCTGCAGGCGAATGATGCGGTTATATCTCGACGAAGACGGACTTGGGTTTTGCCAGAAAATCTGTTTTCCATTCGTTGTGACCTCTGACATTTGCAATGGAACTATTGTACATAGAATTATGTTAGTGTCTCCATACAAGGAATTGTTGGCAAACATTGTTTGTAAATGGAATGTCCACCACTGCCATGAAGACCCCACTTGTAAAAGACTTCGTTCGCTGAGTTTTTCTCGTGATCGTGGTGTAACAGAAGTACATCCTGCTGCACTTGAGCAAGTCTTTGTATTGTATGGTCCAAAATATCTTGAACTGGAATTTGCACTTTGGAGTCTCCGTGATTTTCATGTTATTTGGGTAACACTGCCTTTTTGTTTGTGCTATGACATTGTAAGCTGGATAGATGTTAGCGCCTCGCGATTTCGCTCCTTTTTGCCAATGAATGTAATCTTCTTTTCCCATGTCCGAGTCAATTATGAGAGCTAAAGGTTCTTCAGGAGAGTAAGGCTTTAAAGCCGAATATGATTACGTTGGCGTATCGTAAATTGGCTTCATGCGTTTGTATCTCCTAGGGCTTGTAGTTAAGGCTAAGCTCACTAGTTTGGCAGCTGTCCTTTTTCCGCTCTTTGTAAGGCTGGCTTGAGCAGCAGAACACAATAGCTCTGGGCTTGACTCAGAAACAATTGGTTTCATCACCCTTCGTTTTGTTCGTAGAGAGCTCTCTTCAAAAGATTTCGCAGGTCGGCCTCTGGTTTTTTTCACCTGCAGATCATTGTTGGCGCTTGTAGTGCCTGCTGCTGGCAAGACCAAATCGTTTGTTATCCATTTGAATTGCATTTCATAAATCTTTCCATATTCCAATTCGATGTTTTCCACTTTAGTAACAATTTTGAAACAAACACTTTTAGAACACACTTGATTTTATTTACACTGTCTTTTGACAGTTTATATTCACAAAACTTGTTCAATATGTAACTAGCTAATCGTTCTACACACTGAGACGATAAGCGTTTATAAAAGTTTTCGCTTTTTAACACTAAAATCAGATCCATTTTTTAAATATTCAATTCCGAGTGACTTGGTCCACTCCGACTACCTGTGAAAAAAGGGTCTAGTGTCACAATGAGTTGGTTTGAGTTCCTAGAATTCACATTATTAGTAGTTAACAAACGCACAAGTGTAAATATTTAGGACAGTAAGCGGTACTAAGCGGAACTTTTTTTGAAAGTCAAAGTAAACATTATTTTTTTAATAAAAAGTAGGAGTGGAATGGAATCGTCATTTATTGTTACATATAGTGTATAACTAGGGTAAAAGATTAAAAATATTAATAAACATACCTGTGATTTCTATGTCCATAATGAATATTTAGATTTTTGCACGATGTGATCGAAAATAACACGTTATAATTCTTTAGGGTTTCGAATGCAACTAGCCGCACACTGCACAACGCTTATCTGTCGGAGTCTCGGGCGCCTTTGTTATAAACATAACAAAGGATATTTATGGCCAGCACGATGGACCAAGTACTTGACTCGAAGAATACATTCAATTTTAAAGATAAAGATAAAGATAAAGATAAATTTATTCGCAAATATGGGTACAATACAGGTGATGCAGATACATTTTAATGGTTCAGCCATATTTTGCCATGAGGGCATGCAAATTTTAATTACAAGTAGGACCTACACAGAAATTTATTAAAAATATTAAAAATTCTAAATTAAAATTAAAAAAAAAAAATAGATAATTACATAAGCCTTTCAATATTATTATTATCAATCCTAATTAAAATACTCTATATAATAAAATCTTTTTCATTAAGGTATTCACTTATACTATAGTAAGTTTTATACAATAGAAATTGTCGTAGCTTCTTTTTAAATTTCAGTAGGGGTAATTCTTTCCACTGTTTGGGTATTTTATTATAAATAACCGGAGCCATGCAGTAGACACTTTTGCGCATAAGTGCTGTTTTAGCTGTTTGAAGACACAGTAAACTATTGTTGCGCCTATTCCGTGGGAAATTATCGGAAAGTAGTTGAAATTTATTCGGGTTTGATTTGATAAATAAAGCTACATCTAGGATGTACAGACAGGGCAGGGTTAATATATTATATTCTTTGAAATATGGCATGCAGCTATCGGTGGCTTGCAATTTAAAGATAGCTCTTATACATCTTTTTTGTGCTTTGAATGCTGTTTCTCTTCCCGAAGAGTTACCCCAAAATATAATTCCGTACCGTAGGTGCGATTCCACTAGGCCATAATAAGCCGTGAGAAGCGCATCCATATGTACTATTGAGGAGAGTGTATGCAAAGCGTATGCGGACTTACTAATTTTTTTACATAAAGTGTCAATGTGAGATTCCCAGTTTAGTTTTTGATCTATCATGAGTCCTAGAAATTTTGTATTTACTACTTCTTCTATTATATTATTACCGTGCTGAATGTCAATGTTAATGCTAGGAGTCCGCTGTCTAAAATGAATAGTTTTTGTTTTAGTCAAATTAATTTTTAAATTATTAGAGTCTAACCAGTTCACAACCTGTTCTAAGCTATTATTGATGTCACTTCTGTATGTTTCTATACTTTCACATGGTATTGTTATGGTGCTATCGTCTGCAAACAATGTCAATGGTTGTTTAATACATTTTGGTAAGTCATTTATGTATAAAATAAACATGAAAGGGCCCAATACACTCCCCTGCGGTACTCCAAATAAAACTTCACGTTCGGTAGATCTAAATATTTCTTCGCGCTTATTATGTATGTTAATTTTAGTTATCTCAGTTTTTTGTATTGTATTTTTTAGGTAGGATTCGAGTAGATTAAGTACGTTGCCTCTAATGCCGTAGGCTTCTAGTTTCCTTATTATGGTGGGATAATGTACATAATCGAACGCCTGGGTCATGTCGCAAAAGATGCTGCACATAGGATTTCGTTTGTCAACGTTACTAAGGACATCATATAAAAAATCATATATGGCCATATTAATTGTATTATGTATTCGAAAGCCCTTTTGTTCTTCACACAGTATATTACACTTTTCGATGAATTTATATAGTTCATTATAGATATATTTCTCGAATACTTTAGATAGTACGGGTATTAATGAGATTGGTCGGTAATATTCCATTTGTTCTCTATTGTCTTTTTTGAAGACTGGCTTTACAATTGACATTTTTAGGGCGTCTGGGTAGATACCCGCGCTGATAGATAGATTAAGTATGTAACTCAGGTGATTGCCTATTTCCATTGATACACTTTTAAGTATCTAAACCTTATATTAAAGTAGAAAAATCTAATTTTGACCCTTTAAAGTGGTAATTTTGCCGTATGTGCGTCGGCTGGAAGGACAACAAGCAAGTTGTGCTAGCGTTAACATTTATGTCGGTTCACAGCCTGTAGAAAATATTGACAGGTTCGATAAAAAAGAGAAAAAGGGATACCCATTTCATGTCCCAGATGGATCAAAAAGTAAAATGCTCACATGGGTGGCGTAGATTTGATGGACTCCTTTTTAAGAAGATATAAAATACGAATGAAGAGCAGAAAATGGTATATGCGAATCTTCTATCACCTGCTTGATTTATCTGTAATCAATTCCTGGATCCTATACAAAAAGTTTCAGCTAAAAATGGTGGTCTACCGAAAAATATCCTGAACCTTGCCGATTTTAGGTCTGAACTGGCTGATACATTCTGCAAGTATGCTCTAACTGCTACCATAGGCCGCCCAAGTACTAGCACCCCGTCCAGCACTTTAGAAGGACCACCACCTAAAATTCGGAAGGGTAAACTATGTCAAACATTGTCTCCATTTAAGGTCAGACTGGACAAAACAGATCACGGCTAGATAAGGACAGAATCTCGGAGCAGATGTATGATGCCTTCTTGCAATTTACTTAGTATTATAAAATGTAATGTCTGTCTGTGCTCAAAAAAATCCAAAGTCTGCTTCACAGTATTCCACAACACAGTCAATATTTAGTAAGAAATTAGACGTATAATTTGTATCACTAATGCATATTGTATCGAAAACGATGTCGTGGTGTGGCTTGCGCGCTCTTGAAGTCTAGTTCTGTACTGGTAGAGTTTACTTTGCCAATACAGGTCTAGGGTGAGGAGCCAGACCAAGATAGATACAGAAACCCGCAGGGCAGCATGTGGCGAGCTGTTGGGCAGTAGCGACCCCACAGAACCCTATCTCCCGGGAAAAGTCTTGTTCCTCACCTCTGGCTTGCCTTTATTGGCCGTCTGGAGTGAACAATGACGAGGAACAGAGCGCCCACCTCTTTCTTGCCTTTATTGGCCGGCTTGAGTGGAGATTCGCAAGAACAAACGTGCTCGTAGGAAGGAAGTATTTCAGTAAGTGCTGGTAGGGATCTTGACCATCTTCCGGGCTCTGGGATTGTTCTGATAGCCGTGGAATACCTCTCCACTCCTCAAGCACCTCAAGAAGTGTTTCCCCTTAGTCGCTACGTCACTATGCGCTAGCGACGGTTTCCGGGGGCCCATTATTGAGTGTGCAAGTCACCCCTTGCCATTTTATCCGTGTATATATAAAACATTGATCAGGCAGGGATCATAGTCCTTCCATAGTTCTAGGTAACTAGTCCACTCTAGGCACCCAAATCCATAGTCCAATATCTTTTTTTTCCATATCCTGCATTAGTCCAACATCAACCAGGGGTTGTCCTTGGGTACACTTGCACAGTGCATACAGGGATAATCGCCGGCTTGTGCTTCACTTCCTTTACTTATAGATTCTAACGGGCCTCTGCGAGTTGGCTTCGGCCCCTCTTATGCCTACCAAAGGTCCGGGACCCTATGGTCCCGAGATATGCGAAAAGCTTAAAAATAAATAATAATAATAATCATTTATTTGCTAATATGGGTAATAACATAAAGTTATTGAAAATATAGTACACTCCAACCATATTACACGTTGAAGCGGGGGACCCTATGGTCCCGAGATATGCGAAAAGCTAAAAATAAATAATAATAATTTTATTTTATTTTATTTATTTGGGACAAAAAACAGTTATACATTACAGCATTTACAAAAAATAGTTATATTACAGTTGAAAAAACGTATAACCCACACTATTGTCCACGAAATGACATCAGAGTATAAAAACGAACGCATGTTAAATGAAAATAAATAAATAATAATAGTAAAAAACAAGACCGCATGACAAAACCATACATCTTAAAGGCTTTGTTAATTATGTTGTCGATATGGGTGTCTAAATGTAGTTTGCAATCAAGCAGTACGCCAAGATCACGTGTGCTCTCAGTTTTTTTCAATTGTATGTCATTCAAGGTATATGGGAAGTTAATAATATTTTTGTTTTTAGTAAAAGAAATGAAGTGACATTTTGGAAGACTAAGATGAAGTTTATTGACCAGACAGTATTGAGAAAGCCTGCATAAGTCCTCTTGAAGTAGCAAACAATCCTGAGAGTTTGCACAAGCCTTAAAGATTTTAATGTCATCAGCGTACATTAGGAATTTAGAGTTGACTATGCAGGATTTGATGTCGTTTACAAACAAGATAAAAAGCAATGGGCCTAAGACAGATCCTTGAGGCACACCCGATTCGACGACCACATAATCAGACTCGAATCCATTGATAACAACCTTTTGAGTCCTATGAAATATATATGAAGCAAACCATCTGAGTAAATTGCCTCTTATGCCATTGAAAGCAATTTTATCGAGAAGCAATTTGTGGTCCACCCTGTCAAAAGCTTTTTGAAAATCAGTGTATACAGCATCAACCTGCGTGCGCATGTCCATGTTTTCAAACAAAAATTGTGTAAAAATGATTAAGTTTGTAGTAGTGGATTTGGATTTAACGAAGCCATGTTGCTCGAGAATAATAAGGTGGTTTAACTGTGGAAATAAGTGGCTGTGCACTAGACCCTCAAAAAGCTTAGACAAGGTGGATAAGATAGATATGGGTCGATAATTCTCAACGTTTCCTTTGTCACCACTTTTGTGGATGGGCGTGATGAAAGCCCTCTTCCAAATACAAGGGAAAATCCCTTCCCTGAGACATTTATTAAATATTATGTATAACGGGCGACAGATGGTTTGCGCAGTGTTCTTAAAGAAAGAAGGGGGCAGGCCATCCGGACCAGCTCCTTTTGCTAAGTCTAATGAGGTAAGTGCCTTAAGTATGACACTCTCTTCGAGGTAAATATCCGGAATGCATACAGAACTCTCGTCAAGGGTTTGTGGGGGTGCCCAGGTATTAGGGTCAAAAGTTGAGGGCTCGTACACCGAGTTGAAGAAGGCAGAAAACAGTGAACATATCTCAGCGGGGCAGTTAGATGATTTATTTTTGAACTGCATGTTAGTAGGGATTCCAGAATCTTTCTTTTGGTTAGAGATGTACGACCAGAAGTGCTTGACATTAATAGGTATGCTTTCTTCAACAGTCTGCATGTACTTATTGTAACACTGTTCACAGAGTAGTTTGAAACGTTTACGCAGAATAGAGAACTTTTCATAATCAGATAAGTTGCGCAGTTTTTTCCATCTTATCCACGCGCGTTCTTTATTTTTGAAAGTTTTAATTAGGGAAGCGCTAAACCAAACGGGAAAGGCAGTTGATTTATGACGTGACAGTGGAATATGTAGTCTGATGATTCCATATATATAGTCATAAAAAACATCTACGGCTTTTTCACTGGAGAGATCAAGAAACAGTTCGTCCCAGTTCAACTTCTTTAGTTCTATATTAATTTCTTGATAATTAGCTTTAAAGAAATTGTATTTTACTGTAGAATGACGTTTCATGGGTATAAATGGTGTCTCCAGGGATGTTAAAACAGAAAATGGAGGGTGGTGACTGTCAGGCTGCAGCAGTAAAATGTCCGAGTGTATCTGACATTCAGTATTGCTAATGAATAAGTCCAAAACACGACCCAAATCATTTTTAATTGTGTTGTATTGAGTAACATTCGTAATAACCATTAAATCCAATAAAGATCGACCCACATTATTATGTGACTGAGTACACTCATGACTAGCACTGCCTGACCACTCAATTTCGGGCAGATTGTAATCACCAGCTATATAAAATGATTCAATACAAGGGGCCGTAAGAATATGTTCTAATGTGGATAAATGTGACAAGTAAACACCATCCTGTGTGCGTGGTGGTATATAGGCAGCGCAAATGACGTGGTGAGTGTTTGAGCGCAACGCGGGCACTTTGATCATAACGTGCTCAATGCCAGTAGGAGAGGGACACGTTAATATCCTCACAGGCCGAAGCCCGCGCTGCACGGCTATCAGAACACCCCCGCCCTCGCGCTTGTTTGTAGCAATGCGATCACGATCGTCTCTAAAAACTAAGTAGCGGTCATCAATGATTCTATCACCGTCATTATTTTAACTAATTTGTCAAGATCTTTTTTTGTTTGCGTATATTGATCTTGCATGAGCGTAATCGCATTTGCCTGAGAGTCCAAGCGGGCCATAATGTCCAATCGAAACTGCCTAAGTTCATCCAGCAACTCGGAATCCACGTCGCTTGAAATTGTAAGTGAGCAATGGAGCCGGGTTCCTCGTTGGGAGTTCACATTATCAGGTGTTATGGTTGTGTGTAGTCTGGTGGAATCCCCTCTGACCGGCGTATCTATATTTCCGCGCTTCGGATTTAAGCAAACACACTCTGGACATACCCATTTCTTCTTATATGCTAGGGTAAATGTTTTAAAACAATCTAGGTTAATTTTGAGACAATTTAAATCATAAGCTGTCATGCATTTTTCATTTGAGCATTCCATAAAGAAGTTATCTGTTAAAGTTGAACTGCAAGCGCCGCACTTTTTCTCCATTATTTTTAATTATTATTAATCAGAAATCAAAAATTCCGTGGATGTGTGAGTGTAACGCCAAGCGCTCCACGTTTCGCAGAAGTGCGACAAGGACGAATTATTGCCTGTCTCTTTCTCCCGAGGAGGTGAAGAGCTTACCTCAGCCTTGCTAGCGCGCACGATATTGCACTCGCGAATAAAATCAGCGAAAAAAGTTCGCTCCACTTTGGTACTTAGTTTATTAGTTGTACGACAACAATACGAATCAATTTTCCATGAATTAACACACCATTTTTTTGGGTAAATTACGAATAAATTGCGAATAATGCGTCCGCACTCGACCACGTCCGTGCATTAGTATAATATAGTATATATAATATATATATAATATAATATAGTATAATATACATAGGGTACTGTTATACCTTTCTCAATATATGAAAGTGAGAGCGTATGAGAAAGGAAACTATATTTAATGTTTAACTAGATTATTATATTTTATCAAGGAATTTTCCTAAATACAATGACAGGCCTTAGCCCTGCCTATATACTTTCTAAACAAACTACCATCACTTTTCCTTCCAAAGCTTATTTTAAACTTGCTTGACTGTTCGATAGGTACCATCGATAATATATTAACAGCCAGTTAACATAAGGTTGACACATGCAGATAACCTCTACAGTACCTTGCATCCCGAAAAACAAGTACTGTTCCCGAGGAAAACAACAATAACGTTCTTATGATAATAGATGGCGCCACGTGTCTTTCGAATCATGAAAGTTTTTTTAATTTTAATTTAAGTACCTAATACATTTTGTGAGTCTAAAGAGTGTCGATAGACCGGTTTTTCATCCTCCTAACTATAATTCCCTGAATTGACTGTCAAATTCTAAATTAACGCGAGCGAAGCCGCGGGCAAAAGCTAGTCTGTAAATAAATGTCAAAGTATTAAATAATAATTATTAAAATTGGTCCAAATTGGTGCACTTGTTACATCAATATGTCCCTACATCCTCCATTAAATAATCCTGAACACTATATTAAGTCTTTTTTTTTTTAAATATGACTTTTCTGAGATCTTTATTTTCAAATTAATTTTCCTATTAATTATACCATCTTTCCTAGCACATATATTTTTCCCGAGAAAAACAAATTCTTCATGCATTTAGGGGTTAAGCACAGAGACAATAGAATCATAAATTTTGACAAAACAACTAATTAAAAGTAAAAATAAATGTTGTTATTCTTTCTCGCCAGACATAAATAGATAAACAAAGTAAAGAACGATATGTAAAAAAATAAAAGAAAATTAAACTTTGAGATGTACACATAGTTTACTTATATTCGACATTTAAATAATACGGAACACGCCCTTTTTAAATTTTTGATTATTTCAACAGCCCCTTAAAATACAATATGTAACAAAAACCCTGTTGTTCCCTCTACCTACGTTTTAAGAATCGGTATACATACATAATAAAGCAAGTCATTTATAAAAAACTGTTCAACAAAAATAATTAAAATAAATATTTAATTATTAATATTTGTAATGTTTAACCGATTTCTTACCTCTGCAATTCTGCATGAAGCGATGACGCGAAACCAGGAATAGGTATAACGTTCCCGCCACTCTCTTTGATCGGTGCCGCCGCGCCGGTGCACCGCCGCCGATTATCTACCTATTTTTCTACACAAGTTCGTGACCTAATCAGCTGTTGTTTATCATTAACGAATTAATCTTTGAAAATGTTGGTTTACACGGTATTTTTATGCACAATTGATAATTGTTAAAATTACACTTAACACTTCACTACATTAAAAAAAAAAACAAATTCGCCGCGTCTGTCACATAAAACCTTATGTACCCACTTACAATTTAATGCATTAATTATTATGATTTCTATTTGACGGCCACGGAGATGCTGTTCGATATGACCACCTTGTACCTCTACACATTTGTTGCAACGCCTAATAATATTCTCACGTACGCTTCGCAGAACAGAGGTATCGGACTTGATGTGGTCAAATGCTGCTACTATGCGTGAACGCATTTCGACCTCTGTATCGCACGATTTTTTGAACACCTGTTGCTTAACAGTGCCCCAGAGGAAAAAATCGAAAGGCGTCAGATCAGGTGATCTTGCGGGCCAATTGATGGGTCCACCGCGATCAATCCATCTCTCTCCGTATTCAGCATCTAAATAGCTCACAGGGCGGGTGAAGTGTAGCGGCGCGCCGTCATGTTGGAACCACATACGTCGCACGATATGGAGACCTAATTCATCAAGTTCATCACTCAGCTGTTCTTGCAGGAAACGAAGATAGTTGGCGCCGCTTATTGTTTGATCTAAAAAACGAGGTCCAATAATTTTGTCACCAATAATTCCAGCCCAAATTCCTCCACCGATGCTGAAAGTGACTTGGTTTAATAGCATGCGGGATTGTGATTGACCACACATGCTCATTGTGCGAATGAAATACACCTGTTCTGACAAATGAGCACTCGTCGGTGAACAGTATCCATATCAAGAAATCACTATCTTGTTCGATCTTGTCGAGTACCCATCTACTGTATTCTAGTCTTGGCGGAGGGAATTAGTGATTGATCGCGACGATAGTGAAATGGGTGCTGGCTATTCTTCTTTGAGTACTCTCCAAACGCGCATATGGTTTATATTGAGTTCGTGTCCCACTGAGCGCGTACTTCGCGTTGGATCGTGCTCAAACAATTCCAAGACTTGCTCCTCGATGTCACTGTCTCGAGTCATCGGTCTGCCTGCGTCAGCTCGATGTTGATCTCGTCCGTGCACACTGCCGGTATTGTAGGTACGCATGTGCAAACGTTGGAATGCCATCGCCGAAGGTAATGGTTCTTGGTAGAGTCTGCGTGCTTCTGCATAATTGCAGTCACATTTCCCAAGACACATCAACATAATAAAATATTATTCGTTAAAATAAGACATGGTCAACGTTTACGTAAACAAAACACAAGTCACTCACTACGTAGGCCAACAATAACATCCGTCCGGAAGTAAGCTGCGCGGGAGACTAAGGAAGTGATTCGCAGGGCGGCGGGTGGCGGGGTAAAGGGGTAGGTAGGCACGTGCTACCGACCCGTGGCCCGTGCGCCGCGGTAGTTATTTGGCGGCATCTTCTGACGCATCAAAGAAAGTCGCCGAGCTCGTAGGCTAGACAGATACTCTAAAAATTTTTTTGATTGTGTCGATTTTAATAGTTATTTGATTTTGACCTCTCGACTAGCCAATACTTAGTTTTTTTTAAATTATAATTTCATAAATGGTTTGCTTGTAGGTAAATGTATACGTCCCTTAAAGGAACAACAGGGTTTTTGTTACATATTGTATATCCCATAAAATACTAGTCTACTTCAGATAGGTCTGTGCCTTAAATAGTTGATAATAGAAAATACAGATTTATACAGATTTTTTAAGTTGGTATCACAGATTTACCCGCTTCACGGATGGCAGCACTATTTGGTCGCACGGTAAAAAGGGTGCGCACGTCCTGGTATGCAATATTTGAACGGCAAAATGGATAGACACGCGTATTCACCGAGTTTCAAATATGTAGTATGAAAATGTTATCAAATCAATATTATATTCTTATTCAAAATGTTAGTTAAGCTCGAGTGTCACAAACAAATGGTTATATTTATTAAATGTACGGAACAGAAGGTTATATTTGCCAAGTGTCTGGGGCCTTACTCCCGACAGCTTCGAGTTCTGAATCAATCGAATTCGATTCGAATTAAATGCCGATCCATACTCTTGAATCCGACACTAGCGCACGATCGTGCGGTGGATCGAAGCGAAACTAATTTCGATCGACTTGATTCGTTAGAATCGAAAAGTTCGTACTCCACACGTTATTTGACTGCAAATAAATCAAGTTGTTGGATCGAATTATACGTCTAATTACACGATGACAATGAAGCTACTTTATGCCGATCGAGTGAGAGTTTTTAGTGTTAATAACTGCTATATTTCTTCAAATTCTTCATTATTATGGCCCGCTTTGCGTTGTTTTTCAATGTTCTTGAGGAATCAAATCGCATGGACATTCGTACGAGAAGAAATATGCAAAGGATGAGTCGTTATAACACCACGGCTATGGAAATGGATTCGGAAGAATTTCGGAGAATTTTGCGTTTGACGAAGGAGTTGTTTGATGTGTTAGTAGAAGATTTAACACCATTTCCAGACCAAATCTTTTTCAGATTTGGATGCATTATCATTTTTTGGTACTGGAAGCTATCAAAGAACAGTAGGAAGAAGCAATGTCACGGTAATGTCTCAGCAGTCAGTGTCAAAAGCTATAGGGGACGTTACCAAAGCATTAAACCACAAAGATATATTTACGAAATATATCAAGTTCCCCTAATCAGCCGAAGAAAGAAATACTATTAAAAGAAAGTAGGTGGATACAATGTGTTGCTTACAATATTTTTATAAGTGACCACATGATTATAATAGACTTTATGAACAGTTCCACAACCCGGGTGTGTTAGGTTGCGTTGATAAATAATAATAAATTATATATTTTTCAAAGTTTATGTGTGATAAGTGTAAATAAAGCACTAGGGTATCGTTTTTTACGTGGGAAAGTGATAGAGAAGTAAAAACATTCAATCACTTAAAAGTTACTAACCAGGGGGCCTACTCTCTAAGCACGAAGTCCGTAGCTTCGGCCTTCGTTACGGGCGTTTCCTACTCCGTATCACCTACGGACTTACGATTAGTCCCGAACCCGAACTAAGAACGAATGACAACACGATTTGACTGTTGACCCTACTCCCGATGTGTTTTTGCCCGTCCGAAAAGTTGAATTTGACACTTGTATAGACGGATCATTATGTCATTTGATACGACATCAAAATAGTTATCGTGCTGCCTACGAAAGTTAAAATTTGCCAAAGACTTTAACCTATGGCTGCATTTTTGAATGCTCGATGAAGCTCTACACGAAGAGCGGAGGCGATGCCGATTATATTTGCGCCAAAACTTTCGGTTGGCGAGTATTCCCGACGTTAAGTTCTTAAAGAACTAAAGGCTGGAATTATTTGAAGACTTTGTGTGAGCATATAGTACCTCTTTTCCCTCAACAAATACGAAGAAATGGTGTGGATCCAATAATGAAGGTAATTGTTTGATATAAGAATGAAGGACTAAAGCTAAGGTTATACTTATTTATTGAAGATTCTGCAATTAATTGAGTTGTATTTACTGGTGATTTTGTTTACTTTTAGATCCTTGCTGCACTCAACTTTTATGCTCGGGGGAGGTACCAAGGTGCAGTGGGCCTTAGCAGACTTACATTTGGAATTTTAAAAGGCTGATGGAGATGCCTCTTAGCAGCTAGAGAGCTGCTTTATAAACCCATCACAACAGGTATTTGTCACAATTCTATATTTTTCCTTATAATGCATTGAACAGGTGAACAGTATATTTTTCATAAATTTCAGAGCAAATATTATTTTTGCAGGTAAAATTGTCATTGCCTGCTGTCTTACGCAATATGTGTAATCGGGCAGGTTTAGAAGCAACTTCCCTCTCCGGCTATCTGAGGAAGACCTACAATTAGAGTGCAGTAGACAGGGAGGATAGCGATATGAGTCTATGCCCGCTCATCAAGCTCTTCAGCAAGGGCAAAGAGCGAGAGACAGATTACCGGAATTGCTGGTCAGAAATAGGTACCTATGCAGTCTCACAAGAAAACTACTCTACTCATAAAATATTTCAATAAATACATAAATACATAGGATGTTTGTATTTATACATAATATTGATTTGAGTATTTATTTTACAAACTGTTTATTTTGTTTTCAGGACATAATGGGTGTTGGGACTGGCGCGGGACGATTCTGACATAAGAAAAAGATTTCCACAATAAAAGTATTGTTTTTATAATAAAATGTTTTCTTTTTATTTAGCACCAATCAATTTGAAAAAAAAAATACAATCAACAACACAATGTAACAATCAAAACATAGATTTTCTTTTATTTATCTATGTAGTCTTAAATTATTCCTAGGAACTTAGTTTCTCTTACTAGTCTACTTCAATATCAAATACCTAATATCTGAATAAAATTAACAATCAACAATACATAGATTTTCTTTTATTCTAGACTAATCTCAAATTAAGAATCAACATTATACAACCAAAAGATTTTTTTTAACCAATCAACAAATACCATTTTCTATTACTTGTATAATTTAATCTTAAATAATTGCTGGTAACAGACAAGCTTTCATTCAGTGAATTATTGAGTTGGAAGACCAGACTCCAAGCAACAAAAGAGATTAGGAGCTCGGGAAATAAATGTTGTAACATTGTGAACAATGTTGCAATTATAGAGCAATGAAGAAAAAAAAAATATGTTACTGCCTGCATCATCCAACTGCTGGGCAAAGGCCTCTCCCTGTGACTTTCAAGAGTTATATGTATAGCTAGCAATTTAAATGTTTCTAGTTATGTACTAAGTTACAAAGTTCCACAATGACAACCCTTATTTCATCAGGCACCACATTTCTCCCGGATTCAATTAGTAGTCTTTGTTCTTCCACCTCAATACTTCGACTTCTTGCTGAGTCGGCAGTGAGGTGTTGCCGAACTCGTGGATGTGCACGACGAAAATTTAATGCTGTAAACAAATTAAAATAAATCTCAGTCAGTTTTAAGTAATTTTCTGTAACATGACTTACATAATCTCTTTTCTACTAAGCAATAATACTTACTTCACTAATTTTGCATTGGCAGCTCCCGCTCCAGTGCATCAGTGAATATTGAGGGTTGCTCTTGGGAAAGTGGGTTGGCAGGTGTAGCAGCAGATATTTGGGTGGGTGTGATGGATGCCGGGTCTTGTCTTACAGGTGGACCTACAACAAAAATCAAAATATCATTGACGGGTACAACAAATATATAATTATGTGTTTGTTATTTATTGTTATTGAATTTTTTTAAAGTCATGGCAAAGACTCCATGCAACAGCATTATAAAAGCATTAATGCTGTTGTTTTTACCATTCAAACATACTATCATAAATTATAAATTTAATTATTACTTACCGATGGAAAAGCTGGCACTCTTGCCTTGGCTTGTGGCTGTCCAAAACCCTCTCCCATAATTAATAATATCCTCAATTCTACTTGGGAGAGGGTTGTTGCTACCGATGGGACTCCACCTGTAGCACATGCTGAACGTCTGGCAGCTTCAGCAGCTTTATTGGCTAAATGTTTTTTATCAGCCCGCACCTAAAAGTTGGTTAATTTTAATTACATAAAAAACGATATACAAGCCAGTATACTCCTACAGATAATCATTTGGAGGATGACTGATTATCATTGTATGCACTTTACTGATGACAAGACTTAAAAATCAAATTAATATTGACGAGTAATGTATTATACTCACCCTTTGCCACTGCTCCACAGACTTTGTGCAACTTCCCATTGAATTAAGGGAGTTGCACAGGTTTTCCCACAGCCTTTTGAACGAATTCTTTCGTCGGCACCCCTCAATAGTCCGCGTGCCAACTCATTATTCTCACTCATGAAATTAAGGAGGGCCTCTATTTGCGCGTGAGTTGCTGCTGGAGCGATTGGGGCCATTTTACAACATTAATTAATATTTAATAACGATAACATCCCGCGTAGTGTTAATAAATTGCGAATTGATGCAATTATTTAGTGTGGTTGTAAATAATAATAAACACTGACATGACATTTCATTTGAAAATTGCCGTCAAAAAGAAAAAAGGCAAAGGTATTAACAGGGTAAAGCTACAATCCGGACAAAAATGGCTAAAATAGTTCAGTTCTATATTTGGAAACATAATAAACAGTTTATTGTTAAAAATGTGGTAATTTTATAACGATAACAATATTATTTTTTGTTTATTAAGCTTGAAAACCACAAAGTAAGTAAACCGGTAATCGACCGGTAAAATAGCGCAACTCTATCGTCAAGCGCCATTCGTTCACGAATAGTGTCTATGATTCCGTTAGAAACCTAATAGTCCGAAATCAATAGGGAGTAGGGTTTACTGCATCGTATCGGACTACCTTCGGACGGGCCCGTCTCGTCGTTGACGGAGTTAGAGAGTAGACCCCCTGACTTATAGTACTTGACGGTGACGTAATCCGCCGGATACGCCTAACGACGGTGATAATACTCGAACTTATGTCGATTTTGGTTTAAGATTCGAATTGGTTCGGGAGTGAGGTATTAAATCGAGTTCGGATCAGAAACGAGTTCGAATTGGAAACAAAATCAAACTCGAATCTTTTTCGGGAGTACGACTCCTGATCAGAACGTTACATTTAGAATTTATTTTTTATCTCTAGATCCCCTCCTTTGCCCCAGTAAATGATAGCACACATCTGATGAGATTATTAAATAAAAGCGTAATCTTCACACACAAAATACTGTATTTATTAACTTACAATGGTTTTAGTTACACACAACAGACGTTTACAAAAAAGCGCGGGCAGCGTTGAGTAGTATAGTATTACCAACTGTAAAAACAAATTCAGTAGCCAACCTTAGATAAATGTATAAAAATTGCACTAATGAACACTACCTCTCAATGTTATACATAAAAGAAAATTAAATTAACATATATGTTAATTTAATTTTCTTTTATTAGCCATTATTGTAATTGTTTGTTTATAAACAAACAATTACAATAATGGCTCTTAGTCTATTATGCATCTCCTACACCACAGTGTTTTAAAGACTTTATAATAGATTCTTTACTTACAGATTTTGTTAACATGTCTGCCAGGTTATTACAAGTGCTTATGTACTTAATGCAGATCTTATTATTTTTAATTAAATCCTTAACAAAGTGGTATCTGACAACCACATGTTTTAATCGTTTTACAGACTCAGTGCTGGCATTTAATATTGCTGACTGATTATCACAGTATAAGTTTACTGTACAGACATTTTTAAAACCAAAATCATGGAAATTTTAATAAGACCGCATGCTTCACTAGCAGCTATGCTCATTGATACATATTCAGCCTCTGTTGAAGACAAACTTACAGATGACTGTTTCTTTGAACACCATACTATTAAACAATTTGCAAAAATAAAAAAATAACCTGAAGTAGACTTTCTATCTTTTTGGTCACCAGCCCAATCAGCATCACAAAAACCTTGCAACATTGTATCATTACAATTATAGATTAACGTATAATCTATTGTACATTTTACATAACGCAACACTCTCTTAAGCGCATCCAACCAACGGAACATTATTTGCAGATGTCTGGTAGGGGAGACCGGGGTTGGAAGTCACATTTACCTTCTTTTGAATTTTAAGTGCCTATATTTTTGGTATATCAATGACATTTATATATCAATGGACAGTGTTTCTAATCTAGTTCAAAAATAAATTAATATTTTTTGACTTTAATATTATCCATTGAGGAAATATTACATATTTGAGAAAAAGAAAAGTGTGACTTTTAACCCCGTATCAGGGATGGTTGTCACAGTGTCTGGGGTAGGTAGTCACATAGTAAATCAAGGGGAGAAAATATTAAAAAAAACACTTATTTAAATCAAATGAGTATGTTTATTAAAGTCTCAGTCACTAATCTCTTTGGACGCAATATTTTAAAATAAAAATACTTAAGCTAACGATATAATATTAAATCAGTCTAAAAAATCAGTCAGAATATTCAGAATCGCAATTTTGGCAAATGTAATAAGGTTGCCCAGGTGTGCATGCTTCGTGAGCCCAAAACTTGCAATCCTGGCACTGTATCCAGACTTCCCTAGACTTGCTAGCAGAATATGGAGACAAACAGACCAAGCAAAACTCTTCATCCTCTTTCTCATTTTCGTCCTTATCAGCTGTTTTCAATTTAATCTTCTTGCCTTTAGTAAGCTTTTTATTTTCCTTGTTGTTACTCAACACACGTTTTGATACTTTCTTCTTCGCTTCTTGCTCTTTTCTTTTCTCTTCTAAATATGTCTTCTCTGGAGTATCTGTCAGAATTGCTGATTTACACTTTCTTCTATCAGCTCGCTTTGACTTGCGCGGAGGAGCTTTTGGTAAAGGTCTCAAAACTTGCGGTGATATAGTCAGAGAACTCCTTGAACAACTTGGACCAGGAATAGGTTCCTTTGTAGCTTGATGTTGCAATGATAGCTTAGTAGAACTTTGTGGTGTCATCGCACGGACATTAAGGCTAGGGTTATCATTTTGAGCCAATACAGGATCATCAAGGCCAAGGATTTCAGATGGAGTCATTGCGCGTTCTATATCGCGATCACAGTTATCGTTTTGATTCTCTGTGAAATTGTGTATAACATCCTCATTAGAACCTCTAATTAGTGGCCTATCTGTGACAGATGACGGCATAAAGTCGTGCTCTTGAAATATGTCTCGATTAAATGGGCAAATCCCACAAGTTTTAAACCCTGTGAGTATATTGGATGGAGTTGCTGCCAACGGAAAAGCCTGTGCAATTATTCCTGGTACTTCGTATATCGTCATATGTTGTCCTGGATGATTTATCATCCATTGATCCATTGCGTTGTTAATGTATTTTTTTAATGGTCCATAAACAGATCTGTCCAACGGTTGCAGGCGGTGGGTACAATGTGGTGGGAAAGAAAGCATAATTATGCCATTTTCTTTCGCAAAGTTTAGTCCTTCAATGGATAGGTGAGAGCTGTGATTATCTAACAACAAAAGACATGGATTTTCCTTAGTTGATTTCACGTGGTTATGAAAATGTTTCAAAAAAGCGACAAAAAGCTCTTCTGTCATCCAACCCGAAGGATTACTTCCTCCTTTGCAGCCAATTGGCCCATCTCTGATGAAATGATCTTTGAAATGTACCCGCGGAAAAATGAAGAATGGCGGGACTGAATTGCCACCTCCCGAAACAGCAGCAGCTAGGGTGACTAGTGTGCCTCTCTCGGCTGAAACAATAGCACCAACTTGTTTGAATCCCTTTCTAGCAACAACTTTGTTCGGTTTTTGTACCGTAGTAACCCCAGTTTCATCCATGTTCCATATATCGTGTGGCTGAAAACTATGTCGTTTAATTACCAATTCTAGTTTTTCAAAAAAACTATTGACATTATGTGGATTAAAACTAGTGGCTCGAGCCAAACTAGTAGCTTCAGGTGTTCTAATGGACAGAGAAGGGTGTCTCTTCATAAATGCCGTAAACCAATCAGGGCCAGCCAGCTTGTTTGATTCCCAAGACTTTGGAACTTTCAAGTAATTGGAGATAGCAAGTTCGTACGCTATTTTTCGAATATCCTTGGGAGCCAATCCGAAATAAATACTTGAAGCCAGAAGTACGTATTTTTCCAATTCTTCTTCCTGTTCATCGGTAAAAACCTGTCGATTTCTTTGGTAGCCTATTTTTGTAGATGGTGTTGATACGGCGATGTTGCTTATCTCTTCGGCAGTAAATTTTTTACAATACCTTGTTAAAGTGCGATAGTTAATTCCAAAATCTTTCGCGACAGACCTTATAGATTTGCCATAGTTTTGCACTTCTCTTGCAGCACGCAGCATCAAAGCTGGTGAAACAAGCCCTCGAGCAGACTTTCTCTTGTGATGCCGTGGCATTTTTATGACTAGATCTAAAACAAACAAACAGTTATGTAGCAAAACTCCAAAAAAGCCAACAAAAAAAAGGCAGCACACATGCTTGGGGTTGGTTGTCACATGTGACTACCAGCCCTCGTCAAGCTGAGACAAGCTGCCCCAAAACACGTCTTAGAAAATAACCTTTAATAATAAATTCAAATCGATGTATATTTATAAAACTATAAAACGATATCATGGCCCATATATTTAACATAATAAATACGTGAAAAGGTATTTTACAATGCAAAATTTAAGTATACTTACAATAATCGACACAGATGCACAAAAAATTACTTTCACTGTGCGAAAAAAAATAACGCACGTCTCTCCGTCACGGCGTTTCTGAGCGGACTGAAGTGAAGTGGGGAGAGAAGTGTTGCCTTCGCGATTCTTCGACGCCGATCGATGTTCGTATTCGTTCGTTAAGTTTTCTGTTATGACCGCTGTGACAACCAACCCGTGAGACAACCATACCCGGTCTCCCCTATCTACTTAACATAGAAACAGCAAAACATAGATCAGGCCTAGTGCCTGAAACAGCATACATTAGACAACCAATTATTTGTCTACAAATTCCTTCAATGTTTTTGTCGAATTTAACATCAGAATCAAATATCTTAGTATTAAAATTTTTATCCATGGGAGTCAACATTGGTTTACAATTTTCGATATTAAATCTCTTAACACGTTGAACGCCACACTAAAAACCATATTTAGCGCAGGGGGCTGCGGCGGACACCATGTGACCGCCAATATGTCGGGTTCGGGGGGCCGCGGCGGACACCGTGTGTCCGCATGGTCTCGATCACTACAAAAGCTTCTAGACGGCCGACGGACATCGTTTCGACTGTTTTTACTACGGCAAGTGATCCGCGCGGCCCCATAGTACAGCCTAGTCACTTAGCACAAAAAAAAACGAAAGGACTTTGAATTTACAGGCATTTCTACAAGTTGTTCCCAAAATTTTTATAGGTAATTATAGTTAGTATTTTAAATAGTTCAATTGAGTGATGTTATATTTAGATAGGCGATAATTTTTAATCATTTTAAGCCAATAGAAAGTCGTTACAATTGTAATCGTTATCCGTCAAGTACGTTTCAAATAAGGAATGGGTTCAGTAGGCAATAATATACCTACACAAAAGCCACATTGTAACGAAAAATATTAAGGTTTACCTTGTTTCAGCTTACTTATCCATTATTGGTTAATATAAAACACTACCTTTTTTATTTGAACATTTACATTCTAAATATGTATTTAAATTTGAAAATTGAAATGAATTAAAGTCATGATATTTTTATATAATGTTTAATGGTAAAGAAAGAGATCAATCGTTTATGAGATGTATTTATGCACTATGAAAATAATAATTATCTTCTAAAATATGCGAACAGGTACATTAATTGGCACCCTGTTGGTCAAAAAGATAACAAAATAAAAAATTAAAGAGATCAACAAAATATCTCACTTATTACAAAATGTTTGGCATTACAACAATTGTTAATTTAAAAAAAAAATATCAACAATACAACAATTGTTAAATTTTATATAAAAGTCTTGAAATCAGTCATTATAACTACAATCATTCAGTATGAACATAGAAATATAAAAATATAAGAAAATAATAAAATTAATGTACTTTAAAGAAACAATCATGGCACAAAATTGGCTTTTCAGGACAAACGCTACAAAAAGTGTTCACTTTTAGTGTCTTGTTTCGTGCTTGTAGGCGACCCAAGTTTTTGACATTCGTTTTGTAACATTCCCCACAATTCCGTCTAGTCTTTCTTGATGGACCATCTAACTTCGCCAAAACATGTTTCTGTCTTTTCGGTCTTGTTGGTGCTGGTTCATCTGCTTGTTGATTAGCATAGAAAGATTTCAAAATTGCAATCCTAAAATCTGTTACTTTTATTTTTGTTTTGTTTACAGACTGGTACAAAACATGAGCATTGATCAGAGCTATATTTAGAAGCATATCTAATGCAATCTTTTTATACCATCGGATGGATTTGCGAAGTGGAGTTGAATAAGAAGCCATCTGGTCTGCTAAGTCCACACCTCCTTTAGCCTTATTGTAATCCAAAACAATTTGAGGCTTCTTCACAGAGTGCTTTGTGGATAAAACAAGAACATCGCGTTTGTCCTTCCACTTCAACACCGTTATTCCATCTCGGCTCTCTTCAGCATAATAATGGCCCTTCTTGAGCTTTGTGCTAGTAACTTTTTTAGGAAGCCCCTGCCTGTTTTTCCTGAGCGTCCCTACAAGATGAGTTTGCTTGTCCAAAAGTTTTCGCGCCAAATGAATGCTGGTATACCAATTATCGGTATGCAAAGTATGCCCCCTGTTAAAATAGTCTTCACACATATTTATTACAACATTTGTGGGTGTTGTGTTTATATTGTCGATGTTTTTTCCAGCGTAGATATTAACTTTGTGTGTATATCCAGGAGTGGAGCACAACTTGAACAGTTTCACACCATACTTATGCCGCTTTTGTTTATTGTACTGTCTAAATATGATCCTTCCACGAAATGGCACCATGCTCTCATCGATGCAAATGTCTTCATTTGCAGTAAAATGTTGCCGAAAAGACTCATTCAAATCATTCATCAGCTTCCTTACACGATGAAGACGATCGGACTTGTTTTTCTCATCATCTTCAGAAAAATGCAACATGCGAAGCAAAATTTCGAAGCGGTTACGTGACATAACAGTTCTAGGAAAAGGATGACTAATAACTTCGTCCTTCGACCAATAGTCCGACAATTTTGGAAGGTTGACCCCACCCATGAAGAGAAGCAAGCTTAATAATTTCTTCATCTCTGCATAGTTAGTTGGAACCCACTGTTTGATACGTGCACCAGCAAAGCATTAGGTTTCTTAGATATTTGCTCAATAGCGTATTTGTTAGTTGTAGAATAAAAAAAATGCAACATGTCATCAGAGACAAAAAGCGAATAGAAATCAGCTGGAGACTTATTTACCATTGTAGAACGAACAGCGTATGATGGTCCCGAAAGGTCAGTGAATGCAATCAAACGACGTTGTTTACCTTCTGGCGGTCCCCATCCACCGCCATCGCTGTGAGTGAGTTCCGGCAAGTCAGGTGTAGTATTTTCTAATCCACTGTCCTCACTTTCCGAGCGGATGATACGGCGGCGACGTTTGTTCGACGGCAATGCTAAAATATTTTCGTCCTCATCTTCAGAAGATATGTGAAAACTTGAATTCAATAAGTTTATTTCAATGTTCTCGATTTGTTCTAAATCTTCTTGGGTAACTACAAAATTGTCGAATTCTTCTATGACGAGTCTAACGCTTACGGAAATCTAATTTTGTCAAAAGAAACGCACAACATTCTGATAGGCGAGCGCAAAGGCAAATGAACGAGCGACGCGTGTCGCTGGGGCAAGCGAGTGCGGCGCAGCGCGGGGGAGGAGCCGACAGTGTGACCCGCGCGGCGTCCGCGCAAGGAAAAACGGTCGGACGCTCTGGCAGGCCGCGACGGACACTGATGTCTGCCATTTCACATCTCAGAAAATAATAATTATATCGCTGTTTCCGTACAACGCCCATTATTTTTGAGTTATTTCCTAAGAATATTTGGAAAAAAACACCCCAACAGTTTTTTAACGATTCGTGATGTATTGGTGCGGCCCCGGAGGAACGTGTACTGTCGGACACGTGGTGTCCGTTATGGCGTTTAACCTGTTAAGTACATTTTCCAAGTAATTTATCTGCGATAATACAGTTGTGCCATTTTTCAAATTCTGTCTGACATTTATTCCTAAAAAATCTGAAATTAAACCTAGATATTTTATCTTAAATTCGTTATTTAATGCAGCTTTCAGTTCTGTAATTTCATGTACATTTGGGCCATAAATCATCGACATCACTAATACAAAAAAAATATCTGTGCCATTATACCTTGTATACAAACATGAGTCACACTTTGACCTTAAAAAGCCTTCTTTAGTTATTACAGAATTAAAATTTTATATTTCAACAGTTAGGTGAACTTTTCAATCCATATAATAACTTATTAAACTTTACAATATTATTATTTCCTGAATGGGTGTTTCGCGTAGTTCGTGCGAATTCCATGACATTTTTAAATTTCAAATTAATTGTCGAATAACTTTGTTTTTATTAATAATATCATTAATATACAGATAATCCTCCAATTCTTTGTGTGCTACACCATCCTTCTGTAGATAACAATTAAATTATTATAATATAAAAAATCGTAATGAGACGGTAATGAGAACGTTAACGAAGGGAATGATTTTGAGACGTTAACTGAAAGCATAGAGCTGCGAAGGTAATGAAGATAAACGGAAGGCAATGATACAACATACTGTTATACAAAGATGCATTTTTAATATTTCAAAATCCAATTAACAAAATTGCTGTAATTAAATTAAACTAACTTCTACATAAGTACTTATGCCCGGTTTCTGAGGCACTTGTATCGGTAGTTTATCTATTCAATAGCGCTATGGATTCGATAACTTGTGAAAGTGCGTTTCCGAACACCGCAATGAAAGATAAACTGCGTTTAAACTTATGTTAACTTAACTGACCAATGTGTGCCGTTTATCGGTTCTATAACTATAAATTGACGTTTCATTTCATAGCAAACTGCATCAACTTTTAGGTTATACCTATTTATAACGTTTATTGTTGAATTAAGTTGCCAGTGAAAGCTAAATATTAAAATAAAACTATCAGTTATTTTCAAACCAAACATAGCCCTAATACACCTTTTTTCTGACTTAAAAATGAGTTCTTTGCGTATTCTTTTTAAATTTCTGATTTCAGGTACTTTTTTGTAGTCCTTGCATAATTGTTTCAAATCAAACAACTTCCAGTCTTTTCCAAGAAGACTGACATCACCAAATTGTGAGAACTTATCCAAATACTCATCTTTGGATGTAATTACTGGGAATTTTGATATATGTTTTTCCAAGCGACCAAACACTCTATCGGCTGGTAAGAAGGAATGGCCTCTGACAGGATAAGTTATTTGAATATCTTCTATTTCGGGAGGGGCATGATTCACCAACCAAAAAATTAATACATGAACAATATGTGAGTTTTTATTTTGCCCGCCACATCCATCACAGAAAAGCCGTACATATTTTTACCTGTATAATCCTGCTTTATTAAATGTTGCAATAATGCTGATCCAATTTCAGTGGATCCCCGTCCAGATTGATTTTCCGTCCAGCAATAAAAGGTTGGATGTCTTGCTTCCATATCTACAATACACAGATTGTATAAACTTAATTGACGGCTGTAAAAGGCATCTTGGATTGGAGTTCGGGGTAAGGGTTGTATTTGCTGAAGATCAAAACAACACCGAAAGATTTGTGGATCATCTACCTTTGTTAAATCATAGAAAGCATTTGCTCGCAATTTGTGAATTCTTTTTTCTGTAATTAATTTTTGTTTTTCCTGAGCATCTTTGCAGTTTTTAATTTTATTTGCAAGCAGTTCACAAGCAGAACATTGATCACTTGTGGGTGCTCTGAATCCAATGTTGAATTTTCCATTAAAATTATTCTAAATAGACCACATGATAGTTTTAGATCAGTTCCAACAGAGTTGTTATACAGCTTGAACAACTTTTTGATGTTAAGTGAACTATCCAAATATATTCTCTTTGATTTAATTCGAGAATAATGGCTTTCTTTGGCAGGTAATTTCTCAATAAATTGTATGACACTTTGTCGTTTCTTCTCAATTTTTTTTTCTTTGTGATCTCCACCTCTTCTTTCTTTAGGAAGGGTGCCATTAAAGACATTTTTGCAGATTGTTCTCAACCTAAAACTTTTGATTGAAAAGGTTGACATGAACAGACTTTTGCAAACTTGAACCAACTTGTTCTTCTGTCCGGTCAAAAAGAAACTGGAACATAATTTTCTAGGTTTCGAAGAGATCCTTTAGGTTCCTTGATTCTTTGAGGTGTGTATGAAGAGACCAATCTTGTCAGATAAGTATCTTGTGCTACTTTTGTTTTGTTTTTATAAAAAAGCTTTCTGTTCTTGAGTAGTATGGGAAGGCTTAACTTATTGCATTTGAAAACACTTTTCGTGACATGTTTACAGTTTCTCTTCAAATTAAGTGCAAGTGGATCACTATCCACATACCTGTAACAGGAAAAATTGGTAATTAAAAATATATTTAGGTTTCTTTATAAAACTCCCGCTCAAATTGATGTGAAATGTCACTTACTTTGAAGCTGATATTGTAATTCGTTTACGTCCACGCCGTGGCCTTGTTTTTGTACCACAGTTGATCGTTACAACTTCAGCAGTCCCGTCTTCATCCATTTCAACATAAATTTAACAGTAAAAACTGCACTTCAACACCTAAATAAACAACCGAATACAACAAGTTCTAACTCGAAAAACTTTAACAACCTAATAATTTTGACAAGAATGACAACTTGAAAAGTAAGCGTCAAACGTCAAATAGCTGAAAAAATGTTGCCACACGTATGAAAAATAAAAATTACCATAAACTATTTAGCAAAAAGACCAGACATAGATGTTTAGCACCTTTAATCTAAACTCATTGTTTTTATGTGGTTTTAATGAAGTCTTAATGATACCGTTAAATTGTACTCCAATAAAGTGAGCTTTTGAAAAGTATCGAGGGAGACTGTTTCTTTTTTAGTCTAAAGTGTGGTTTTGTTCGAAACTCTCTATTTGAAATGAAAATTTGTATAAGAAAATATGTGTTTTAGATAAGGTTTTACTTACTTGCTTTAATCAATTCAACATTTTTTTGCACATAGACTAAAAAAATATATTTAAAACAAAAATGGAAAAGTGAGGTTTTGTTCTTCACCTCCTCAATTATTCAAAGGATAAAACAATGTGTAGCTCATCAGAGTCTGATTTGGAAGTACTGGAGTTTATTTTTAATATATCAGTACCCAGAAACTTAAGACGTAAGAGAAATCCTTTCGAAATGTTTACGGATGAAGAATTTAAATTGAGATATCGCTTCGATAAGAACACTGTGATACACCTAAGTGATATCATCAGCCCTGCTCTAACTCCCGTTACGCATCGCAAATATTCATTGTCTGTTTTGGAACAAATTTTTATTGCATTACGATTTTACGCTACAGGTACTTTCCAAGTAGTAATTGGTGATGACATTAACGTTCACAAAACCACTGTGTCCAGAGTGGTTTATAAAGTAAGTAAGGATATAATAGCAAAGCTGGCTACAAGTTATATAGCTATGCCAAATTTTGAAGACCTGAGAAAAGTCAAGGTACATTTTTTTAATATAGCTGGATTTCCAAATGTAATTGGTTGTGTAAATAGATCGCACATACCAATTCAATCTCCTGGAGGTGAGCAAGCAGAACTATTTAGAAATAGAAAAGGTTTTTATTTTCTATTAATGTACAAGTTGTTTGTGATGCAAACTTACACATCCGTGATATAGATGCTCGCTGGCATGGATCAATACATGACAGTACCGTGTATCATAACTCGTTCCTGCGAGCGCGCCTAGATAACAACGAGATAGAAGGTCACCTCTTGGGAGACAGTGCTTATCCTTGTGGAAGATTCATGATGACGCAATTTTTAAATCCAGCTACAAATGCGGAAAAACTATACAATAAAGCACAAATCAAGACCAGAAACACAGTTGAAAGGACATTTGGTGTGTGGAAAAGAAGATTTGCATGTCTTTCTCAAAGATTAAGATTAAAATTAGATCACACATTGGCTGTAATTGTTGCAACAGCTGTGTTACATAATATAGCTCTACAGCAAAATGATAGTGTGATAATCGATTCTGCTCCTGAAGAAGATATTATTACAGAATCTATTGAACAACACCTTTCCTCTGAAGGAAACCATTTTCGTCGGTTATTGTTGGAACAATATTTTAGGTTGGTAAAGGTTTTCTTTTATAAATATCTCAACTTAAGCTAACTATAAACAGCCAAATGTTCATGTTGTACATAATATGGGAATAGAAATTAAAACACAAATGAACTTGAGTATCTCTGTATATTGTATTAGTATGTAAAGTTAAAGATAATGTCTCTAGAAAATGCAAGAATTTAAAGAGAAGAATTTTAATATACTATTTATTACCCATCATAAGTTAAAATTTCACTTTTTAAATTCTAGGTCCATTCTTGCATCTAGATTCTAGAAGAATTCTCTTTAATTCAATATCAACATCGAGTAAAAATTTATTTTGTCTAATTTCATTTTTTCTTGTTGTAGTTGAATCTCCAATATTTCTAACCTTTAGTTGTTATGGCATCTTCATTAATTTCCTTCTGATTTTTTCTTCGTTCCAGTTAAACAAATTTTCTTCCTTCTTGGTGTGCTTTCGAAATCCTTCATAACTGGCGAAATTGGAGTTTTGGAAAATTCAACTTGCTTAGATGTTGATTGGGTTTCAGACACCAAATCTTCTTTTGCATCCAATACTATGAGGATGTCTTGAGAAGTACCAGGATGTGCGTCTTCACTTAATACTTGTGTTTCAATATCTGTAAGGAATAAATTGTAAAAAAAAATTACTACTGTGTACCTGATGATTGTACTCACATGTATAACACTTAACGCTATATGATGTGATTATACTGATATGTGTAACTTGATATACACATACGTACATACATAAACTCACGCCTTCTCCCCATGGGATAAGATAAGATAAGAGAAGATTTCTTTATTTTTTTAAACATTGTATTTATACAAGAGCATTCAAGACATTACATGGGAGTTGGCAGAAACTACAGAACGCCACCTGCTACGATCCTTACATACTCCTTTTGCTCAAACCTCCTTTTCGTTTTAACATGATATTATGTAATTATACCAAAGCCTGCTATTTGAGTATGTTGTATGGGAATTTGTGATTGTTTTTTATAATTATAAAAGTACGGCACTAGTTTTAAAGCATTCCCCGCTTTAAAATCTAGTGCCGTACTTTTATAACATTCTTCTATAACTTCTTCTATAACAATAATTTAAATAAATAAGTGATTATTTTATTTTATTTAGTTTCATTATCCCTCCATCCATTTCAGTTTAAACTTCTTAGGAGTTTGAAATATTATTTTGATTGCTCAGGTACAGATGCCTATGCTAGAATATTGCAAATGAGAAGAATCTAACCAAACAGAAGTGCAATCAATATTTTAGTAATTAAATGATTACTTGCTCAAGAAATGTTCAACTCTAGTATTCTATGATATTAGAAGAAAGACTTTGGACTTACCTAAGTTGTAATATGGCGCGGAAGAGTCAAATTCATTATTTAATGGTTTGAATTGAGGAGTTAATAAGGCCACAACTTTCTCATCAATTGCGGTTGTCTGAGGACAAAACGTTCCTCCTCCTGTCTTGTACATCTCAGACTGAAATTAAAATTTAACATCAATAAATTACAATCGGGCACTATTGTGTTACATAATGATAGTCAATGAATATATTACTCTGAGGCGTAACTGCGTAAGAAATATATAATTATGTACATATTATTGGTAGCATGTGATAATATAGCTTCTACGCTTAAAAAAAGGGGTTGCTTTGCACTTTGTACACTAAAAATATACCTAGAGGACTTTAATCAAATAGGTAAAAAGTACACTAACAGGGATACGACTTACCTTATCATCGCTCATATTTTTTCTCGATTTTTTCTTTATGTTATCATATAAGGCATGTAACTGCTTTTCAGTCCTAAATCCAGTTTCCGAGACAGCATTATATTTATTCGTCAGCGCCATCCAAGCTTGTTTCTTGGCCTCTACAGACGTACCGTCCGTTCTTTTATTGTCGATTATATGGACAAATTCTTTAGGCACTTCGATAAGAAGCATCTTCTCTCTTTCAGTAAAATTTTTACTACGTTTTCCAGGTTCCATTATGTTAATTTACAAAAGAATGGATACAGCACAAACGATTGGAAAGACAAAATATAGACTTCTATCGTTTCAAATCAAACGGCAAATCAATATTAATACCACCACACCAGAAACAATGAAGTGTCAAGTGAAACTTTAAAAAAATAGTTGACAATGATGTAGTTCGTATATCCGCCCATAAATAACGACTTATCATATTTTTTTACTAAAACAGTGTTATGTCACTTATTTACCCTCGACAAAATATTACTATATATAAAACTAGTATTAAAGACGAACTAAAATAATAAAATAAATTTTAGATGCGATCAATATTATACAGACCCATCTAGCGGCAAACTAAGGAACTAGTTATTGGTTTCATAGTTATTGAATGGTTAGTTCCGTATTCAGAAACGCAGTGACAGTTAACCGATGTTTATCCTATGCATAACTTTATTGAATCAATAGCTAATGAGAATTTATCTGGGAACTTCAGAAACCGGGCATTAATGATCAAACATAATATTGGCTATTTTTCCTTGCCTTTATAATACATTTATATGTTTCTTATACTTATTTATAAAATCTTTGGAAACATGAGATCAAAATCAAAAGTCATTCCTACCAAAAACTAAAAATTAGGCTTACTATTAATTTAAACAAGGAAAACTTATTTCATAATTATTTTAAATTAAAAAAAAACAACAGATTTTTTTCATTCATCTTTCGTATTAGAAAATATTTGTATCGTCATCATCAGTGTCACTCCAAAAGTCGGTTAGTCTTTTGTTCTTCTCCATCTCACATATTTCGTCTTTATTTTCTTTGGCGTCATCTTCATTATCATTTTTACACACAATTAATTTCTCAAATTCAGTTTGATACGTATTATTATCTTTTTCATTTTAGCAAGATTCTCCTTAGTAATATAAAACTTTATATATACCCAATCAGTCACATTAATATCCGACAGTATTTTGACTTTCGGTGAGCATGGTTTGTTTGAAGATTTATCTTCGAAGCTGATTGATGAGTCGGAACGAGTATTTGCAAAACCTGTATTGTTTATTTTTTGGATAAGTTCAGGTGTTGGATTCTATAAGTATTGACGTCTTCGTAAGAAGGAACATCATAATGTCCAATATGTTTCCCGTGACGGCAAATATCTTTATTGCCACACAGAGAACAACTTAATTTCCTTAGACTAATTTTAGAGCACCCATATGACCAAAGAGCTTAATGCACCATCGTTGTACCTTTGGCTGCTTTTAGGACTGTTGCAAAACTCCTTGCTTCGATGTCATTTCTTGTAACAATGCGAATCTCAATCTTCACTCTAGGTCCAAGACAGACTAAAAATGTTTCTAATGAGTCCACGTCACCGCCAAAACGGACTACTTGATCTGCTGTTCGTTTGAGAACAGCACCAACCCCGTCTGGCGCCCCTTTGCCATGTCCAGCTTCTAAGTAGTTCCAGGTCACAGATTTCAGTTGTGGAAAATCACGGTACAGTTGGCCAATCATAAAAATAAATAAGCGATTTCTATATTGGCTTGTTGGGCTGTCAGAAATGAAATGAACTGTGTCAATTTGGGATGAAATCTCCGATACATACCCAATGGTCGGTAATAAATGTGCCCAGATAGCTGCAGCATCGTGTTGGGTACATTCACTTATAGTGCAAAAGCTATATTGTTTTTGAATTCCAACTTCTGGGTCAATCAAGTAGATGACACATGTGTGCAGTGACAACTGCACACATGTACTGCTGGTGCTGACCACCAAGGTGAAAGCTTTGTATTTCTTCGTTATATTTAACGCAGTAGTTCTCACTGAAGTCAACGTGAACTACTACCTCTTGTGGAGTAAGATTATTTTTAAGCTCTCTATTAGAGTGTTTCATATAGCCCACAAGAGCGTTTTCTAATTGGAGTATAATGTTTCGTGGAAAATCATGTAATGTTTCTTTTTTTGTTACTAATTTGGTTTTCTCCTCGTCTTTTACGTAGTATTTTTCAGAGCAATTACGCCACTGAAAATATTTAATTTTTTGGTCATTCTGAAATTCGGCGTAATGTAAATTTGTCAATTGAAATTTTCCACATGATCGATTCAAACAATTTTCATCATTAACATAGCAACATAAGCTTTCTAAAATACCTGTCCCGTTAGATTCTTTTAGTATTTTATATGTATTAAGGCATTTTATCAACAAATCTATATTAATATGAACTTTGCAACCACACTTATTTCTACTGGACTCATTTGGGTACAAAACCCAAAACGGGCGATATTTACAAAAAGTTTGATACGTTACCTTAATATTCGAATTATGCGTAAAGATAGCGTTAGCGTTTTTGTATAGATTAGTCAATGTGTCCGTTAAGTATCTTTTTTGCTTTATTACTCTGTTTTTAGTAATGTATTCTTTTTTATCAGCTGCAATTCTAGTCATTACATCATCTTCAAAAAACTCCAAAATTAGTTGCTCTGTGAAGTTTTCACTCTTAGCTATTTTATTTTCTTTTTTATCTCTTACTGTGAATGTTTTTGTTTGTGACAATAGCTTATACTTTTTCTTTTTTTTCTTTTTCTGTCATAACCACACTAGAGAACTCTTACTTGTCTTTTTTCTCAAGCACTTGTAGCCTTCCCCAACACTTCTTGTAAGAATTTCACCAAATATTAGTTTTTTTTAATTTCTTCACGCTTTTCTTTGTTTACATTTTCTACCAAATGTTCTATTTTTTCTTCAGTCGATGTATTTTTGATTTTTTTCATTATCTTCATCATCTGCATCTTTCTGTTTCATAGTTTTTTCAATTTCCCGTTTCAAAATGCCTATTTCTTTTTTACGTCGGTAGCGAAGCTTTCTCAGAAGAACATCCTTTTTTAGACTCTGTTGACAAGAATTACTATTACCGGAACCCAAACGATTTGAAGATGAACTAGGTATGGGGCTCAGAGCTGGTTGAGGGAGAGGATCTTGTTCAGCTGGGAGTGCTTCAGTGTCATTATTTGGTGGAGAATTATCTAGTAATAACTGCTGAATAGCTTTTTCTTCCTTTTTTGACGTTTGAACGTTTGAATTAACTCTCCATGTTTTTCTCAGAACTCTCAATTGTCTGGGTGTCATATCTTTTGCACTATTTATTTTTCTGTTCTGTTCTTTGAAGGTATCTTGCTCTTTCTTTTGCCTTAAGTTCTGCATACTTTTCGGGATCTTTCTTAATTTCCGCATACTTTTTTTTTTGTAATTGGTCGCGCTCCCGTTTCTGCTCTAATGTTTGTTTGGTTTTCTTTGGCATTCTTCATTTTTGATAATCTGTAAAAAAAGTATAATGTTAGAGCTCATGCCCTTAATAATTAAGCGTTATAAAATGTTTTAAAAGTACGCTCACCAGATAACTTTAAGCAACATCAAATAAAAAAGTAACAAGTATTCATTCTTTATTATATTGTTCATTAAAGTAACAGTATTATTATGTACAGAACTAAATACTACAGGTGGGACTAGAGCCCGCCCTCACACCGAAGTTGACAAACATAACATACTCAAAAGATTGCACAAGAAAAACTAAAAATGAATTAAAATTAAACGGTTTCTAATTGCCATCGTTTTGACCTCATTACCATCGCTCAAAAAACGACGGTAAACGAAGGCAGTGAGGAAGAAGATAATGAGGTTTGAATCCTTTATCAGATTTTTTCCTAAGTAATATCAAAATAACGAACCTCATGCATATTATAGACTACGAAGGTAATTATTAGAAATGTTAATTAGCTAGAAAGTAAACAAAATCATAGATACTCACGTAGTAATACGGACGATAGGAAAGAGAACGATTCCAGAATAATCACCTCCCGCGACACTTCACACGAAAATATTTTTTACCACGACCAAGCGTCCAAAATATTAAAAGGCACAGATGTCTTTACACTAGAAAATAAACCTTTGTTGTCTCTGATGCAATTAAAAGTTTTTAATAAGTTTAAAACAAAATTAAAGAAATGAAAGTAATATGAAAAGTTTTCTTTTTCCCTAACATTCCCTTTCTAACTTATTCTTAGAGCATATTGCAATAATTGCAATAATTGCAATAATTGTTTCATTTTATGAGCATATTGCAATAATTGCAATATGCTCATAAAATGAAACTAAAATTATCAATAGCAAGAAAAACCTTTTAGGCTGAAGCATAAAATTCCATGCCATTGCATAAAATTCCGCGCCAGTTCAATGCTATATTAAAAAAAAAAGCTGTCATACATGATATGTGAACCTTAGGCGAGTCGATTTTTAGAGTGGTCTGTCTGATGTCTGTATTAGTCTGTGAACATGCGTCACCGCGGGCATTTTTTTTTAATCTGTTTTGCAACTACATACACTCACAGGCATAATTAACCGCCCACCTTGTATTTCTTTCAATCTGCAGAAATCGTCAAATTTAGATCACTTTTGATGGGAGGTACGTTGAAAGTTACCTTTAAAGGTAAAAAAAAACAAAAGCCTTGAAAAAAAGTCGTTTATTGAAGCATTTATACTAAAAATTGATTTGGTGAAAATTTTTGATGAAAATTTAGAAAATTTTAATTTCGAAAAAAGTTGTCGAACTAAACAAAAAAAAAAAAATTAATAATGGGTGTTGCCGCCTCGGGCTCTAATGACTTCTTGGAGCCGGTTTGGCAATCCATCCATGATATCTTGGATATCTGATTGGGGGATATTGTGCCACTCCTCTACCACAGCTGTCTTGAGCTCTCGTAAGGTCGTAGGGGCTGGTACTCTTGCTCGGACACGTCTTTTGAGGTTGTCCCAAATGTGCTCAATAGGGTTAAGATCGGGACTGCGTGCCGGCCATGGTAAAACTTGAATCCCGACCTCATTAAGGTACTCGGTGACAGATCTTGCGGTATGGCAACGTGCATTGTCATGCATTAATCTAAAGTTCTCACCAATTAATGGTGCGAAAGGGATGACATGGTCTTCGATAACTTCCTCCACGTATCTTTGAGCGTTCACACTGCCTCTATCGAACACAACAAGATCGGTACGAGCCTCGTAAGAAATACCTCCCCAAACCATTATGGACCCTCCCTGGTAACCCACTGTTTCTGTTATAGCGCATGGAGCGAACCTTTCATTTTGGCGCCTGTAGACACGCTGACGTCCATCTGGACCTCTTAAGGCTATTCTGCTCTCATCTGAGAACAGTACGTTCTTCCATTCCCCCATAGTCCAGTCAGCATATTCTCGTGCAAAAGCAAGTCTAGCTCTACGGTGTTGTGGGAGCAGTTGTGGGGCGCGAGCTGGACGAAACGCCCTCAGATTTCTCAGATTCCAGTCTTCTTCTTATGGTACGTTCACTAACACTGACATTTCTTACCTCAAAAAGACGCGTACGAGCTTCAGTAGCGGTGCAAAAGCGATTTCTCAACACATTGCTGACAACGAAGCGGTCATCTCGCGTTGAAGTGCATCGATGGCGGCCTTGACCTGGCCTGCGGGTGTATGAGCCTGTCTCCCGAAATCGTCTGATGGCATCCCGTACCGTGGTTCGAGGTACACCGAGTGTACGAGCGATGCGACGTTGGCTGTACCCAGCGTCAGCTAAAGCCACTGCCCTAGCGGCACCAGTCGCATCGAGTGGCATTTTTTACAGTCACAAACAATTAGCAAACACTAAAAACTCAAATTAAGCAATATTCACACACTATGGCAGAAAATAACAGGAATTGTTAACACGGTAACGCAACGGCAACAATGTTAAACAACGACTAAATTCCGAAAACCCGTCGGTGACACAAATTTAGGAAACGAAATAAGGGTATAAGTGTTTAATTTATTGCTAAAGTACCCACTTGACAAAAAATAAAAACAATGGATAAGCCATAGTTAACGTAAACAAACAGAGTGACGAACAATAAGGGTGGGCGGTTAATTGTGCCTGTACATCCACCCTTAACAAACGTCACGTAAGGCCGCAATACTGTCAAGGGTGTGATAATACATGAATTTATATGATAAGTAAGGGAAGTTGCTAAGACCTACACGCCTAACAGTCCCTACGACTCTAAGCCCTATAAGCCCTACAGCCCTAACCTATCATATACCTAGTGTGATAGATAAATATATAAATAAGTTCAGGATGTCTGCACCATGCGACCTAAGGTTACAGACGGATGTTGGACAGGAATTCCAGGTTGGGGAAGGGTACACTCACTGCCAGTCCCGCAGACTCACGAGACTGATCAGAGATGGCTAAAGGTGTCTTGGCCACAGTGAGGGGTAATGAGACAAGAATATAAAATTCAAATCTGATTTATTAACAGTATGTTACAGCTTATATACTATAGTTTCATAACACACACTATTATACAAATTCTTTGTGTTCTGTACGTGTGAGATGCAACCAAATCAATATTTTAACTGGGCCGCGCGTGAGCCGGGCCGAGTGCTGAGTCAATGTCCAAAGGTAACATTGAACATTCTGGCGACTCTCAGGAACAGGATCCTATTTGGTACAGCTCGATGGTTTCGTATGGTCTGGCCTGGCCGTGATCAGGTTGTTGTGCCTGCGTGGGCACTCTGCGTGGTATGCCGTACGGTTGCTGTGTTCGCTGCGTGTGTGTTGTGCTGCTGATGATCGTTGGTTGCCGCACAGTTGGCGCAGTGTTTCTTCTTGCTGCAATTATGGCTCGAAGTTGATTCAACAGCTGTGGACCGAAGTAAATTAAAATACATGCTAAAGTGATAATTACGAGTGAAGTACTGATGCTAGCTATGTATGTGTTAGATTTTACTTGTTTCCAAATTGTGTTATATAACTGTGTTTGTAAGTTTGTTTCGGATTTGACTAAATGATCGAAAACTCCTTTTGACCTGTCTAATACTAATTCTTCTTTGGATATATCTTTTACGTTTGTTGGTAAAATCTGTGTATTAAGGGAGAAGTTCGTTGTTTTAGAATAAGAAGCTAGCACTGTCATAGTTGATGTTCTTTTTGCGGCAAGTATGTTATGAAGTGTCTTAATGACGCAATTCTCGGAGATATGTAAAACTCCGACATCTTGAATCGTAATTTCTTTTCTTTGACCGTCACACATAATTGATACGGCTACAGATTTTGTTGTAATGAAGAGCCAAGTGTTTTGCATGAATAATTGTTTCCATACAACATCTGTCGATATTTTGTAGGTCTTTGATGTGCATTGGGTTTGGGTGTGGTTCTCAGTTTTAAAGAGTTGTTCAACTATGCAATTTTTATTTAATTGCATGTTCTTGACAGCTACAGGATAGCAAACAAACTCTGTATTACTACGAAGACAGTCTTTAAATTCTTCTTGACTAAGTTCAAAGTAATGCTCGTTGTTGTAATCAAAACCCATGACTGTCTGCTGAATGGTCAAGCACTCGAATGATCCATCTGTTTTTCTCTCTGGAATAGGTGTAACGTGTATCAGAGTATATTTTGTTACATCGTGTATTGGGAAATAAGCGTACACTCTTATGTGCGTGGTATTTACGTTCATCTCAGTTTGTATTATTTGTCCCTGAATAATTTTTAAGTTTGATGGTAGTTTTTGATTAGCCATTTTTATGATGTTGCTGATGTGTCTTGGTGTTAATATACTATATACTGTTGCTTTCTGTACATTAATTTCAAGTAACCCTGTATAGTAGTCCATAATTTCATTTATATAATTGTTTGCTAACTCGTAGGTTTGCATTACTTGGATCTTAATATGATTTTTGTCAATTGATTTATACCAAACATTGTTTCCATTCATGAACGAAATTGCTTCATTTAATTTTGCTTGGAACTTCTCTAACTTTTTCTGGATTTTCTCTTCAGTTTGGTTTACACCTGTGATAGTAGATATCATTATCTTTGTTTGATGAGTGGCAGCGTCTATAAGTTTCTGCTGGTTGTTATTTAATGTATCTATGTCTCTGTATACTTCATCATTAACTCCAAACACCGATGTTAAGAGTTGTCCCAAGATACCTCTTTTCTTCCTCACACTCTTTATCTCTGTTAGGTATTCCTTTGTTTTCTCAAACTTTACTTTTTCTTCGTTTAGATGGTGATAAAATTCATTGCAATGCGTCTCCTTCATGATGTCTTGAGTATCCTTGCAAAGTTGTTGAAATTGTGATGTTATTTTTTCAATCCTTCTTTGGTCTATTTCCAAGTTTTGTCTCTCGTAATCTGTTTCAATTCTAAACGTTCCTCGATTAATAGTTGTGGTTCCTATTTTTTCGACATATAGTCCAGGATTTATACTTTTTAATGTGTATGTACTCGACACGGTGCCAATTAATAGAATAATTATTGTATGTAATAGTAATCCCTTTATCCAATTTTTCGGTGATCGTATACCTTTGTTGTTTATTGTGGCTGTTGATATGTTACATTGCGTAGACATTTGTCTGTCTTTGCCTGTTGTACCAATTTCTTTGTTTTCGTTCACAGGGAGCGGGATCAACGTATTAATTGATCTTTTCTGACAAGCTCCTGTTGATTTTTGAAGAGTTACTACTCTAACTACACCGTCATCTCCCGGGTGAATTTCTGTGATTTTTGCCAACGGCCATTTGTTTGGACTTATATTGTCATCTTTTATTAGTACTACGGTTCCTATTTTAGCATTTTCATGTACTTGTTTCCACTTGTATCTTTGTTGAAGTTGATGTAGATAGTCTTTTGTCCAACTATTCCAAAAATCTTTTTTCATTTTTTGAATCTGTTTCCATCTATTCACTAGGTCAGTGTTGATGTTTTCCATCGGATCTGGTATCCCTACTGCTTCTCGTCCAATAAGAAAATGGCTTGGAGTTAGTATTATGTTGTCATTTACATCTTCGGTTTGCGCACACAATGGTCTTGAATTCAAACACGCTTCAATTTGGTGGAGGAAGGTTGTCATTTCCTCGTATGTTAGTGTCGAATCTCCGATCACTCGACGTAAGTGATGTTTCACTGACTTTACGCCAGCTTCCCAGATCCCACCGAAATGTGGTGATGCTGGAGGAATGAAATGCCACTGAGTTCCTATGTTTGTCATTGCGTTTTGAAATTGCGGTGACTGCGTAATTTGTAATATTTCTTGATGTAAGAAGTTGGCTGCTCCTACGAAGTTTGTTGCGTTGTCACTGTACATGTGTGACACGTGACCTCTTCGTGCCATAAATCTGCGTAGCGCCGCGATAAATGTTTCTGTTGTTAAATCTCCCACCAGTTCTAGGTGTATTGCTTTTGTTGCTAAACATACAAAAACAGCAATGTATGATTTATATGACTTATGACCTCTCCCTTTCATAGTTCTTGTTTATATTGGTCCTTCGAGCATTTGAATCACGCGGTCCCCTTGCCCACTGTAGGAATTAATTTGACAGACTGACACTTCGGGGAACTGGAGGCTGGTGTTCTCAACAAAGCATCAGTTTTTCAGTAATCTGAAGTACGTTGTACTAGGGTATTCTGTCGGAAAGCTTCTCGTTGCGGATCGGTCACTGGCCTCCCACAAGCGGGTTTAACCAGTTGATTGAGAAGTCGCACAGATAAAACAAGAGCGCAGATACCACTAGTACAGACTTAACTTTACATTAGGGTAGGGCCGTTAGGGAAGAAGAAAGAAGAGCACTATGGAGATACAAGAAATTAACGAACTAATCAGGAGCCAGGAGGCGGATTACAACGAAATCAAAAGGGTATTATCAAACATAAAAAAGGACTCGCCCACAAGGAAAACAGAAAAATACATCAACGAAAGGAAGAAAACATTTGACCACGTCTTTCAGCGAGTTCAAGAAAACCATTTAAGACTACAAGAACAGGAGGTGTTGTCAACTCATAAATACATTACTACAAACTACTTTGGCAGCATACAAAAATGTTACGACGAAGGAATCGACTACCTAAAAAAGTGCGAAGAAAGGCTACAACATGTGCAAAGTGTTTATGAACCATGACTTTTAGATGAAGAAGAAGACAAGGACGTTGTCAGTAGCCCAAAACTGTTTATACAGCTATTCCGGGTGTCGCAGATATCTAAGAAAATATCTCAGGCTAAGGAATCCATTACTCAAGACAAGCCAATATGTAATATGTATACATCCACCCTTAACAAACGTCACGTAAGGCCGCAATACTGTCAAGGGTGTGATAATACATGAATTTATATGATAAGTAAGGGAAGTTGCTAAGACCTACACGCCTAACAGTCCCTACGACTATAAGCCCTACAGCCCTAACCTATCATATACCTAGTGTGATAGATAAATATATAAATAAGTTCAGGATGTCTGCACCATGCGACCTAAGGTTACAGACGGATGTTGGACAGGAATTCCAGGTTGGGGAAGGGTACACTCACTGCCAGTCCCGCAGACTCACGAGACTGATCAGAGATGGCTAAAGGTGTCTTGGCCACAGTGAGGGGTAATGAGACAAGAATATAAAATTCAAATCTGATTTATTAACAGTATGTTACAGCTTATATACTATAGTTTCATAACACACACTATTATACAAATTCTTTGTGTTCTGTACGTGTGAGATGCAACCAAATCAATATTTTAACTGGGCCGCGCGTGAGCCGGGCCGAGTGCTGAGTCAATGTCCAAAGGTAACATTGAACAGTGCCTGTGAGTGTACTAAATTTACCCACCTGTCAAACGAACCTGGGCGCAACTTATAGGATCTATGGTAAAAATAATAAAATTAAAAAATGACGACAGGAACGCGGCCGTTCAAACGTCATTTCTTCGTGGCAACTTTGTGTTGTGTGTGGACAGTCTGTATTAGTCTAACAATTTTGGCACAAAAAGAAAGGTAGTTTTGGTTTGTGGCAACTTTTTGACTTCGGACGCGTGAGTGGGTCTGAACTGTCCGAAACTACAAACTCACCACTTCATAAGAATTGTGAGATATAATACATGTCAGAGAATCCTCATTGTTATGATACAAGGTGGTATTTTATCAATATTTAGCAAGTAGTTATGTTCCCAGCCTAACGCTGTGGTATGTGGTAGAGTCTAGACGCTGACCTGACACTTTTGTGATTAGGCGTACGTGACAGGATGTGTGGCGCGACCGCGGGTGGGCCGACCACCGGTCGATGAGAAAGTTTTGCGATGTATTAGAATTAAGATAGGCTAAGACAGTCTTACATGAACTTCTGTAAAGCTCGGGTCGTAATAAACTCTTACTTCCCCTCAAACTCCGTTTCATTTGCGCTCCCGAAATCTAACTGGCGCAGTCGGTAGGATTGCCGCAAACAGTTTTCCTCCGCGAAAAGTCAAGTGCGAAAATCTGTGAAATACATGAGAACGCGTGGACTGTGTTTCGCGAGTGGTTACTGTTATATACGTATAGTCGTCGTGCTTAAAATCAGTGAGGCGTTCTATATTGGGCAATCTTCGAACCAAATAAATAAGTTTAGATAACGCGCAAATTACGTGGGTTAGCAGAGATGGTGATAATATATCAAGCGGTTGGCATGTGAGTAACCTTCTACATCCTTCCTCATTCCCTACACTATTATTGTGATAGACGTAATTAGAATTAGTTTAATTTAGTTTTTTTTAAGAGGAAAGTAACATCAATGTTTCTGACTATTTTTTATTAATTCTACGCTATAATTTAACATATAAATTGAGGTTTATCTTTTAATTTTACAATTTAAATTACATTGTTAATTTTAATTTTGTCTAGAATGAATCAAGGTCAAATTCCTTTATCTACGACGGCGGCGGCAGGGGCGACCCCTTCGGTTCGTTCTGAAACTCCGTTTCCGATGCAATTGCCAGATTCTTTGATACCTCAAGATGTTTTAAAATTAATTCCCGAATTTAATGGTGAAACTAATATACTTAGTTTATTTTTACGAAAGTGCGAATATGTTATCGGAAAATGTCAAGGGACTTCAGAGCGAAACGAATTTTTAATGCAGAATATTACAAGTAAATTAAAGGGTAAAGCAGCGGCTCTTTTAAGTGAAAGGGGTGACCTTGAAACTTATTCTGAATTTAAATCTTTAATGATCCAACATTTTGGTGATCCCAGAAGTGAGGAATGCGTGGCAATTGAGCTCGAAACCCTAAAAATTAAATCAAATGAGTCATATTTAGAATTTTGCAGCCGTATACAAGATATTCGTGCTATTTTAATATCTAAGGTTAATCAGAACGGTTCCGCTACGTTAAGAGAAGCTAAGAAAGTAATTTATAATAACACTTCGCTTAACGTTTTTATGTACAATTTACCGGAACATATGGTGCGGATTGTTCGATTGAAAAATCCTAGTACATTGGAAGAAGCCTTACAATTTGTCCTTGAAGAGGTTAATTTCCAGGAACAATATAATTTACGCAGCAAAATGTTACAACATCGGCCACAAGGTCATCAGTTATTGCCATCATCTGAAAAAGGCGTTAATTCAAGTTCAAACAATCCGAAACCTACCTTTACAGCACCTCAATTGCAACATAATTACCACAGGCCGTCTGCAAATCAAACTCAATTTAAATACGGTATACCTAACCAAGTTTTTGTACGTCCGAATATGCCGAATCAACAAATAGGCTTTCGACCGCAATTACCGCAGCTTGGGAATAAACAACCTCAACAATTCGGTTATGGACCCCAAGCGGTACAATTCGGTTATGGACCCCAAGCAGCACAATTCGGTTATAGACCTCAAGTAGGACAATTCGGCTATAGAGCTCCACAACCTTCGAGCCACCGCCCCCCTAACAATTTATTGGGTGATCGTGACGTAACAATGAGAACTGCTCCAGCACCTGTTAGGCAACCACAAAGTTTTCCTATTAACGAGCTTTATACCAGTAATGAACAGTACTATTATGACCCCAATTACAATGATTATGGTATATGTTATCTAGGATACTGTGACTATGACTATACAAATATGTACATTAACAACGATTGCGTGGATCAGAACCCAAATACTGAAATTCCCAAAGCTATTGAAAAGGCTGATGATTCGCATTCAGCTGAAAATAAAGTAGACTCTAAAGATGTCGCAAAAGATGTCCCAAATTTTCAAATAAATTTGATTCGTGTTCACCCGAAATGATAGAACTTAAGTTTGACGCTAATCTTAAACATCCTTATATAACCATTCCCGACATAAACGGTAAATTTATGTTGGATACAGGAAGCACTAGATCTTTCATAAGCCCTGGAAAAGTTGATGAATATTTCCCACAGTCAAAATTCTACGAACCATTTACAGTTACCAATACACATGCTACGAGCGAACATAATGAAGTAGCTAATATTCCCCTTTTTTCAATTTTTAAATTAAATGGTTATCATAAGTTTTATATTTATGATGTGGATTATAAATATGATGGATTGATTGGAATGGATCTTATGTCTCAACTTAATGCTAGTATATGTTTTAAGAATAGAATTTTAAAGATAAACGATATTAATATTCCTATAATTTATAACACTGACCATGAACTTAAACTTGAACCTCGTACAGAACATAAAGTGAGGCTACCCGTAAATAAGAAAGATGGCTATGCCATATTAGATTACACGCAATTTCACGAAGGTGTTAGAATGCCAACTGCAATTGTAAAGTGTGAAAATTACCTTGCCTCCACTATAATTCAGAATGCTACTGACCTTGAAGTAAGGTTAACTATAACCGCTCCTTTCAAAGTTACCAACTTCTCTGAAGAGTGTATAGTAAATAACACAACTGGGTTAACTGACATTGACATTGACTCGTTACTGACAGCCAACTTACAGAAATTGAGACTTCATCATCTCAACCAAGAAGAAAATGAAATGATTAGTGAATTATGTTTCGAGTATAAGGACATATTTTACTGCGAAGACTTGCCTTTGACTTTTACAAACCAGGTAAAGCATCATATTCGGACTATTAATGAGGATCCAATCTATATTAAACCTTATAGGCAAGCTCCAGCACAGGCTGAAGAAATCAAACGACAGGTCGAAAAACTTCTCAAGGACAATGTAATCCGAGAATCACATTTACCCTGGAGTGCACCTGTTCATTTGGTACCAAAAAAGGCAGATGCCTCCGGTCAGGTGAAATATAGAATGGTAATAAAAATGGTAAAAAAAACAGCCTTTTCTACACAAAATGGACATTATGAATTCCTCCGTATGCCATTTGGTCTTAAAACAGCTCCGGCAACCTTTCAGAGGACTCTCGATAATGTCTTGAGAGGCCTACAGGGTGTACATTGCCTGGTTTATTTAGACGATATACTAATATATTCAAATGGCATAGTAGAGCATGTTCAAAAATTACGTTCCGTCTTCGATAGACTTCGTCAAACTAACTTGAAGGTTCAGTTAGACAAGTCCGAATTTTTACGTAAGGAAGTGCAGTACTTAGGACACACGTTGACTAAAAACGGACTACGACCAAACAACGACAAAATACAAGCAGTTCTTAAATATCCTTTACCACGGACACAGACTGAAATCAAGCGATTCTTAGGCTTTGTGGGTTATTACAGACGGTTTATTAAAGATTTCTCCAAAATCACACAGCCATTGACAGCCTGTTTGAAAAAGGGTAAAAAGGTAGTCATAGACCATAATTATACCGAAGCTTTTGAAAAATGTAAGGAACTTCTGATAAACGCACCGATATTGCAATACCCGGACATGAATAAACCATTTTTATTAACGATAGACGCCTCTGAAGTTGCAATTGGCGCGGTTTTGTCACAGGGCCCTGTAGGTAGTGACAAACCAATAGCATATGCCAGTCGGACTTTGACAGATACGGAAAAAAGGTACAGTACTATTGAACGCGAATTATTGGCAATCATGTGGGCCACAAAACACTTTAGACCTTATTTATACGGACATAAATTTGATATTTACACTGACCATAGACCGTTAGTCTGGCTGTATCAACTCAAGGAACCTAATAACAAGCTAACGCGTTGGCGCTTGCGGTTGCAAGAATATGACTTTAATGTCATATATAAAAATGGTAAACAGAATGTAACTGCAGATGCGCTATCTCGAATTCAACTTAAAGCACTAGGAGAAGCCAACGTTTCCGACGACATTTCAATGATTGTTAATATAAACGAAAAAGAAAGTAGACTTCAAAATTATTTAGAAGACGTGGCCGCACTAAATTCTGATGACTCAAGGACTATTTCTGTTTCCGACTCTGAAAGAACCGCGACAGCTAGCCCAATGACCATAGATTTAGATTTCGATACTCGTACAGACTTGGAACAATCACCCAATAATTATCCTATACCCTCTGAACCTTCTAGTATACAAACAGTTCATTCAGCCGAAGATCTCGAATCCCATGGAATACCGATATTGAAGGAAGCAATAGACACCAAACCTAATCAAATACTAGTTTTTAGCTGGTTTCGTAATGAGCTCCACGTAAAAGACTTGTCTAGGGACAAACAAAAAGTGTTGGAAGTATTTTTGCCTCTTCATAATCAAGATCATATCAAAACATTTTTAAAAGAATATATAAAACCCAAAATTAAGTATTTCATTTATTTTGAGAATCCAGAACACAGAAAGGACAAGATATGGTTAATTTTTATGAATGTACCGAGCGCGTTATTTACGTCGAAGATGAACAGGAACAGAAAGCCATTGTGATTAAGTTACATGAAGGCAAGACCTGTCATCGCGGCATTACAGAAACTGTTAAAAGAATCCGTCGTAATTATCACTGGCCACATTTATCCGAAACCGTTTCCGTTGTAAAACCTGTAAGTATGACAGAAAACCAATTAAACCTGTACTGCAGCTCACACAAACCCAGAACGCCCCCTTTCAGGAAATATTTATAGATCTGTTCAGTATAGAATCAAAATACTATTTAACTTTAATCGATGCCTTTAGCAAATTAGGACAAGCGATAGAAATTGCATCTCGCTCCACACCCGAAGTGGTCAGAGCATTAATGAAATACTTTTCTTTTTACGGTATACCACAGAAAATAAGTTCTGATCCGGGAACCGAATTTAATAATGAATTATTAAAAGAACTGACGGACTTGCACAAAATTAAACTACACATAGGTACACCTAATAATCCCAATTCTATGGGGCTCATAGAACGTTTTCACTCTACAATTATAGAAATATATCGATTAGCGAACTATGAAAAAAAATTTACAGACGCAGCATCAGTGATGACTTACGCCGTTATGGCTTACAATAACACTATCCACAGTACCACTGATTTAACACCGTTCGAAGCTGCGTTTGGTCATACGGAATTAAACTCAATTTTTAACTCTGAATTCGATAAAGCATACAATCAGCAACTAATCAGGGATCATAAGAAAAGAACACGGGCAATTTATAAATATCTTTCTGAAAAGGTAAAAAGTCATAAGGAAAGAATTATAACCAAGCGGGGAGGCGAATCCAGACCAGCCTTAGAAATAGGCCAACCGATTTTCATTAAGGCCGTAAATAGAAGGCAAGCTAAAGATAAACCTAGATTTCAAAAGGCCATGGTTACAGGTCAGATAGAACGTAACATCGTACCAATAAAAGTAAAAAATAGAGATACTAAAGTTCCGGTTAAAAATGTAAAACGTCCTCCACAGGTGGTGTTGGATCCTGGTGATATGGACAACGACCAGTTGGAGTCTTCCAAGCCAGGCCCTTCAAGTGGTAAAGATTAATCAAAACCCTGGGATTCTTCCGGTGAAATTAGGTCAAGCATTTATGCAATATGATAAATGGTCTATTGTTAAAATAATCAACCTCCAATGCATTGGTACAGATCTTTCCTTTAATATAAAAAAAATATTCCGAATTTAGCCAAATGTTACACCCAAGTAAATCGTATGCGGATGAGTTCAGGAGCCTTAAAATACAGGTGGAGTATATAAAAAATGAGACTAGAAAAATTACAGCAATTAATTCCATCTAAAAGATTCAAACGTGGTATTGTAAACCCCCTTGGCTCTATCATCAAAATTATAACGGGTAATCTTGACCATGAAGATGCAGTCAGATATGACAATATAATCAGCAGTATTCAGACCGAGGAACAAGCAATTTCTAACAAATTTACGATGATATCTAAAATGTTGGATCATTTTCTGAATTCTACCGAAATAATCAATGAAAATACAAAAATAATAGACGCACGCATGAAATTACTTGAAGGTCTTGTAACCGATCTCACTAAGAAAGATAATCACTCAATTTATATGACCTATGTCTTCGGATTACTAAACCAATTTATTGTAAACTTTAGAACACTTTATATAAAACTCAGCGAACTTGAAACGGCCATTGCATTCAGTAAATTATCAGTATTACATAAGGCCGTAATGAATCCTAGCGAACTGTTGAAAGTGTTAAAATATATAAGCCAATATGATAATCTAATGTACCCTGTAAATGAACGAAATTTAATAAACATAGAAGAATCCTTATCTGTAAAAGCTTACATTAAGAATGAAGAATTAACTTTTGTAATCGAAGTTCCACTTATTTATAATGCAACTTATAGTTACTATAAACTGTATTCCATTCCTATCTCAGATGATTCCTCAAATCTTACCTTTGCTGTTATTCCTGAATTTCCCTACCTACTAGTAGAAGGGTCAAGGTATCGTCCCACTGATCAACCGTGTCAACAGATAACCGCTAAAGAATATCTCTGTTCTGAAGATAAACTAATTCAATATGGGGAAGAAACTTGCATTGAGCAACTAATGAAATACCACGACAATCTGTCGCGCTGTTTCCCACGTAAGATACTATCTGAGTCCCTGAAACTTCAAAGAATTGGTCCCAATAGTTGGATAGTGTATTCAAAACACAACCAAGTCATATCACAGACTTGTAATAATGATGAAACAAAAGAACGCATACGAGGAACATATCTGCTAACGGTACGAGGACAATGTGATGTCTCTATAGATAATATTCAAATACATGGACGGCGCTCTTACTCACTACAAACGGATTATATGCCTGTTCCCTTATTGAACTTACCTGACTTGATAGATCTGACTCGTGACGCAGCAAGGATCGAACCTATAAATCTGAAGGGAGTAAATTTGGATGACATACGCCAACTGAATAATATTCTGAAGAATAGTGCAAATACAGTGAAAAGTGAAACCACAAGTGAAAGTGTTAGTGTCGCCCTTTATGTCTTATACGCGGTGGTCATTTTATTGTCAGTAGCTGTAATTATATATTAGGTCTTTACCTATGAAATTGCCGTTCTGCAGTACTGGCCATTTCAAATCAAAATAATTTTTGTTTGGCTATGAATTCTAATTTCAAATTAATTTTATTTTAAAAACATGGATTTTTTTTTCTAAAAGTAGTTATTTCTTTATTGATTAGTGTTACATTTTCATCGCATTTCAATCTTTTTCGTCATCATGGATACGTTAAAAATTCGAGTAATTATGGAATATGAGTACCGTCGTGGCAGCAACGCGGCACAAGCGGCACGCAACATCAACGACGTTTACGGAGCTAACTCTACAAACCAACGCACCACCTGTTATTGGTTTGCTCGCTTCCGTTCTGGAAATTTCGACCTGAAAAATGAACCTCGCGGTCGTCCGAAGACTTTGGTCGACAATGACGAATTAAAGGCGATTGTGGAAGCTGATGATACACAATCTACGGCTGAATTAGCAGCAGCTTTCGACGTTAGCGTCAAAACAATATTGGTCCATTTGCGTCAAATTGGCAAGGTGAAAAAGCTTGACAAATGGGTGCCCCACGAACTCAATGATCGCCAGCGCGAAGTACGCGTCGAGACGTGCCTTGCACTGCTCAACAGACACACAAATGAAGGAATTTTGAACCGCATTGTTACCTGCGATGAAAAATGGATTCTGTTTGATAACCGTAAGCGCTCAGCAAGTTGGTTGGATCCTGGTTCAGCACCTAAACAATGCCCTAAACGAAAACTTACCCCTAGAAAAGTGATGGTCACTGTTTGGTGGTCTAGCGCCGGTGTGATTCATCACAGCTTCTTACCAAACGGGGTGAGCATTACTGCAGATGTGTACTGTGAAGAACTGAACACAATGATGGAGAAGCTGGCGCATCTCCAACCAGCATTGGTCAATCGCTCGTCTCCGCTGCTCCTGCACGACAACGCGCGACCTCATACTGCACAGCAGACGGTCTCCAAGTTGCAAGAACTGGGGTTGGAAGCTCTCCGTCATCCGCCCTACTCACCAGACCTTGCGCCTACAGACTACTACTTTTTCCAGAATTTGGATAACTTCTTGGCGGGAAAAAAATTTAATACCCGAGAGGCAGTACAAAATGCCTTTGAAGAATTTGTTGCCTCCCGTCCAGCTGATTTCTTTAAGAAGGGCATCAATAAACTGCCACTGCGATGGCAAAGATGCATTGATTGCATGGGTGATTACTTCGATTAATACAAATAAAAAATTCATGAAAAAAAATCGTTTAAATTTTTTCATACAAAACGGCAATTTCATAGGTAAAGACCTATTATAAGTATTTAGATGTTGTAAGAAAATTCTGTAAAGAGCGGGATAGAGTTATTGAGGATAATCCCGCACAACCTGAGGACGGTCAAGTTAATCAAAGACCTATACTATTAGTTTGATTGACTTTACAAGTTTCAAGTTGTGACTTTATTATAGGAATAGTTTAAGTGATAATTGTAGTTTCTAATTTGTAATTATACAAAGTTCTCGGAAAACCCCTGTTTTTCCGATAACTTTGATTTAAGGGGGAGGAGTTATGTTCCCAGCCTAACGCTGTGGTATGTGGTAGAGTCTAGACGCTGACTTGACACTTTTGTGATTAGGCGTACGTGACAGGATGTGTGGCGCGACCGCGGGTGGGCCGACCACCGGTCGATGAGAAAGTTTTGCGATGTATTAGAATTAAGATAGGCTAAGACAGTCTTACATGAACTTCTGTAAAGCTCGGGTCGTAATAAACTCTTACTTCCCCTCAAACTCCGTTTCATTTGCGCTCCCGAAATCTAACTAAGTTGGTCAGAATATTGTGTTTACAATTTTCCCAAAATGACAATATTTTAAAAGTTAACAGGCAAATGTAAACTTGTAATAAAATATGAAATAAAGCACTTGTTTATATTTCATGTCCATGGTTGACTTGGTTATCTATTAACTCTTATAGACCAAAAAACCCCTTTACTACAATTAATTTACAATTGATTGTGAAAATTGAAAAAAGCGGTAATATTTTTTTCATATCCGTTTAAGTTACCCACATTGACCCTATAAATTGATGGAATTTGATGCAGGCAAAAATTATTGAATACAGTTCTTTCTCTATCTGAGCCATTTTTCGTTGTGTATCTGTTAAAGTTTTTGAAGCATAATATACTGGATGTTGTTTGTGTAATAACACCGCTCCGACAGCACTCTTACTTACAATGTGACAACACTGGAACTTGACATATTAATTGCTTCAGACGACAAAATGTTGTTTCATGATTGGCAGTCCACTGCATCAGTAGATTTTTTTAATAATTGTCGTAGAATTTCTGTCTCGCCTGCCATATTTTTAATAAAATGGATTTAAATAATTAAATAGGCCCAGAAATCTTTGTAAATCCTTTAGCCAGGTAGGAGAGGGCATCTCTTTGATTACTCTGACTTTGATCAGCTGTGATTCCGTCTGCTGAAAAAATATGACCCAGATATTTAATACTCTCCTTGGCGAATGTACATTTATCTTTATTAAACTTGACATTATTTTCCTTTGCTCTTTAAAATATCATATTAAGACGCTCATTATGCTGTTGTAAGGTTTGACCGCTTACTAAAATATCATCGCTGTATACTGCCACCCCTGGTATGTCACCAAATATTTCTGTCATAATTCTGTGAAAATACTCAGGAGCACAGTTAACTCCACATGGAAGACGTTTAAAGCGGTATTGGCCAAAAGGTGTATTAAAAGTTGTGCAAATTGAGTGACTCTTCTCACTCAATTTGCACATCCAAAATCCACTACTTGCATCCAAGGTGGACAAAAATCTTGCACCAGCCACCTTGGCGCAGACCATGTCTACTGATGGATAGGATAATGAGTCCTGTTAATTGCCTGATATAAATTACGGGGATCTAGACATACCTTTAATTGATATTTTTTTAAATTAGGATTAAAGAACTCACCCATTCAGTTGGCTCTGTGACCTTGGTAATGACATCCATTTTTTCCATTTTCTCAAATTCTTCTTGAAGTCTATGATTCTATGATGCAAATGGAAACTTCCACGATGCATCGACTTTTGGCTGTACCTTAGGATTTGTACTTATGTGACACTTACCTCTCAGAAATGTCATATATAAATAACACAGGCCTGCAAAATGAGGGTCATAACTTCCTCTCGGGAATTTGATAGCTGATTCTAGGGTATTTTGGTGCGTTGATTACGAATATGTACTTAGTTTTTCTCCATCACCTCCAGATTTTTCAAAAAAGGTACAGATAGAAAATAGGAAAAAAACACAAGTTGTCTAAATTACTACACAAGTTGTCTAAATTACTACACAAGTTGTCTAAATTACTACACAAGTTGTCTAAACTAAATTATATTTAAAAAAGTGCATTACTTTTACCTTAAAAAACTTCTAATATATAATAACAACTTATTACTAGTCCAAATTACATGTAAATTTTATTTGTGGAACCTGGTCCTTTTTTTCTGGAAGCTTCGGATGTGCGATTTCCGCTTAAATTTCTGGTTTGGATCGTCGCACTTCAATAACCAACAATAGTCCGCCATCATGCTAGTATTCCATCTTCCTTGATACCGGACTTCAAGCTTTTTCAAATCTTGGTGAAATCTTTCGCCTTGTTCTTCGCTAACGGCTCCTAGATTTTCTGGGAAGAATCAATGTTCGAATTTAAGAAATTAAGTTTAATGCTCATATTACAACCCATTATACCAAAATGTGTAATCATTTTGGCCACTATTTCTTTATAGTCGGAGCTTTTATTGTTCCCCAAAAAGTTTTTCACCACTTCCTTAAATGACAGCCATGCTTGCAATTCGATATCATTAATCTCTTGTCAAGTCGTTTAAATGTGCCTGTGAAAAGAGCTTACATTCGTTAGAATCTACGTGAAATTCAGGATCAGATTGGTATACATCCTGTTCGTCTGTATTACAGTCAGAATCTTCAATTTGTGTAGCTGAAAACGGGGGCTGCACCATGTTTAAATCGCCGAAAATTGCAGGCGTAACTGATGACACGTTTGGATAGTTTATGTCCCTTTTATTTTTAGAATTGTATCCAGTTATGTCACAACAACAAAAGTAGCAATCTTTAACATGGTCTTTAGGCTCTCTCCATAGCGTAGGCGAAACGATTTTGAAGCTATTTTTCTGTCATTTTGACCACTTGCGAAGTTCTAATAAACAAGTCGTACAAATTTTATGAGGTGTCCAAGTTTTGTCTTGGTTACTTAAATCGTATCCAAAATAATTTTTGTAAATATTTTTCACAAAGTCTGTAATGCTGTTTCGTTGTTTTATAACCATAAATTTCCCGCAAATATAACAAAAACAATTCGGAGAATTTAAACAACTTCGCGATGACATTTTAAAGTTTATGTTGCAAGATGCGCACTTCAACTGTTAATTTTCTAAATCAGTGCGGGTACTTATATAAAAACCCTTTGGTTTATCTTTATTACACCCTTTTCTAAATATTCATAACTATTAAGTAATAATACCTAATCATTATGTATTAATGAGCTTATTACTAAATTAAGCCAAAATGAACCGTTTTCGACATGGTTAATGCGAATTACTTATACTCATTATGTAGTAATTAACAAATGACTGATTTCGATTAATTTCTATGTCCCCTTATACTAATTAAATGCAATAAAAATTAATCTGAAGTAATTTAATGACGTTTTATAAATTTTTAAATGTAGGCGCTCCGACATTATTCAGCAAAATCTTAAATATTCAATATCAAAAAATCCTGACGTAATGGAATTTTTTTATTATTTTTCTCGTAATCAGCACATCTGAAACTATAGAAAACATTACTCAGATTTCAAAGAGGAAAACCATTGCAGACCTGTGTAATTTCTATCGTCACTAAGAATATTATATATCACGTCAGCTGTATAACAATTTTCTTTTTCCCTTGCCGTGTTAAAATGTAATTTTAATTCTTCCCACTGTGTCAAAATGTTTTTTACAGCTGGCTCTATCGAAAGCCATCGAGTGTCACAAACTTTTGTAATTTTAAGAAGACTTTCTCCGCAGTTAATCGTCTCATATATACTTTTATACTCATCTCTTCTTTTCGGTGATACTGAAAACCATTTGTATATTTCCCTCACCAAAAATTCAATATTTTTTGGCAGTGAGTTTTCTGATGCGTGAGTCACTGCTAGTTGCAGCGAATGACACACACATCGTATTAAAATTTTATTTTCCAGACCATACTCTCGTTTAAGGATAGCATGTACTCCATTGTTGACACCAGTCATAACCGATGCATTGTCGGTTCTTATGCCAATCATTTGTCGAATGTTTAATTTATGTTTGTTTAAACATGAAACTAGACTATTTACAAGCCCTCTTGCATCTGCACTTTCAACAGAAACCAATTCCAAAAATAAACTCACAATTGATTTCTGTTCAGTACTTTAGTATCTAATCACAAGGCCAATGTATTTACTAACACTGACGTCTGTAGATTCGTCCATTAGTATACTGAATTTTTGGTTTCCAATTTCCTCCAAAAGTTCCTGGCGAAAGTGAGGTGCCAGTACATTTGTCATAATTGCCGTACATTTAGTGCGATGCAATTTTAAGTCCTCGGTTGCTTTAGAATCTTTAAAACATATTTTGCACAACTCTCCTAAATGGTCAAAGCTCCTTCAGTTTCATCGCAGGGCCTGTAATTTATTTTTGCCACAGTTTTAACGGTATTATTTGATTACCTGCAAAATAAAATAATAATAGTGGACAAAATGTCATACAGGGCATAATGGTTTAACGATACCATTATTTTTCCCCCAGTTTTGGTAATATAATTTCCACAATGGCAACATTGTTTATATTTACATCAAGAATTCATGACGTCAACAGTAGGTATTCAAATGAAAGACTTTCAAAATTACCTTCTTACTTAATGAATCATTAAATAATGGATACCTCTGCTGCACTGTAGGTTGTGGGAACGATTCCCACCCAGGACAAACATTTGTGTGATGAATCATAGATGTTTGGATGTATATTGTATCGTAAGTAGGTATGTATTTAAAATGAGAAAAAAAAAGTATACAGAGTATTAATTAGCCGTAATCTAGTTCCCATATTACAAGCAGTGCTTAGTTTAGAGCTAGATGGCGCTGTGTAAAATGTCTAGTAATATTTATTCATTTTATTTACATCCGTTATGTACTAACAACAAAAATGAATTACTGCCTGATTCTGTTTTTGATTATAATGTCCTTTGGACTAGACTAGTATAAAATTATCATGACCTAAAAGGCTAAACCTAAACTATACCTACTAATCGGTCTCGGTGTAAACATAAAGCTTTATGTAGTGCAGCGTAGTGCTGGCTGCTAACACGCCGGGGACTCGAACCCCGACGTGAGGTAGCTAAAAAATCAAACTCACGCAGCGAATACACGTAAAATTTATTATTAATAAAACCATCCGAAATAAATAAGAATAATAAATAGACACAAAAAAATATTAAAATTCAGTCGTTGGAATTGTAAAAGGCTACCAAAAAAAAATATCACAAAGAGATTTTCAGAGAAAAAACTTATGATGTTTCCAAATATTTAGGAACTTAAGTATTCTGACGAATTTAAATTCGATTGCAATCGTACGAAATTCGTGCTGCTCTATAAATTGTTTAACACAAATAAGCATAAAGATAACTTTTAAAGAGTACAAGATCTGATACTGAGAATTTAGGAAAGCACCTTAAAAATAAAATGTCACACGTCGGTATAGCACAGAACACTTCTATTATATTGATGGTTGGGCGTTATTGCGCCACACAAATGACTTATTTAGCACCTGATGTCCAAGGTACTGGACCTGTGTCGTCGACCTTGCTCGGCAACGATCCTGCGCTTCTCTCCGCAAGCTCGCTCGGACTTCGGCAGCCGGCAGACGATGGAATAAGACAGGCGAACAATAAATGGCAGGGTAAGGCCAAAAAATGTGGCCTTTCAAACAATCTAAGGAAAAGGAAATCTTCTTAAATTAAAGAAGTAGGCACAAGTAACAAGAATTCGGAACCTATAAAGGGATTACTCACAAAAGAAAAAAGTGACGAGAAATTCCAGGGACCGTACAGTCGATTGTATCCGCTGAATACTCACATATCGTGGTTAAACATAAAAAAATTGAAATTCACTTTCGAAGAAAGATTCAATATTATTGAAAAGATATCACAGTTCAGTAGGAATTCCAACGACAGAATGCCTTAAATTTTTTTCTTCTTGACATTGTTCAGAACAATTGTCAATTTTTGAATATTCAAAAAAAAAAACACGAAAAAGTAAAAAGCTGACCGAATGACTCGTAAAAAGAATTTAATCAACATGACAACAAAAAGTATCTAATTGCAGGAATTATACTGCAGTACGTACCTGTTCTGAACTCAAATGTTTGCTTATGTTTTTTAGTCTCAGCTTGTTTCTTAATGTCAAATAGTTTGGCCTGAATTTCCACACAACAATAACTACAAAATGCTTTGGACGAGTTTCCACTTGCTGGCTTTAACCACCCTTTAAATCAGGGATGCACAGACTTATTAAGACTAGGGGCCACTCGGACAAATTATGAACTGATGGCGGGCCGCCAGAAGTGTAGGTAATTAAAGACAGTAAAGAATTGATAATAATGTATTAAAATTGAAAAAGAATTTATTAATTTGAAGTGTGGCACTGCATAGTGCTTACAATCTTTTCTATATTTGGCTCAAATTTACTTGTAGCAACACGTAAAACTGCTTCCAAACTTTCGTTTGCAAGGCGGTTTCGATTTTTTGTTTAATTATTATTTAGTATTGAAAAGGTTTGTTCACATATATAGGTAGAACCAAATAAGCTGGCACATTTCAGAGCGTTTATGCGCAACTCTTTATACGTATTTTTATCAATGCAGCGGTAAAAGTTCAGCAAGTCTCCTTCGTTGAATTTGTTGCGTAAATCTTGGTCGTTTTGAATGTCGATAATTTCTAACTGCATTGATTCTGGCGCATTTTCAATTGAAATCGTGAAAGGGTTGCTGAATATGTCCAACAGAGGTTTCACTTTTTTAAACTCCGAAAATCTGTCTTGAAAAGATTGAATCAAAATAGCTTTTCTACATAACTGAAATTAATCGCAGTTTTGTTGAATTTTTCAGCCATTTTCTTATAATTCTGAAAATGATTGTAATTTCCAGAATTCAATTGCGATCTGAAAAGTATCAGCTTGCATTGAAAGGATGGTACATGAGCGTAGAGCTGGGATATCAGTTGATTTTTGCCTTGAAGCCGTGTGTTCAAGACATTCAAATGATTTGTAATGTCAACTAAAAAAGCCAAATCACACAACCAATCAGGATTTTTAAGTTCCGGGACATCCCTTTGCTTTTCCGCCAGAAATATTCCAATTTCTTCTATTAAATTTAGAAATCGTTCCAGTGTCAATCCACGACTTAGCCACCTTACTTCTGTATAATACAGTAAATCTTCCATATTAGCTTTCGATGTCATCAAGGAATTGTTTGAATTGCCTGTGATTGAGTCCTCGTGATTTTATGAAATTTACAGTCGAAACTACCACTTTCATGACATTTTGAAATTCAATTTTTTTAGAACAGAGGGCTTCTTGGTGTATAATGCAGTGAAACTGCATGAGATCTTCAGCGTTTATGTTTTTTTCTTGCAGATGCTTTTTCAGCAAAGTAACTAGCCCAGAATTGACACCAATCATCGAAGGAGCACCGTCAGTCGCAACTCCCGATAATTTTGATAAGTCCAAATCAGTTTTTGAACACTCATCCAAAAGTACATTGAGTATATCAACTCCTCTGGTTTGACCTTTCAATGAACACATTCCTAATAACTCTTCTAAGACTTCAAAATCTTGAGTAACACCTGGTATGAATATGAGAAGTTGAGCTGTGGAACTAATATCAGTGGATTCGTCGAGTGCTAATGAAAAAATTCAATGATCTTAGGTTTTTTCATTTAATTGTTCCGCAATATTACCTGACAAAGACATAATTCGTCTTTGGATAGTCATACGATTCAGTTGAATTTTCTCAAACTTTTTTGCTGCTTCTGGACACATTTTCTTAGCGGCAATTTCTATGCATTCTTTTACAAAATCCCCATCATTGAAGGGGCGACTTCGCTTTGCTATCATTCGAGAAATTTCATAACTAACTTCTGTAGCTGTTTCTGAATCTTGAATGGGTTTTGTAAACATAGCTTGCTGACCAATAAGCTCCCGTTTTAAAGACAACATTTTTTGCTTTCTTAATTCGCCTGTAAACTTGGTAAAAGTAGGATGCTGCGTTTCATAGTGCCTTTTTACATTATATTCCTTTGCAATCGCAACATAATTCTTGCAAATTAAACAAACGACTTTGGTATGCGACCATACAAAAAAGTATTTCTCAGTCCAAATTTCTTGAAACTGCCGATTTTCATCTTTAACCTTACGTTTTTTACTAGGCCCTGGCTTGTCCATGTTGCGTTCTAATCCTGGCTAGGATTAACGCAGCACCTAAAAACAATTACAGTACCTACTTAAATTACCCATCCTTTTTTAAATTACCAAAAATAATTGATTAAATATGTAGGGAAACACTTATTAATAACAGAGTTTTACTTACGATTTCACAACACAATTATACACGGCACTTGACGGGAAATCTACGTTGAATGTGGATCAAAATATATGACACCGGCTAGTCGAGTTAAAATCTACACTAGAACTATTGACACTTCACTCAAATTAAAACCGAACTGTCGGTCGCTGCGGTTAGCGTGGCTTTTATACCGCGCGTATAGAGTCGAAAACTGTCTGGAGAAATCTCGAAACCGACTCTGGAAGCTTCGTGTATCTACCTACGCGAGCAATCGGGAATTCTCGACTATTGCTATCTCGCTTGCTCTAACAATATAACCCGTAGATAAGCCGCCACCGCGCTGCCGTCGTCGCCGCGCCGCCGGCCGCGGCGCTTCCTCAAGAAAACGAATTTAACCGAGATCGGCACGAACATTACCGACCGCTGTTACCGACGCATGCACGGCGCACCGATAAGCGCACTTAAGAGCGCGCGCGCGAGATTCAAATTACTTTTCGAACATATTTTTTTTGGTTTTCTTCTGGAATAGAATTCAATATTTTTCGAATGTACGAGAGTATTATTTTTGCTGTCGGCGGGCCACCAGTATTCGACCGGCGGGCCGCATGCGGCCCGCGGGCCGTGGTCTGTGCATCCGGGTCATTTCACGCAGGCATAATTTTTTGCTAATTTCGGTGGTATTTTTTTTTTGTAGGTTTTCGGATAAAAATTAACTTGTTTTGTTCTAGAACACATTAGTATTCTAATTATTTTAGTAGGAAATAAATAACCGTAGTTGTTTTGAAAATATGACGGCCACCGAAATTACCAACCCACCGAAATTGAAAATTTTACACCGAAATTGCCAATCTTACACCGAAATTGCAAATCTTACACCGAAATTGCAACATCACCTCAAAATGGATGTTTTGTAATCCACCATGACAGTTATTAAACAAAGAACAACTTTACCGTTGGCAACATTATGTAGCGGCTGCAGAGGCGGGTATAGCAGGTGTAAAATACGTTTATTTATCTATATTTGACAGTGTATTTTGACATGGATCATGACCACATTTAGCAGACTTACTAAATTAACATTAGTTCTGCTTAATGTGATCCATGTTGAGGGTAATATAAAAAAAAATTAAGTTATGATGAGATCTTAATTTAATTAACACTTCAGCAAATAATTATGGTTTTTTATAAAAAATCTTAAACAAACATAAAATAGTAAACTTTCAAATAATTAAAATGAACAAAACAAAAATCAAAAAATATTATAATCACTGTCAGAGTCATTTTCAATATCGGTTTTAATTTCTTCTGTAGAAGATTCAGCTAATCTTGTTTCCTTTTTCTTTTCAGTTTTGTCATCTTTCTTCCAATTAGTTTCAGGTATTGAATTTTCAAATTCCAAACACATTGCGCTGTCAACATTTTCAAAAAATGACGTGGAGGGGATGATATCCAAATCAACATTTTCAATACTCAGTGAGTCATCTAATATCGCCAATGATTTTGATGGAATGGTTGCTATAGAAAGTTTCTTGTCGAATGGATTTCTGGAGTGTTTGGATTTGATTGATGGCTTGACTAAGTCAAATCTCTCAGAAGCTTTAAATCGTTGCACGCTTAAAATCTGAACTTTAGACTCAGTGCTTCTTGTGGAATATCGTTGAAGGTCAAGTTGTGTCATAAAACAATCTTTTTCGTCTCGTGATTGCGAGTTATCATTGCAGGCAAGATTATGGAAGCCTAAATGTTTTCCATGAGGACAAATTGTTGCTTTAATTAAACAGTCAGGATGTATACAAGACAATGATCGCAAAGCTAATCGTCGTGGCTCTTCTTTCATCCAAACTATCTGGTGAACCTTCAAAGTACCTGGAAACGTTTTTAATTGGTCAGGAAGAAGCCAGTCTTTTTCGGTTACTTTGTAATCTTCGACTACTTCTATTTTCACACCTTTAACTAAAGTTTTGAGGTTCTGAACTAAAGTGTCGAGGTCGGCGATGTCTTTTCCATACGCAACCAGCTGGTCAGCAGTTCTTTTTAAAACTCCACCGACACCGTCCGGAGCTCCTTTACCATGGCCGCATTCAGTGTAATGCCATATAATTTCGTTTAATTGTGGATAGTATGAACTCAACTGAGAAATAATGTACAATATTTTCTTGTTCCGATATTGTGCGGAAGGTGAGTCTGACACAATGTGAAGTGTGCGTACCATAGGAGCGTTTGTTTCTATTTCTCTTAATATTGGGACTAAATGAGCCCATACTGCAGCAGCGTCGTGGCGTAAAGAAGCACTGATTGTGCAAAAAGCTTGTGTTTTATAACTCTGACTGCCATAATAATAAATCACGACAGTATGTAGTGTGATCTGGTTCTTACTCCAATGTGCAGACTGTACCTCTTCATTATATTTCGTCCCATAATTTTCGCTGAAATCTATATGTATTAAACACTGACTTTCAGTCATATTGTCCTTTATTTCTTTGACAGCCTGATATTGATTGTTTAAGTTAGCACAGTGTTTGAGAAACGACTTTAGGGCATTTTCAAATTTTTTTATCACTGCCAGTGGCTTATCTGAATGACTAATCTTTGTAACGGTTTTAGTCGTTTTTTCCACATTATCTTTAGTATACAGTCTAGCTTGTTGTTGCCATGCCCAGTAAGTTATATTATTCTGATTACTAAATTCCTGGTAGTTTACAACTTTGTCTCTGCATGATACACATTTTCTTTCGAGGCACTTTACATTGTCCTTATCACAACACAAATTTTTTAGAAGGTCGGTGGTAGTATTCTCCTTTATTATGTTATTCCTTTTAAGAGATGTTATTAATAGTTCCATGTTGGCGCGTATTTGACAAAGACATGTGTTGCGGTTATTTATGTTTGGCTTCAAAATCCAGAATGGTCTCAATTTGGAAAATGTTGTATAGCCTATTGGTGGATGGCCTAATTTTAAATATTTTTGGTGTACATTTTTTATCGAGTCTGTTAAATATTTCTTTTGCTTTTTTACTTTACTTTTAGTTATGCAATCTTTTTTTCCGGGGCACATACGTGAATTCTCATCTTCTTCATAAAACTTTTGTACAGTGTTTCGTACTTGGGCATTAATTTTATTTTTATTCTTTGGTTCATCTGATTTTCTTTTCTGTTTTACTATCTTATTTTCTAAACGTGGACTTCTGAGAATCTTATTCAGTCTTTCCGCTCTTTTTCTATATAAGTCTTTTTCTCTCTTTAGTTGTATTACTTTTTTTCTAAGTGACATTATCTCCTTTGCTTTTATCCTTTGGTATTTTCTGAATCTGGCATCCAAATTCTTCAAAGAGGAAGACACATCGGATAAAGAAGGTACAGGGCTACTTGGACATAAAGTAGATACAGGGCTACTTGGACAGAAAGTAGATACAGGGCTACTTGGACAGAAAGTAGATACAGGGCTACTTGGACATAAAGTAGATACAGGGCTACATGGACACAAAGTAGATTCAGGGGTTTGAATTCTGCTGACAGCTGCAGTTATTCGCCCAGAAGGCAAATAAGAATGAACGGGACTACTAGTGAATATTTTGTTTTTAGAACGTAGACAACGAGAAATGCTTGAATGAGGACTAATGCTGCGAGAACGTTGAAAGTTGGAATTGAAGTTTCCATCATGAAGAGGTCCTGAAGAAGGTCCTAGTTGTGGACTAAGCGAGCGAGAACGATTTAGAATGGAAGGACTTGTGGGAGATGACGCGCCTGTCATATCGTCACCCTGTGTTTCAGGAGGATCATTGGTTTTTTTAGGTGGAACATTTTTGGATGGTAAACTTTCTTCACGTGATAATTTTGTGTTTTTTTTTCTTCTTTCATAAAATGCTTTAAAGTTAGCTCTGTTTATTTTTTGCTTCAATCTTCGGGCACGTGGAGTCATTTCAGCCATCGATAAAATTTTTCCTTCCGCTTTTTTCTTTTTATATCGTTCTCTATCTTTTCTTCTTAGTTCTTCGCCTAGTACTGGATCATCTTTTATTCTTTTTTTTCTTAGTCTTTCAGCCTGTTTTTTTTTTCTAAAGTCTCTTCTCTTGATTGTTTTTCCGTTCGCCTTCCCATTCTAAAATAAGACAAAATTGAGTAGGTATAGTATAAAGAGTTTATACATATTTTGCACAGCTCTAATGCAGGCCCGGTTAACAAAAAAACATAATATTTTACATGCCCCTTGACACGGATAACTTTACCGACAGAGTGATGGCAGTGAAGATTGTATTGAATTATGACTCGAGGAAAAAAAAAGAAAAAAAACCGAGAAATTGACAAGACAAATATACATACATACAAACAAACATACATACACACTTATGAAATTTGGCACATTCGTTAAGAAGCCTACATAGACCAACAATATACAAGAATATTAAATTATCATCAATATTACATTCATACGGGACGAATTAATTACTTCCTTTTTAGAAGCCGGTTAAAAAAGTTTTTGTAAAATATGTACTAGGTACCAACTTATAATACTACCCTCCAAAGTTTGTCGGATTAATTTTGTTAACCCTTAGAGTAAATACTTTAACAAAGTCACATGAACCAAAAGCCACTTTAGTATTAATGCAATATCGGTGGCAATAAACTTACCACCGAAACCACCGATATTGCACCACCGAAATTAGAAACATGAACAAAAAATTAAATAAAATAAAAACTATTTATACTTTCGACACTTAAAATGTATGATTGCTAAGGGTACCTAATAACATATAACATACCCGCCAAACGTAACGTAAAAAAACAACATTCATTCGTACAGTAACCCACCGAGATTGCATAATTTCGTATTCCTTCTTAGATTCAAAAAGTACTTACGTATTGGCGCGAAAACTCCGCAGGATCGGACACGTCACTACTGCGAGAACGCAAGAGCACGACTGGGCCTCCGTGTGCGTAAGGAGATAGTTCGTTAAAATAGACTTGTTTACGTTATAGATCGATTTTAATAAAACGCACCGATATTGCACTTTTGGCGCGGACGTTCCTTATCACTATGGTCCTGATGTCTGCATGATAACAGAAGGAACGGAAGTATTAAATATGGTTGCTTTATGTATTGACCAACATAATAATGTTTAATTTAAGTACTAAATTTGCCATCGCAACGTATTAAATGAGGTAAATATGCTTAAAAGTCAATCAGGGACATACCACCGTTATTGAAAAACAGTCATATTTCTTTTTTTTATTTATTTATATTTAAGAGAAATATATTTACACCAGTGCCTTCATATGATCTAGTTTTCTTATTACACGAAAAAATATAGAATGGTCATAGATAAACATTTTACATAGTGATTTCACGCGAAGAAACTCTAAAAACGCTGTCGGTAAAACCACCCATCCCTGTCTTAGGGCTTGTTTGTTTAGTTTCTAAAACTGGCTTGCACCAGGGGGTTGGTTTGCGTCCGTCTCTTTTCAGCCAAAGATTATCGTAATGTCGTTGAAATTCTGACTGTCGTTGTCGTACACATTGTTTTATTCTTGACCTGAGGAATAATCATGATGTTTTTCCAGTATCACCACAGTACGTCGGTAGACAGCTAACAGATTAACAGATTGCGCGCGCGCTCACTATTTCTGTCGCTCGTTAACGAACACGAACTACGTTTCTCAAACTTTTATTCAAGTTACTCATGATGTTTACGTGTAAGGGCTGTGAGGTAGAAGCTAGAGATGGTGTGACATGCTCCTTATGTGGGGGGCAATTTGACTTCCTCTGCGCAGGTATAACTGAAGTCGGATGGAGAAAGCTCGGGGACCGGAAAGGGACATGAAAATATTCTAGCTGCAAGTCATCAGCGGCAGCCAGTCCCCGCATCGGTTCTCTCAAGGCTGCAACTACTGACTCGGAGACTATTTTGGCTGAGCTCAAACGGCTCTCAAATCAAATGGAGGCATTGCCGGCGTTGGTAGAAAGTGTTAAGGCAATCCAATCAGAGCTCATGGAAATGAAGGCCATCAAATCTGCATCGTCTGAAGTGAAATAATCCATGGACACTGTCAATGAAGAAATGCAGGCCTTGACATGCATGCAAGGTATCGACACTACAGCATGAAATTGAGGTCATGAAGAAGACTAAGGAAGATGTTCTTCTTCTGCAGAGCCGTGTGGAAAAGCTTGAGAATCAACAAAGCGAGAGTGAGCAGAGATCTCGGTTAAATAACATTGAGATCATGGGAGTACCGTTGTCCAGCGATGAAAACCTATTTTTATTAATAGCCAAGATCGGGGATGTCATTGGCTGTCATATTCCAAAAGAACAGATTCATTGAAGGGGTAAGTGGACAAAGGTGTTATCTGACAAAACTAAAAAAATTGAGTTTCTTGCATGAACATAGGTTTTAAGTGACGATAAATCGACTGGTAGGCTCAAAATATCTAATTTTAATTCATGTCCAAAAATACAGGCCCTAGCAAAGGTGTTAACAGACCAAATATGCATAAATTTAAAGTTTGCAAATGTGTTATGGGCATATACATTTTCGAAAAATCATTTACACTATTACGTTTCAAATAATATAATGTGATATCAAACCATGTACCTTTGCATGTTCGGAAAATTAACACGATTTAATGAATAAAAAATAAACAATGGTGTTATGAACTGTATGATACGTTTGCTGACATAAAATTGATTTCTTTTTTTTTAAACCCCATAATGAAAATGGGGTTAACGTCTTAAATCTCCATTGGTTTAATTCATTTTATCTAATGCATTGATTTTACTGTTGTATGTTAAAGCATTTTTAAACCTTTAGCACATTTCCGAACGCACTTTTTTTGACACATTTGACAGTGACATTTCGATTCCGCGCGTCTTTCGCGCGCCTTTCTCAGTTGTTTCATTTTCCAACAGAAGTTTTCTTTCTTATTTACTGTTCGAGTTTCGAGTTGTTGTTTGTCTGCACAAATAAACATTATGTCGTCCGGTTCACGTAGTCGGCAAATATTGAGTTTAGTGCTGACTAATAATAACATCATAGAAAATGATGACTGTGACGATGGGGAGAAAGGTTCGTACCTACATACTGCAAAAATCTTTATGGAACTAGCTTCCTATGTGTGATAATACCTATAGTGTTGTATTTTAATATTTTATTATTATTGCTTTTAGTTTCAGATGATCAGAAAAAATGAGATTTTAGTCCAAAAATGTGTGATTTACCAGTAAGTAGGTCCTTAGGTATTCGTGTAAATATTTTAGTACATTCCATAATTTGCATTAGGTACAAATTATTTATAATAATCCTATGAGAAAAGCCAGTAAGAAATTCATCAGATTTTTGATTATTTCGATAAAGTATGTTGTTTTTTTAAGATACAATTTACATCTATTTCAGATGATGAAGATACAGAAAACGACCAGCGTACACAAGACTGTAACTCCCAAATTATTGTTGACACAGATTCATCTATCTCTAAGTATCTACTGTATATTACCATCACTTTAGAAAATACATACATTATGTATTATTTTATTGTGATATGTATGATTTGTTGAGCAGGAGATATTTATACATACATTTCATTTTAGCACCAGAAGAACCATTCAGCCCTGCCAGTTCTGATAATGAATATGTACCTTCATCCTCATCAACCGATATAACTTCTGAAAATGAAATCCAGGGTGAAGCTCAAGTGACCAACAATATTTTGCAACCAAAGAAAAGGAAGATTTTTCAGTTAAAAGAAAAGTTGTCTAAGAAAAGGACAAGAAATGAAAATGAACATGAAATGCATGAATGAATGAATAAACAAATAATAATAATAATAATAATATAATATAATATTTTTATTGTATAAGAAATTACAATCGAATGCGTTGATTCCTGGAACTCACACTAGGATTCCCTGTGTCGTGAGATCCAGGCTCCTTCGTTCCGTTTACATTTATAAGTTTAAAAGGTATTTGTTACAGTGAATTTCAATTTCATACACATACAATAAAAACTAATTGACAAAACAAAAAATTATTAAGACTAATGCTAATCACAACCAAAAATGTATGTATGTTGTGTTGTGTGTGATTGTGATGATGTGAGTGTATGTGTGATATGGTATATTTGTGTGAGTGAATGATTTAAGATTGTTGTGTTGGTGATGAGAGTGTGTCTGAATGAGATATCTGAGGATGTATATAATAATTTGGATGTTTGTGATATAGAATAATAAATAATACATAATAAAATAATAAATATAGTATAAAATAATACAGTAAGTAATAAAGATATGTATCAGTACCTTTTTTCTTTTTTAGATTAAGAAGTTTTCAGTCATATCATAGTCCATAGCGAGAAGCCACTTTGTAACCGTAATTTTGCATTTATTTTGAGTAAGTTGAAGAATTTTGAGTTGGTTATTGAGTTTCGAGTACATGTGCGGTCCCATAAAACCGTACGACCTTCTGCCGATTGACTTACGACATCGAACCTTTTCCCACTGTACCCTTCGACTTGAGAGGATACAAGTGCACATGGATGTTTTGTGAAATCTTAGAGTGACTGATAGGATGTAAAGCTGTCTGACTCTAAGAACTCCCACTTCGGTGTAGAGTGTGTTAGTGGGGTACCGAAATGGTCTTCCATATGCAACTTTAAGCAGAGCTCGTTGAGCTCTTTCCACCTTTAATAACGAGGTTTTACCAGCCGCGCCCCATGCTATTATACAATAGTTAAGGACTGATTGACACAGAGAGAAGTATATCATCTTTAGAATTGAGTCATCTGCAATTTTCCCCAGCTGCTTAAAAATACGAAGCATTTTTCGAACCCTACCCCTTAAGGCACTTAGATGTGAGGACCATGACAAACGGTTATCTACAATGACTCCCAGGTATTTAATCGAATCTGTTTGTTCGATGTGTGGGCAAGTACAATTGTCTGGGCTAGAACAGGAGTGCAGCTGAATACAAGTTACAGAGTTAGGGGCGGAACGTTTCGAGATGGCAAAGTTGATTGCCTTTGTTTTGTCTATATTTAGCGTCAGAAGATTATATTGCAGCCAGTTCGCAACAGCTTTAACCCCGCTTTCAACCGAGCACCTAACGTCATCCCAAGTTTTCCCATAAAATATGATTGCGGTATCGTCAGCATACGTAAAAATTTTAGCTTGAGGGATGTTCATGGCGCATAGTCCATTTATATATATGATGAATAGGGTAGGTTCCAACACGCTTCCCTGTGGCACGCCAAATTGCACGGTGTTTGGGACGCTAGAATATTCCCCTAATACTACTTTTTGCGTTCTATCGTTGAGATATGAGGTAAACCAGTCCAGGGCAGTGCCACGAACTCCCAAAAGCGACATTTTTTCAATCAATATTTTCCTAGATATTGTATCAAATGCCTTGGCGAGGTCCAAGAAGACGCCAGTACATGCCTGTCCTTGACCTAGATTGAGGGTTATAAAATCTGCTAAGTTGGTTACTGCAACCTCCGTGCACCTACCAACCCGAAAACCGTATTGATTCTCCGACAATAATCTATTATGTTCCAGGTATGTGAGTAATCGTTTGTTCACAACTTTCTCAAGTATTTTTGAGAGAGCTGTCAGCAGGGAAATCGGGCGATAGTTTGAAGGTATTTTTGGATCTCCACTTTTAAATATCGGGCATATATTGGCAATCTTTATGCAATCAGGTACTTTACCAGTATTGAGGCTTAAGTTGCACAGAAAGCCAATCGGTCTGACCAAAGCATGTGAACATTGTTTTAAAAAGGTGTTATTAATGCCATCATAACCTGTCGCTGACGCCGTTTTTAGATGGGAGATAATTGAAAATATTTCTTTTTCATCAGTCGGAGTAAGGAAAAAAGAATTTGGGCTAGTGTTAACAGTACTGTATTGTTTGTTGTTACGGGCCAAGTCAGTTTCAGTTAAGCCTAATAGACCGAGTGTTTTTGCTGCAAGGTTTTGGCCAACAGTTGAAAAATAGTCGTTCACTTTATTTAATGTGGGAACAGGGTCGTCGTTGTCGGTCACAAGTTAAATTTTTCCGTTTTTTTTACTTTTAATGTTGCAAATTTTCTTGATTTCATACCATAGCTTTTTACAGTCGCCCTTTGTTTCCATTAGGACTTTACGGTCATGGGCTTGTTTTAGATTTGATAATATATTGTTACAGTAGTTTCGATACTTCCTATATTCCTGTTGGATGACTAGATTGTCGCGATTTTCTCGTTTCTTTGCGTTAATGTGCATTAAGTCACGTCGTCTTATGCACTTCAGGAGGTTTCTAGTTATCCATGGCTTGATAATATCCTCTGAGCTACGGCCGACGCGGTTAGTGGTATGTTGTTTAATTTTAGCAGAAAGTGTCTCGACAAATTTTTGGAATGCAATAGTAACATTGGTCTGTTCAAGAAGCCAGTCCCAAGACTCATTTTCAATGTCTTTTTTTAAATTTATATGGTTAATTCGTGCGCGTCGTTTTTAAACCCTGGCCCTAGCTGATTCTTTTTGAATGCCTAGGATAACCGTCTCGTGATCTGTTATGCCCGTGTCACACACAATAACAGTAGCAGACTTTTGAGTTTTCAGCACAACATGATCCAAGCAGTTATCACCTCGCGTAGGCAAAGTGTGTCCTGGAAAATACCCATAGTGGCCGGTTAAGTCCAGGTACTCAGTGGCGCGTCTGTCAGTACAATCTGGTTTGATGTCGATGTTCAGATCCTCTACAATAGCACATGTGGTAGCCTTACACGACTCCATCAGTTTTGTTAACGATTCGCAGAAGTTATTTATATTATAGAAAGATGGAGACCTATATATGGCAATCAGTGATAGTTCGTCCCGGATATTGACAACCAGACAGTTCGAGTCGTTGCAGGATGGTTCCACGACAGAGGACTGCAGAGATGTTTTGGTATACACGACTATTCCATCGTTTTGGTTAAGGTAGTTTTTGGAACAATGATAATCGTAGTTATCAATTTCGAAACACGTACATGTGTTGTCAAGCCAACATTCTGTTAAAATAATTATGTCAGGCAAAAAAAGCAACCGGCTCAAAAGAACAGAGAAATTATCAAAATTCTTTTTAATACTGCGTATATTTTGGACCACAACCGAGTATTGATCACCTATGATGTCCAAGTGCAGCCTACACTCATCTATAGAATGAAAAAAAAAAATGAGAAAAGAACAAGAAATGAAAATGAACATGAAATGCATGAATGAAATTATGAATGAATGAATAAACAAATTATAATAGTAATTGGAATAGTATTTTAAGGCAGGAAGGCAAAGAATATGTTACAAGGAATGGTAAAACTATGGCAAATACAAAACCCAAGGACAGGATTATTATGCAAGCCAACAATATTTTAAATAAAAAAATAACATGTTTGCATGTTCATACATTGGTTAACATTTGTTTTGTTCCACTAAAATTTTTATAGACACTTTTTAAATACATTTTTTTTTTGTATCTAATATACCGACAATAATAGCATCCAAACAATCTATAAAATACATTTTGGTACAATTCATCGTATTTTACATTTTATGATAAAATATTAAATAGTACCCCAAAAGTTTTGGGCATAAATTTCATCACTGTTGAGAGTTTGGTACAGAGTCCATACAAATTTGCCCAAGGTCCTTTAAAAAAAAAGCTATTTGTTAAAAAAATCCATACTACAAATAATATTACTGTCTGTCTGACTGACTGTTTGTTACGTTTTCTACGTAGTGCAAAAAACCTGCTGAATAGATTTTGAAATTTTTTGGTATGGAGATAGATTGAACCCTGGGTAATGACATAGAGTATTATTCATCCTGACAACGTGAGAGGAGCCACGGGCGGAAGCTAATAGTAAATAAATTGATACATTCTTATACATATTTTAAATCATCATAATAAAATGAGATATGTTCTATTACAGGTGAATTAACTGCTGACGCGGCTGCGATGGCAGATATTATATCCAGAATGGACAAGCTGTTTGACACTCTGAACAGCGACACGGTGGATCTGCGGAGAGGAAAACCTTTCGCGACCAATTTAAAAATTTCATCACCTCATCTTAAATTTATAAGTGAAATTAAATTATGCTTACATTCACTCAAATTCTTAGGTTCCAAATGCACTACACCATCGCAAATAGGTTGGCTGTGGACGCTTAATGGAGTTGAAATCTTGTGGGAAAGTTTGCGCCAAAAACACAAATCTATAAAAAGTCTAGTGACTCGAAGGCTACAACACGACCCATTAGAAAATTTATTTGGGTGCATTCGAGGAAATTGTTGTTCAAACTGCAGTCCTACCACTGGCCAATTTGTCGCAGGCTTAAAAAGTTCTATCTTAAGTAATCTTTCTCACATTGGTGGTGAAAACTGTGAGCTCGACAACAATGAGGTCATTATTGACAATTTTTTTTTTTTTTAAATTATACTCGGCCAGAAAACCACACCGAAGAAACTTCAACCTCATCTTCGGTATGGAGATTAAATGACGGCAACATTCACCAAGAAGTACTTGAGGAGAATGGTGAATCACAAGCATGTGCTTATGTGTGTGGATTTTTGATAAAAAAATATAAAATTGACTGTGAGAAATGTAAAACAATATTTACAACATCAGACCGAACTGTTATGCATTCTTTTATTCAATTGAAAGAATATAATAATTTTAAAGAATCTCTAAATTATGCAAGTAAATACTTTGTTCTCTGTGTGGAATTTTGTACCACTTTTATTAATGACTATTTATCAACTAATGCACATAAAAAAGGATTAATGCATGAATTATTAAACATACTAGCTGGTACCCGCGACTTCGTCTGCGCAGGATTAGTAATTACTTCGAGTAGCTTATTATTTTCTCAATATCTATCTTTATACCAAAATTCGTCAAAATTGGTTCTGCGGATTACTTGTGAAGGCGTAACAGACAGACAGAATTACTTTGAGAGACCCTTGTTTTATATTGAGTAATGTATGTACGTACATTGAACCTAAGTATTTTTGATAATGATCTCACAATAAAAGGTATTATGAACGCTATATTTTGTGAGGATAGATTTACGGATGTATATAATAAAATTGGAGGTAATGCTAAAGTTATAGGTAGCTACTCCAATATATTCCTATAAACTATGTTAAACGATTTTTTTCGTTCAGCATAAACATGCAGATTTTGCGATTTAGAAACGCGTGAGCAAGCTACATAGAGCTGGCCATGGGAAAAACATGGTGTGCCCAAATGTATGCCTGCTACCTTTAAAGTTTGACCCTGCGATTTGTTGATAGTCATTGAAAATGCAACTTTTAATGGGAACTGCAGGCGTTTAAAATTAAATGGTAAGTTATTGGGTATGATCGGGATGCGTGGTATAAGAACATTGTCTCCCTTAGCTTCTCCAGTTAAGATTGTGGCTTTCACAATATGCCTTCCTAGTTCGGTGACTTGCAATCGAGTACCGTTGCATAATCTTGGCGCGTCCAAGTTACGCATTAACAAAACGGGTACACCGACCTTTATTTCTAACTTATGTGATGGCACCCCAGATAACTCCAAAGAGTTTAGGAACTCCACGGGATAGCTCGTAGTGTCATCGGATGACATGACTGTGTCTGGAATTATACACTGATGTTTCGCTGGTTATTTGGTCTAAGATTTTTTTATTTATTTTCGCAACAGTCTCATTTTTTGGTGCCAGTATGGTTCTTTCACATAACCAGTTTTCGTCGAGAATATTTTGTTGCAGATTCGGAAAAACTTGATCAATGAGTTCATCTTTCTTCTCCACAACATGACAACATTGGTTTGTGAAAAGAACCATACCTTCTTGGTCGGTGTCTAGGCGGCCTTCACCAATTTCTAGGAGTTTTTGGGCATATGCTCCTGACTCGACATCGCTGAATAACTGGACTCGCTAAGTCGGTAAGTAGTGTGTAAGTAGTGGTAAGGTAAAGCTTTTCAACTTTGATCCACAGATATGATGCTTTCAGACATGCATTAATTTCGTCAGCTGCAGTGCCTCTCTCGATAACAGGTAAAGTCTTTCTAAAATCCCCTGCTAAATAACACTACCACACCACCCATCAGCTTTCGATTACTTTGAATGTCTTGTAGACAGCGATCAAGCGCATCGATGGCGCGTTTGTGTGACATAGTGCATTCGTCCCACACAATCAGCTTACTTTGTTGCAACAGGGCGCCACGGGCACTGCTCTTACTGATGTTGCACGTTGGGGTTTCTTCGCTTGCTAGATTAAGGGGTAATTTAAAAACTGAGTGTGCTGTCCGTCCACCGCTCAGTAACGTTGCAGTGATTCCAGAGGAAGCCACAGCTAAGGCAACATTACGGTCCTTACGAATTTTTGCTAGAAGCAAATTAAGCAAAAATGTTTTGCCTGCACCGCCCGGGGCATCAAGAAAAAAAAAGGCCAGCTTCACCAAGCTCAACCCGTTGTAATATTTTGTTATAAATGTCTTTTTGCTCGGGTAGCAGGCGTGGCTCTGTTTGGCTGATCTGAGCATCCAATAAAGCGGTATCGTAGCTTAGCTCTTTGATCAAATCGGTCGACAGCTCTCCTCGACGTTGTGGTGTGGGCATGCCGAAGTCGGACAATTTCTTTCCGGAAATTGTTATTATTTTGTCCTCTATAAGTCTCAGTGCTTCATTCAAACATAGTTCATTGTTGACTTGATCCATTCTTTCGAATCTGTGCAAGATATCCTCTGATAAAGCAGTTTTATACTTATCCCATAGTTGAAGAGAATTCGATATACCGCAAGTGCATATCAATATTGCAAATAGCTCTCTTATTCGTGAAGGAGAGCGACACAGCACGGCCACTTCCATTGTGGCATCCCAGTGGTTGTCACCTTCTATCAACCCCAACTTTTCAAACGCTTGTCGAAAAGTTTCAAGTTCTTGGCCGTCAACTGTTTTTAGATCCAAAAAGTTAGTGGGGCCCCGGATTACATTCAGCAGCATTAGCAAACAATAACATTCAAAGTTACTAACGTGCACTGTGTAAATGCGCCCAAGAGCATCTCCTGCCTTGACACCTGGCCAGCCGTCGACAGGAGTTCCTTGTAAACGACGTTTCCATTCTTTCGACGACGCGTTCCATGTATAGTAGCGGGGTACGTCAACATAAAGTAATGTGTTTGCAAATGCATCATTTTGGCAAAGCTGGAAAAATGCAGTTAGTGTCGACCTAGGTGGTGCGGCCATTCTCTCTCTAAAATTGTTTTCAGTAAAGTAAATCAGCTTGCCATTGGGCAGATGTACCGGAAGATGAGTGACTGTTGGGTGTCTCTCATGCAGAGGCAGGCCCAAGATCCGCCAGGCTACTTCGTTACTACTAACATAACCGAGTCGAAATGTTTGCACCTCATCTCTCAGGTTAATATTAACATTTCCTTGCTCTCGGATGTTAAAAATAGCCTGGTTGCTACCTTTGTTAATATATTTACAAATATATTGTATCGCCCGTACCGTATTGCAGAACTCTACATTTATGTGGCAATTAAAAATTTTAGAGAGAAGAGGAGAATATGGGACAATCCAGCGGTTATCAACCAATATTTCATGTCCAATATTTCCTCGGATTTTTTGAGTTACCGTACGGCCGCCATCTTCTGGTGCTCTACGCCTGTACAGAGGATAGCCTCTGTCGATGGTTTGAGTATCTTTTAATAGCGCCCTTGGATACTTTTTAGTACATTTTCCTTCCTTCATGCATGGTGATGACGGATTTAGTGTACCACAGGGACCGTGAATCATATTTTTAGTCACATTATCATAGTTTTCGATCAGTTTCCGGGTTTGGTATCTCCGCACTTATGACTTCGTCTATTTGGTTAGGGCGTAACTTTTCCATCAACCACAGCAGTAAGTGCACGTGAGACAAACCTCTTTTTTGCCACTCGATCGAGTACATGAAGCACTTCATATTATAACCCGGCCCTCGGAGTTGTACAGAATTGGTTAGGAGACTGGATGTCGATGGTCTCCTTCGGTGTTGTACTACTCACCACCGTGCTAAAGTAAATTTGTAGGGTATAATAAGCTGCCAGGGAAAGATTCAAGTAAACAAGTACCTTCTTATACAATGCAATGTTTATTACAATAACACACTATTGAAGGTTCACAATATTGAATGTGGCTGGCCACATACCTTCCCCCATATGCCTGGGCTTCCACACCAGTACAACCAGTCTCGGGTCTAGTTGTATTGGTGTGTTCACCTGCAATGAGACTATTACAATAACTCAGAGTCGCTATAGCGAGTCCGTGAGATGAACCACTTAATAGATACTAGCTCAAATCATACAAGTACCTACCTATCAAGGTTGTGCTAACAACGGAACATAAGATTATGCTAAGCAATCCGCGACACAACACTTTATGGCAACTGGTCTCATCACCCAGTCCATACAATAGGCCTAACTCTCTCAGACTAAATCGCTACCTTACTTATTATTCTCGGTAATCTCTCAGTACTAATCCCTTCACTTGACAGGACTACGACCTTTGGCATCAAACACAGGATTACCTCTGTGTTTGCACGTTACGTGGCCTACGGGTATAATAATGACGCTTCGTTACCTGGAGCGGCGAACTTCCCTCATCACCGATATCGGCTAAGTAAAGCCTTCCTGTCAAACGGATGACCACACCTCAAAGGTTGCCTGCACCCGGATCCATTCCAATCATCAGACCACGGGGCTACTCCAAAGCATCACGTCTCAATTATGTATTAGAGCAGATCATACAAGAAAAAAGAGGCTAGCATAAACAGCCAGACCTGTAACAATATACTCGTGTCAGAAATCACATGTACGAGCCACGCCATCCCGCATGAACAAAGAATACGGTTGAACACTCACCGGATTCAGCTTCGAATGGGACTTATTGGAAACCCATCGGGTTATTTGGGTACAGTCTGTTCCTCCAGAACTAAGTCCCTATTCCAAATCCTATTCGTATCGTGTCACACACGTTGCGGGTCTTCCCCTTGCCGGATCAATGTCACAAACCTTCGAGAAGCTTCCACCACCATAGACTAAATAGAATTCTTGTATATTGGTTATTTTCCATTTCTTAGGCATTGTTTTAAATAAAATGTGGGAAATTATGTCTGTATGTTTATTTATTTAAATTAACTAATACTCTTGTTTAAAATTTACATGACATAATTTCTCTAGTGTTACAGAGAACACGCTGACAGCCATGCCAATGCCTGACACAAGATGTCACAATATCACCAAATATTTTACCTTTTATAAGTAGAGCAACTATTTTTTGAACTTTTATTCTAAATACTCTGGCTGTTAAGTCATGTCTGTCCGTTGAATTTTGACCTGGAATGAGCTCTCTAGTGATTTCTGGCCAGGCGGGATTACACGTCATTGTAATAAACAGATCAGGTCTCCCTTAGTTACGCACGTATGTGAATGCATCCTGTGTGTATTCATGTAGATATCTGGGGCTGTTTACAAATGATGACGGGAGAATTACCATTTGACCCAAGTTATTTGGATCTAAATCCGCATCATTCCTTATCTCATCTTGTAAATGTAAATAATTTCCTGCTTGCAGTTTCGTTTGATTCAAGGCAATAAACCTTAAGCGCTCACTCTCCAATTTAACGTACATGTCTACCAAAAACTGATGAAGGAGAAGTCTATATCGAAGCAATAAATAGCTTGGGACTGTTCTGGTGTCTCAGCAGCTCGTTGAGATGCCAGATATTCAACGTTCTGTTGACGCCGAGCTTGGGACTGTTCAGGTGTTTCAGCAGCCCGTCGAGATGCCAAATATTCAGCATGCTGTCGACGTCGATTTTGGGCCTGTTCTGGTGTCTCATCAGCTCGTTGAGATGCCAGATATTCAACGTTCTATTGACGCCGAGCTAGGGACTGTTCAGGTGTTTCAGCAGCCCGTTGAGATGCTAAATACTCAGCATGCTGTCGACGCCGATCTTGGGACTGTTCTGGTGTCTCATCAGCTCGGTGAGATGCCAGATATTCAGCGTTCTGTTGACGCCGAGCTTGGGACTGTTCAGGTGTCCCAGCAGTCCGTTGAGTTGCCAGATATTCAGAATGCTGCCGACGCCGTGCTTGGGACTGGTCTGGTGTCTCAGCAGCTCTGTGAGCTGCCTCACGCTCCACCTGTTCAAGCCTTCGCAGTTCGGCTTGTGGAAACGTCTCGTTAAGTCTAGCTACTTTCACAGCTCGAGCTTTATTAGAGCTTTGGGAAAGATTAGACTTACGCTTTCGCGGCATAATTCTTAGTAGGTACTTTTTCTACACTTTCAAATAATACAGTACGCAATATATACAAAAAATGCAATACCTGCCTATTCAATTTACATATTATTTATTCAATTTAAAATGATAGCTACATACTAATTAATATCCAAAAAGGTATTCTTATTTGCTAATTGAAAATCAAAATCACGCTTGCGTAGTATTAATTATTCTATTATTATTAATTTATTTTATATTACCGATGTAACTACTTTATGACAATTATAAAATAAAAACGAAGTAATTCGTTATAACTCGTTACTAATTAACTATTACTCTAAACACAAAAATCAACTAAACTTAACTGTTATTGCAAAACAACAAAAAAAAAAATACCAACCTAAGTAATTAAAATAAAAACCCTAACTCGTTAGAAGTAATAGTAAAAGTAATGAAATCTTATACGTGTAACTCCTAAGCACACAAAAAACCTGCCAATACCTATTTATTACATTACATAGGTACAGTGCGTTTATAACAACACTCTAGTTGGCGCCTTGAAAATTCGCAAAACGTACACGACCGTCAATGACGTCTGCCCTCACGCGTCTGCCCGCGTTCGGGTTGCGCACTCAGCGATCAGCGACTTCTTCCCCCACCTCGCCCGCCGCCATAGTAACACGCACTCGATTAATAAAATCGTTGTAACTATTAAAATATTAATATTATCGTCTAAATGATGTAGTGTAAAAGAAGAAGTTTAAGAAAAGTATTTATTTTGATATTAAAATCAATTTGTTACTACCATATGTGCATTAGAAATATATTATCAATTTTTATTGTATTTATGGTTCACTGTTTTGGCGATAATGACTTACTCATAAAATATAGATATATGCTGTCGCGGACTTTTTTGTAGGACTAATTAAGATAAACATGTCTCTTATACATTACGAGTATATACGTGTAAACTCTACAGTTTTTGCAGCGTACTCCAGAATAGCTCGCAGATGGCAGATTTTTTTCCGACTTACTTGACAATTATCGTTATATTTTGGACAATTCACACACTATCTTTAAAAAATATAGCCTATGTGTTATTCTAATGTATAAGCTATATTATTGTAAACTTTCATTAAAATCCATTCGGAGTTTTTGCGTGAAAGAGGAACAAACATCCATACATCTATACATCCATACATACAAACTTTCGCGTTTATAATATTAGTAGGATTAAAAGTTTCCGTGAATTTTAACTTCTTAAACGATTGCACGGAGCACAAAGAGCATAATCACTACATAGTATAAAACAAAGTCGCCTCTCGCTGTCTGTCTGTCCCTATGTATGCTTAGATCTTTAAAACTGCGCAACGGATTTTGATCGGTTTTTTGTAATAGATAGTGTGATTCAAGAGGAAGGTTTATATGTATAATACATGCATAATAAAGCAGAGAAACATTGATAATTTTAGAGGTTTCTAATGTGATGTCGTAAATAAACACACTTTCTTGCGCTTACATTGCAAACGCTGGTTGAACCCTACAAGATAGATCAAAATAATGTACTACAGTATTGTAAACCTTAAAAAGGTCTACAAAAAAGTCTGTGATGGTATATGTCTATCTCTTAGGGATAACCCACAATAACCATTTTTATCCTTTACTTTTACGAGAAATAATGGCTCATTTACGAAGCGATTTTAAGCAATAAATCATTAATCCTTATCAAATTAAGTACCTTAAATACATTGTGCATTTAATATAGATCAATATGGCCCTTTACAGCATGTATTTTGAATTAATATTTTCGAAGATATTACAGATTTAAATTGCAGGGACATAGCGGTTGCGGCGGTACCGGCCGGGGGGCCGGCGGCGCGTGCCTATAAATAGCGCGTCGAAGCCCGCGCTTCGCCACCGATCATGACCTATGCGAGTGTAGTCTTTGTACAAGCGAAACCTCACCACATACATAGGATACAGACCCTCCAAAACCGGTTCCTCCGCAGGGCGACCGGTTCTCCTTGGTTCGTTCTGAACGAAAACCTCCACCTAGACCTTAAAATCCCCATTATAAGCCAATTCATGAAACGCATTTCCAAGCGTTTCTTCGATTCCACCTCCACATATCGCAACCCTCTGGTTGTCGAGACCGCCCGTTATGCCCCCTCCCGTATCAGTCGTACGCGCCGTCCAAGGCATGTCCTAGCCGACCCCGATGACCCCATAAACCTCCTCCAGGAGAGCAGTAGGGCCACCAGTACAGTGCACAAACACAGACCACCATCGTTCCGACCTCGCCTCCGAGTTCCCACGCGGCGCCCCCGACGTCGAATAAAATCCCCCAGCCCCCCCCGACCCTTGCTCGACGAAGCGCCAGCCCGAGGCGTAGCTGAGCCTGTAGCTTTAAATTCCCCTATTAATAATAATTATGATATAAATAATTCGATCCAGCCTGTCCCACCTTGCTGTCCTCCCTTCAGTGACGCCCTAAGCCGAGGTCCGTACCCCACAGGGGGTGCCCTTAGCGTGCGGTGACTTAATATTTTAAGAAATTCGCCCCTAGCTGGAGGCTTTGAGTAAATCTTAAGGCACCCACAGCGTAGTCCGGTTAAGTAGCCATGGCCTCAGAGGGTCAAAATTACGAGCTGCAAATTAAAAAAAAAAGCGCGCTTTGCCCTATAGCATTTTATGATTAACAGCGATCGCACGCGTTTATTGGAGCTCTCTAGCGAGGAAAATAACAATTATCTATACATCTGTACTCTATACAAATAAATAAAATTAAAGTATCTGTTTGTAATGTCAAAATAACAGCTTTTTACTAAATGCATATACGAAAGTATATACCGGGACTCATAACAAGATACATTTTTTTTTTAAATTGTATCTGTCTGTCTGTCTCTTTGTTCTGGGTAATCTCCGAAACTGCTTGACCGATTTTGACGGGACTTTCACTGGCATATATATGCATATATATGCATATAGCATATACTGGGAGTAACATAGGCTACTTTTTGTACTGGCAGCACGGTCCCGTTGGTTAATTTCCGACATCCACGCGGGCGAAGCCGCGGACAGCAGCTAGTATAAATTATATAATTAAAAGCGTCTTCACATAACAATTAAAAGATTTTGTACAAAGAAAAATAGATCTTTTTCTCCCAGAATCCGCCACAATAGCACTTAAGAAGAAAAAAAAAATTTAAACATGTGTAACTAGTAGCGTGATTGGTAGGAGCCAAGTATGGCTCAATCGACTTCTGTTTGGTTTTACAAAGCAGCATAGTAATGCTGCTTTGTTAAACCAAACAGTAGTCGATTTAAGGCAATATAAAAAATATGATAAAAACAAAACTTTGATTATTGATAATTTATATATATTGATATTATTGTATACAGGGTGACTTGTAATTTGACGTATTCTTTCGAGGATGTGAAAATATGACTCATTTGCAACAATTAAGCACGCCATAAAGCCTAGGCGAAAATTCATGGGATTCGAGAAAACCCAACTTTTAAGTATTTATGAAAATTTCCCAGAATTTGTTACTAAATATCACTTTTCTCAAGACTCTTAAATTGAAAGGCCTTCATTGCTATTCCATTGGATACCTAATAATTTAACATACCTTGTCTCACTCACTTGTTTCAAAGTTCATGTATGTTGATGTTTTATGAAAATGGTTATTAAACTTCTTCCTATAAGTTTTAACTAATTGATGTCTTAGAGAATTTAGTTCCATCGAAATGTGTGTCAAAGTATTAGGTACCCAATGGAATAGCAATGAAGGCCATTCAATTTAAGAGTTACAGTTTTTCAGCTCCGCTTTAGCGGAGCTGAAAAATTTTAACCAGTAAAATTGCACAATTAAACATCGGTTACAGTTTCTTAGTTAGTTCGGTTAGTTCTGCTTTCGTGGACCTTTAAATAAACATCTTAAAGAAATCGATTTTGAATATCCCGCTTTCGCAAGTTTTCGGGGGCGTCCACCAGGGGGCGCCAAAAACCGAAACATTTTATTTGTTCGTACTTGACATTCTTCTCCTAGAGTAAATATGTTCCTTGCACTGGATTGGGAGGCCGCCCCCGCGCGGTTGTGGTATTCGTATTTTTGCGAGTGAGGGAGAGCGTGACGGAGAGAGTGTGGGGCGGGCGGCTTAGCCTATTCTTTGACGCCGCGTGCCGATCGGCCGCAATGAACCTAGCTATTAGTATTATTCGATGTTTACCTACTTTTCTTTCTGCTCTGTACTGCGCTATAATATTTTGATACTTTAAGAGTTATTGGCGTTTATGAAGTATTTTATTTTTATTATTATTAGTGTTTCTTTGCAATAATAGCCTTTTGCAATATGACTTATTACATTTTAAGGTTTTTCATACTTGCATAATAATACAATTGTTTTGCTTAATAGTAGCCCTAATGCAAATAGTATCATGAGAGTATCATGAGTAGTGTCTTAGTTTATAATATTGCCCATGCATTACTTCAATTGCACCCTGTATGTTACGAAATATATGTATAATATTTATATATAAATAATATTAATATCACATATAAAGTATATAAATATTACTTATTATAAGACAAAAAATATATACTTGTTGTTTATAATAAAAAAGTAAAGAATAATAACAAAATCGATCTAGCCAACCGAGCGGGTTTCGTACCGACACGCACTCGTTTCCAAGTCATACATTGCTGCACTTAACTACATGAACTGATTATATTGAATTTAAATTTATTTATTTATTTATTTATTCAGTAGTACACATACATATTATATATTTAAGTTGGTGCCAACATAAACTCATTAGAGTTTTACCGTGCACCAAAGTCATCGACTACATAATTTAGAGCATCAAAACCACCTAAGAAGGTACTTAGTAAAGAAAGAAACAATTAATAACTTTATTACGGGTATTTAAGCAAAACATTATCTAATAGCAACGAGCGGGCATCGGTGACCAATCTGACCGTCCGTCCTTACAATAAAAGTGGTGGAGGAATGTTTTCGAATTAATACAGGTTGTTCCCAAAAGTATGTTTTTAGTGACATATAGCAATTTTGTTTTTTTTCTGTTTTCTTTTCGTATTCTTATATTATTGTTCGGTATTATGTTTCCTTTATTGTGTATGTTTTAAACTATTTATGTGTGTGTGTGTTTAACTATTAGTGTGTATGTTTGAAAATATGAATGCCCAAGATATAGTATATATCTTAGGCACCCGCACTTTTCAAAAAATGGTGCTTTAATATGTATTTTATATTTTTCTGAGTAATTTTTTCCCTTAATGATTTAGGCAGTTAATTAATAAGGTAGGGTATTATATACTTTAACGTTCTCTTGCCGTGTAAATTCGTGTACTTTGGGAGTAACAGCTCAGAATTGATGACGCTACGAGTCCTAATTTCATTAATATTTATGTTTTTGGTTTTCTTTAGATCTTCATGAAAAAATTCTTCTTTTAATAGTGCAAATTGAATTTTTTTATGTATAGTGCAGTATAATTCCTGCAATTAGATACTTTTTGTTGTCATTTCGATTAAATTCTTTTTACGAGTCATTCGGTCAGCTTTTTTACTTTTTCGTGTTTTTTTTGGATTATTTAAAAATTGACAATTGTTCCGAACATTGTCAAGAAGAAAAAAATGCAACGCATTCTGTCGTTGGAATTCCTATTGTGTGGATATTTTATTCAATAATATTTAATCTTTCTTCCAAAGTTAATTTCAAATTTTAACCACCACGATATGTGAGTAGTCAGCGGATACGTTCCCTGGAATTTCTCGTCACTTTTTTCCTTTGGTGAGTAATCCCTTTATAGGTTCCGTATTCTTGTTACTTGTGCCTTCTTCTTTAATCTAAGAAGATTTCCTTTTTCTTAGATTGTTTGAAAGGCCACCTTTTTTGGCCTTACCCTGCCATTTATTGTTCGCCTGTCTTCTTCTTTCGTCTGCCGGCCGCAGAAGTCCGAGCGAGCTTGCGGAGAGAAGCGCAGGATCGTTGCTGAGCAAGGTCGACGACACAGGTGCCTAACGGACACATCAGGTGCTAAATAAGACATTTGTGTGGCGCAATAACGCCCAACCATCATATAATAGAAGTGTTCTGTGTTATACCGTCGCGTCGTGTGACATTTTAATTTTAAGGTGCTTTCCTAAATTCTCAATATCACATCTTATTCTCTTTAAAATTTATATTAACGAAATTATGTAAAGAAAAACCTTAATCTTGAGCTTATTTGTGTTAAATAATTTATAGAGCGGCACGAATTTCGTACGATTGCAATCGAATTTAAATTCGTCTATATACTTAGATTCCTAAATATTTGGAAACATCCATAAGTTTTTTTCTCCGAAAATCTTCTTGTGATAATTATATTTTTTTTTTTTTTTGGTAGCCTTTCACAACTTCCAACGACTGAACATTTACATTTTTTTGACTTATTTCTTATTTATTTCGGATGTTCTTTTTAATAATAAATTTTACGTGTACCAGCTGCGTGAGTTTGATTTTTTAGCTAGCTCACGTCGGGGTTCGAGTCCCCGGCGTGTTAGCAGCCAGCTCTACGCTGCAATAGGTATTATCTTACAGAATTCAAATAATTTATGGTAGTCATCTTTATATTTTTTCTTAATGTTATGCGGGACAATCGCTTTCAATATACGCAGTTGAAGTGCGTAAATTTGATCAAGGTGAGTCTTATATTGTCCTACCATAGCTCGACAGACCATAGGATATTGTTGATTCGGCCAGGGCTTTGTAAAGCATTAACAGAGTTTGATATGGAATTTTGCATCTTATAATAGAGAATTTAGCTAATATACATCTCAATTTATCACACACCCCGTTAATGTGCTCCTTCCAATTAAGTCGGCTATCAATAGTAAGTCCTAGGTATGTTTGGTTATCTACGAGAGCTATGGAGCCACAACTGCAAGGCTTGGCTACTCTATTGATGCAAATGTCATGCAAACATTCATGACAGCGAGCTGTAAGTTTAGGCAAGAAAGAGCTTCTGTTTTGACTGGAACTAATGTACTATCGGCCAAACTTCTGCATGCTCACCTCTAAGGCGATAATCTCATAGCACGGCTCACGACTCGATCGCACAATGCACGAGTTTTGACCAATAGGATGCACAAAGCGTATTTTAGTGGTGTTCGTATTAGTATAATCATGTATAGAATGTGTGACACTCACACTAGGAGAGTACTATGCTCACTTGTTTCTGCTAAGAGACGAGTTTTTAATGGGCACGGCCAGCGCGGCGCGGCGGCGGCGTGAGCTCTTTGTTATTGAATTGAATTGTTTTTTTATTATGGACAAGAATTAATTTTAGTACTCATATCTTCTGTTTGTTTGGTTTAGAAAATGTATTATTGATATTGCAGTATTTACAAAAATAATTTGTAATAACTAATAAACTACAATTTATATGTATTAATCCACTTTAATATTTTCCTCTCTCTATCGGGTCTATAGATATAGGTTATTTATGAACACTTTCACTGCCTCTCCAATTTTCACCATATCCTATGTGATGCCGCATGCCGCAGCAACCGCACCATATTCCCTTCACAATAAGATGAGACATTGAAACGAACCGTTTTATTACAGTCCGTTCCACCGATTTTGACTTCTATTCCGTAGGCTTATGGATGGCATTAAAGGCAAAAAAGTGGTTACAATACCAACTGTTTACTGCAGCTGCCATTTGTCATGCCACCAACACAATAGCATTCAAAATCGATTGAACGGACATTTATGGTTTGTTTACCTTTTATCTCACGGCTCCCTGAATACGTTAGGTATAGGTGCGTTGACCGGCACTGCATGAAGGTATCAAATGTTTATATTGATTTTTTTTGTGTTTAATCGACTTTATTAAAAGTAAATAACTATCTAAATTTCTATGTGTTTGTTTATACTTGGGCAATTTGGGAATACTTGAAAATTACAGTAATATTTGAACCAATACTCTGCGCAGTTCATACAATGTTATCAGAGCTTTTTGTTTGTAGCTAACGCAAGGCCGCAAGCCGCACAACTCTTGCAACTGAAATAAAAATAAGTTCATTATCTAAGACCCATTGTTATTTAGTGGGAATGTCTGGAAATTCGGTTAAACAATAGAGGACGGCTTAATACAAGGGCCATACGTTTTTTTATTACCTTAGGATTATCTCAAATGTTTTGCAGTTGTTCCTTGTATTTGGTTTAATACTTTTAACAGTAGGTAATTGTAATATTACCTTTTATTCATTAAAATAATACAGGGTGAAATTGAATTCATGGGCATCCTTTTAAGGGGTCATTGTACTCATCATTATGAACAACTTCAACTATGAGACCATACCTGAAATCGCGAAAAAAAAATCAGCTGTTCCCTACATTTATGTTTGCATAACTCGACAAAATGTAGGGAACAGCAATTTTTTTTTCTCGATTTCATTTGTTCCCATTGTCAAAGTTGTTCATAATGACTAGTACAATGACCCCTTAAGAGGATACCCATGAATTAAATTTCAGCCTGTATAACGAACAAGGTATCGTTGCAATTAAAATGCCCAGGCATGCCGTGCAGGATGAGCACTTTAAGACTGGATTATAATCAAACCAACACTTTACTCTTTTATAATTCATGCTCTAGTCAAAGTTTGACAATTCATGATTTTAAGCGAAATCAACGCTACAGGCGCGTTACCGGCATTGCATGTTAAGTTTTTTTTTGACAAATCTAACAATGATTCAGTTCCTATGCCACTTTAAAATTCAGAAGCTTATCAAGTAATTAAACTAAACTATAATTTGTGCCTTGGCAGCAGTGAGAGTGAAAGGATTGAAATAAAATGTTGGGTACTAGTGAAATATATATTTTTAGTTTGTGTTCATTTAACATTATGCAGGATTAAAGATTTATTTAGGTTGATATTTAAATCTTATCTGTATAATAAAAGATGTATAGTAAGTGCTTTTTGTATGAAACTATCGGCTGTAATCTCAGTGTGAAAAAATAAACAGTTAGTTAAAATCTACTTGAGAACAATTTTAAGGATTTGCTGTTGTAGAAAAAAAAACAATATAAGTAACTTAATTTATTTTTAATAGACTTTTTCAAAACATTAAAGATTCATCCAGAAATTAACATATTATAACAAAAAATTACACAGAAATTATCATCAAAATGCAAAATATTATAAGTGAAAAGATTCTTACTCATAATATCATTTATAAACTGTATTTATCTACACTTATATCGTAAAGTTCAAAATATGAAATCAACACAACAATGACAAACAGACAACACAACAACAACAGGCAAAAAGCCTGTCAGTAAATAAGATTAGGAGAATATTGCTCGTGCAGTTCTAATGAAATTGAAAAGTTTTAAGATTAGTAAAATTTAAGAATCTTAATAATTTTTATAATTTGCAATAATTACATTACACTACAGACTAGGTTTATCAAGCAAATGAGATCAATTATTTATGAGGTGGACGGATATGATGACACTACTGAATATGTAAAATAACAAACTAACGAGATCGGGGCTTACGACAACATTGATTGTAAATAAAACAACAAATCCACCAATAAAGGCAACATGACACTAAATTGACATCAATAATTTTACAAGAAGACTTCAAAATCGTTGGCAATATTTTAAACTATGATTACGGTCTACAGTCTACCCTGTGACATTAATCAACGAAGTAATATAATACAAATTGGAATAATAAAAATAAACCTAATAAAAATAGCTATACAGGGTTATTTGCAAGCCGCCGGAGTCGCGGGTTGTTCGAAAGAGATACCATGGCCCTGGCACAGGCAACTGAAGGAACACGGGTGGGTTTTAGTCAGTAAAAGTATGACACGACCTTCCGCTCCGCCCAGAGCGGGAGAAGTCATTTGATGATAAAACACTAATAAGCTCGTAGGACTATAATACTAACATCATAAATAACAACTTTTGTTGTATGACTTTTAATAATTCATAAAAAAATAATTTCATAATACAATTAAAAATATTTATTTTGATCGCTCTAAATTTGAACAACTCTACGCGGTACCAAAATATGTAAGTAGTTAAATAAACAAACAGTGCGTTGCGAATGCAGGGTCGCAGCGGTACTTACTACAAAATACAGATCTAAAAAGTGTTATTACAAATATTACAACAAAAACTTGAAAGTTTACTTTTGGTATTCTAAAAAGTCATAGATCAAAAGTGGTTGTACTAATATAGTCCTACCAGGTGTTAGAAAAATAACCCTGTATAATGTAATTATACAGTATGTTAATTAACGAAAGGCGTTCCCGTTAACCCGCAATAGTATAGCGTCCACATGCTACCAAAATATGACCATTCGAAAATTCACGAAAAAAAATCTGCTGTTCATTACATTTATGTTCGCATACCTAGCTTAACAAAATGTAGGGAGCAGCTGATTTTTTTTCGCGAATTTTTAAATGGTAATATTAATTGTAGCATGTTTGGACTATTGCGGGTTAACGGGAACGCCTTTCGTTAATTAACATAGTGCATGTTAAAAATTATATTAACTTAATATTTCGTCGCTGCTCCTCCCGCATCTATCACAGCATCGCAACGGCTACGCATGGACCTAGCCAGGACTTCGCACAAATTCGAACCTCTGAATGTGTCCCAAACTTGTTCGCAATGTGTGACAAGTGCTTCCTTCGTTCTTTCTGCTCTACTATCCCATCTCTGGACCATTAAACCCCACAAATTTTCAATGGGGTTTAAGTCTGGCGATCGGGAGGGCCATGGCACTGTTTTAATTTGTGGTTGCCCTCGCAACCACTCTTGAACAACCCGCGCACGGTGTATCGGGCAATTGTCCTGGAAAAAATAAAATTCTGGCACGTCCAGTTGTGGATACACCGTGCGCACTGTGGGTACCATGATGGTTTGTAGCACCTCTAAATACGTTTGGCCGTTTGCCCTCCCTGGTATAAAAGCGAGCTCGCCTGGTCCAGCAGCACTCATCCAGCCCCACATGTTCACTACAATTCTTCCCGATTCTGCATTTGGGTTCACATTTCGAGGTTCGTATCTTGTGTTATCTACACGCCATAAATTCCGACGACCTTGTTGGCTAGACCTAAAGCACTTTTCATCAGAAAATATGGCGTAAGAGAAATCGAAGTCCCTGTAGTCACGAGCGAATCGCACGCGAGCAGCTTTCTGCTCCTGCGTCAAAATAATTTTTTTTGCGGGACGTCTGTGATGGACTCCAGCTTGATGCAACTCGTTTCTAATAGTTTGCATCGAAACTTCGTATTCTTGTGCGAAACTGCGAGTGGGTGTGAACGGGTTCTCTTCATACGTGGCTATCATATTATTTAACTCGTTTTCGTTTATAGCCCGGGGTCGAGGTGCACGAACGCGTTCTGTAATTTCTCCTTCTTCATATCTTCGCACCCAGCGGCGCACCGTTGTTCTCTAACGAAAAAAAAAAAAAAAAACAATCAGCATCGATTTTTTACATAATATAGGAACTAAGTATAATAATACGAGTACACTACAAAAGTCTTATTCAAAGGGCACAACTAGTACACTATAAATAAAAATTATAAGTATTGAAATACTTAAGGTGTGCATTTTGGTTGACTTCATGATAAATAAACTCTTAACTTTTCTATAACTAATTTAAGTAGTTATAACATTCATAACTATATTTTAAAATACAAGTTGTAAATACAATAACTGAAAATCTCTTAAGGGGTCATTACTCATCATTATAAACAACTTTTACTATGAGAACCAAACCTGAAATCGCGATAAAAAAGCAGCTGGTCCATACATTTTGACGAGTTACGCGAACATAAATGTAGGGAACAGCTGTTTTTTTTTTCGCGATTTCAGGTTTGGTCCCGTAGTAAAAGTTGTTCATAATGATTAGTACAATGACCCCTTAAGAGGTTTTCAGATATTGCAATTTACACCTCGTATACCTATGAGTAAGAAAAATGCCATAGCGTAAATTCCAACATTGTATGAAACTGTCCCAAGCAAATTTGTGCTTTATCTCTACTATTTAAAAGTGTTTATCCCGTGCGGGCTGGCAACGTGGCATTTCTAAAGGTTTTTCGTGGTTAAATACCAACGATCTAGTGCTTGGCCGAAAAAATAGTAAGTACTTGCTATTTTATCGGCCAGCCAAGCACTAAATCGTTAGTATTTAAAACTATGTGTGCAATGTTTTTTAAGTTTTTTTGGTAAGTATTTACGAGCACTACTAACAAAAATTTACATTATTGTCAATTACTTTCCATCTGCAGTATTATGATAAAATAAATGTTAAAAATAATTATAAAAAACAATTATCTTGTGCTTGGGCGAAAAAAAATTGTAGTTTGAAATATAATGATCAAGCCTCTAGAAATGCGACGAATGCGCTCTGGTTTTTCTAATTAAAATGCGGCAACGACGCTGTGAGATAAGGCACCATTGTTTAGGTTGTTTTGGTTTAGGATTTATTATCGGGTCATAAAAGGCTCCAACAACGTCTTTGAAAGCAAAAATAAATAAAAAGAACAATCTTATTTGAATGCATTACTATAAGTAGGTAATATCTTATGAGAATTTAAAAAGATACCATCTGAAAGTTATAATAATGTTATTATTTTTATATATAAATCTGCCTAGCCTTTTCCCAACTATGTTGGGGCCGGCTTCCAGTCTAACCGGATGCAGCTGAATACCAATATTTTTCATGGAATTTGTTTTTAAATTGCAATATAAGGAAAAATGCAAACTATGAAATAATAATATTACTATCACTTTATTTATTTCTATATCTCTCCCTCTATCTGAATACAAAAACATAACTTACTTGCATGTTCAACTCCACTGCTATTTGGGATATATTTAACCCTTGTCTATGCAAAACAATAATTTGATTCCTTTCTTCCTGAATCAGGTTTCGGGTCGTCATGGTTGCACCACGTTAGTCACAGCCCACACACAATACACACACAGTCCAGGATACAAGCTAGGGTCAAGAAGAGGCTTTCGATCACAGTCCGGTATACAAGCAGAGGTCACAGTTAGGCAGGCAATCAGTCCGATAGAAATAAACAGGTCGTAAAATGAAATGGCGATAGGAATTTAAGGGAAGCGTCAAAAATTAGCGAGAGCAAATTGGCACTGCCGCGCTCTAGCTAATGTTTGTTATTTTATGTTACTCGCTCATTACTCACACAAATGCATATTGTCTCTAATTGGGGGAAACTAGGAAGGGGTGTGGTTTGTCACTAGCTGCGCTCTCGCAGGAATATTTTCTTAAGTGAGCATGCTTAACTTGGGCCGATAGTACATTAATTTGGTCTTACTAGCGTTTAATACCAGACCAGCGTCATGAGACCATTCAGTTAACAAATCAAAATCCTCTTGTAGTTGCCTTTGGGCTTCACTAACACTACGTTCAGCGGCTATAAGGCAGGTGTCGTCGGCAAATTGGTAGATCTCGCACTTTTTTATGACATTAACGAGGCTATTTACGTAAGTGAGATAGTGCAGTGGCCCAAGGACCGAGCCTTGCGCCGTTCCTTCCGTTACGATGACAGGTTCACTAGTCGCGTCACTGACTTTGACCATGTATTTTCTGTCATCAAGATAGTTTCCGCACCAATCGAGTAATTTGCCTCTAATTTCGCTCAAATGTTGGCTTTAGTTCCGGATTGACTCGGTCTGAACACTAATGTGAAGAAAACAAAAGTATATTGTTACCTTTGTCTAGTATCGACCCTACACACTATCACCTTCTCGTAGTTAGTTATACCTGTATGACGGGTAAATGTTTGCGTTGAAATCACTCACACATGTATTTATACGCGCAGTACCTACCGTGCAGGCGAATACGATCGTTGACGAGCTACTGGATTTATAGCCCCAGAATGTACATGTCTGTTTTTTAAAGGTACTCTTCAAAAGAAATGCCACAACGCTCTACCTGCAGCCATCCAAATAAAGCTACTTTTAAATGCCAAGATTTGACAATGATTGTCATACAAAAATTTCATGAAGCATTTTATTCAAATAAAACAAAAATGGAACAGGACGCATTTATATTAAAATACTGTCTTGTTAAAAATGTTGGACGCCGTCGACCGAGAATCTCTCAACGACAAACTAACTATACTACCAAAATGTATGAGAAGGCAAATTCAACAGGTTTAGTACACGTATGCCAGAATGCATTTTTACGAATTCTTAGAAATAGAGCAAGAAGTGCGGCTGTTATTTTTTTTAAACTGGTGGATTGTGGAAAGAACGTAGAAGTGGCGACCATAGATTTCACAAAAAAATCCAAAAACTACAAGCAGTGAAAAAGTTTATTGAATCCTATAAAGTGCAGAATCACATCATTGCCGTTCGAGCACTGATAGAAAATATTTGCTGTCAGACTTGAATATAAAGAAAATGTGGAGGATTTACTGTATGCAACCGGAAACAGAATATCCTCCAGTAAGAGAGTCCTGTTTTAGGAGAATTTTTAATAAGTACTATATCGTCGGATTTGGAAATCCACGCACAGATGTTTGTTCAACATGCACGGAACTTCTTGAAAAAATAAAAATAGAAAAGGACGAACATTTGAAGAAGGAGTATATGATTAAAAAACCGACTTCATAATTTAAAAGCGAAACGGTTTTACTATCTATTGAATGAACAGTGTGAAGAAATGTGTACCATCTTTTTTGATTGTCAAAAAGTCAGGTATTACCAAAAATAACAGACCAAATTGCATACTACAGTAGACAAGTATATATCTACAACTTCGCAACAGTTTTGCAAGTTCCAGATAAGAAATTGAACAAAAACACCGTTAATCTGAACACTTGAACTGAAAATGAACACAGAAAGGGGGCAAATGAAATTGTATCTGTCTTGTATGATAGGTTGAATCGTTTAAATTTGACAGAAATTCATACGGTGCGGTTGGTTGCAGATGGGTGTGTCTCAAAACAAGAATACCATTATGGTCGGCATGTGCGCCAAATGGCTTCGTAACGCACCTAGCATAGTAAAACTCGTGAAACTTGTATTTCCGGTAACCGGTCACTCATTCTTGCCAGCTGACCGGGTGTTCGGAAATATTGAAAGCGAGCTGAAGAAGAAAGAAGTTATCACAAACCAGAAGAATACCACGAGATATTCAGCAACTACGGCTCTGTCACAGAACTTGAAGCAGTTTATGACTGGAAATCGGCCCTACACGATGTTATTAAACCCAAGCAGTTGGCATTTTCAATTTGCTCAAAGCAAACGCTTTTTCATTAAAAAAAGCAATAACAAGATTACTGTTAGAGATGAGGCCCATTATAAATCAGATTTTTGTCAATATAAATCTATTTTGAAAAGAAGAAAGTCCTTCATGGATGTGTTTCCGTTACCAATACCAAAAAATGAAGTCATTATTCAGGTTGCTAAACTCACTGACGTAAAGAAGTTAGGGATGTTAAAAAATAATCGATTTTTATTTAAATAGATTATTATCTTCTGATAATCGAATTTTATAGTAATATTAATCGATTTTTAGTAAATCGATTATATACAGGGTGATTGGGAGATGAGTGCAAAGCTTTAAGGTGAAGACAATACAGACAATTTAGAACCATTTAAGCCATGGTTATTTTAGGCGAAGTCTTGCCATTTTTTTAACCTCAATTTTATGTTTTTTTCGAAAATTCCCAAAATTTTAACTAAACTGCTCATTTATGGCCAAATTGAATGATAAATGAATTCATTTTTATTTTATTTAATTAAAGTAATGTGTAAGCAATCTAGCAAAACATGTTTTAGGCCTCTGTGTAGTTAGACATTTTTTTACAGACATTTAAAGTTCATACAAATTTTAAAAAGTAAGAAATACTTTTTGTAAACCTTCTTTAAAAAAAAAACGAATGGTGCTTTTTTTGTTCAAACTTTTCTGAAAACATGCTTGATAATCGCTCTTTCCCTTGACGTATTATTTACGCGGATATCTTACAAATTATTGAAATTAGGACCTACAAACCAATTTGAGGGAGAAATTTTAAATTTTTGGCAGACCAATTAAAACAAAATTTTTGCTTAAAAAAAGTTCCAAGATGGGTTTCACCGCGTGGAACCTGGAGTCAACCCAGACAGACACTCAGCTGACGTCGAAGAAGACATTTTTTGGCAGCATTTCAAGCGGATCCTACTACCAGCACCAGAGCAGTAGCTCAAAATCTTAACATTTCACAATGGAAGGTATGGCATACAATGCACCAAAATGATAAATATCCGTTCCATGGTAGGGGTGTACAAGGTCTGGAAGAGCAAGATCCCCAAAGAAGAATACAGTTCTGCCGTTTCCTCCTCAACAGAGACATCGAAGACGCGAGGTTCCTGAAATTAATCTTGTGGACGGACGAAAGCAAATTTTCTAGGGAGGGCATTACAAACTTTTATAACCTCCATGAATCGGCCGACAAAGAGAACAATCCACATTTTAAGAAGCAGGTGTCGTTTCAGAGGAAATTCTCTGTCAATGTATGGGCTGGAGTAATTGGCAGGACATTGATTGGGCCCCACTTCTTACCGGATAATTTGAATCGTGAAAATTATTTGAACTTTTTACAAGTTGATTTACCAGTGCTGATAGAGGGAACCGGTGTCCCGATATTCCATAGAGACCGAACAGTCATCTTTCAGCTAGACGGCTGTCCAGCGCATTGGATGTTAAATGTAAGGGAACACTTAAATAATTGCTTCCCTGACGGCTGGATCGGCAGAGATGGACCCATCCCTTGGCCCGCTCGCTCACCAGATCTGACCCCGCTGGACTTTTTCGTTTGGGGCCGGGCCTAGGAACTTGTGTATACGAATGTTGAAATAAACACGAGAGAAGAATTGATGGAGAGAATTAATTTAGCGTTTGAAACAATGAAGCTGGACATGATGTTGAAAATAACAACAACAGAAGTGAGAAGACGGAGCCGTGCTTGTATTAGGAATCACGGCAGACATTTTGAACATGAAAAATAAATAATTTAAATTCAAATGTTGTTTTAATTAAACTGCCTAAAATTTTTAATTTCTCCCTCAAATTGGTTTGTAGGTCCTAATTTCAATAATTTGTAAGATATCCGCGTAAATAATACCTCAAGGGAAAGAGCGATTATCAAGCATGTTTTCAGAAAAGTTTGAACAAAAAAAGCACCCTTCGTTTTTTTTTTTAAGAAGGTTTACAAAAAGTATTTCTGAATTTTTTTAAATTTGTATGAACTTTAAATGTCTGTAAAAAAATGTCTAACTACACAGAGGCCTAAAACATGTTTTGCTAGATTTCTTACACATTACTTTAATTAAATAAAATAAAAATGAATTCATTTATCATTCGATTTGGCCATAAATAAGCAGTTTAGTTAAAATTTTGACAATTTTCGAAAAAAAAACATAAAAATTAGATTAAAAAGAATGGTAAGACTTCGCCTAAAACAACCATGGCTTAAATGGTTCTAAATTGTCTGTTTTGTCTTCACCTTAAAGCTTTGCACCCATCTCCCAATCACCCTGTATATTACGTGTTTAAATCGATTTTCAGAAACAGCTCGTATCTATGCGTTGGATGAAAAATGTCGAATTAAGTTCATACGTATAAGTTGATTAGATAAAAACGGCGCCATCTGCAGGTATGTATGTATGCGTGTAAAGTAGTTTCAGTGTAGTGGTGAGTGAGATAAAATTGTTGCCGTTGTTGAAAAATGTTTTCTAACCATAAAACACCTAAAAGCGGCTGGCGAAAGTATTTTATAACGAAGAAGGATAATACCGCAGCAATATGCAAGTACTGTTCGAAAGAATTAAAAACTTGTAGTAATACTACAAATTTAAAACAGCACATAGAATGAAAACATCCCGCTGTCTTACAGGTAACATGATTTACTATATTTTATAATGATTATTGTTGTCCGACAGCGACAACTTTTTTTTTGCTTCGGGTATGGCTTCGCATTTCTTGTACATTTAGCCAATTTCAATTATTGAAGACAAACCTGTCTTGTTGACGTTTCTTTTAGTGTTGCCAGAAATAGAGAATAGTTTTGCGGAAAATAATTTCTATTTTTGTGAAATTACCTGTTAATTTTATTGCCGTAGAACTTATGTGAAGATGATGTTCAAGATATCAGCATGCCTGGGAATGAAGATCCACCGATGCAATCTCCAGCGACAGAAATTGAAGCTGAACCTTCAACGCCAAAGCGTGCCAGATCAGGTATTGGAGCTTCTTTTGCGAAAATTTAGGCCTACGCCTCAGGTGGAAATAAAAATAAGGAAATAAATCGAAATATAGCAGAAATGATATGTCAGCCTCTACCCTTTAGTATAGTAGAAGGATTAGTTTTCAAGAAATTAATGAAGACTGTAGCTTCTTTACAAGGTTCCGTGCCGTAAAACTATCACAGACCTCGTATATACTAATTATGAAGAGAAAAAACCCTTGTCATACAAAAATTACGGTTAGTTAAAAACGTTTCCCTTACAATCGATGAATGGAAAGATTTGCAGTTAAGGAGTTTTTTAGGCGTAACAGTACATTTCATAGAACATTTTGAAATGAAGTCAATTAACATTGCATTTGAACCACTTCACGATAATCATACAGGAGAGTATTTGTCGGAAATGATTATTAAAATTTGTGATGTTTGGGGACTGTCCCAGGACAAAATTTTAAGTATTACTACTGACAATGGCAGTAACATCGTTAAAGCCATTGAGATCACTTTTGGTCGAGTTAAGCATTTTCGGTGCTTTGCTCATACCCTTAATTTAGTGGTAGACAATTCAGTAAATATACCCGAAATTAAACTTTTCCTGGATAAGGTCCGAAAAATAGTAACTTGGTTCCACCAAAGTGGTGTTGGCGCTGCGGATTTGAGACAAACGCAAACCCTTCAAAATGTTGCCGAAGGAAAATTAAAACATCTGCTAGGTATAGCATGGTATAGGTAGGGGACGTATCAACAAGGTGGAACTCGCAACTTTACATGATTGAACGTTTCATGTTAATGAGCAGCAATATAGGATCTGTTTTGATAAACCACCCTAATGCGCCTCCAATGTTTCAAGCATATGAAATTGTCGTACTAAAAGAAATTGAACCTTTTTATAAAGCCTTTTCATAGTGACACTGAACAAATGTGTGCCGAAAAATATGTAACTTTTAGCAAAGCTATACCTATTATCAAATGTTTGAGAACTGTGTTAGACACAGTTACGCCAACAAGTGATTTGGCAAAACAATTGAAACATTCCTTGCAATCGGAATTTAATAAAAGATTCGAAACCATCCAAAAAATGCAACTTTTTTCGGTTGCAACGTTTTTGGATCCTAGATTTTAAAAAATCATTTCGATGGTGACCCTTTATCCTTATCAAAAACAATAAATTATACCAAGAACTGTTTAAATTGGATTACTAATGGCAATTCAATCATCATGAATCATCTGTTTCATCAAAAGCGACGGTCGACGGACAAGATACTTATATGGCAGGTAACATCATGACAAAATAATGGCATCTAACTCATCAATGGTCAAAAATACCGAATTGGACCTATACGTTGCGACACCGCTATCGGATCTTATGGTAGATCCTCTCAATGTCTGGAAGAGCTCTGAAGGGACTTTTCCTAAGCTAACCGAATTGGCTCTAAAGCATCTCTCTGTGATGGCCACTTCTGCTCCATCCGAAAGATTATTTTCCAAAGCGGGAAATGTGGTCAGGAAAACACGAAACCGTATTTTAGGAAAGAGATTATCAAAAATATTATTTTTAAAATGCTTACCTGAAACTTTATGGTAATAATTATTTAAATTTTCGAACATTTTGCAATAATACGTTAGTATTGTCGTTTAGCTTTTTGACTTATCGTTTCATTTTATTTTAATACTACTCTTACGTAAAACAAGACTGAAAATTAGTGCCAATAATTTTAGTTTTCGTGTTTAGATTATTTAAACTTAAAAAAATAACGAAAGATTGATTTATTTTTCGTTTTTGAGACAATAACGTAGTTGTTCAGGATATTTAATTATCCTTTTAAGTATTTTATTTGAATACTAGTCAAATGTAAAATAGGACTGGACATTTGTGACAATCATTATTATTTTATTGTTTAAACTTGAAGATTAACGAAAGATTTGTATTTTAGTTTAGTTTTTGAGACTATAGAGTGGTCGTTTAGTTTTTTTTAATTCTCATTTTAAAACTAGTCAAATATAAAATAGGACTGGACAGCTAGGGCAATTTTTTTTAAAAATTTGATTTATATTTTAGTTTTTGAGACAGTAAGTTTGTAAGGAGATTGCCCGTGGATGGGCCCCACTTTGTAGCGCCGTGTCTTAACTTCATGCTATACAAAAAATTTAACTTATTTTTTATGTTTATGTATTTTTTATGAACATTTATTTTACCCTAGCATTGAAAAACTAAATAAATGTTTATTTAACTGAATCTTAAGTACATCCGTCAACTAAACCTAACTTGAATGTTGCCAGATGTCAAACAATATTTTAATAAAAAATCGGATCGATTAATTGATACTTAATTCCAGAGTCTAGTTTTCATCTAATACTGACTTGACTGTGTTATCGGGAACGTTTTACTTTTGATAAACCCACTTATATGACGTAGAATCAAAATAAATTATAAAAATAACTATATTTACGAGGGCGGCACTGAAAATTTCGGGAATCAAGGAAGTGACACAACATTACTATTTAAAAATGTATTTATTGCTTTTCGAAGTATTCTCCGCGAAATTTGACACATTTTTCCATACGATGGAACCAATCATTGAAGCAACCATTCCATTCGGAAGTTGGGGTCTCCAAAATAGCCGTTTTGTAGGCGTCCACAGCTTCTTCAGGTGATGAAAATCTCTGTCCGCGCAATTTATTCTTTATTTTAGGGATAGTATAGAAATCATTAGGGCTTAGGTCGGGGCTGTACGGCGGATGGTCTAACAATTCTATGTTTTCTTGCTCTAAAAACTCTTTTGTTCTGTGCGCGGTGTGAGAACTCGCATTGTCGTGATGGAGGATGATGCGGCGGTTGCCGTTCTCTTTACGGAGTTCAGAAACGACCTGTGGCAAACAAATGCTAGCATACCATTCTGCATTAACCGTTCTTTGTCCCTCAAGAGGAATAGTCGTAACATGGCCGGTTTTGGAGACAAACGTGGCCACCATTTTTTTTGCAACACTCCGTGAACGAACAATTTTTGTTGGCTTTAACTCACTTTCGAACACCCAAACTCGTGACTGGTTTTTTGTTTCGGGTTCGTACGCGTATATCCAGGATTCGTCACCTGATACGATGTTGTATACAGCATTTGAGGATCCTGCGTGGAATCTTTCGAGAGTTCTGACGCACCAAGTAACGCGAGCCGCTTTTTGCTCTTCACAGAGCGAATGCGGTATCCATCGGGAAAACAACTTTTTTACACCTAATTGTTCATGCAAGATTATTTGTATTTGACTCATGCCAATGTCTAAAGTCGCCTGAATTTCGCGGTATGTCACATGTCGATCTTCCTCAATCAGCTTACGCACAGCATCAACGTTTTCTTGGGTGACTGCAGTTTTTGGACGACCTTGACGGGGATCATCACTGAGCTTGACACGTCCACGTTGAAATTCAGCAAACCAGCGATAAATTGTGGTTTTGAATGGGGCTTCATCACCAAATGCAGAAATCATCCGGTCAACACACTGTGTTTGTGTTAAACCACTTCGAAAGTCATAATAAATCATCGCTCTTGAATTTTCTCGAGTCAATTCCATTTTCTCAACGACTAAACAAGTTTGACAAAACCTTGTGACAAGACCGAGAATCTTTTTTTAAATAAATAAATGGTAATCGATTTTTAAAACCAAGGAGTTTTCAATTAAAAAGATTTTAATATGACAGGAACAGTGGAAATATTCCATTCCCGATACTTTTAGTGCAGCCCTCGTAAAAGCTAACCTTTTTGTACAAAATAATATCATTTTATTCATCAATATGCATCTGTCATTTTCTTTTTTTAAAACAATGACCTAAAAATCAATAACAATTAATTAACCCAAAAAGCTTGAACACAGATTGTTATTTTTAAAAATAAATACGTAATCGATATCAAAAATCGATTAACAAATAATTTTACCTGGCAGCACTATACATGGTGTAAGACAAAGATTTATCTGTCAAACAAATCAAATCAATAGCCGGTTTATCGTTTCGTGCTGTATGTGGGTCGAGTTGAATCATATTCCTCCGTATTTACTTCTGTTACGTTACGATTCAATGCTATCGAGTTGAGCGTGTACGTACCTCAAGTGGTTTTATTGTGATCATCAACCAATCAAAATATTTTATTTCACATATATTAATTTAATAATAATAATTTTTAATAATAATTTATTTCAAAAAGTAGTTTGTACATGGTATACAAAGTTGTCTTATATAATTAGATGTTATAAAAAAAAAAATAGAACCAGTACAACACATAAAAATGGTCATGGGACTCCCTTTCCTAAACTAGGCAGAAAATCTGTCTGTATCTTAGGAAAGAGTATCCCTTCACAGTGAGTCTTATTACGGTTACAAAAAAATTTTTTGGTACGTGCAGCAGGCGAACAAAGTACTTAATGTTAAAATAAAGTATAAAAAAAAAAATAAAAAGAACAAAAACAGATTAAATAAAACAAGAGTGTGTGTGGGTGTATGGGCGTGTGGGTGTGTGTATGGTTGTGTGTTGGTGTATGTGTGGGTGTGTGTGTGTGTGTTTGAGTGTATGTGTGTTTTTGCGTATGCGTGTGTATGTGGGAGTGCTTACATGCCTGTGTTGTATGAGTAAGTGGATGTGTTGTGTTCTGTGTGTAAACCTATCTCTTTACTGTATAGTGGTTAGAAGATCTTCGGTATCACTATATGTCAATATCTGTAACCATGAATTTAACTTGTTTTTTAACTCGCCCTTTGTCAAGGCGTAAATATTTAATTGTTTGTGGGCTTTATTATACAGCCTTGCACTTAGGCCATTGAACTGGCGTCTTGCGAAGGCAGTCCTGCAAGAGACAGCAGGACATAGGGGAAAGCCACGACGCCGCTGACTGAAAAACTGCTTATTAAACAAGATCATAGAGTGCTTGTAGAGGATTGATCTTAAGATGAATAATTTCCTAACAGTTAAGACATTGCATTCTGAATATAGCATATGTGTAGGGTAGTCACGAGGTTTGAAGTGAATTACTTTTAGCACAGCCCTTTGAGCTCTTTCGAGTTTTAATAGCTCAGTTTTATGAGTCCCTCCCCACACAGGGATACAGTACATCAGGATTGTTTGACACAGAGCCAAATAAACCATACGGAGAGTATTGTTATCCGCTGAAAACCTTAAATTTTTAAAAATATAAATTAGTTTTCTGGTGCGAGAGGTTAATGACTCCAATTGAATGGTCCAGTCTAGTTTCTCATCGATGAACACTCCGAGATATCTTATGGATTTTACCATAGACAATGAGATACACTTACAGGGTTCTGTCTTTTGCTGACAGTTATGGGCTTTTAGATTTCCGGTTTCTTCAGCTGGTTTTGATGTATGCGGTAGAGTGAAACGTAACAATTTGGTCTTATCAACGTTTAAGGTTAAAAGATTACTTGCTAACCAATGCATTACTCTCCGCAATGCGTTTTCCGAATGCAATTTAGCGTCATCCCAATTCTTACCATATGCCACTAGTGCAGTGTCGTCTGCGTAAGTGAAAATATCACAGTTGACGAGAGGCAGATTACAAAGGTCGTTTATATAGATTTGGAAGAGGGTTGGACCCAGAATACTTCCCTGGGGGACCCCAAAGGTTATTCGTTCCTCTGCGCTAATTGTATTGTCGATCTTGACGGATTGTCTACGGTCAGAAAGATCATCTTTAAAGATTTCAAGAGCTAGACCACGTATACCCACATTTTCCATTTTCTCTATTAGTTTGGAAATACAAACAGTGTCGAACGCTTTACTGAGATCTAGAAAAATGCCATAACATTTCAATTTTTGGTCTAGTTTGTCAGCTACCGACTGCACAAGATCGACTACGGCATCTTCCGTAGAGATGCCATGTCGGAAACCATATTGATTATTGGCGAGAATGTGGAATTTGGTTAAATAATTGGTTAAGCAGTTGTTAAGAACTCGTTCCATGATTTTAGACAAAGCGCTTAAGACAGAGATGGGGCGATAATTTGAGATCTGATCTTTATCTCCAGTTTTGTACACAGGTGTTACTAACGCAGTTTTAAAGGCCCTCGGGAAAATCCCTTGTGATATGGCAAGGTTGCAGATATGAGTGATAGGGGGCACGAGGACGTTTCGAGCCATTTTAATTAATTTGGCTGGTATGTTGTCCCATCCCGTGGCACAGTTATCCCGAAGTGATTTGATAATTAACTCCACATCACTTTCACTAACCGGGAGAAGCGCGATCGAGTTTAGCATGCTGTGTTTAGATGTTAGGTCTCCGTCTGTAGCGAAAGTAATTATTTTAGATGCCAACGTCTTACCTACTTTAGCAAAATAGTTATTTATTACGTTAACTGAGGATAACGGGTCCGTAGACAATGTTAAGAGATTTGTGGCTGGCTGCTTATTTATCTCTGTATGAGTGAGTTTTTTAATGACCTTCCAAGTTTCTTTGCTATTATTTTGAGCTCTAGTAAATTGAAGTTTTTCATCAGAACGTCTAAGTTTATTGATAAGTCGATTACAAAAATTTCGGTATCTTGTGTAAGTAATTTTGAGAGTAGTGTTTTCCGGATCTGAATTAAGCTTAAGATGCATGCTATCTCGGTTTTTGATGCACCGGATGAGACCAGGTGTCATCCAAGGCTTGATTATTCTATCCTTTCTTGAAATTTTGATGGTGGAGGTATGGGTTAGAACAATGCCTTTGAGTGTAGTGATTAAATTATCTGCAGCAATGTTGGCATCAGTAGCGTTCATCACTGGGGCTAAGTCAGCGTTTCCTACATCCTTTACAGCATTAGAATAATTTAAACGCGTGGTTGTCTGTGGAATTAATTTTCGGTTCACTTTAATTTTATCCAAACATAAGGCCGTAGCATGATGATCTGTAATACTTGTTTCTAATACGAAGGAGTTTGATGAGGATTTAGATTTGATCAAGATATGGTCTAGGCAAGTGTTTGAACTTGGTCTAGTGGGATGTAGAAAAGCTGGCAAAAGACCCAATGTCGCTATATGTAGAAGATACTCGTGTGAATGTGGGTCGTCGTTGTTAGGTTTAATATCAACGTTTAAGTCTCCCATTACTATAACAGATTTGCTGCTTTTTAAGGCAGACGCAGCAGTTTCCAAGCTATTATAGAAATTAGTTAAGTTAGTATATGAAGGTGAACGATATATACCAATGATTGCAGTGTCTTGAGTACGACAAATTAAGCAATTTGCGTCCACAAAGAAAGACGGTTCTGTTACAGTACATTGAAGGTTATTTTTAACGTATATTACTACACCATCATTTTGGATTGGGTTTTTTATAGTGGAATACGCGGTATAACCACCCAAAGTTGGGGTTGGACCAGCATTTTTTAGCCGGCATTCCGTCAGTATTATAAGATCGAATTGGACAGGCATCTGGGCAAGAACAATTAAAAAGCTGTTAAGGTTTTTGTGAACACTACGAATATTAATGTGAATAATTTTTAATGACGATTGTGCTACCTTTTGCAAAGAAGTGTATGCGCGTGGGGCACAGACTTGAAAAGTAGCTACACTATGTTGATCAATTTCATCAAGGATATTTTTTATACAAGCCATTTATAATTAATAATAAAATTTAAAAATAGGTGTAAAGGAAAGTCTATTTGATGTGTGGAAATAGTTGGAATTAATGTTTTTGATTTAGTGTAGTGTGGAGGTAATTTCGTAAGTTTCTGTAAAGAAAGAAGTATGGGTGAAATTAGTAAAATAGGTAAGATTAAAAAGGGCTTAATATAAGATAAATCGTAATTGTAAGCTAAGTGGTGTGTAAAAAAAGAAATGTAATGTGTGCGAAGTTCGCTTGTTATGTAAAAAGTTTCTACAATTATAATTACGAGACATTTACATACTATTTTAAAGTAGTAGACAGCCAAAAAACGAGACAGGGTGATAGTGTAGCACAGATCGAATAGTCACTTTTTTTTCAGTATGTTCGCTAGACAGTCTTCCGTCCTGACAGAGTAAGTTTCCTTGCACTCTGGACTTTTGCGTAGTAGAATCTTGCCATTTGAAATCCAGCAAAATTTGAAACTATTCTTCTTGGCAAAGTCTCGAGACTGCAGGAATAATTTCTTCATTGATCCGGGAAGATATTCGTCGACATATATCGGTTTCTTATCGCCACATATGCCTACTACTTCTGTATTCAATTTGTCTTCTAATTTTCGGGTTTTGTTGAAGTTACGAGCTGCCGACAGGTAGTTGGTTTTAGTGTGCACAGAAGAAAACTCGGTCACAATAGTTTTGTTCGTCCCAGGTTTGGCTGGTAAGCGATATATATCGCGTATTTCGGACGCTGATACTTCAGAGTTGATACTTTTCCCGATCTGAGACACAATATTGATCATCTCCTCGACAGATTCGTTTTCTTTGTTCGGGATATTTCTAATTTCGACAGCAGATGACCTCGAACTCAGTTTGATATCTTGGAGTTGCCTCTCGAGCTTGTTGATTGTTTCAGCATTTTTATCTCGGGTCTTCTCAAGGTCCAGGATTTGAAGCTTCAGGTCCTCATAGTGATTGTACATATATTCCATCGACTTCTCGATTTCTGAGTTTGTTTTTTGTATTTGATGCACTTTTTCCTTGACATCAGACATTTCTGAGAAAATTTTGGCAAACGTGACTTCTTGTTGTGTTTTCATAGTGGTCAAAGTAGTCATAATAAGTTCAAGTGAGACCTTGCTCGAGGATTCCTGTGAGTTAGGTGACGATTCCATGCGCGGCCGCTTAGTTCTCGCAGTAATGTTCCTTTGCGGGGAAGGGGGAACTTCCGAGTCAGAGTGTGAAGGCTCCCTGGTTAGGTTTACATTCGTAGATTTTGACGGTGAACTCTTTTTCACGTTAGGCATGTTAAATATCAGAGCGTGTTAGGTTGAATAGTAAACAAAACAGTACATGCGTCTTTATCTGCTACGGCACAGCGATATTGCGTACAATGTAGACAGTGACGTATACGTAGCGTAGCACTCGTAGCGCTCGTAGCACAGCTGTAGATCACTCGTAGCGGTAGTCGGTATCGGCTACGCCGCGCGCACCGTAGGAGACAGTAATATTCAACACTCACAGTCACTTGCGCGGTGGCGCAGCGGCACAAGCATCAACGTCCCACGCAGCACGTCTCGGGTTCAAAACTCAACAGCCAGCCGGCCAGTCAAAAACACTTTTTCAAGTTTAATGCTGTTGTCCCTCTCACAGACCGCCCACAAGGCGGAGTTAGTCCATATAAACTCCACAAGAGTGACAAGAAATTCAAAATTAACGCAGCAGCCAATAGGATTAATTTAAAATTAAAATCAGAATCAGAAATTAGCACACGTCCACCCGCGAACACGACCAAAGTCGAACTGTAAACATAGAACATAAACCAACATGAGCGCTTATGAAACGCCAGAAGCTAGGTGCACGGTTCCAATAGGTTGTTTACTATGGAGAAGAGCCGGCAAGAAACTCCACGGTTACTCTTTTAAAAATAAAGGGCTTTTACAATATTTCAAATTACAGTGTTGATAGGTATGGGAGGACAGCGGAGGCCTGTCAACATGTCCTCAACAAAATATAAAAAGGTCTACAAATGTCCAGTCTACAAGTTAGGCCTACAACGTTCTCACATTCACAAAATATAGAGGAAACTATATAAAAATAAAAGCCTATTTAAACCCAATGACATGATTGCCATTACAACTGTAACGCATCTGAATTAAAATCCTGTTTACAAAAGCCATAAGTAAAGAGTTGAATCGGGAGATATCGGACTCCTGTTTTATTGTTAAGTGAGCAAATTGACTCTAGTTTTAACTAGAAAATGTCTACACCTGGACGAGATCGGACAAACCGTCCACTCTCTCGACGGTGTGTAATCGTTCCCTTCGTTTGGCGCCTAATCTTCGTAGACGACCTATTGCAGATTTAGACGACCAAATGCTCATCCTTAGATCCTGTGTAATGCCTACACCTGAAAGTTTATATTTGCTTTAAAAGATTTAGTATGCACACGCTTTAACTGTTTCGTGGATCTAATAATATATATTCTATGAAATTCTATTGAATATAATTCTATTGAAAATTTATTTTCGGATATTCCTATTTCCACTACTAAATCCCTAAACTCATATCCTTCTATTGCTGAGTCTTTGCTTAAAGAAAATGTTAATGTTTGCGATTCGGAATTTCATTTTGAACATATTACCTGTAGAGATATAATTGAGACCTTTCACACTGTAAAAAAGACTGCAGACCTGTGGGGTAATTCTGTAGAAGTTGCTAAGTCTATTATTGACATTGTAGCACCTATTTTAGCTCTTATCTTTAATAATTGTATCGACTGTGGGGAGTTTCCTAACCTTATGAAAAAAAGTGTAATAATACCTTTGTTTAAATCAGGTAGACCCCACAAACTATAGACCTATTTCAGTAATACCTACCTTTAGTAAAATATTTGAAAAATTAATTTTAAACCAATGGGGTTGTTTCCTGGAAGCTTCGCCGCAAGATAGCGTTGTGTGTTTGTTACCTGTCAAAAGTTGTTGATAAAAATGTGTACATTGTGTGGACGATTTTTTAAGTATTTGCGTGTTTTTCGTCGTCAATTTGTGTTGCTTACAGTTACTTCACAGTGTATTCTACCTGGCGTATAGCCCAGTTGAAGGAGAAGTTGAGAAAAGCCGAGCTTGTCGTAACGTACATTATATTTAATATTTTATTAACTTTTAGCTGTATTCTGCCCAATATTATGGTTATAAAACAAACTTAACTCACGAACTTTTTGCTTTTTAATGATACTAATGATAAACAAGACGTAAGGTTATTTGTTATAAATGTGATAATATTTGAAATAAACCATTTTTTTCTTCACAGATGGGAAGCTTACGACCGAAATTTCAACTTCGCCAATGTGTGTAACAGTCCTGAATCCAGTCCGGTATCGTACCAACCTGTCGTCTTAGAAGTGGTCTCTCAAAAAATCACTAGATTTGAAGATTTTTTTTTCAGTTCCTTTTCCCACTTTCTCATAATGTGCAAATTACTTGGGAATTTGACAACGCCTGTTTCTTTGCATCTAAAGTCTACACAACGACCCGTTATATTGATATAAATCACAAAAAAACAAATATTGTTTAATTTCTTTGGAGTTTGACAGTTCGTTTGTAACAACACTTAGCGCCACCTACGCGGAACTAATTGACAGTTTTCTTCCCCATTGCAAAGCTTTTTTAATAAACATAAATTATTACATAGCAAACAGTTTGGTTTTACAAGGGATCGTTCAACTACTGATGTTACTACTGGTGTTGAACTTTTAGGACATGTTTATAAAGCATGGGAAGATAAATGCGATGCCTTGGTCATCTTTTGTGACTTGTCCAAGGCATTAGATTGCGTCCTTCATGAAACGTTAATCAGGAAACTCCGCCACTACGGGATCCGGAACACCGCTCTGGATCTTCTTACTTCATACTTGAGTAATAGGATTCAGAGCGTTGACGTAAATGGAGAAAGATCTCCCGGATCTATAGTAACAATGGGAGTCCCGCAAGGCTCAATTCTTGGTCCTTTCTTGTTTCTTATTTATATTAATGACTTGCCTTACCTCATAAAGGATAATCACGATATACTGTTGTTTGCGGATGACACTTCACTTTTGTTTAAACTTAAACGTCAGCAGCTGGTTACTGACGATGTAAATATCGCGATCTCAAAAGTAGTTAACTGGTTCAATGTCAATAATTTACTTCTTAACGAAAAAAAAACCAAATGCATTAAGTTTACACTACCTCACGTTAGACAGGTGAAAACTAATGTATTGATGAAGGGCGAAGAATTGAATCTTGAAGATAGTACAGTATTTTTGGGCTTAACTTTGGATGCTAAGCTTCAGTGGGGCCTACATATAGATAAATTGTCAAAAAAGCTAAGCTCCGCAGCATACGCTGTTAGAAAAATTCGTAATTTAACCGACATAGAGACAGCCCGTTTAGTGTATTTTAGCTATTTCCATAGTGGTATGTCGTACGGTATTCTGGGGGCCGATTCAACTAATAAAATTGTTAAAAAATCGCAATGGAACCGCAGCTGAATCACGGCTTTTAAGCATTTTCACATTCTACTAATGAACAACGATCCAACTGCGATTACGTTACAGGTGACGCCAACGATCGATCGAAACAAATTTCAAAATCTATTCTGCTAACATAATCGAACATGAGCGTAACACGAGCGTGACGTTTAGTCACATTCTACTATTATTTTGACACTTGTTAGAATCGAATCGGAACTGAACTTCAGCGGTTCATCTGTCAAAATTCGTGGTTGAACATAAGTTGGTAAAGTGCAACTTTTTTTGCATCGATCTAGGATTGCTTTCATTTTCTTCCCTAAAAATATGATGTTTTATATGGATTTCGTTGAACTTGCACATGAGGTTGACATTGGAAGGGTAAGAGGAAGAAATTTATCGTCAAGAGTATGCTATAATGCTTTTGACCTGACGCGTCGTCAGTTCGTTAAGACGTACCGACTTTCTAAAGACCTCGTTAGAGCTTTGATTGAGGAGATCAATACGCACATGCCCGTCAATCTTCGTTCTGACGGTATTGATACGGAAACAAAGGTAAGTACATAGTTACTATCGTTTTATTATGCAGTACCTATGTGATGAAAGTATTCTCTATTAACTTCTTCTTCTTCTCTAATTCTTTATTGTCGTTTTAGATCTGGGTTGCACTGGCTTTTTATGCAACTGGTTGGTACCAAACACTGGTAGGCCAGTCACAATGTCATGCCGTGTCATAACCCTCAGTTTCTCGAGCAATAAAACAAGTGACAGAGGTACTAAATATGCCACATATTTTTAAGAAGTATGTCAAATTTCCAAGCTCCAGGGAAGATCGTGATGAAATCAAAAGAGGGTAAGTATTGCAATATTTCCATTTCTATTTGTATGCAGACGTAGACCCTTATTTATATAAATAATTTTGTTATATTTTCCAGATTCTATAGAAAGTTTGGCATTTCTGGAGTTCTGGGGTGCATTGATGGCACACACGTTGCTATAGTGCCCCCAACAATTCATGAAGAGCGGTACTTTAACCGAAACGGATATCATTCCTTGAATATTTTGATTGTGAGTTGTTTCTTCTTTATAACCTTTATAGAGATAGCAGTTTGACTAGTTTATTATTAATATCTTGAATTTGTTTCAGATATGTGACTCAGATGCCCGAATATTGTGTGTTTATCCGAGTAACCCTGGATCAACACATGCTAGTGCTGCATGGAGTAATAATCCTCTCAAATTAATCCTAGATGAAATGATTAGCACTACTGGCGAAGATTTGTATTTATTAGGTAATTATTTGTAATTTTAATTGGGGTTACCCATACCACAGTCATATTTAGATCTAGGATTAAGTATACATCTATAAGTCATAGATAATGACAATGTTATGTAGGATATATTAATGATTTGTTAGTTTCTATATATAGATAATAGTTCATATGATAGTGTAATATCTATGCCATAAAATATTTGCTTCTAAAAGAAACCTTTTTTTATCAGGTGATTCGGGATTCCCTTTAAGAAGAGCTATGATGACGCCTATTATTAATGCTGCTCCAAACACTCCTGAGGCTTACTACACTGAGAAGCATATGAGTACCAGAAATGTTGTAGAACGGTGTATAGGAATTTTAAAAGCAAGATTTAGGTATGCATTTTATTGTATCTCTTGTTTTGATTATAAAATCATAATATTGCAATAATTACTATTGTAATATTCATGTATTTTGTATTTTAGTTAACACGTCTGCACTTTCAATTCACAGGTGCTTATTAGTAGACAGAAAGCTGCACTATAAGCCAGAAATAGCAGCGAAGATAGCAAATGCATGTTGTGTACTGCACAACATCTCGCTACAATTAAGACTGGAGCTGGACAGTGAGGACCTAGAAATTATAGAACAGGAGCATGAGGATAGAGATGATGCAGCCAGATTAATTTCAGAAAATCGTGGGTCACAGCTGCGTCCCAATTACCTTTTAGAGCAAGGGCATAATTACCAAGCAGCTTTGGTGCAACGCTTGTGGACTTCAAGACAGTAAATAAATTCAATTTATGTATTAGAAGTTTAGGTATCATATTAGTTTTGTAGAACATAGTTTTATTAAATTTTGTAAATGTGAGTAGGTATCACAGTCTGGTTTTTGTTTACTATGTTGAAAAGTGTTTTATAACATGGTTTCAAACATATGCAAATTACCCTCTTCTAGGGCTCACTTTAGGCAAAATCTTTATACTGGTAACCCCTGGAGGGTTAGAACAAATTTTATAGTTTTGCAGTACCTTTGTGTCTTGTTATTTATCATAGAATATAAATTATAATAGTAAAAAAACGATATAGTCATAGTTAAATTTTACTTAAAAAGAAGTACCTGAGCAGATATTATTGAACAGGCAAATTTTGAACTGTGTATAAATCACAAACTTTGACATCTGGTAAAACCTGTATTTTCAGAAAATAAATTCTTATTCTTACTGGTTTTCTCTTGTTGCCCTTTAATTTGCCTTTCTCAGTAGTCCATAGGCATCCACACTGTGGAAACTTCAATTTTCTGAGTAATATTCAAGAATTTGGCATGATTTTATTTAAGGGGAATGCGGGAAGGCAGACCGCGAAATTAAAAATTTCTATTTTTTTTTTGCTATTTGCGGATTAGTGTCAGGTTGTATGTGGATTAAAATATGATTCGTGACCGTAACGAATATGGCTTAACAGAATTATAGTCATAAGAATCAGTAATACAACTTCTAAGTTAGAATTGGCCTCAAATGTCATAATATCATGAAATAGTCATTCTATACGGAAATATGAACTTAAGAGAGATGTATTGATGATTTTTATGATTATAAATGTATAAATAAATATTTGTTACGGCTGCGAATCATATTAAGAACAACATTCAACCTGATACTGCCCTGCAAATTGCAAAAAAAAACGTATGAAAATTTGAATTGTGTCGTTTAGAAACAAAAGTGGTCAAATCCATTCGGGAGTATAGACGGGAATCAAATACTTTTCGTTCTGATCTCTTTGCAAAAGTTGTTTATAGAGATTGTATCATTATGGCTTCGCTTAAGTTGGTATTACTGATTTAAAAAAAAAAACATTCACGTCCACAGACCTAAAAAACTAAAATAATTAGGATTGAATTTTGGATTTGACCTATTTCGAAACCAAGCTATGGATTTGACTAGTTTTGTTATTGATGTAGTTGGATTTGACCATGTTTGATTCTTAACAGCATGTATATGACTGATTTTGATGCTGAAACAATATCATGTCAGGGGTTCTCAATATTTCCGGTTGGTTGGGTAGTAACAATAAATATAAACAATTTAGTGCTTTGAAATCAGTCTTGCTTTTTATTTGAAAACCCTTCATTCATCATAACTATTATATTTTTTAAATTTCTTATACAAATATAGCTGGTAATTCTTCAGAGAAATCACAGTCTTCAACAACCTGTTCATAAGCAGTCGATGATTTAGGTCTTTCTAGTACTTGTTTATAATAATATAAATCTGTGATTTCATCCCACTTCTCTCCAAAATGTGTGGTTAATAATTTCTTCACATCGTTTAATTTTTCTTGTTTAACGTCAACGTATAATTTAATCACATCAGGTGTTATAGCAGAAACCTTCTTTTTTCCTTTGCAGATGTTTTGATACTTATTTAAAGTATTTTGGTAAGACTCTTCCGCTCGAATATACACATTTTGTTTGTCACGAGTCCTTTTAAGAAAAAATCTTTTTGATATTTTTATTGAAAAATGCATGTTGGTTGTAGTTTTTAAGACTTCAGCTGATGATCGTTTCCAGTCGTAAACTTTTATATCAAGTCCCAAGTAATACACGGTTCCATGACGGATGAAAATATCGTAATAATCATCAGGGTTAGTCATTACTTCACGACTTTTAATCTCTTTTTCAATTTTTGCGAAAACTCTATCTGGTGGCAAAAAAGAATGACCAACAACTGGAAACAGAATTTCTAGGCCCATAATGTGTACAGGTGCATAGTCTTGTAACCATTTAGCTGCCATACCAAGAACAGATTGATTTTTATTTTGGTCGCTGCACCCATCTGCTACCAAATGAACCTGTGTGATGTGCTCTAATCCGGGACTTAGAAAAATGGTATTCAAGCAATGAAAAACAGCGCTAGCAATTTCATTCGATGCTTTCGGCAAAACATCTTCAGTCCAGGTGTAGATGAACGTGTTATTAACAGTTAGGGGTGATTTTGAATTACCGATTACCACCGTAAAATTGTACACATACAACTGCCTCGAGTAATAATAATAATAATAATAAAAAAAACAATAATAAATAATAAATAATTAATAAAAATAATAATAAATAAATAATAAAAAACTGGCAACACTATCGTCAACATGTCACAAAAAGATTTTTCAGATTTATTAATTTTAGACGCAGTTTTTATATTATAAGAAAAATCATACAACAAACCGAAAACCAAGTAATCACCACACAATTTAAGAAAAATAAAATAAACCATAATTTTAAAGTAAAGACTTCATCATAAAGGTGACATCTGTCATGCCACCTCCGTAAAACAGAATGCTTGAAAATTAAAATATGTTGACGAGGTCACGATCAGCAACAACACGAGCACGCCCACCACCTCCGGACTCTTCGCTCAGCTCCGCCTCGCCGCCGCCGGTATCCAGCACCACTGGGAGCGCTGTGACGACACCGGCCGCGGTAGTTGCGTCGAGCTCGAGCGACGAGTATTTTTCCCCGCCGACGTCGCCAACACCTGTACGTCGGCAGGGGAGAGGCCGGCCACCGAGGAGTTTGGGACTTAGGGGCCATCCGGCCCCGAGCCGGGTCCCCGCTGCCGGTGGTTGTGTGCAGCGCATGAGATGGACTCAGTCTATGAACGAGAACGTCATGCGCGCATATTACAGGTCTACAGAGGGAGGAATTAACCTCACTGCGTACCGTGGTAGGATGCTGTCTCTATTTCAGGAACTAGAGCCAACCGTCAACGTCTCGGCCCAGCGATTGTCGGATCAGGTGCGGGTCATCCAACGTAGTCATAGGTTGGACGATGCCGCACTTGATAGGCTGCGCTCAGAGCTGAGCAACCATATCGTCTCGAATCCGGCACAAACCGCGGTACAAACATCGACCATTTATGAAATACCGCCGCGGTCTAATAATAGTGTAGAAGTGGAAGATGATAGGGTTGCTTCAGTAAGTAGCCAGTGCAATGCTCGATTGAGGAGCGCACTGGAGGATGCATTTCGTGAGTACAGATCCACTCCGACCGAACTTAGACCCCGATTACCACGCCTGCCTATGCACAAAAAAAATAGGGCGCTGGTGTGTGCCCTGGACTCGCAGCTTAAGAATGTGTTCGAGAGCAGCGAGGATCTCGTTGATACACATTCGATCCTGTATTGTGCGGCTGTTGCGGCATGTCGTTTAGCTAACGTCAAATTTCCAAACTGTGACGTGGCTACGCAACCAAAACCAGCCGTACCAGCCTGGCAGTGCAGGATCCAGCGTCGTATCGATGAGGCCAGGGTACTCATCGGCAAACTATACTGCTTCAGGGAGGGCAATACACGACCACGAGTGATGCGCTTTGTAAGGCGGGCATTCTCGGGGACTGGAATCAGCTCTCGAGAATACATGTCCCGTGTCACAGAGCGCATCGACTTCCTGAAGCAGAAAGTTTGTGCATGGGCGAGTCGTATTCGGCGGTATAAGCGGCGGGTTGATCGGTACACACAGAATCGCATGTTCCAGAGCGATGAGAGATGGGTGTATAGAACTTGGGAGCGATCTGAACAAAATGTGACAGACGAGTGCCGCCCGGATGATGCCGCCACGAGTACATTCTGGCGCAGCATCTGGTCAGTGCCCGTCTGTCACTCTGAGGCTAGCTGGATACTGGATGTCGGGCGAGCGTGTGAAACTGTACCAGAAATGGAAGCAGTTTTAATTACGCCATTAGATGTCACCAGAGCAGTCCGTCCGTTACCGAATTGGAAATCACCGGGACCGGACGGATTGCACAACTTTTGGTTGAAATGGCTAATTAGTTCACACGCCCGCCTGGCATCTCAGTTCCAGTCATCTTTAGAGTCTGGGTCGCTTCCGCAGTTTCTAACAACAGGCGTTACCCACCTGCTCCACAAGTCAGGTAGTCCCACGGATCCCAAGAATTATAGACCGATCACGTGTTTGTCGACGGTCTATAAACTTCTTACATCCATTTTGAGAGCGAAAATTAATACGCACATTGAAAGTAACTCGATTATGTCAACCTCTCAAAATTGATGTCGGAACGGGTCCCGCGGTACTAAGGAGCTACTCCTCATCGGTATGGCCATAAGCCAACAGGTTCGTCGATCCCGCAAGGATCTGTCGACATGCTGGATAGATTATAAGAAGGCCTATGACTCGGTGCCACATACATGGCTCATGAGGGTGCTGGAGTTGTACAGAATTGCAACTCTACGCACCTTCCTTAGGTCATGTATGGGGCAATGGAGAACGGTTCTTCGCTATCCAGGATGTCGACAGATCCAGGGGAGCGATGAGCCTGTATGGATTAAACGGGGAATATTTCAGGGCGACAGTTTGAGTCCACTTTGGTTCTGCTTAGCCCTGAATCCTTTAAGCTCACTACTTGAGGATTCAGGACTAGGCTATCGGTTGAGGAGAGGTGGTCAGGTCATATCTCACCTCCTCTACATGGATGACTTGAAACTCTTTGCCCCCAACAAATTGCAACTGATGAAGCTACTGAAGGTAACTGAAACTTTTAGTAGCACCATCAGTATGGAATTTGGTGTGGACAAATGTGCAGTCATGCATGTAAAGCGAGGTGAGATTATGGAATCCGAGGGAATTCAACTTTCGGATTCTATACACCTTAGATCTCTCTCCTCATCCGAAAGATATAAGTATTTGGGTATGTCAGAAGCGCTAGGCATCAACGTTGCTGACATGAAGCAATCGTTGAAGGAGCGCTTCTTTGGTCGCCTGAGGAAGGTATTAATTAGTCTTCTTTCAGGCGGAAACAAGGTGCGCGCCTTCAACGGTTGGGTCATGCCGGTTTTGATGTACTCTTTCGGCATACTCAAATGGACTCAGACCGAACTCGACGCCCTGGATAGGAGAGTCCGTACATTACTGACCGCAAACCGGATGCATCACCCACGATCATCAGTAATGAGACTGTACATACCGCGGAAGTGCGGGGGTCGAGGCTTTTTAAATGCGAAGACCCTCCACAACCGCGAAGTGTGCAGTCTCAGGCAATATTTTTTAAATTCCGAAGTGGGTATGCACCGTGATGTGGTTACAGTGGACAAGGGACTCACCCCGCTCTCCATGGCTAAAGAGAACTGGCGCAAACCTGTAGTACTTACTACCGATGACCGCAAGGAGATATGGCAAAACAAGGAGCTTCACGGGCGCTTCTATCGGGCTCTTCATGAGCCCGGTGTAGATTTCTTAGCGTCCGTATCCTGGCTACGTTTTGGTGACCTTTTCGGGGAAACTGAAGGTTTCGTCTGTGCAATTATGGACGAAGTTATCTTGACGAATAACTACCGGAGACATATTATGAAGGACGGGACGATTGACGTGTGTCGGGCATGCCATCGTCCGGGTGAGTCCATCAGACATATTATCTCTGGTTGTTCTCGTCTAGCTAACGGCGAGTATTTGCACAGGCATAACCAAGTAGCCAGGATTATTCACCAGCAACTTGCTTTGAAATATAAACTAGTGGATTCTGAGGTACCGTATTACAAGTATGTGCCCGACCCAGTTCTCGAAAATGACCATATCACGTTGTACTGGGATCGATCTATCATTACTGACAGGACTATTGTCGCCAATAAGCCTGATATAGTGGTGATAGATCGTTTAGCGCGTCGCACAGTGATTGTCGATGTTGCCATTCCACATGACGAGAACCTCGTGAAAGCTGAGAAAGAGAAACAAATTAAATATCTCGACTTAGCACACGAGGTTGTTGACATGTGGAATGTTAGCTCGGCTATCATTGTGCCGATTGTCGTATCGGCCAATGGCCTGATGGCCGAAAGCCTCGACCAGCATCTCTCGAGGCTCTCGTTAGGCGGTTGGATCAAGGGCCTGATTCAGAAGGCAGTACTCCTCGATACGGCTCGCATTGTGAGGAGGTTCCTATCTCTGGAGTCCTAACCACCGGTAGCTTGGACCCTGCTCCCGATACCGACGGACCACTATTTTTTATATTTTTAAATGTTTTTTTAATGTTTTTATAAAAATATTTAAAAATGTATTTAATAAGTATATAAATAAATAAATGACAATAATAATAATAAATATTTATTCAAAAATAAAAATTGGTAAAATACAGTATAAATCTTAGAATTAATATAGGTATCACAAAGTATGATGCCTGTACTAGGATAAACCTGTATCACAGGCGGCATGAGGTCTTACAGTTACTAATAGGACAACTGATTTCTTAACAATATTTAACAACAGTTTTAAGAATAGTGACATAGCTAGTTAATTTATTATGATATAATTTACTTAAACACTAATAATTAATGTCTTAAACATGTAGATAATTTCTATAATATTTACGGAAAATGGTTGTTAGCACTTAGTTACACGAATATGATAGACACATGAGTATTATTAACTAGGTTAGAACAAATGTTGCATAAATCACCTTAAAGGCTACATTAGATTTTTGAAACAGTCGGTTAATGTGCTTAGACAGCAGAAAATCGATGGTAAGTAGGACAGCTCAGTGGTCAGGTTGTATTGTTGAGTCGGCAACAAGCGATACGGAAGTCTGGCCCTGAGTATGACGCACTAGGTACCCTCATAATCAATGGAGTTAATATACCTGTATTCTGCTATTTTCCTAGCAGGGCAATCAGCGTCTCCCGTTTTGTGATCATTGGGTTTTTTAAAGCGTGAGCAAGTTGCACATTTCGGAATGTTGGCTTTTTTCGCGCATTCGGACATTGAATGGCCAGCGTCACCACAGCAGATAGACAACAATCAATAGGCAGTTTGATCCGGAACTTTTGGACACGGTTGGTTCTTTTGGCAGTCAAAACTAAGAATTAAAATATTTTCACTGCTGTCTTTTAGTAAACCATAAAACGATTTGGCTCTCAATTTGTGAATTCTACTCTCAATCATTAATTGTTTTTTTACCTCATTGTTTTTTTCATGTTTTAGTCGTTCTTGCAAAACTATGCAAGTGGAGCACATATCTGTGCGAGGGGATCCAAAACCTATGTTAAATTCGGTTTTGAAAATTTCTCTGAAATAAGATGCCTTAATATTTTTATGTTCATCCGCGGTTTCTGCGATAAACATTTTGTAAAGTTTACTAATGCTGAGATCCGATGACAAATATTGTCTACTTTTTATTTTACTTCTACAGTAATGTATTTCTAAGGGCTCAAGCTTCTTAATAAAGTCTTTAACGGCTTCCCTTTTAGGTGCATATTTTTGTGTTTTACGCCGTCCTCCTCTCTTCTCTTGCGCAGATTCACCCATGGCTTTGAAATGTCGACTAATAACACCTGTCACTCTTCCTTTCTTTAAAGCTAAAATAGAGAGAAATGTGCGTTTGCAAATTGGAATCAGATTTTGTCGTCGTCGTGCAAAGTACGTTACCGCCATTTCTTTTTTATTCCCACAATTATTTACTGGCCGATGTCGCTGAGTATTAGTAACTTTCGTATGATTAATTATAAAATTATCCTGATAAATTTTGTCCCGTCTTTTGTAGAACGCTTTACTTTTTATTGTACAATACAATAATGCTTTCAGGGTGTTGGTGGGGTTGCCGCGCTACTGCAGTGCTTCCGGCATGTTCGCAGAGGCGAGAATAGATGGCTTTCACGCCATCATGCGCAAGCGTTGCGCTTCCATAATGCGCAGGGTACGCGCCAGCCCCAACAGCATCCTGAAAACTATAGCTGATAGGTGGGACAGCCCCATACTGGGACATTGGATACGCCTACATGCCACTGTGGCGTATAATTAATGAATAGTTGTGTTGTTTTTCTGGTAGATGTAAGTACTAACACTAGTCTCTAAGTCGTGTGTATACTAACCAAATGGACTATATTTATGGGTCCGAAATAAAAGATTTTTTATTTTTTTTATTTTTTTTTGTTATATACTAATATATCAGCATGGCTCAATGAAGTGCACCTGTATGCTTTGGTGTAATGGTCACATGGAAGTCTTAAATTAGGTGGTTCTTTTGGAGTATACCTAAAACAATAACAATCATAGTTAAGTAAATATTTCTTTTTTAAACGGTGCCCAGTCGTATAATTTTTATGTAGTACTTTCAATGGGTCCCACAACCTTTGTCTATAGTATTGTAAGTTTAGGTTTAATTAGGGGCACTTACGTTATCCAGAGGAATCTAACGGCGCATAATTTATCGAAACCGGTTCAGCCGTTTGGTAGTTACGAGGGAACATAGGAATGGACATACATAAAATTATTATACTGGTTAAACACAAAACCCTCCTTTTGGGCTTCACTGCAGTCGGACAAAAAATACTTCATGCCATTCCATTGTAAGTAATAAAACAAAAAAAAGCAAGAATAAAGTAAATTAGTCAGTAGCTGATCCAAAAGAAAACCTAAGGCTTCTACGTAACTGATGACACAATATTTAGTACTACTGACCATGAAGGCCAGCGTGAGTGATCAAAGCAATACAAACATGCCTTTCCTTCTTCAATTTGTTGCATTTCCATTCCGCTTTTTGTTGAATCCTTTTCCTTGATAACTGAAGAGTAGTTTCCTTTATTAAATTATCCATTTTATTGTAATTAAACACCAACTTTTAATTAAAAACGGCGACTAAAATTCAAAACCACGATCCACGCGCTCGTCACTCCGCAAAATGGCCGCCGGTCGGCTGTCATTTTCATACATAGTTCTGGCTTCTGATTGGCTACGCGGATTAGACCGATTTCGTTTCTAAGCCATAAAGGATTTGACTCTTTTTGATACTGAGCTGTGATTTCGAATCGATTTTGCTATGAATTGTTTTGGATTTGACTCTTTTTGATACCAGTAATAAATACAAGATTTTTTATCGAATAAAATGGCGTACTCTGTTCCAAAACCTTTATTTTTGGATTTGACTAGTTTTGTTTCTAACCAACACAATTATGCGGGCTACCCTGACGCTTTCGCCTTAAATCAATGCTTACATTTTGGGTTTATTAAATAAAACACAATTTATCGTAACATTACATTACTTAATAAAGACGAGGCATTTGGTATGTTTTTATTTTAACATTACTTATATTATTTTTATTTCAATCAGTCTAGTAGCATACAAAATATGATTCTTGTCCAGTGGGTGACAGGTCATTAATCAGTCATTAGTCTGAAACAAGCAATATTTCCATTATTATGAAATATTAAAGCAAAGACATGGGAGTCACAGTCTATAAATATAAAAACGGAACCTGACTATTTATTAGACAACCTAAATTATTTACAATAAGCTTTCTTTCTTTCTTTTTTTTTAAAAACGTTGCTCTACACTAGGAATTTCTCCTGTATTGTGGGTGCGTTTACAAACATTTAAAGTCACATACACAAACAGTCAGGCCCGGAACAACTACTTGTAGGTCATACAAATATTTGTTCCGTGCGGGAACCGAACCCGCGATACGCAGCGCAGCAGCCAATCGCTTAACCACTGCGCCAACCAGCAAATAAATAGGTACATAAGAAAAAAAAAAGGTTAAGCAATAATAAATACATAAGTAAGTACCTACTATAGAATAATATTTTTGCCCGGTTGCTGGCAATAGTAATAGCGAGCGGGCCTCGCTCCCTATTACATGGGACTTGAAATGTAGGTGTACACCTCTGTCTAACCCTTCGCGGAATACAGGCGTGATGTTATGTATCCTATAGAATAATAAATAAATAATTTATATACTATAGCATCTAAAACTAGTGATACAACCATTCAATTACTCACACGAAATTTGATTACTGACATGTATAATAATATACCAAAGAACTTATACAAATCATATTCTGTAAATGTTATAGATGAACTGGGATTACTCTGTATTATATATAAATTTGTCTCCTCTACTAATGTTTTGATAAAATCTTCAGTGATAAAATGGTTAAAACATTGATATGGAGTTTCTAGGTGTGATAGACCACCTGAAGCAGTAGAACTCCCCAAGAAAGTAATTTTATCTGTGTCAAACACCAGATTCCTTTTTTTCCAAATCAAGCTGCTTTTGTCAAATGGAAAACTGGATGAAGACTGCAAATTGGATGAAGTTGATGGGTGAGAGGGTTCTTGATCTTCTGGTTCTACAAGAGGAGGATCAATGTCAGCAATTTCATCCACATCATCATCATCATTATCGTTCTCCTCCTGCAACACTCTTATAACTTCATCAGCATCGCGGTTTTCATCATCGGAATCTTGGTCATCAAGGCCATCTTCTGAGAGCCAACAGCCTTCTAACTTACTAAGATAATCTTCAATATCTCTTTCATTCAAGTTTCCCTAAAAAACAACATAAAATAAACATTTACAAAAAAATGTTTGCCATACATTACAAGTGAAGTTACTGCATAGTGATGTAAATTTCCATCACATAATTTTGAGAAATTTATCCACAGTGTTTTGATATAAATTGTACATAAAATAACAAAAACATGAAAACAAACCTTTTTTCCACTCATTTTCACTTTTATTGTATTTTATATCTCCGTTAATTTCCATAAAACAATTTAAAATCTCGCTCCTTTCTTCCATTCACAACAAACAGCGGAATGACAAGTTCTAGGTCTGGTAATTCAGTGACGTTTGCTATTTTTTGACAACTGCGTTTTGTTGTACGCAATAGTCGCTTAAAAAGTTGCCAGCAACAACAAATTTACAGTACAAGGGTTTCGAGTACCTTTTTTTGTTGACTAAATATTATGATTGAAATTTCCATCATCATGCAAAGAAGAGTTAAGACCCACAATTGAATTTTTGGAATAAGTAATTATAGTTATTACATGATTGATGAATATCTTTATCACCTCGATTTCAATCTCTGGATCTTGACGGACTCCAGTAAGTGGGCCGATATCCCTCCCTATAAGAGCAGCAACCCTTTCCTCTAAAGGGCTTAACTGTGGTGCCCTGCAAGGCCCACCTCCAGTACCCCCTTAGCCTCTGTTTATGTCGACTATTTTGGCCCGCACCCTACATTTATAATCGTTCCAAAACTAAAATGGATAGAAAATTATTGTTATTATCGTTATGTTGGTATTTTCGAAGAATAGATAATATCAACTTAAAAACTTACCTTCGACCAATCTTTAGGTGTCCTAGCTACGCCTTCCGAATTTAAAATATCCGCACATTGTTCCCACGTGCGTGTGGCAAGGGCTCGTCCTTCTTTAGACCGCAATTGTCCCACGGAAAAACTACTATGTTGCTCCATAAATGATATGAGGAGATCCAGTTGCTGAACTGAAATTACGTACGTATTAACAGAACAACACTTTCAGCGAGACTAAATCTTTTACCAGAATATAAATGAAATGCATCAATCTGGACTATACAACAAGTGGTCACATAACTTAACCATTGTTTTGTTGTAGCTAATCCCCAAGTGCGACGTAAGTGTGTAAACCCTCAACCCTCAAGTGTGTCGTAAATATTTACATTAAACTTTTGTCGCATAACATTGGATACAAAATAACAATAACGGTCTATGTTGCGATATTTGATTTGATGAATAAATAATCAGTAATATTTTAAAACGAATACTCACAGTAAATCAACCATTTTATTGCACCCACACATTTTGAGTTTTTGTTTCCCGCTGTTTGCAGATTCCTATTGGAGTTTTTGACATAACCGAAACGTTTCGTTTCATAGCTTCGGCCAGCTAGGGACGTAAAACTAAACGTTCTTCTGAGTTTTTATTTTAAATAAAGTTTAACTGTTGTATGTGTAACAATAAAACATACAGGACAACTATAAAATTATGGTCTAGATATATTTTGTATTAGGAAATACTTTTAATGACAGTTATTAACTTTTTTTTTGGTTGTTTTTTTAAGACATACTATTTGGCATGTTAGTAACACACGTTACCCGCTGTTACGTTCCCATTACGATTCAGTTGCGATTAGGCATAAGTTTAGTTTCCAGTTAGCTCTAAAAATAGTAGAATAACTTTTTTGTAACTATCGAAAGGCGATCTAAATCGAACTGTTGTTGAAACACAATTGAACGTGTAACGTTGCAAATTAGTAGAATCGGCCACCTGTTGTGAGGAAATGCCGCCGACATTCAGACTATCGTTGTTTTGCAGAAAAGAGCTGCTCGATTAATTTATAAATTAAGTCCGAGACAATCTCTCAGAGACAAATTTAAGGAGATTAGTGTAATGACTGTGCCTTCTCAATATATTTTTGAAAATCTTTTATATGCCCATAAAAATATAAAATTTATTAAAAAATACAGTGATATCCATAGTATAAATACTAGGAACAAACACAAATTTGTTGTACCTACAACAAGGCTCAAGAAAATAGGTGGCTCATTCAGATGTCAATGTATACGCTTTTATAATAAACTCCCAAGCCACGTTCAAGATCCAAGACTTAATAAATTCAAATCATTCATTAAACTTAAGTTGTGCCAGAAAGCCTTTTATACCGTTAAAGATTATATTGAGGACAAAAAGGCTTGGCATTGAGTTGCTCCAATATTTGCATACTGAATGTTATTTTAGTTTTTTTTTTTTTTGCTGTTACTTTTAATTTGTATTTTACATAAACTTTGACATTTGATAATTATTACATAAAGAATGACATGACAATTTACTTTCTGAAGTATAACATTATTATCAAATTATTGTGAATGTGAAGACTACGTGCTTCAGTTTTTTCACTTTCTCAGGTAGTTTCAATGATGATCTGGCAGTTTGAGTGCTTTATGCAGCCTACCCAAATGTCCTTTCTTTGGTATTGTTCGTCTAATGGTTGAGCTCCTTAAGTTCTGAGTTGAGCTTCACGATTACTGACAAATGCGTGCACTGACTGGACAGGTCCATTCATTCTGTGTGGTATTTTTTCCTCAAAAGACCATTTCAGACTCAAATCTATCATGGTCTTCACATGATCTGACCAAGATTATGTCTGGACTTTAAAAGAGACTGTGATCTCTGAGTTTGTTACGGCCTTTCTTCTCAGAGTAGTCAGATAGGAAACGCCGATCTCATCTAGTTTTAAAATATGATCGACGTGTAAAAGTGTTTGTACAAACCTACTTACAGAAATAAAATCATTTATAATTGGGAACTATATTTTCTATCACCAAAATTTATATTTGTCATCAAGTTGTATCACCTAATAAATAGATCTATCGCCACGAAATATTTTCGTTCTCAGATAAACAAAAATTGTTCCCAGGTATGAATTATCAAATTAATGTTAATATATGTGTAAAATAAGAGATCGATAACCAATAAAATTATATTGCATTACATGAATATAAACTTCGTTCTTATAATAACAGTTTTGTTACTTAAATAATAGCTCTGTGCTCAGAATGGTAGATCTGTCACCAAATAAATCGATTATCGATCCCTGACTGCGACTCCTTTTTATTTGATATTTTGTCACCAATACAGTAGTAACATTTTATTTCGTTCAGATATTAAATTAATAGTATTCGTTACCAATTTAATACATCAATTTATAATTTTAATGAAAAAATGATCAAAGGGGCGGAGACAAATTGGCGCGCTTTAAAAATTGACCAATCCGGCCTCAACGATGGGTTGTAGGTAACTAGGTTCGATCACACGATGCGCGACGCGGGCGGCGTGCGAGAGAGATGCAAGTTTACTTCATTCGCGATTTCACGTTCATTGTTGTAGGTGCATTTTATTATCGTTGTGGATAATTTGTTGTTTTAGTTAATTTCTTAAATGTTTATTTTTGATTATGGCATCAAGTAGTGGTGAAGGTAATGCAAGTCATTCAAAAAGTTTATCGTCGTTTGTCGAGCAATCATTCGTGGAGAAAGTGCCGATATTGGAGTCTGATGAGGAAAATGAGGAAGGTACTGACACTGATGAAGGCACCATACCAAAGAAGAAACGGTCGCAAAGCAAGGATTGGATTTTCGTTAAAAAATTTGAAGACAAACACAGTGCTGAGGAGTATATAAAGGCTGAAAAAATTTGGTCTTTTCTGCGAACGCATGATGTAGAGGAAGGGAGAAAAAAGTACTTTAGATGTAATAAAGTGGTGCGGAAGGGACCACAGTGTTCAGCTCAGTTGTATTTACTCATGTACTCATTCTCGGATGAAGTATTGTTGTTTCGGACAGATTCTGATCATGACCACGATTCAAAAACGCTCGCTTGTTATGGGCTTAGTGACAGAGTAAAGGAAGAAATAAACAAATTATACGACTTACATCTCAAACCAAAAGCCATACTTGCAAATTTGACTAAAATTGATGGTATTAAAGTGCCAAAATTGTCCCAAGTAAGGACGTATTTAATTGACAGACGCCGTTGTAAATACGGACAGCCCACGATCAGCCTAGGCGAATTGGAAGCTTGGCTAAGGTCTCATTCACCAATTCCTGACAACGAACATGAAGTTTATGTTATTGGGTATGAAGTGATTGAAGAAACTAGTTCACCACGCTTTAGATTTGTACTATCAACAAAATATTTGCTGCAAAAAGCACGTGACGTAAAAGTTATTCATGCTGATGCTACATACAAGTTGGTGTGGCAAGGATTCCCCGTTCTTGTCGTTGGAAGTACAGACAAAAATAAACGATTTCATCCATTCGGGCTTGGGGTTGCCACTAATGAGGCAAAAGAAGACTTTAAGTTGTTGTTCGATGCCATCAAGACTAATATCTTTAACTTGTACTCACAAACCTTCAAACCAGAAGTTCTAGTATGTGACGCAGCGAAAGCAATACAAAATGCATTTATAGAGTTATTTGGTGAAGATGTCACAATTCGAATGTGTTGGGCACATGCTAAAAAAAAAATTCAGGCTCATGTAGAGAAAGATACGAGGGTCATTCAATAAATACTTAGCCTACAAAAAGTAAACGAAAATTTTGGAAAAGTGGCAATTTATTTTTCAACATAGTCTCCTTTTAGTTCGATACACTTAGCCCAGCGATGCTCCAACTTTTTTAACCCGTCCGAAAAATAGTTTTTGTCAAACTCTGCAAAATAGGCCTCCGTGGCGGCGATGACCTCCTCATTCGATCCATATCTATTCCCGGCGAGTGATTTTTTCAGATTAGGAAACAGAAAGAAGTCACAAGGGGCCAAATCTGGAGAATACGGTGGATGGGGCAGCAATTCGTAGCGTAATTCGACCAATTTGGCCATGGCAACGGCAGACGTGTGAACCGGTGCGTTGTCGTGGTGAAACAGCACTTTTTTCTTCGCCAGATGGGGTCGTTTTTTCTTTAATTCGGCGTCGAATCGGCCTAATAAATCGGCATAGTAAAGCCCTGTAATTGTTTTACCCTTCTCGAGGTAATCGATGTAGATCACACCTTGTGAATCCCAGAAAACGGTGGCCATAACTTTTCCGGCCGATTTTACAGTTTTCGCCTTCTTTGGAGCACGTTCCCCGGTCTGGATCCATTGTTTTGATTGCTCCTTGGTCTCTGGTGTGTACCAGTGGATCCAGGTTTCATCGACGGTCACAAAACGACGCAAAAACTCCGCTGGATTCATCTTAAACAGCGCCAAACACGTCTCCGATGTGGTCTCACGGTTGCGCTTGTTTTCTGGTGTGAGTAAACGCGGCACCCATCGCGCCGACAGCTTTCTCATGCCGAGTTCCTCGTGAAGAATATGATGCACTGTTCCTTCTGAAATGCCTACAGTCTCAGCTAGCTCCCGAACCTTCAATCGGCGATCTGCCAATACGAGATCATGGATTTTTTTAATGTTTTCCTCCGTAGCAGCTGTTTTCGGTGCACCTGGACGTGGTTCATCAAAAACCGACGTACGGCCACGTGCAAACTCGTTGAACCAATTCTTGACGGTGGCCATCGATGGAGAAGAGTCACCGTACACAGCATCCAAGCGCTCTTTGATTTCGATGCGCGTTTTCCCTTCCAAAAATAGGAATCGAATCACCGAACGATATTGCTCTTTTTCCATTTTTGTAAAACCGATCGACACGTTCGCTTCCATAAGTTGTCAAATTAAAACAAATGAAGGGATTGGAATGAAAATTTGAAAAAAGAATTAAAAAAGAATGTGCTACACTGTGGTAAAACTCTTTTGAAACTACAACGCCCTCTGGCGATGAGGCTAGGTACTTATTGAATGCACCTCGTACGCGAAAAAATGTTCACAAAGATTTGTTGACAGATGTGGATTCTCTCCAAGCAGTGACTGATTCAGAAACGTTCGAGTTAGCTTCACAAGCATTCTTGAAGAAATGGGAGGATGAGACAACTTTCATCCAGTATTTTAAGGAGCAATGGCTCATACAAAACCGTAACTGGTATTTGGGGGCTCACATGGGTTCACCAGCGACTAATAATGCACTAGAATCACATAACCGAGTAATCAAAGATGAATACACGCTCCGTGAACGTTTGCCACTGTCTCGTTTTTTGACAGTTGCTTCAGAGTTTGTAAATGGATGGTCGTTAGCTGTCGATGAAGTATTTGCGACATTACCAACTATGACTCTGAAAGACTGGACAGAAGCCTACCAATGGGCTAAGTTGCCTAAAGAAGTAATACTGACGTATAGTGACGATGCTTTTAAACACTACGAAGTACCGGCTGGTAAGGCAAACGAAATACAAAACTTTGAAAATACATGGACTGATTTTGATGAATACAAAGTCCAATGGTTCAGCAAATGGAGAGTGGATCTACCGCACAATATTGATTGGATGCATGGGAAATGCAACTGCCCTGCGTTTTACAAGAAATATATGTGCAAACATATTATCGGATTAGCCATACGCTTAAAGCTGGCCAACCCCCCACCAGAAGCAAAAAATGTGCTTATCGGCCAGAAAAGAAAAAGGGGGCGCCCTTCGAAATCCAAACCAGCGCTGATTATTCAGTGATTATTGTTTTTTAAGAATAAATATTGATTATTTTAACTTTAATTAAGTGTTTTATCTATTATTCTGCTAGCCATAAGCCAGCTATTTTAAACCAGCGCTGATTGTTCAGTGGTAATTATTTTAAACAATAAATATTGATTATTTTGACTTTAATTGTTTTATTTACTACTCTGCTAAAAAATTTATTTAAATATAATTTATACTACCAGTGGAAATTTAAAACCTTGGGAGTCTATTTAAGTAGCAGAATCTTTTGGTTGAAACGATGATGACAACCCTAATTTTTTATTTGAACTTAATGCAATTTTCTAGTAACATTATATGATTTATTGGTGATCTCTTTAAATTAGTTTGCTTAAATACTTATTAGGACACACCTATTATAATACATACAAAAACATTTATTTGGTACTAGACCTTATATCTCAGGATTTTAGGTGATTTATTGTGGAACTGATTTTGCATTGTTTGGTGACTACATTTTGGTGACAGATCTACTATTTGGAGGACAAACTCTATTATTTAAGAAACACAAAACTAATTAAATTGGTAATAGTTTAAATGATACCCTTTATAATTTATGAAGAACAAATGTTATTTTTTAATATTTTTTTAATGAACCTTTAGATGAAATAGGTGTTGGACAAAAGTTATGTCAGTATTTATGGAACTTTTTAAGCGAGAGGCATCTTATGATAAAAGATGAGACTGATCAAAATAATTATTTTATTAGATATACTGATAGAGGTCTAGCACAAGGAGACCCAATTTCTCCTATTCTCTTTAATGTAGTCACTATGACATGTTTCCATAAGATTAAAAATGTAGGTATGTGCCAATACGCAGATGATTTTGTTGTATATTGTTCTGCTAGGAATCTTAGTCAAAGTCAGCATGCATTTGAAATAGCGTTGAATACATTTTGTAATATTCTGGATGATATGGGATTAGAATTATCGGTAACTAAGTCTAAAGTATGTATTTTCACTAGGGGATTTAGAAAAGTAGAAATTGATTTAAAACTATATAGACATAGTTTACAGTTAGTAGATAATTACAAATATTTAGGAGTGTGGTTAGATAGTTCGTTGCGTTGGAGTAAACACATAAACATGAGGTGCAAAGGAGTCTTAATTTACTTAAAGTCTTGGCCGGTACTGCATGGGGCTTGCACCCTAAACATTTGAGACATATTTATATAGCGTTGATTAGAAGTCGCATAGACTATAACAGTTTTCTATATGATGTAAGTGCAAAGTGTCATCTAGACTGTAAGTGTAAAGTGTCATCTAGACAAACTAAATAAGATTCAAAATCAGGCTTTGAGAATTATAGGAGGTTTTATAAAGACTACACCTATACACGTTATGGAAAGTGAGCTCGGTGTAGTCCCGTTGTATTTACGGAGGAAATATTTAGGCTATAAGTTCTGTTTAAAATCTAAATCTATAGAAAATAACATTACTATTAATTTACCAGAGGAACTTAACACTCTTCGACGAAATAGTTATTGGAGAAATAAAAAGATCCCACTGCTGGTTTCCTTATATAATGAAGTGAAGGAAGAAAATATAGCATCATCGTTTCCCTTGCTGATGTTTACTCTGAGGACATGGATGACCAACATTAATGTAAAAGAAGTCATTATGTGGGACTTAGATGTAGTGAAGTTTTCTAAACAATCTTATGACAGCAATTTATTAAAATGTGAAGTTATTAGAGAGTTACATTTAAAATACAGTGATTGGCTTAGTATATTCACAGATGGGTCGAAGAGTGTAGAAGGTCGTGGAGCAGCCTTTTATGTTCCTAGTGAACCAATATGTTATGAATTTAATTGTTTTAAAATTGATAATAATGCGTCTATTATGACGCTGGAGCTTATTGCGATATCTGAAGCATTGTCCTTTTGTAATAGTAGTCACCATAAAAATATTGTTATTTGTACAGACAGCAAAAGTTCTTTACAACATTTAGCTCGATGCGCCTCTGGTCAAAGGTGGGTATCGCTAGCTTATGTTATTCTGTCTAAGATCGATAAATTAATTGTAAAAGGTGTTACATTGAGACTGCAATGGGTTCCATCAAATATTGAGATACAGGGCAATGAGAAGGCTGACATGCTGGCAAAATATGCAGCTAAAAATGGGAAAGAAACTAATATAACGTTAGATTATGCAGAAGTTTTACCTAAATTTAAAAATAAGTGTTATGATGATTGGAAGGAGTATTTTGATAAACGTTCATTGGAAAAAGGGATCTGGTATAAAACCATGCAGGGTCGGCCTTTTCGTGTGCCCTGGTTTATCAATGGTGATTTAAATAGGATTTTTTTTGTTACAGCTCATAGACTCAGATGTAATAAGTCATTCCATGTAATAAGTTTACTTTCATGATGAAAAAAACGAACTCGCCTAATTGTTTGGAGTGTGGGATCGTGGAAGACTTACATCACTTATTGGTGGATTGTGTTAGATATGAGTCTCAAAGAAATGATCTATTTGGGGTCTTGAGGTTGAACCGACTTGATATGGGCATATTTCGTAGAATTTTGTCTCAACCAAATGGTGATGATGCGAAGAGCCTGTTCAGGTTCATGGCCCAAATGTAATCTGTAGCAGTGTGTATATTTAGGGTACGATGGGACTGGCATACGCATTGCCGTCACAAAAGTCCCTAATTAAATAAAGAATGAAAAAATAAAAAAATGAACCTTTTATATTATTAGGATCTTCTTCTTATAACTAAAATGGCATCTAAACATAACCTGCCCTATAATTAAATAAATGCATTCTTACACATGGGATGGGACTTCGATTTCCCCATCCACTTGGAAGCAATGTGGTGATCGTATTATATTGTCATAGAGCACTGAGTAGGCTTCTGCCAAAGCCAGTCGTCTTTTTCGATACTCACTGGAGGGCAAGCACACTACTCTCTAGCGAGAGAAGGCGGTACTGATGGCTATGCTCAAGAATCATCTTCCTCATATTACCCTTAAAATGTCCACTGCATAGCAAAAATCCATTAATATCAACCGCAATATCAATTAAAATAATAAATAGGTCCATTAAGAAGATAAATCGTGAAGAATTTAATTTTTATAACCTCAATTTACGAAAATTAAAACAAAGATTTCTCTTGAACCAGGGTGAATAAATAAAAATCGTTTGCAGAATATGAAAAGATATTTCTTTATCTACAAAATAAAATTAAAACCACCGTGACACGACAACCTCTTTTGGGGGCCCAAACCTCCTAAGAAAATTGGCAATGTCCTTTGTTGGGATGCTCAAAATTTCATTTTTATTATAATAAATAAAACGTTTAATAGTACTAAAATTGGTATCAATAATGCTATTTGGTTTCCTAATTCCTTACCTTGAAATTTTGAAGGAACATTGCCTTTGATTTTTAGTTTTGAATTGGTTTTTTTTTATTCATATAATTTTGTTTGATTTTTAATCTGATAAATTGTTAATATGAATCTCTTAGGTTTATTATTGGAATATGAAAAGCGTGTACTTTTAAATAATACCAAAAAAAATTATTTTTTCACAGAAATCGATTATTATTCAATCGATTATTTTCCATTAATCTCACATCCCTAAAAGAAGTTACTAACAAAACACTTTGGTGTTGACTGGAACTTGCGCGAGGACTTAATCTTTTATAAAAACATCTTTGCCAAGGAACCTGCGGAGTTTTCAAGTATTAATAACGATACTCAAGAGAGTCAAGAGATGTGTGAGCCTCTAATAACCGAATCAAACTTAATGATTTAAGAAAATAATGTTTATTTTAATAATAATAATTTGTTAACGCCTAGCCTTGCGATGCGCGGGGGTTCTGCTCGTCCCTACTCCGCGACCGCGAGCCTATATATATGAGTGCGCCGGATCATTTGAAGATGCGAACAACGCGAACGACACCTAGTATTATATTCATTCCGCATATAAAGAAAGTCAATATTGTAATGTTTAAAAAGTAATTAAAACAATAGTATTTTGGCATCCCGAGTTTATTTTCAGCTCACACTTACCTGACACACCAAGTATAAAGTCTAGCCCTAGACATTTTGGTGCCGTGACTAGGATATCAGGATATTGGAAATTGTGGAAATCAAAAAAGGAACAAATTGAAGGACAAAAACAAGGAGAAAAGGAGATTAAAGGATAAAGGGAAGAGAGAGTATACCAAAGGGATATTAGTACGCTAATATTATTGGTGAGCCCATTCCTTTTTTTCCCTGACTACCTACTTACGTTTGCCTAGTGCCGATATTATTAGATTTGTGATAAAAGTTTCTGATATTCTGGTGTTTGTTTGTGTAGAACCTGGGTATTGTATATTTTAATTACACAACGTAAAATTTGTCGTATTATACAATGTCTTTAGCGGCCAGAAAAAGTTCAGAGCCAATAAAACGGCGCAGTTACATAACGGGAAGGTTGACAATTTTTAAATCGTGTTTAGAAGATATTAACGATTTAGAAAAACTATCAGTTCAGTAAATTTCAGAGCTACCATTAAGGTTAACTAAAGTAGAAACATGTATTGTGTTGAAGGGAGCACCTACCGGCACATAGGGTTTAGCGCGAACTACGGGCTGGATGAACTCTCAGTTGTTTCCCGAGGTTATAAAGTATTTTGTAAAGGTGACTGGAAGCTCAAAACATAATCTATCACTTTTTATACTTGATAATCATGACAGCCACTTAACTCCGGATGCTTTGAACATGGCTAAAGAAAACGGCATGACTTCGCTTACCATTTCGCCTCATTCCAGCCACAAATTACAGCCGCTTGATGTATCAGTGTTTGAACCTTTACAGACTTATTACAACGCCGCAATAAATTCATGTCTTTTGCTTCATCCAGGAACACCTTTGAAAATATACAATGTTGCAGAATTACTGGGTCTAGCATTCGAAAAAGCAATGACACCTATAAATATAAAATCGGGTTTTATGAAAACGGGTATATTTCCTTTCGACAGGAACATTTTCACAAGCGATGATTTTATGCCAAGCGAGGTTACAAACCGGCCTTTAGAATCCGAAGCTTCATTATTGCAGCAGAATGAACAGGCAACAAACCAGACGACAACTCCCGAAGAGTGCTTGATGCAGGAAAATGAACTATCTCTGAACATGTCTACAACTTCTAAAGATTTCTTGTTGCAGCAGCAGAATAAACAGTCTCCCAATCAGCCTACGACTTCTTAAAATTCCGAAGAAGAGAGCGAACAGCTCTCAAACCAGACCACCTGAAGCTTCGACGTCGCCGCTGCAACAAAATTCTGAAAAAGCACAGAAGCTAAACAATTCGTTGATTCAAAAAAAAAATACGCTTAATAGCAAGAGATCTTAATCAAATCGGAGACATTTTAGCGAGCCCAATCTTACTTAGAGCATTTAACCTATGGAGACAGCATTGCTGAGCGAACCCCTCTGCCAAATTCAATTGCCCATATGACCATGCACGTTATATAAAACTAGTTCATTCGCTGACCGCCGCCATTGTGTATCGTGTTGTGTCGTAAGTAAGTGTCCCTCAAAAAATGGTAAACTATGCAGTTTGCTCTTGCAAAAAGCGATCTGCTTCTTCAAATTTGCGAAACCATGGTGTTTCCTATCACATGTAAGTATAAATTATACATCAACATGGTTACATTTAAGTACAATTTCGAAATAATTTTTATGCTGTTATGATAGATGATAGAGTGGTACGTTGGTAGCGCAAACGCAGTACAGGGGCCAACAGGGATAGGGATAGGGATTTGCCTAGTGCTGGGACAATGTGATTGAATGATTGATAAAATGAATGATTTTTTCAGTCATTATGTTCAGTAGTTTTTTTTTGTGTATGTATATTGAGAAGTCATGTTGAAATTAAAAAAAAAATATTATCAATAAATTTCAGTAATTTGTGAGTCAATTTAAATTATTTTCTTTAAAAAAGTTTAGGCTTATAATAATAATAATAATAATAATAAACATTTATTTCAGACAAAATCCATATTTTAACACACACATTTAAAAAACAACTAATTCACATAAAAAATAATACAAAACAAAACAACACACACAAAATAAAAACACTTAAGGACAGAGTTACACACATAAGGACCGGGAGGAACTTTCCACTGCTCACAGTGCAGTGTGCAAACGTATCCAGTGGCGCAGCAGTGGAGAGTCCCACCTGTCCGCGAACACGCTTATCAAACTGTTGCTACTGGACCTAACACGACTCAGCAGCGACGCACACTGCTTCCTAATAAGAGCATGAAACCCATCCGTGTGCGTTTCTGCGAACATAGTCGAAGCACTGCAGAAACGTGACAGCCCCAGCAGCACTCTAAACGCGTTGTTGTATTGAACACGTAGGGCGTTGTATGACCCAAGTGTGTAGTTAACCCACAGGCTGCACGTGTAAAGTGTTTGGTAGTAAGACTTAAAAAGAGTCACTTTCACTTGATTACTGCTACGCGCGAACCTGCGGGCCAACATATTACACCGAACAGCCAACGCCCTACGTGCCCTTTCCACATCCGCGTTATCCTTTAGGTCCTCGGAGACCCAGTGGCCCAGATACTTGAATTGGGCGACTCTGTTCAAGGGGATACCAGCTAAGGTGACAGTAGGTACAGTCACGTAATTTTTTCCCCGCCCCTTAAATACAAGGAGTTCACTTTTCTTCGCGTTGTATCTGAGCCCATGGGCCTCCGCATAGGTTTCACAAATCCGTACCAACTTACGCAAACCCCCAATCGATGGACTCAGCAGTACCATATCATCTGCGTAACTTATATTGTTGAGACAAACGCCGTCTATGTAGCACCCGACACTGGCACTGCTGAGTTCACCGACAAGTCGGTTAATGTACAGGTTGAAGAGCTTCGGTGAGGTCAGTCCACCTTGTCTCACCCCGCATTGCAACCTGTACACATCCGAGAAAGAGCCTGCCCATCTTACACTATTTACTAATAAACAGTAACAGTTTGTTCGTTTTGTTTTTCAATTATTATTTTTTATCTTTTATTATAATATATAAAAAAACTAGGTTCTTTATAATTAATCTAGATTACAAGACTATTATGAAAAAATCTTAACAAATTTTATGAGTGATAATTATTTTTAAACTCTGTAGTGTCGATTTGTTGCAATTTAAATAAGTCCGTTCCACATATCACATGCATAATGAATTAATGAATGAATAGTGTTTTATTATACTTAATATCCTGAACTTACTGATATTATAATAAAACTGATGATAGATAATGCTTTAATTCCTCTCTTTTTTAACAGATTTCCAAAAGATCCTGTATTAAGAGAAAAATGCAGAATGTTTTGCGGCAATACAGAAACTTGGGGACCCATGCGTACTAGTGCAATCTGTTCAGAACATTTTACATCGTCTAGTTTTAAAGAACTTGCAAATGATAGATGGAAATTAGTTGAGGGTGCGATACCAACTTTAAAAAACTTTCTTGGCACGGAAGAACCGCCTGTAAAACTAAATAAGAGTGCAATAATCACGAGGATTGCAAAAACCGCACTTGCCATAGCAAAGGAAGTAGTTTCTTTTTCCTCATCCAGTGAATCCATCCCGTGGTCAGTACAGTCACACAACCAGTCCATGCCTTAATTATTACAGTCTCACAGCCTATCCAACTCCCAACCATCAACTGCACACAGCTAAAGCGTCCCAACAACGACATCATCTGTCAGTGAAATGCTCGAGACTCCAAGAAAATGAAAACTACGCAAGCAGTTGGAATTAAAAAAATATATATTTCGTACACTGCAAGCAAAAACGCGATACTTAAAGAAAAATATCAATACCCTACAAGAACTTCTTAACAATTTAGAAGAAAAATCACTGATAGACAAAGAAAATAAACTTGTCTTAAGCAAAATTGGTGTTACGGAGAAGGAACTTCTTAAACGACAGATGAGAATAAGTAATAAGCTTCCTAGGACAAAATATTTATCAGAATTTTGATCTTTTGCACTCACTCTGCATTATTACTAGGCGAAGGCGTATAAGTACATACGCAAGGTATTTCAGACTTGTCTTCCTCATCCAAGGACTTTATCCAAGTAGTATAGCAACATCGGTGGACAGCCCGGTTTCACGAAAGATAGCTTGTTTGCATTAAAACTTAGAGCTGAACAGGAAAAGGGCAAAATTTACTGCGCTCTTGTTTTTGACGAGATGAAAATTAAGCTATATCCAGATTGGGATCCTCGAACAAAAATATATTTTGGCTATGTTAATCACGGATTTGAGTCGATTTCTAACAGCTCCAACAAATCAACTGACGCTCTTGTTCTTTTACTTGTGGGCATAAATAAAATATTTAGAGTGCCCATCGGATATTTTTTGGTAAAAGACACAACAGCTGCACAAAAGTCACGTCTAGTCTCAAAAGCTTTGTCACTTGTCCACGAAACTGGGGTTGAAATCAAATCACTGTAATCAATGTAAAAGCTAACTTCGCCATGGCAGAAGAGTTGGGATGTTGTTTTCAAGACCCGAATAATTTGCAGACGTGTTTTTTGGATCCTTCCTCAGGTCAAAAGGTTTAATTTTTTGCTGATCCCTGTAATATGCTGAAACTTATTAGAAATACATTTTCAGTTTGCATAAACGAATCAAAGGACCAAATAAAATTTGAATATATTAAAGATTGCATGGTCTTCAAGAACAGAAATGATTCTATGTAGCAAACAAACTCCGAGCGAATCATATATAAAGGGTTTTCCAATAAGGACTTGACAACTTTTTTTCAAAATATAATGCAAACCATTTGAGATATTTCAAAAACTTTATTATCGGGTTGAAGTACAATCAAAACATTTATGAATGGAACTCGACTTCGTTCATTCATATGGCCACCGCGGGCACGTTTGCAGCGGTCGATTCGTTGGACCCAATTTTCGATGGCTCGGCCACACATTTCGGCCGAAACGGCTGCTATTTCGCGTTCAATGTTGGCTCTGAGCTCTTCCAACGTCGCCGGCTTGATGGCATAGACCAATGACTTGACGTAGCCCCAAAGAAAAAAGTCTAGAGGCGTTAAATCGCACGAACGAGGCGGCCAATCGACTGGTCCATTTCTTGAGATAACACGCTCATCAAACTTACTCTTCAATAAATCGATTGTAACGTGTGCTGTGTGGCTTGTGGTACCGTCCTGTTGAAACCACATGTTGTCCAAGTCCATATCTTCCAATTCGGGCCAAAAATAATCGGTAATCATAGCGCGATAAAGATTACCATTCACAGTAACGTGACGATCATTATCGTCGACTTTTTCGACACTTCGACCAACCCTTTGTCTCACTGGCACGGCAACATCACACAACGAATATGTAGACTCAATTTTTTGCACTAAACTTGTTACTGCCTGTCTACTAGGGCGAGAATTACGACCGAAAATCGGAGTAACGCTTTTAAAGTAGCGGTCACCGACTCCGAATTTCTGTAGGAAATTTTTATAATTTGCAGACGTTGTTCGTTCGTGTACTTTAACCATGATGAAAATGCTAACTTTACTGAATAAATAGACAGTTACAGTTCGATGATTAGTGAAAGGGTGCATTCACAAATTTAATTCAAAGTTGTCAAGTCCCTATTGGAAAACCCCTTATTATAAAACTAGAATAATGAATGTTAAGCTGGCGACTCAATTATTTAGCGCAAGCGTTGCAGATTCGCTATTATTTTGCAAAAACGTTTGCAAAAAAGTTTTTGCCGATGTTGAAGCTACAGCGAACTTCATTAAGTTATTGAATGATATATTCGATATCTTGGATTCACGAACGAAAAGTTATGGGTATAAAAGAGCACTTAGCAAAGACAACTACCAAGCAGCTTTCGACCGACTCAAGAAGCTCGTCAAGTACTTTTGCAATTGGATGTTGACCTTGAAGGAAAAGGCAAACCATTAATGTTATGAAAAAACATATTAAAATCGCCACGATATACTGGCTTTCTAGGCATGTTGATATGTATGGAAAGTACTCAGGCTTTGTTTCCGGACCTAGTACTGAATGATAAATTAAAATATATCCCTTGCATAAAATTTGCCAGGACCATATTGAAATATTCTTTTCCGTTATTCGCAGCCACGGTAGTTATAATGACAACCCCACTGCACGTCAATTCGAAGCCATATATAAAAAAATATTAATACATACAGAACTCCAAACAACACCAACAGACACAAATTGTATTCCGCTAGAAAAAATTACTATATTGAACTGTACCTCAGCTATTGAAAAAAATTACAAGACTGTCATAACACGCGGCGAAGATAAGTTGCAACCGCAGATAAACATAACTCAAAGTAATGAAGACATTTTAGAGGATATTGAGAGTCAAATATTTATTTCACCCTTTGGAGAGAAAGTAATTGAATACATTGCAGGATTCACAGCATTTAGTGTATTAAAAACTTTGCAATGTGCAACTTGCATTAGAGGGCTGTTGGAACCTGTCAATAAAAAAAGCCTCATATACCAAAAAAACCCGAGGGTATCTGCTTTATGCTTCACGAAGTGTAATCGATTTATGCTGAATATGCAAAAAAGAGATTCGGAAGAATTTTAAAGATAAAAATCAACTTAGTTCAAAAATAACCACTCAATTTATCGTTTCAAATTCTCTGAAACATTTTGTGGGAAAAGAACTTTTTCCTAATATTGTGCAGCATGCGTATGATAACGAGTTAGTTAAACATACTTTAGAATTAGGAAATCTGATTATGGAAAAGTACACAAATGTTCGTATATCCTTTTTAACCAAAACAGTAGATCCGCAGAAATGTGTTCGACATGTATATAATAAACTGGTACATTTAAAAAATCTGTGATTTCCTCTGGTTGTCATCATTCAGACACATAATTTAGTTTGTTTCATCATTTAGCTAGGAAACACCGAACTCAAATAGTTTAAAAAAACAAAAAAACTGATGTGGTAAAGTGTTTTTTTATAGCCAATAAAAGTTTATCCGATTGATTGTGATATTTTTATTCTACACATTCCTACTTTGACACGTACACATTAGGTGCGTATTAAAGAACGGGGCATAATTATGAATCCCGAATTCCTGACCCTAAATACAAAAAGACAGTTAGTTTTGTATTATTTAAATCTAAAGGTACATAATAACATATGAGTAGTTTTAGAATAATAACTTTTGTGAGTCATACTGAATAAACATACATGTGAATAAACTAAATATTATAACGGCTTTACTCATGGGTTGATTTCGGGAAGTCACAGGAAAGACCGCGATGCCACCGCGTGATCACACTCGCTCTTGAAAATGGACTCCGTTTGAGTTCGAAACTAGTCGGGCATTCCCGAAATCAACCCGTAAGTAAAGCTGGACTCCGTTTGAGTTCGAAACTAGTCGGGCATTCCCGAAATCAACCCGTAAGTAAAGCCGTTATAATATTTAGTTTTTATGAGTAGTTTAATGGTGCTCCCACACTGCTGTTAAAAAATGTTTACAAACATTTTCTAACACTAAAAGATTTAGTAACAAATGTTTAGGAATTGTGAGATGTTTTTACTAACTGTACTGTACTGTGTACTGTTTTTGTTACTAACATTACCTAACATGAAAACATTTTCTTAACATTTGCGATAAAATGTTTACTAATGTTTGTAAACATTTTTACCAGCAGTGTGGGAGCACCATAAGATAAACAATATTGTAAGACGTACGCTATCATTTTATTATCATCCCCAGTTTCTCTACCATGCATGGATTTGTAGCGTCATCATTCCTATAGGCAAAGCACAGGTCCAGGAATAGGGCATCACTACATAGTATAAAACAAATTCGCTTCCTGCTATGTCTGTCCCTATGTACGCTTAGATCTTTAAAACTACGCAACGGATTTTTATGCGGTTTTTTTTTAAATAGATAGAGTAATTCAAGAGGAAGGTTAAAAAAAAATTACTGCGCGTAATTCTAACGTTGTTAAAAAAAAGGAATTGTACATACTAGGTACTAACTACTACATTAAAAAAATATTATCACGAGGCAGTGATATTAATTTTTTTTTTACGTTTTCGTATTGTACTCGTATTAATAATTTGATTATTGTTATTCTGTTTACACAAAATATCAAGTAACTGGTCCTTTAAAATTAATCCAATACCTATGATAAAGATTCCTTTTTCAAAATTTGAATTAACTACGTCTTAAAAAGCCCATATACAACGATTCGATTGAATCTTATTCGGTTACATAACAAGTCAATTTTGAAAAGTCCTCGGTATTCAAAAATGGCTCTTTCATTTTATTTACTCTCGGCTTTGGTAGAGGCGAATAATACCGATAGTATAGTAAGCTGTCGGCAGGCTCAATTTCTGAGAAGAAATGTTTTCGACGTGAGAGCCGTCAATTTTATTTTGTCCTATCGCCTTTCTGAAGAACTTATAGGACAACTTGAGGCTGATGTAAGTCCCTACATAAAGGACCCTTCAAGACGTCTGTTAAGACGGGTAAAGGTAGGGAAATTAGCATTTTGATTTTCAACTTAAATTGTTTTTTTTTATTAGCAACATGATGAGCTCCATTTTATTTTTTTCTTATCAGATTTTATGTGCGCTGTCGTTTTTGGCCAAAGGCACGTACCAGAGGGTGGTCGGACAGCAATCCACAACCTGTCTGTCACAAGCATCGGTATCGCGTGCATTAAATGAAATTTTCATCGCGATAGCTCGACCATGTATAGTAAAAAATATATTCGGTTTCCTCAAAACCTAGAAGAACGGAAAATTTTGAAAACACGGTGAGAATTTGTGTTAATAATAATTTTTGTTCGCATAATTATGTAGATCTCAGGTAACATAAATACGTTTGATTTATTCAATAGCAAGTGGTGTTGCTGCAGTATATTTTTTTAACGCCTTTACCTATGTACTGCCTCCACGGTTAGGTTTTATGTTATAACTAGCTTTTGCCCACGGCTTCGCTTGCGTTAATTTAGAATTTGTGAATCAATTCGGGTTGTTCGGGGAATTATAGTTAGTATGAAAAACCGGTCTATCGACACTCTAGACTCACAAAATGTATTAGGTACTTAAATAAAAATAAAAAACTCTTAACACACAACTAAAGTTTCTATAATAATATAATTCAATCATGACTTGAAAGACACGTGGCGCCATCTATTATCATAAGAACGTTATTGTTGTTTTCCTCGGGAACAGTACTTTTTTTCGGGATGAAAGGTACCCTATGTCCGTTTCTGTACACCTGACAACGTATATGCAAAATTTCAGAATGATCGGTTCAGTGGTTTAGGCGGGAAAAGGTAACAAACAAACAAACAAACTTACTTTCGCATTTATAATATTATATCATATCATATCATATCATATCATATCATATTATATTATATATTATATTATAATATTATAGTTAGGAAGGATAGTTAGGATTAGGAAGTTAGGATTAGGAAATTAGGATTAGGAAGTTAGGATAAATACCTGCAACAGCAATATCTACTTTTGCAGATTTCATGACAAATTTAAAATCCCGGATTGCATAGGCTGTATCGATGGGACTTATGTAGCCATGATACGCCTTGTGGCGTTTAACACATCGTCCACCAAAAATGACCATGTAACATCACTATAATAGTGACAAATCACTACCGACCCGTGACAGAAACGAAAAGAGATTGTTTTTCCATATTTTGGTTAATTGTCACTATAAAAGCTGTTTAATCTAGAATCTAAGTGATTTAGTTTTATTAATGTATTCGGGTAGCAGCTATCTCCCGCATTGGCCCACGGTAGCAGCTATCTCCCGCATTGGTGACCCCGACGTGATACATCACGCTTCGCTAGACAAACAAGTGCCAACGCCGGCGCCGGAGTGCCCACTACCTGCGTATGTCGCCACGTTTCAAAGTTCAAACGAGAGCAGATACCATATTTTGACGTTGATTACGACGCTGCCGACGCCCAACCACAGTCCCGACGCTGCACCGGTCTGTCTACGGTACATCTACGCCACGAGAATTTCATCGCGTTCCTGCAGAAGTACAGACTACAATTTGCAAGTAGTAGGGTAAGGGGAGGTATATTGGTGATATAAGTAATTTAGTGATATTTTTTAAACAGAATACCACAGAGTTCCCTATGCAAACACATTCAAGAGACAGCGCTAGCGAGTTGTTACAAGTGTGAGGAAGACAGATATATATTACGCGCTTCTCTACATCGTTCTCGCGTTTAGTAAACAAACTTTTCTCACAATCGTGCATCAGTGGCGCCATTGCTTAGCGAATGTGGGCTATGTTTACGTATTTCCTTAAAAATAATAGATTTAATTGGTGTTTTAGTGATAAAACTTTCTAAAATCGTTCAATAAACTAACGAATAATAAAAAACAGCTGTAGTGAAGTCGTGATTCAGTCAAGGTAAGTTTTTATTCCTTAAGTTGTGTCGGTTGTTTCTTAGTTTTTTTGCCAATATTTTGGATACATTTTTGAGAGGTTAACTTTAGACCTATTTTACGCTTGTAATTAAAATATACTAGAGAAGTCTATTATAGAGTTTGAAAGGTACTATGTTAAGGAATTCGTGAATGTAGTTTATTTTGAATTTGAGGTTAGTTTGTTTTTATCACCAAATTACCTGTACAAGGATTTTTGATATCACCAAATAACCTATTTTTTGTACCTCTAGATTAGCAATGGATAAAGAGAGTAAATATAGAAAATATGACCAGCAACAACTTCAAAAAGCCGTCAGTTTAGTAAGAAATGAAGGTAAAACCATTTATAAAGCTGCTAAGGAAGTAAATGTCCCATGGAGCACCTTAAAGCGTTACCTAGCGAATGAAGAGGATTCTGTACGAAAAATGGGGAGGCCTTATGCATTATCTTGTGACTTAGAGTTGAAACTTTACAATTATATTATAGAAATGCAAGAATTGGGTTTTGGGCTTACCGTTTATCAAATTAGAAAATATGCCTTTGATCTTGCTGAAGTGGCTGGACGGGAGAACTTCTTGCCATCAGCTAATCGCGTTGCAAGCAAATGGTGGTGGACCAGCTTCAAAAGTAGGTACAATTTATGCTTACGTGTACCAGAAAATCTTTCAGCCTATAGGGCTTCTATGGCTAATGAGATCATGATCAAAGACTTCTTTTCGAAACTAGATGATGTTCTTACGACACTCGCTATCAAAGACAAACCACATCTAATTTGGAACTGTGACGAGACTGGGTTATCGTATGTAGTGAAACCATCTAAAGTTGTTACTGGTATTGGAAAAAAGTACGTTTATAAAAGATCCTACGCTGAGCGAGGTCAAACTGTAACAATGTTAGCATGCATTTGCGCTGATGGGACATGGATTCCTCCTATGATAATATTTAAAGGTGTTAGGTGGAACGATACACTTAAAAATTATGCTCTCCCCAACGCATTAATCAAACTATCTCCCAAAGGATGGATAAATTCGGAATTATTTTTAGAATGGCAATTTTTTTTTATAACTGCCATACCACCTGAACGTCCTGTAGTCCTGCTGATGGACTCACATTCTGCACATATAAGACCAGAAGTTCTTAAAGTTGCGAAAGATAACCAAGTTCATCTATTTACTTTCCCAGCTCATTGCACTCATCTATTGCAGCCTCTTGACGTAGGTTTATTCAAGCCACTTAAAAGTTACTGGCGCGACAGCATGAATAGGTACATGAGCAATAATCCTACAGATGCTCCAAATCGCAGTAACTTCCATTCCATTATGAATCCAGCATTCATAAGCGCCTTTAATAAAAAGAATATTGAGAATGCTTTTAAAAAAACAGGCATTTGCCCTTTAAACGGAAATGCAATTTCAAAGGAAGCGTTACGACCTTCAACTTTAACTGACACAGCACCTGCTGCATGCCCTGCTTCTGCAGCTCCAGCGTTGATTAGCACATCATCTGAAGGTTCTTCTTCAAGTCCTATTCTCACATTGGAAAACATTTTTCAAACACCCAAAGCATTGAGACGCCCAGAAAAGTCAAGAAAAAGAGATTCTAGCGCGAAATGCTTAACACTAACAAGTGCTAATGTAAATGAAAATGTAATACAAGAAAACCTTCAGCCTCAGCCCTCAACATCGGGAAAATCTGGTCAAAAAGCAAAAAAAAGTAAAATTCAAGAGATTGAAGATGATTGGGAGTGTGGATTATGTGAGGCCTTTTACTCAGCTGATGTTAAAAAAAGGAATGGAGCCAAATGGATCCAGTGCTCGTATTGTTTGACCCCATACCACGAGATGTGCGCATCTATCGAAGATACTGATCCCGAGGAACAGCTATATTATAGATGTGATCGTTGCATGGAATGATATTTATGAAAGGGCCAAACATTTTTTTATTTTAAATTCAAAATATCTGATTATATAGCCAAATTACATACTATCACCAAATTTCCTACCCTATTTCACCAATCTACCGGACTGTGTCGCCGACTTACCTAAGATTTCTTATGTATTCAGTAAACATTTATTCTCAAAATTATTAGATTTTTGTTTAGTAAACTATTCCTAACGTTTACTTCAAACAATAAATAATGTAGTAAAATAAAAGTGACTTTTTGTTAAGTTGCCAAATTCCTATGGAATTAGTTTGTTTTTTTTTATCACCAATATACTTTTCCTTACCCTACCTAACGATTGCAATCGACGGAAAAACTGCCCAGAGTGCATTGCATGTTGTGTGTGTTTTGAGTGCAAGTGTAAAGTAAATCTGAACAAATGAGAAGCAGCATTGGACATGCCTAACTGCCTAACGCAAGTTTAATACCTTTTGACTAATAACTCAAACCATTGGTTTACAAACTTACCTAGTGCTCAGGTACTTACTGTCTGCATGCTCGCTTAATACCTACCTAAGCACATACTAATAACAACATTGGGTTGCATGAATGCGAGCCCTTCCCTCCGGACCTCGGTGACGAGCTGACGTCTCATAAATGCACACAGTTTTTCCTTAATTATATTTAAATCAAAATTAAACTCATATAAATCCGTGCGAAAAATAGGAGTGCATAAACCATAGGAATCAACATTTCCGAGCACTAAATCAGCCATCTTGAAGAGCCGCTAACTCCACCCTCCTGCGCACGTCCTTCTCGACAGGACGGAGTGCTGCCTCGCTCACGCAACTCTCCGCCCACCAGCGAAGGACAAAAGGTACATGCATCTCACTCATTAACCGACAGCAATTAGCTCCGCCCCTGAAGGTGACGTCGCCGCTGCCGTACTGTCGCCTGTTATGCGCGCCTAGTACTTAAGCATTTGGAATACATTTAAATATTGTAAACATTGAATGAAAAGTTGGAGTGGAGAGGAGTGACTTGTAATTGACAGCAACGTTACATCAGGTACTACATCAACTTACTAGGATTTCAAGAAACCTGACAGTAATTACGGAGCAAAGGCATAGCTGTGTACATATTAAGTTCCGTTTTACGCAGTTGAAATTATTACAAAGCTGTGCCCTCTCCTCGTATCACTCGCGCTCTGGTACTTGTTAAATTAGAAAATATGCCGAATGAATCACCATTACCAACCCCAACACCTACGTCACTTCTGGCGCCACTAAAGACTCCGTTGCATCACAGCTCTTCCGAAGCTGATATTACAAAGACTGACCAGTTAGTCAGCAGTGATAGTGAATTCCTGAATATTACTCATCGTAGCAGCAAACGTAAATGCACTGAGTCAGGGATTTGCCAGGATATCGACCTATCTTCATTCATTTCGGAAATAAAAACAATGTTTTTTGAATTCAAAGAACAACAGAACAGTAAATTTGAGCAATTATTTGCGTCGGTTGAAGACATTAAAATTCAAAATTCCAGTATACAATCGACGGTTAACTTTCTGTCGCAAAACTACGACGAGCTTAAAATTAAATTACAAAAAATGGAATCACTATTTGAAACTGAACGGGAAAATAACTTGGCGTATTTGAAAACCCTAGAAGATAAACTGGAGAACCTGGAACGTGGTGCAAGATCGTCCTGCGTGGAAATTAGGAATATACCTATTAATAAATCAGAAACCAAAGAAGGTTTACTAAATACCGTGGTTAAAATAGGGGCAACCCTTAACATCCCCATTCAGCCTCTCGAGATAAAGGATATTTTCCGTATAGGATCCAAAGACTCCGACACCAGGACTGTCGTCGTGGACTTTACGAGCAATTTACGGAAAGAAAAGTTTATTCAATTGTATAAAAAGTACAACAAGGAAAACAATAAATTGTCTACCGAGCACCTGAAAATCAGTGGCCCTGCTAAACCTATTTTTGTGTCCGAAAATCTTTCACCAAAGATGAAACGCTTGTTTTTCCTGGCCCGTGACTTTGCCAGCACTAATAAGTACCGGTACTGCTGGATTAAGAATGGCAAAATTTTTATCCGAGAAAAGGATGGAGCCCAACATATCATGATTAGGGATGAGTCTGACCTTCTGAAAAAATGACTGGGTATCTATCAATTAATTCTAGTATGTCGTAGTAAGGTCGTTTTGCTTGACCCTTACATTATTGCCGTAGCTTACTTCGTAGAATTAATTATTCGAAGATTTAAAACTATAAAATTTTTATTATTAATTATTATGCATGTTCTAAAATTTGTAAATACGTCACTAATGTCATATTATCATTGTAATATTACTATATACACACAACTACTTACATTCACTATACTCACAACGGAAGATTTTCTCTGTTCAATTTCTACTACAAAGGAAATACTTTGGTATCTCCTGTACAATCTCGGGTCTTTTTGGATTATGCTATGTAACGTACAATAAATCAAATCACTTGTTTGTTCTCAGCCTTGATTATGAATGAAAATGTTAAAATAAGAGATGATATAGAACTCCTTTCAGCATCAGCATCACATCAATGCTCCCCGGAGCAAGTTGAGTCATACCTACATAACGTTAATCACGGCTTGAAAATATTTCACGTTAACATCAGAAGCATCGGCAGCACTGCCAATTTTAATAACCTCCTGATATTGCTGCACCGAATAAAGACACAATTTGATGTCGTGGTCCTATCGGAATGCTGGTTACGTAAATGCCCTCATATTCCCCCCATACCGGGTTTTGTATCTAATTACTCTAATCACTCAAACCAAAATGATGGAATCGTGGTGTATACTAAAGTAGAGTTACAGTTTCTTTTAGAAAAGCCCATACTCGCCGATTCAAATTGTCTTGTATTCAAATTTAAAAATGAGGTGGCGCTTATCGCTATATATAGGTCACCTTCAAATAGAAATATTCACCACTTTATTACCAGTCTAGATGTAATCCTCAATTCACTAAATACTTTCAGAACCGTTATTTTGGTTGGAGATATCAATATAAACATAGCCCCAAATTGGGTTGATTCGAACTCAGACATGTATCTTAATGCTGTTGCGTCACATGCCATGTTGCCTGCTCATGTTTTCCCGACACGCAACGATAGTTGCATTGACCATGTTATGCTAAAATCAAATAAACCAGCTATTACCTTAGTTCTTGACTCTCTAATTACTGACCATGCTCCTGTTGTAGTCTTTTGTAATCTGAAATTAGATATCCCTAAATCATCTTCTCGTCAGCATCGTGTAGATATTAATGCTTGCGTAATGGTTCTCGAGAATATTGATTTTAGTCCCGTTATGAGCTGTCAAGATGCTGAAACTGCTGCTTCCATCATGGTCAAGCTTGTTTCCTCAGTTGTTGATAAAAATAGTCGTGATTCAGTTGTCCCGAACCGAAAACGCATTATAAAGCCATGGATCACACCTGGGCTCCTTAGGTGTATTCGAAACCGAGACAACATGTATCGCAAAATGAGGAGGGATGCTGATAATGATACTCTAAAAATCACCTATAAGCGATATAAAAATTTTTGCAACAATCTATTAAAGAAATTAAAACGTGAATATGAACGACATGAATTTGAAAAACATCGCAAGGACCCGAAAGCTACTTGGAATCTCATTAGATCTATCTCCAATCTTCAAAAGAGTAAGGCCTCTGCCAATGAGTTGTTATCTATATCTCCAGATCCAACTCAATCACTTGATTCTGTCAACGAATTTTTCGCTAATGTAGGAACAAAACTGGCATCTAAAATATGTAACTCCTCAAACTTTAACTCTACAAACATTTCTGACTCTGGCACTTTGGATGTCTACCCTAACTCGATGGCTATTTTTGGCACGGACAACGAAGAGATAGATTATCTTATTCGCGGCCTACGACTAACTAGTGCTATGGGTTGGGATGGTATCCCCGCAACTGTAATCTACGGTGCTAGAAGCACTCTTGTCCCAGTTATCTGTCACGTCTTCAACCTTGTCCTTACATCTGGAGTATTCCCAACGGTTTTCAAAAAGGCCGTTGTGCACCCTATTCACAAGAGTGGAGACAGAGACAGTGTCAACAACTACAGACCCATATCTGTATTATCAATTCTCTCTAAGCTCCTCGAAAAAGTACTAAACAAACGCCTGCTGGATTACCTTAGCTCACAAAATATACTCGCAAATAACCAATATGGATTCAGATCAGGTAAAAACACAGAGGATGCCATCTTAGAATTGATAGGTTCAGTAGCTCAAAATCTAAACAACAAGGATAAATCTATAGCTATCTTTCTTGATCTTTCTAAAGCTTTTGACACTGTCTCTGTCCCCCTTCTCCTCACTAAACTAGAAAGGATTGGTATAAGAGGCCTACCGCTTAATTTGTTTAAGAGTTACCTTAGTGATCGCTCGCAAATCATCAAGATAAACAACCAGACCAGTAAGGAAGCATTCCTCACTTACGGAGTTCCACAAGGTAGTGTCTTAGGACCTACCCTTTTCCTGGTTTACATAAACGAGCTATGTAAACTTGATTTAAGAAACTCCAAAGTAATTGCTTACGCTGATGATACTGTTATCCTGGTTCGTGGCAGTGACTGGAATGAAGCTCGGCTTCAGGCAGAGTCAGCATTGCGAGTTATTATGAGATGGCTCACACAGAATTTGCTCACCCTCAACTTGGAAAAAACCAAATTCATCACTTTTAGTCCAAGAAAAGCGTCACAGCCAGCCGCACCCTTACGTCTGACAGCTCACGCGTGCTATACAATGCGGGGTGCCACCTGCGACTGTCCTGAAGTTATGCGCACGGACTCAATAAAATATCTTGGAGTCTGGGTCGATGGTATGTTGACATGGAGTGGGCAGATCAATTCACTGGTCTCTAGGGTAAGAAAATTAATTTTTGTTTTTAAAAATCTAAGGACCTCCGCCAATTTCTCTACACTGAGAACGGTGTACTTTGCTCTTGCCCATTCCATTTTAACGTACTGTATTTCGGCCTGGGGTGGTGCTGGTAAATGTCTTCTGCTACGTTTGGAGAGGGCGCAGAGGGCTGTCCTTAAGGTTATGGCCTTCAAACCCTATCGCTTTCCTACCAGCGAACTGTACACGCTATGGAAGCTACCTACAGTAAGGCACTCTTTTGTGCTAAGTACGGTGTTGAGGAAACATTCAAATTTGTCCTTTGACCCGGAGTTTAGAAGACAAAAACGTAGAACTGACAGAGTCTGCCCGACATCAGATGTAAAATTGGAAATAGTCCGCCGGCAGTTCATTTTCTGCAGTCCCGTGCTTTATAATCGAGTAAATAAAGTGCTTACCATTTATCCATTTACTCTACGCGATTGCAAAAGAATGATTGATCAATGGCTTCATAATCTCACATACGAAGAATTGGAGAATTTAGTCAAACCCTAAAGACTTTCTTTCGCAGACATGCACACCAAATACACGAAGCCTAGAGTGTGCTGGTGGGGAGGTTCCACAAGCATACTCTACACTTACACCCCACAGACACGCACTACACTCACATACAACACTCCCACATCCACAACACTAAGCACTTACCTATTTTAATTTTTACTACTTTAACTAATTTTTTAAATTTGTTATTGCTCTTTTTTACCGCTACTGTATTCATCTCTAGAATCTGGAACTCTGTTGTCTCCCTCCTGGAGGTGGGCGTTAATGGCTGCGACACAGTTTTCCAACTAATGTAGCTATTTACGTACGCAACCAATTTGTAAAATGTGTTTTTGTTCCAATAAAGATTATTATTATTATTATAATACTATTCCGTGAAGCCGCATTGCATTTACTCAACAATCTGACTGAATGATTAAGTTCTTATTGTTATTTACCTATGGGTACTAGTTATGTTCTTACGTTTCTGTTAATGCCTTTCTTTTCTTTGTGTTAATTATTAGGTGAAATTGCATACCTATTGACATACTACACCATTGAAATAAGTGTCTGTAACTAACCTGCAGCATATATGAAAAACTTATTATTTAATATTACTCAGCTGATTGATCGAATTATGGTATTGTAAAATGTTGTATATATTGTTTGAATGCCTACCTACTGCTAACATGAATTACTTTTGGGTTTGGTACCATAGTTACCAAATATTATTTATTATTGTTTGTTTGTTCTGCGGTGCTCGGGTGTGTGGTATTATTGCTACTTGCTGTGTATAGGTTTTATATCATGGCGAATGATCAGCTTCAGGCACAACTTGAGCAACTGATGGCAGAAAATGCAGCATTACAAAAGCGACTAGGCCAAAATGAAGTGGCGGCAAAGGTATGTAGGGTAGCAGTGAAATTACCTACGTTTTGGGCCGACAAGCCTGCAATTTGGTTTGCACAAGGGGAGGCCCAATTCCAAATTGCTAATACCAACCAATTGTGATACTACCAACTACAATTATGTAATAGGTCATCTAGATAAGAGGCTGGCAGGTGAGGTCGAGGATTTAATAGCAAATCCACCAGCCGAAGGGAAATATGAAAAATTGAAAGAAGTCCTCATACAACGACTTTCAACTTCCCAAGAGAAACGAGTTAGACAGCTTCTAAGTGATGAAGAGCTCGGTGACCAGAAACCGTCCAAATTTCTTCGTCACCTTCGCTCACTTGCTGGGACGGTTCTTTCAGATAATAATATCATACGCCAACTGTAGTTGCGCCGTCTGCCATAACAAGCTCAAGCAATACTAGCAGCACAGGCCGACCTCAATTTGAATAAAGTGTCGGAGTTAGCTGACAAAATCGTGGAATTAGCCCCATTACCTGCTGTTTGTTGCACATCGGCAACCTCAACTTTAACTACATTAGCTAAACAACTAGAAGATGTGAGTAATCAAGTAGCTGCGCTCTCGAGGCAGCAACACCGTCCCATACGTGACAGGTCTGCCTCTTCCGGCAGGTCAGCATCTTCCGGTAGGTCAGCGAACAATTCTAAGCGATGTTGGTACCACAGGAGATGGGGTGTTAAAGCAACTAGATGTACTAGGCCATGTGACTGGGAGTCTGAAAATCTAACCAGCGCACTAAGGAGCATTTGGAGTATTTTGAGTACTTGAAGACAGGTTCGGTTGTAGATGTAAAGCCCGGTTTCCACTGCGAAAGGGTAATGTGCGGGAAATGGTTAGGCGGAACGGACTCCTTTTTAATGAAATAGGTTTGCGTTTCCACCAAAGAAGAGTTGGTCATTTGATTTCCACTGCAAAATGAAACTGAGATAGAGAAATGAGCGGACTGAGCTGAACGGAAAATGAGAAATGAAAAACGAATCGATAATTTCCACAGAGAACGAGTTCAGTTGAAGTTTTGAGCTGGTTGCGTGTGGTCGTGTTGTTGCGATGTTATCGAGTGACACGGAATCGAGTGATGACAGTGATTATGTATACAGAAAAAAGAAACACGTATTGTTGTATCTTATGCAAAGAAACAAACGCGCTAAACGAAGATTTTGGCTGTGCCAGCATATTCAAGAACGTAAATTAAAAGGGGAATTTAGGCTGTTTTATGATTTAGACGACGAAAAATTTAAGAATTATTACAGAGTTAATAGAGAACAATTTCAAGAACTTTTGCCATTTGTGGAGGTCGATATTTTGAAACAAAACACCAACTTCAGGAAAGCTATTTCATCTCAAGAAAAGCTAGCTGTGTGCCTCAGGTAAGAAATAAAACATTGGTAATAGGTAATTATTTTAGACTTTACTCAGAAATAAAACAAATCAGTGAAATAATTAAAAAGAACATTATGCTTAGTTATCATAATCATGTAACGGGGATGGCTCAAATCTTCCCGAGCTACTGTATCCGTGGTATGTCGTATTATTAGAACGTGACGCTGCTGCTTCCGGTAGTGTGTATACGTAATTGGCAGAACGTGATGATCCTGCTACTGCTGCCGGCAAGTCATTGTTTACAGGGTCTCTCGACGTAGTGTATCCGTAATTAGCAGAACGTGATGATGCTGCTGCTGCCGGCAAGGTATTGTTTACTGAGTCTGGTGTAACACAAGTACTATAATTTTCTAGTTCTTCCTCGGCGTCACTAACGATTAGAAATATTTTTTTCTTAACGCGATTTTGCATCCACATAGGCATCGTTTTTATAGTGATCGCCATACTTTCTAAAAACAAATCAATGGCACCTTTTTCTTGTGTATTTGTCATTGTGCGTCTTAAATCTCTTTCATCTTGTCTTTTTTGGTGATTTTCCTCCATTTCTTTCAGTAATTCTATAAAATCTCCATCTGCGGTCCGCTTCCTTGTCTGAGTTTTACCTCCTTGTGGTGCACTAGCCTCCGTATTATTGATTGTATCGTTTGTTGGAACTACAGATATTTCTGAATTATTAGTATCTTCGTCATCTTGCGCTATGGAGGTTTCAGGTGTTGCCGATGATGGTATATCTGTAGAATTTAAATTGGTAGACCTACTACGCTTTTTCATATATGGAAGTAAAAATTCCATCAATTCCGCATATCTCCAAGTATTGAGGTTTGTAGCTGCCTGCCCAGATCTGGTGGCTTTCATTCTCTTTAAACCGTCTCTATGGTTATCCCTTAACTTTTTCCACTCGGATTTCGCATCCTGGACTGAAACAATAAAGATAATTAGGTTCCGGTACTTAGTTTCGAATGACGCTGTAGCGACTGACTTTTTCTTAACTTGCTATCGTTAAGCAAGTTAAAAAAACAGGTTCAAGCGATTTTCGACCTTATTGACATTTATGCAAACACCGGATTTTAATGAAGGAGCAATGTTAGCTAACGAGAATGTGAGAAAAAACAAACTAAATTTTAAATGTCAATAAGGTCGAAAATCGCTTGAACCTGTTTTTTTGACTTGCTTAACGATAGCAAGTAAAAAAAAAGGTTCAAGCGATTTTCGACCCTCCACCCCACTCTACTCCACTCCACTCCATTCCAGTCCAGTCGTCCATTCCATTCCATTCCATGGTAATAAACACATTACCCTCCTTTGCGTCGCGCAGTCGGGTAAAAAGTGTCGTGACAACTTTTGGTCTTAATTTTTTCCGTATAGCTCCCTTTCGCAACGCGCGATAAGGAACTTCGTTCCAAAAAGTTTATTATTTATTAATATTATTATATTTTGTTTCAGATTTCTAGCAACAGGCGACGCATTCAAAACAATAGCCTAGAATTATCGCATGAGCACACCAACTGTTTCAAGGATAGTACACGATACTTGTATTGCAATTTGGAAAAAATTACAGCCTATTTATTTGAAAGAACCCAAAAGGCAAGATTGGGAAAATATAGCAGAAGCTTTTGAAAATATATGGCACTTTAAAAATTGCCTTGGTGCCATTGATGGTAAACACGTAGCGATTAAATGTCCTCCACATTCAGGAAGTCAATTTTACAATTACAAAAAATATTATTCCGTAGTATTACTAGGGCTTGTTGATGCACACACACGTTTCATAATCATTGATGTTGGATCGATGGGGCGTTTCAGTGACGGTGGTATTTTTAATGATAGCGTGTTTGGAAAAAAAATAATTAATAACCAATTAAATTTACCGGACGACCGTCATTTAGATGAAAGTAGTTCAGTCAGAGTACCTTATGTATTTATAGGTGACAAGGCCTTTGTTTTACGTAAAAATTTACTGAGACCATATTCAAACGTAATAAATGATAGACCGAAAATAATATTTAACTATCGACTCAGCAGAGCTCGAAATGTTGTAGAGAATGCATTCGGTATTTTATCCGCTAGATGGCGTGTTTATCGGCGACCACTAGAATGCAAACTTGAGACGGTCGATCATATAATAAAAGCAACTTGCGTGTTGCATAATTATTTATCTGTACAATTATCGTCACTACCCACATCGGCTGCAAATTATCAAAATGACAATTATAATAATCCACGACCCAACAACATGACCTTTGATAGACTGCGAGCTACACGAGAAGCTTTTAATGTACGTAACATTATATTGCGATTATTTTAACAATTCCGGTAGAATAGCCAGTCAAGATTCACTTGTTTCATAAAATAAATTCAATTAAAAAGACACTTACTGTTTTTTATTTCAGCCAAATTTACATCATCTACTATAGATTTCCATGCCGCTTCTTTTATATCTATGTTTCGGTAATCTTTAATTGATACATTCCACAAACATGGATATTGTCGTACAGCTTCTATAAATCGCTCCATTTCAAACCAAAACAACATGTGTTACTCGACTGCCATAACAAATAACAATGCGGTGATGCGAGCGCCAACCGGCGCGTAGCTGCGGGAGGCGAGGCGCGGGGGGCAGACAGCGAGCGAGTCCGTTCTGAACTAGTCGGTGCAGGCCTTGCGCAGCGGACTCTTTTCAATTTCTTTTTACTCGCTCAATCCGCCCCGCTCACCACTTTCTGTGTGGAAACGCTACTATGTAAATTGTAATTGCGAGTTGAGCGGAGTCCGTAAGTACTCCGCTCCGCTCCCTAGAACTGAGCGAGCTCATTTCTACTCTTTCTACACGCTCGGCTCTTTCCGTCCGACTATTTGTTGGTGGAAATACAAGTATGCAGTTTGCGTTTGCGAGTTTAACGAAGTCATTAATGGGTCCGTTCCGCTCGCGGTGGAAACCGGGCTTAAGAGTGGAAATTGAAACTGATTTGGATATATCCGATCAAACTTCTGCATATTGTCTTATATTAAATGATTGTATAATTGATATAAGCTGCTCAGTAATACTGTGAGAAAAATATCATGAATCCGAATACTATCATAGTAGATGTGCAGGGATTTAAAGATCTATGTAATAATTTTATAATAAAGGAATTAGCTTTTGCTAGTCGCGATTATACGCAGTCATTTTTAATAAAACCACCCTATATGTTTAAATACTTAACAAGTGACGAAAAAAGGCAAGTTAAATGGTTGGAAAGGAACAGAGGCATTTATTGGAATGAAGGTTATATCGACTACAGAGAATTCCAACGTATAATTGTTCCGTATCTAGAAAATAAGGAAATCGTTGTAAACGGTTTGGAGAAAGTGAAATGGATTAAGGATCTTTGTAAGAATTCTAATGTGTCTGACCTCAGTGAAAAAAACTGTCCTAAATTCTCTGTGTTGTATAACAAGTACTGTGATGAAAAAAATAATTTAAATTGTACTAAACATTCAAAGATGTGTGCCTTAAAAAATGTGTTGTGTATTAAAAAACATTTGAATTTGTAAAGAATTGTGTATTTCAGTTTTAAGTAAATAAAAAATCATGAAATCTTAAAAATGTGTTTATTTCAATAGGTTACCTGCTACAGTAAAAATAATTAAATTAAAAGAATAAAACAAAAAATAACTTTAATTACCTAAACAAAAGTTACAACATTAATTATAAATAATAATAATAATAAACACAAAAACCTAAAAAAAATTAAAAATCACTGTCAATCAAAGATTTTGATATTGTTTTTACTAACGATTCCGTATCGTCCATAACACTATCAATAGCGTCTTTAACGATGTATTGTGCATTTATTATCACGTTCTCACTATCACTATCACTGTCACTGGTATTGTTATTCCAGAGATCGATAACTGATATTTTTATCAGTTTTATCCCACGTCGATGCAGTTTACTCATCACGAAAGATTTTGTAGGTTGTTTCTTAAGAGAAGGCTTTTCTCGACGTTGTCGTTTGGATTTTTTTTCCTTCGTAAGTTGACTGCAGTGCGGGGGTTCGTTATAAATCATCTCAGATAGTCCCTCGTAAGGATCCTGAGCATACTGGCTGAATACAATTTCTGAATCGGAAATCTGAACAAAAAAATATAAGAAAATTATTAGCATCTATTAAAAAAAACAAATAAATAAATATTCAATAATTATTTTACTCACCGATGACATGATTATGATGCACACTGATAGATCAAATATCTCTCGAGACAGATAAAGCTTAAAGGTAGCTAATTTAGGTAAATATATAGTTAATACCCTGACAGGAATAGAGCATTGCGACATTATAAGTTAGGGTCTGTTCACATAGACCTAATTATTATACGGCGACGGTTTTCATTATAATGACAAAGCATGTTATGCTCGTAATACATTTTATTGAAAATAAATCTTATCTATATATTAATAAAAGCGAAATACCACTGATAACAAAGCCTTTCAATTGTTGATTTAAAGCGTGTATGAACTTGATCAATCAACAAATAGCAGGCTTGCATTTATAGTGTCATTGACATGCAGTATATCATATTTCGTTATTGTAAACTAGTATCGCCCTATGACGTTGCCTACGAATTATTGATATAAATCTAATTCGCTTATAATTTTATTGGTTAGCAATAATTAAACAGTGTATTGACAAATAAAACAATGTAAATTAATAATTTACTTCATTTAATAAACAATAATTAATTACACTTATGTACTTACAATCTACAGACACAGAATAGTTACTATACATAATTATTTTATACTAGGTTATCATTAACAAACACAATTGTTGAGTGCCAATGTTTTAATTGCTATTTATTCTAGTTAGTATGCACTAAAATTCTCGTACGTATAATTAAAACGAAGAATTACATCCACATTTTTAATTAACCTATGCTGTTCTAACATACACATACATTTTTATTTTAAAAATGAGCAATGACCCCCAGCTTGGGTTGCGATTTTACAATAAGATATCGTGCGTTTATCATCGTTAGATAGAGTAATTTTGTTTACACTGTGCGTAAATATTTCGTGTTTAATGGATTTAAACACAATATTTTGCCTATGAATGACTTCACTATTAAATAAAACGTTTTCGTAATCTGTGATACTCAGATCACGAATACCACAAGATTTAACTCCTTTTGCTTTTTTAATTATTTTGTCCTCTGTTTTTATTGAATAAAGTTTAGATCTTAAACCAACGAAATCTGTTATAACTTTTCCTCCCATGTCATCTTTGAAAAGACCCGGATTTTTTTTATTCATTTGAGGTAACATAAATTGATTTTCTACATTATAATTACTGGTGTCGAAGTATTGCAGTAACTGATGTTTTATATCGTGATAAAAATCATTAGTGATTATTTCGTAAACAAAAGAATCCGTGTCTGTCTAACATAATTTCACTCTTCCCTTATACATAGGTTTAATTATATTATAGTGAAAGTGGTACATGTGTGATTTAGACAGTTCTAAAACGGTGAAACCAATATATGTAGGCTTGTCTAAAATTATCTGATCTGGTTGCATTTGTATCGTTACTAGGTTCTCGGAAAGAATTGATGCGCTACGAAAATAGGGGTTGTTCACGAGTCTCTCAGCGTAGGAAAACTTTTTGGTTTTGTTATTCGTATCATTCCACTGATTAACCAAATCAACAGACAGTCTGTTTTCTGTGTTTTTCCAAAAACACTGTTATTTAACAACTTGAAGAAATCATGTTCAAATGTACTGGTTGCCTTTTGTCGTAGTTGTGTATTTAATTCAATGTATTGCTTTAAATAGGGACTTTGTCTAAATGTGATGACTCTATGAATTTTGCGTAGTATCAAACCGTGCTCCAAACATTTTTTTAAATGGACATAACATAGTTATATTTATTATATAGATTTGAAACCAGTTTTTTAGTTTTACCTCCAGGTGGTATGCGTTTTTCAGGACAAAAAGGTAAATCATTATGCTCGCCGTGTAAGGATTCAGGGTAAAGCAGATCGACTTCTAGTATGAAACCCCATTTCACATTATCATCAATACATTCAACATGTAATTGGTTTATTTAATTTTGATTTAAAAATCTAAAATCTGAATAGGGTAAATATTGACACATACTGTAACCGTAAAGGTTATTGCAGTCCAAATAAACTATAAAACATTGTGGTTTTGAAGCATCGCATTTTGATAAATACTTATTATTAGCTTTGCATAGCGATGGGAGCACATACACAAACCACCTCTAATACCAAAGTCAAAGTCAAAGTTAAATCATTTATTTCAAATAGGCAAGGCAAATTTCAAAAGGCACTTTTGAACGTCAAAATTTACAAAAAAGTAGAATTGATTCTAGTTGCCCCTTCCAAAAGGTAGTTTCGTATGGAGAAGATTGGGCAAGAAACTCCACCGTTACTCTTTTAAAATATTTTACAATATTATGTAAGTTCACATTAATTATGTAATCATATGTGAAGACGATGCACCTAGAATAAAATTACTATTTATATAAATTATTATTTATTAATATACCACAATAGGTAAAAAGAATTAAATATAATACCGTTTTGAATCATTCGTACGATAGCTAAGTCAGAAACGAGTTCAAGTTGAACACCTGTTTTCAGTAGCATTGCGTCAAATGATAAACTACATGCGGAAGATTCAAGAGTCTGAGAGACCCTTCCGCCCCCCAGGGCGGATGACATCCATGAGGATTTTCCAACCCGGAACAAAAAAAAAAAAGGTGCGGTTATGTAAAACGCAGGGTCCAGTTTATAATGCTGTTTACAAGTTTTTCGAAAATTCTGGAATATATCAGTTAGTAACAGAACATCTGTTTTCAAATATAAATCAGTATATTCACCTAAATCTTTTATATTGAATTCATTCCAAACCAAACAAGCATGTTTATAATCTTCATCTGAAATTGCTTGGTTAGTTAGAACGCTGAAAAAATGTTGCCTCCATGGTAACTTGGTTTCTTCGTAACATTTCCAATTAGTCATGTAATCATAAGGATACACCCCCTTCCTTGTGAGCAAATTAAATTGATCATTGTTAGGAAAACGAGAGCGTAGAGTGATGAAATCATCACTATACATACTTTTTGCAAGTTTGTCTAAGCTAGCTCCTAAAAAACTAAAGGAATCTAGAAATCGTAATTGAACGTATTAATTATCGGCAATCTGTATGAATTTGGAAAACGAAATATATTTTTCTTTAGTCTCTGGAATAATTGTTAACTTCCCAGGCATTTTACCTAATTTCTGTATAAATAAATGACAATCGTATCCTGATAAGTTATGGAAAAATAGCGGTATGAATTTAGGTATTTTATACTGTAGATTACAATGTCTATGAGCGGCGCCACGGTATCGTCCTGTTATACAGTATGGAAACCACATATATGCAATAAATGAAACCACAAGTAATACTAGTCCACAGAAATATAGCAAAATTAAATATTAAATAAAACACAGTAAATTAAAAAAGTTAAATTTTCAAACAAAATAAATATCAAAATAAATTCTGTAAAAGTAAACACTCTGTTTAGGAAACGTACCTTGACCTCAGGAAGAGGGGCAACTACCTACGCACGCGGGTGACATCCAATGGCGGCTTTTTTGTCGGCGCTGGCGTTTGATCGTTTGTCAATGTTCGATGAAATCAAAATTCACTTAGTTCATTTTTACCGCCACGTTTTTATTTCGCGATAACTGAACTGAACTAACTAAATTAACTATTGCACATTAGTAAAAAAAAGAAAACTTAAATTTTCACATTTTCAAAATGTCCACCACGTTTCTGAATGCACAAGTTACACAATGTTGTCCCGAAGCCTGCTCAACAAATTTCGTTCAGGATCCAGAACCATGGCTTTTAATTTGTCAAAGGCAGCGACAATACGATTGCGCAGTTCATCTTCGGTTTTGGAGACCCGCGAGTAAACTTATTTTTAATAAAGCCCCATAAAAAGAAGTCTAGAGTAGTGAAGTGGGGCGACCGAGCTGGTCACCTGTGGGGGCCATAGCGCCCAATCCATGGTTCGCCGAACATGGTATTAAGCCGCTCTCTCGCGACGAGTACGGAGTGTGGAGGAGCTCCGTCTAACTGGAACCATACCCGCCTGAAAGCTACCACAGGCAATCTTTCTAAATATCGTGCTATCGGGTCGTTAAGAAGATCTAGAAACTTCTGTGCATTCAGGTTTCCGTTGATAAAAACAGGGCCGATTATTTGAGCTCCGTGAATGCCTGCCCAAACATTAACGGAAAAACGGTACTGATGAGCTGATTCTCTAAATAAATGGGGATTCGTATGGCTCCAGTGACGCATGGTTTGTCGGTTCCACATGCCGTTCCGAGTAAACGTGCTGTCATCTGTCCAAAACACATCTGATAAAAAATTTTGGTCTTGAGAGATTTTTTCAAGTACCCAGCGCAGCGGCAGTAAAACTCTCTAATCGGCTTATCACGGGGCAGCAGCGCCTGAACCTTTGCATATTTATAAGGACGTATTTTGTTCCTTTTCAGCACTTGATGTATTGTTTTATGGCTCACTCTAAACACACGCCCAGCTTGTCTAAGGCTGCAAGTTGGGTTCCGATCGAAATGGTCTAAGACTCGTTGTTCAAAAGAGGATGGAACGTGACGCGGAGCAACTCCTTCATGAGTGTTCGGCACTATGTGCTGTTTTTCTCTGATCCTTTGGACAGCCCCCAGGATTGTCCGGACATTAGTAGGGCAGACACGAGTTGCGCCGTATCTCTCACGATAAGTACGAAGAGTTAAGGCTGAAATTTGGCGGCATTCGCCATACAATAAAACCTTGTCTGTATACTCTGCAGCACTGTTGTCTTGGCATTTTGTTAAAAAAACACACGGGTACACAGACACAAAAGTCAAGTAGTGTCAATTTCACCGTAAAAAATAAATACAAATAAACTTAAAAACACTATTTATACACACACAAAGTCAAGTAGCAAATAAATGTCAAATTCACCTTAAAAAAAGGACCTATTTATCAGTTTAATTTGCCAAAATCACTTGAAGCAATGCGCGCAAGTAGCTATGAAATCTCTGCGAAAGTCACGATATACTATCCCGGAAGGCAGCGGTGAACTGACAAAGCGAGACTTCTCAAAAATGGCGAAAATAATAAAAGTCATCATTTAGGGTTAACGGCGCAATTATTGTTTATCGATACTTTTTTACACTTACTTACCTACTACCAAAACAAGGCATTAAAATACAAGCATTTTTGTGTTATTCGATTGTTTTAATATTTTTAACAAATTATTGATTGGATTAAGTATTAAAAAAAGTTTTAGTAATTTTGTACGATTGGACTGGAGTGACTTCCTGACTAGCAAACGTGTAAGTAGGTACGATTTTTTTAATAGGTTGCTTCTACGCAACTTGTAAAATTGTTATTGTTTACTTCTATTTCATTAATTTTATCTCTAAATCTACTGAATATTTAACAAGAACTTACACAACACTTAAACAAAGAAGCTAAATAGCTATACATACTTAGGGCATAGTGTTTTTAGAATTATCACAAGAGCACGATAATTCTAATAAAAACACTACGCCCTAAGTATTTAAAGCTAAACAGTTTTTTTTGTTTATCGATCATTATTCCCTAATAGTCAATAACAGGTGTCCTTCCCTACACGCACCCCTCCTTCCCTGCCGCCCGCAAAATTCGTTCACAATGACCGCCGCCTTTGAAAAACGCCGCATGTCTCGAGCCGCCTGTTGTAAGATACCGCCAAAGACACCGCTGCCTACGTACACCCGTGATGTGTGCCAATATTTTAAATGTTAATATCTTGAACGACAACACGATTTGTGTGCCAAATCTAACAATATACAAATTACAACAAAGGGTACAAATATGGTACTTGAATCTTTTAGATTTTCAACCTTTCAGTTGGTACAGAGCAATAAAATGGGTACCTTATATACCAATAATTATTGTACTACATGCATCTGGTATTTGTATCCAATTTCCAGCATAGCTCCATGTTCTGTATTTTCAGCTTTCCAAATATTCTAAGGTGATATCAGTAGAAAAAAATAACCGACACTCAATCAGATGCTTCCTGAAAATAACATACAAAAATATTTAATTAAGTCTGTACTATTTATCCTCCGCTCATTCCTTTGTGAGAAAGTAAACGTTAAGTATCATATTTACCTTTTATTTTCCTAATTATTTATGTTTATTTCCCAGCCAAACTTCTCAACGTAATGCGGTGTAATATCTTGATTTGTTTGGAAACAGCTTCGCGAGATTCCAAGGTTTTTAAAAATTAATTCTGAAAATTATAAAAATTGGATAAGTACTATAAAACGTCATATTATTATTATACTACCACTGTTTAGCACTCATTAAAAATGTAAGTAGGTATACCCGTTATTTTCCACAAATTATGGATAATGATTTCGCTTTGCGGCAGTGCAGACCAAACTCCAAAACACGCTTTTCAACACAATTCGATGTAAATAACGCTTCCTGAAAGAAAAAATACATATAATTTAATTAAGTAGATACTTTAAATATAATACGCTTAACACACGTGATAAAATGTTAATATTTACCTTTATTTCCTAAATTAATAACGTCATTTATTTCGCGTTAATTGTTAAGAGTAGTAACATTCAGAATATTAATTTTGTTTATTGACAAGAACTGATTTCTGTTTTAATTTGTTCATGGCAACACTGTTCTTCTTGCCTATAAAAACTCATATTGTAACGACGTGTTTCTGTGTGCTATTTTGCAATAAAATGTAATTATTGTGAACGTCGTGAGGTTTTAAATTCTACTACGAATCCCTCGACCTGGAAACAGCATCCACTACATTATAATACAAAGGGTTAAACCCCAACATGGTCCTTCGGCAGTGAAAAGAATCCAGCATCTAGAAGCAGCAGTTCACGCAAGTATTTTCGTGCATTATCATCGTGACTTCAGTCACGCAACATTTATACAGGACAATTCGTCCATTATAGCCTTGTTGAGTGGAATACTATATACCTCAAGGTTATATTTTCAGAAAATCAAGACAAAGGACTCGATATTATCGTCATTGGCACAGTCTACTTCCGTTTCCGTCGTCCCAAGTTCGACAACTACAGCGAGCGAGCGACGAGCTGGGTGCGCCATCTCGTGGAAGACACGCAAAATTCGGTGGTGCACTGTAGTTTCCCGGTATCGCCAGTCAAGAAAACAAGAAATAGCTCTGTCTCTTTCACACTCAAGCGCTCCAGACAAGATTTACGTGCGCCATCTTTGTCGTGTAGTGTCTGTTTTATCGACGCGTTGGTCGTCGCGCATCGTGTTGTTGGCAGCATTGCATTGGACTTGCGAAGAACTTCAATCCAATCAATAACAAATCGAAGCGAAGGACATCTTGTATACAAATTCACTGTGTAATTTATGTCGTACTTTGTCTTGATCCTTAGTTTAGTATAATCTCTTTAATTAAGTTAGAAATAAGTGCAAACGTTTTATTTTTAAACTATGGAAGATTTAAATACACTGGTAAGTGCCAGGGGCTACGTCAAAGGAACCCTGACACGACTTGGTTTTATAGAATCGAAAGAATTACAAAACTCATCTCGTTCTGTTCTCGTGGCAAAAAAGGAGCGGCTAATCACTGCATTTCAAGAGTATGAAAAGTATAACATACAAATACTCGATAAAAAACCTGAGGACGGTGAAAATGTCGCAGCACAGGAAGACAAGTATATTGAGATTTTGGCACGCCTTAATGACGCCATAGCAAGTTGTAAAGGTGAACAAAACATGGAATCAGCCCCCCTGGCACACACTAAACTTCCCAGTGTAGAAATCCCTACCTTTACAGGAAATTATTGTGAGTATATGCCGTTCATAAATGTGTATAAGTCAATCATTCACAATAATCCAAAACTGGACAATGTACAACGATTGTATTACCTGCGTACTTTTCTCAAACAGGAGCCTTTAGACTTAATTAAAAATTTACCCCTGTCTGCGGAAAGTTACCCGGAAGCCTTAGAAATATTAGCAGATAGGTATGCTTACAATACGCTCATCAAAAGTGATAATATCAATCGCATTATAGATTTACCTAGCATTAAATCTTCTGCAGCTGCCATTAGAGATTTTGTGTCTAAAATCAAGCAACACATTGCAGCATTAAAAAATTTAGATAAAAATATTAGGGGCTGGGATCCTATTCTTTTGTGTATCCTTTATCGAAAAATAGACCCTTACACAGCAAAGGCATTCCAGATGGATCGAGACATGAAGAAAGAAACATCAATGACAGAAGTCTTAGAGTTTTTGCAAAGGAGAGCGTTGGCTCTGGAAAACGTGGATGGTTGTGGTCATCCCCTCAATGCTTTACCGAACTGCTCTTCAAAGTCAGCGGGCACAAAGTCTTCGGTGAATGTGTCAACAGCCTCAGCATCTCATCCATGCCCAAAATGTAAGTCGTCTCATAAATTATTTAGTTGTCCACAGTTTAAATTATTACCTGTAAAGGAAAGGTTAGAGTTTGTCACACAAAGTAAATTATGCAAAATATGTTTAAATCCACACCAAGGCAGGTGTAGGTATTTCTTCAGGTGTAAAACCTGCAAAAAGGCTCACAGTACCCTACTACATGAAGATGACACAACAAACAATGGCAAGGAGAATCCGGTGGTCCTCATAGCAAAGAATATTAATAATCAAACTTTACTCCCTACAGCTAAAGTCAAATTGCTACGAAATGATGGGACGGAGTTACATGTCAAAGCGCTTTTGGACACAGGCTCACAAGTGTCATTTGTCACATCTCAGGTAGTACACGAGTTAGGGCTCAAAACTAAGGAGAGCAACATAGACATAGTGGGGATTACAAATATCAACAATAAAATTAAATATAGCATTCCCCTTGAAGTCCACTCTCTAATTTCAAATTTTAAGTTAACAGTAAATTGTAGTGTGGTAGAACAAATCACTTGCAAACTACCACAACAAAAGACAAAACAATTTACTCTGCCTCCTGGAATAAAGTTGGCAGACAGGGACTATTATAATCCAAGCAATATAGATATGCTAATGGGATGTGATATCTTCTTCCAGGTCCTGTTGCCGAGCCAACAGCTGCATAATGTGGATGGCTGTGGCGCCACCCCTCCAGCACCGTGCATCATAAACACGCAGTTCGGCAGTGTACTTGGGGGTGGCATAAACCATCACACTCCCTCACAACAGGTACCGCTTGTAGCTTCTTTATGTACAAGTTGTGACAACTGCATCAACAAAACAATTAAGCAATTTTGGCAGACAGAAGAGGTTCCTCAAATATTTAATGAAAACTCCACAGAATCTGAACAATGTGAAGAAATTAACAAATCTATGCAATTCGATAGCAAGGGTTTTCAGGTAGATTTACCAGTTAAGGTTCCTCTAGAGCAGGTGAACGACCATCTAGGCGATTCATTTAATCTTGCTCTCAATAGATTTGTCAACTTAGAGAAAAAGTTAAATAAAAATGAAAACTTGTTTCAATAATATAAATTTTTTATAGATGAGATCATCGAACTAGGGCATGGCCATTATATTGACATAGGGCAATATGATTTTAAAAATGATCCTATTTACTTTCTACCACACCATGCGGTCTTCAATGAGAAAAGTAAATCAACAAAATTAAGAGTAGTTTATGATGGCTCCATGAAGACTAGTAAAAAGATACCATTAAATGATATACTTTTAAATGGTCCTATTGTCCAGAGTGATTTATTTGACATACTCTTATTATTTCGCTTTGGTGAACATGCGTTTACCACAGATATAAAAAAAAATGTTTAGATGCATCGCTTTAAACCCTTCACATGCCTCATTACAGAACATCCTGTGGAGGGAGAGTCCCAACGTTGAGATAAAATGTATCCAGTTAACTACAGTCACCTACGGGCTAAAAAGTTCCAGTTTCCTCGCCACACGGTGTCTGGATGAGCTTGCTTGCATGTACGAAACAGAGTTGCCTCTTGCTTCATTCATCTTAAGAAACTGTACATTCGTTGATGATATACTATTTGCGTGTCACGACTTGACTACTATCCTAGAAGCCAAAAATCAATTAATTGAAATTCTAAAAAGAGGTAACTTTCAAACTCACAAGTGGGCATCTAGTACATCTCAAATTCTGCATGATATCCCAGAAAATGAGCAACATTTTGATAATTACGATTTTCAAAAGGAAAGTTTCAATTTGAAGACTTTAGGCATTGACTAAAATGTCCAAAATGACTGTTTTACAGTAACCTGTCCAGAAAATTTTAATGACAAGCCAGTAACCAAACGGCAGATACTTAGTTACATTTCAAAATTCTATGATCCCCTAGGGTTTATAGCATCAATTATTGTGACTGCAAAAAGCTTCATCCAGACACTGTGGGCTGCAAATGTAGGTTGGGATTCTCCCTTGACAGGTGATCTTAGGGAGCAATGGTTGTTATTTTCTAAAAGCTTAGAAAACATGAATCCTATAACACTGCTTAGAAATATTCCTACCACGCATGCATTGGTGCAATTGATTGGGTTTGCTGACACATCCAGCTCAACAGCTTACGGCTGCTGCATATATTTAAGGGTGACGAATAAAGGTAAGGCAGGCTTATACTTACTGTGTTCCAAGTCCCGAGTGAACCCGCTTAACAAGCCACTAACTGTGCCACGACTGGAACTGAATGCTGCACTGCTGCTTGCAAAATTAACAGTGAAAGTTCACAAGGCTTAAAGCTAAGTGTGGAAAACGTGTATTTTTTCACAGACTCGCAAATCGTCTTAGCATGGATTGGTACTCAGATAACTCAGCTAAATGCCTATGTGGCAAACAGAGTTCAGGTTGTGACTAGGTTGACAGCCGGGTGGACTTGGCACTATGTGTCCACAAACAATAATCCTGCAGACCTCATCACGCGGGGCGTGGCCCCCCAGGCGCTGGCGGACAACACGTTGTGGTGGAGCGGTCCAACGTTCCTACAAAACCGTGAGTATAAATTTGAAAATAAATTTGACTTGCCTGACAGCATTCCTGAAATAAAAACGAATGTTGACTCCGCGCTTTCCAGTGCCATCGCTTGTCCAGTTGCACAAAATATATTTGATCTGTTTGAGAGGTATTCAAGTATACACAAAATGACTAGGATACTAGCATATACATCTGGCGTTTTTACAAAAACTGTAAAGCTAAGAATAATACTGACAGAATTCAAACAAATTTCTTAACAAATAAAGAAATACAAAGCTCTTTATTGTTTATAATAAAATATGAACAAAATAAATATTTCAAGAAAGAAAAAAATTCTTTAAAAAACAATAGCAATATAAATAATTCATTAAAACCATTACATCCATTTCTTGATAAAGAGAACATAATTAGGGTTGGTGGGCGTCTCCACACCTCTTCAATTCCATACACGCAAAAACACCCTATTATTCTTCCCAAAGAATCACGTGTTACTGATATGATCATTCAAGGTAAGCACATTAGGCTTATGCATGCTGGCCCTAAACTATTGTTATCAGTTTTAAATGAAAGGTATTGGTTTATAAATGGTCTTAGACATATAAAAAAGATTGTCTACAAATGTGTAACATGCTTCAAATTGAAGGTACAAGCCTCCAAACAGTTAATGGGTTCCTTGCCAGAGCAAAGAGTAAGTCAAGCGCGGCCATTTGAAAAAGTGGGTATTGATTATGCGGGACCTTTGGAAATATAACAATCAATGGTACGACGAACTCTAATTACAAAGGGTTACATATGCCTGTTTGTTTGTTTTACAACAAAAGCAGTTCATTTAGAACTGGCATCAGACATGACGACCGCAACATTTCTTGCCTGTTTCAAACGTTTCGCGTCGCGGAGGGGTCTCCCTCATGACGTATTTTGTGATAATGCAAGTAATTTCAAGGGTGCAAGGAACCACTTGACTAATTTGTATAGGCTGATGAACTCTCGGGACCATCAAGCACGGGTCAATGGTTATGGCTTGCAAAATAACATTAACTTTCACTTTATACCAAGCTATTCACCCGTGTTTGGCGGGCTTTGGGAAGCAGCTGTTAAAAGCACTAAGCATCACCTAAAGAGATCAATAGGAAATACTGTACTTACTTATGAGGAGATGTGTACTGTCCTCACGCAAATAGAAGCGATTTTAAATTCTAGGCCCTTAGTACCTCAATCAACAAACTGTGATGATTTCACGTACCTCACCCCAGGTCATTTTTTAGCGGATAAGGCGCTAGTTTCATATCCTGAGCAGGATTTCCTCTCCCCTGAGGTACCAATATCAAGGCTTAGACTATGGAATGTTACAAACAAAGTTGTACAATCCTTTTGGAAAACTTGGCATAAATACAATCTCAACAACTTGCAGTCCAGACCAAAGTGGAGAGATGAATGTTCTAATGTAAAAGTTGGTGATTTGGTGTTGCTTCGTGATGACAATACACCCCCCTCACGTGGCCTATGGGTCGTATAACTCAAGTGTTCCCTGGAAATGATAATAAAATAAGAGCATTTGAGGTAATGACATCAAATAAACGAAAACATACTAGGTCGATTACCAAGGTTTGTTTCCCTTTAATAGTGATGATACCTAGTGTCATAAGTTCGTAGGCCATCAGAGATGTGTAATTTAGTTATTAGCTTAAATTGCGACGCCAAGAATATCATACAGTGTATTATCTTTAAGTTGTAAGATGTGAGTTTTATAAAATTAAGCATGTTATTATAGTAAGCTTATCTGTAAGTTTTGTAAGAATTGTATAATTAAGCATATTATTATAATAAGCTTTCTTTGCTTCCATGATTAGCAGTTTACTTACCGCCATTTTCTTGTTTAAATGTTTAAATACAACTTGCTATGAGAGTAAATTTTTTAGAACCGAGGTTTGCATTTCGCGGCCCCCAATATGTTAAGAGTAGTAACATTCAGAATATTAACCCTTTATATAACCGTGGGACAGTACTGGAACATACCAAATTTTTCCATATAAAATCTAAAGCAAAATATTTTTTCCGTAATAGAACAGAGTTCTCGTTTGGGAACATAGCATGCTTCAATATTTAGTATAATTTATAGCCAACAGATGGCGCTTTTTCAAGAAAAACGAATTTGAATCGTACAGTTTGGTGTTTCGTAGAATACGTTTGTTTACAAAGTTTTGATAATAGACGAAAAATATTCTAACTGTGAAAAATGTTTGTTTGTGTTGTGAATTTACTAGGTAAGTGTGTGTTCTTTGCTATTTATTGTAGACATTGAATAATTTTCTGTATTTTGTTGAAAATAATTGTCGTTTTATGTTTGTGCCAGTTCTGGTACATTGTGTTAAAATGTACATTTAGTGTCGTACATTGAGCACTTTTTATTTTTGCGACAAGATGGCATCCAGAGGTTTAGGAGACGAACAAATAGAGGAGTTTCTCTTTGATTATGCAGAGAGTGAAGATGGATTCGACGGTGATGACGACATCATCGCAGATCCTGATTTTGTTCCGGATTTGGAGGTGCCATTAGAAGTGGAAGATTTTGAAGAGGTTGATGGAGTAAATATTGACACAATCATTGAAAATATTGAGAATTCAAGTAGTGTTTCCCAACCGCCAACTTTGTCTGAAACCGTTCCTCAACCAGGACCATCATTCAGACCTGGATTATCAGGAGGCAGTCAAACCAAGCGGAAATTGAATTTACGTTGGAAAAAAAAGAACCTTCAGCTAAATGAGCAGCAACTCTGCTTTACAGGTGACGAAGACATGCCAGCAGAGTTTCTAGAACTTGATAGTCCGATACAGTTCTTTTACAAAATATTTCCCAAGGAACTTTTTATAGAAATTGCCAACCAAACTAACCTTTATATCGTACAGAAAGACACTAACATGCCATTCCGGGTCACAGAGACAGATATCCAGTAATTTATTGGTCTGGTTTTCATTATGTCGTTAGTGCATCTACCAAGAGTAACGAAACATTGGAATGGTAGTTTAGGAACACCTCTTGTAAAAGACACAATGCCGTATAACAAATTTGAAAAAATCAGAAGATTTATTCACTTCAACGACAACTCGAACATGGTTCCTCGCGATCACGCAGACCATGACCGGCTCTACAAAATCAGGCCAATTGTATCGAAATTAAATGAAACTTGTCTCAATGTCCCATTTGAGAAGTATCTCTGCGTGGATGAACAGATTTGTTCCACGAAAGCTAGACACAACCTCAAGAGATATAATCCTAAGAAACCCCATAAATGGGGCTACAAAATCTATGTCCTGAGCGGTGTGAGCGGGTTTGCGTACAAGTTTGAGCCAGCAACTGGAGCTGAAAATGTAGTTGGCCCCAATGAGCCGTACCTGGGTGCTGCTGCAAATGTCGTCGTCAGGCTAGCTCGTGAAATACCACGCAATCAAAATTACCGCCTATATTTTGACAACTACTTCACATCCCTGCTGCTACTTGAATATTTTGCAAAACAAGGAATATTGAGCTTAGGAACCATTCGACGCAACCGAATACCTGATTGCAAACTACCCTCAGAAAAAGAAATCTCAAAAAAAGAAAGTGGCTATTCAGTTGAGTACGTTGCCTGTGTTGAAGGAACAGACATTTCTACAGTGGCCTGGAAAGACAATAAAATAGTCACACTTGCCTCCAGTTTTGTGGGTGAACTACCCAAGTCACAAGTATCTAGATACGACAAGCCCCACAAGAGGTATGTGACCATTGATAGACCAAACGTGGTAGGAGAATACAACCACATGGGCGGTGTCGATCTCATTGACAGTATAATGGGTAGATATAATATAAAACTACGAAGCAAGAGATGGCAAGTTCGAATGTTTTATCATTTTCTGGACCTTGCCATGTCCAATGCCTGGTCACTGTACAAAAGGGTTTATAAAACTAAGAGTACGAATGAACAACTGCTGTCATCTGCTGATTTTCGTGAAGAGATTGGTACGGTGCTCTGTAAGATGGGGATAAAAGCACACGTACAACGCCGAAGCATTGAACCAGACCAGTCTGTAACGGTTTACCAACACTCGATTGGTCCATGAACCGTTGGTGAACAGAATCTTTAAACCATTAACTTTTCATCCAAAGTACTTTTCACCCACGAACGTTTCGCCAACATCACGGTCGACGTCAGTGGCATCCCGAGGTTCGGTTGGTTAGGTTCCTTTAAACCCTTTAGACAGAAATAGGAGCCCCGCAAAGCGGGGCTCCGTCGACCAGCTTATTTAAACCATAAACTTTTTATCCAAACGACTTTTCCACCCGGGAAAAAAAAAGGTTAAGTTAGTTATGTTGGCGAAACGTTCGTGGGTGAAAAGTACTTTGGATGAAAAGTTAATGGTTTAAAGATTCTGTTCACCAACGGTTCATGGACCAATCGAGTGTTGGTAAACCGTTACAGACTCTCATTCCATACTTCCTAGTGGAACACACTGCAGCAATGTACCCGTAATGGCACACTCCCTTTTTTTTTCATTTTGTGAAGTAAATATTAAAAATTTTGAAAATAAAAAAAGTACGTGTTTTTTTATTTACGAAATCCTATCCTAACTGCTACATTTTATTAAATAATATTTGTCGACGCAGGGCTAATGTAAACTTTAAAAATATTAACTTTAAGTTAAAATTTAACAGTTAAATATGACTGGATAGGTTTAAATTAGTTTAGATTTGATTATTGTAGTCAGTTTGATATTTTTCAATGTAAAAAGTCGTGTTATGATTTGCGGTTACTTAACAGCAAACCATAACTGAAGGTTTATTCAAACTTAGGTTTAAAAACAAGCTATCTATTTCTAAATTCGTTTCTTGATTAATAAGCGGTATGCGTTAGATTAAAAATGATTTTTGGTTAATTTTTGCTTATTCAAACTTACTTGATTAAACTACTATAAATTGGTTAAGCAAAGCAAAAACATGGCGCGTGTTTAAAACTGTTTAAAATGTTTTAAGCAATACAGAATTAATTCAACGTTAAAATCGAGTGCTAAAAATAGTAAAACGAATTAACAAATCATAGTTTGTTACTTAAATCAATGTTAACTGAAATTTGTAAAAAAGAACAAGTGTAATGACTTCGCAACGACGACGCCATATTGGTATTGGATAGGGCGAGCCGCTGCGAGGCCACATTGTCAAGGAGAATGTTGTGAAGACAAGTGTTTTACTAAAATATTTTGTGAGTACGATTTTTCTATTATTAATTTAAATTTTAAGGCTATTTTAATTGTGTTTGATTAGTAATAAGAATAAAACGTGAGAAGATCAATTGGGTGTATTCATTTTTGCAATGAGTGAGACTGGCGGTGGAGATGGTGACGTCAGCTCTGCTGACGTCACGATTTCTAAAAATCTGAATGGTCCCGGTGCTCCGTTATATTTTATTGAGTTATATAGGGTTAATTTTGTTTATTAACAACACTGATTTCTGTTTTAATTTGTTCATGGCAACACTGTCCTTCTTGCCTATAAAAACTGATATTGTAACGACGTGTTTCTGTGTGCTATTTTGCAATAAAATGTAATTATTGTGAACGTCGTGAGGTTTTAAATTCTACTACGAATCCCTCGACCTGGAAACAGCATCCACTACATTGTAATACAAAGGGTTAAACCCCAACATTAATAAATCAGTCAACCACCGCACCGTTGCTTTATGATAATGAAAGCCTATGTTTTAGAATATTTGGCTTTTAAACGAAACAATTTTTTCGATAGTTTAATAGGTAGGTACATAATTAGTCATATGAGCCTGTTATTAACAATAATCATACAACCTTTTTCAATAAAGTAACCATTTCATATTTTAATATTACAAGCAATATTTATTCAACAGTTTTATTGGACTTTAGTCAACCTTCATATTTTTCTGGTCAACAAAGTCTATTCGCATAAATCAGCGATATTAGGTAAGGATGGCACGCATACACATTTACCTTATTGATGTAAATATCGTGGTTTGCTTATTAATAATATAGTTTAGTTTGTCAGCCCTAAGTTTTTTCGCTGCATCAACAATCGATACTGTTTGCGTCGAAACTGTTTGTGGTCTAATTCCTAACTTTTCATTTTTACGTTGATACACTACTTATAAGAAAAATAGTTGATTTGTTCACTGTAACTTAGTGGTTTGCAACAACTTTGTAATACAGTAGGATTGTAGCGGCATCGCCGCCACACAACGAAGCGCCCGAGTTCATGGATTGGACATCATCGGCTGTTTCCGCCGCACCGCGCGCTCTGCTCGGTAATGTTCGGTTTCGTCGCGGGACCGCGCGCCAGTCCATTGACCGCTGTTGCGCAAGGCACACTCTCGCTTGTTTATTTAAAAACCATAATAACGCCGCGCGCACGTAAATCAAATCTGTCTGTTTCTACCTAAATTCTATCAACTTAACTTTCTTGTATCTTGTTTAATGTTCCTTCATCTTCCTATCTACTGTCTAAAGTGTTATCGTGCTTCCTACTCTTGTGTAACTATCGTGTAACCTATATTCAAAATATAACTGTTCGTTGTGACCTTTTGACTTTTATTGGTGGACTAATACCCTACATATTGGTGACCCCGACATGGAAACGCCTAAAGGTGATCGTTCGACTGCTGAAACTTCACGTGTAGGCGTTCGTCCACCACCATTTTGGCCAGATGACCCGGAAATGTGGTTCGCTCAGATGGAGTGCCAGTTCGCGTTGGCGAACGTTACAGTGGACCTAACAAAATATTATCAGGTCGTGTCTGCGCTGGAGCACCGCTACGCCACAGAGGTCAAAGATATTATCACCAACCCGCCAACCGTGAATAAATATGAGAAACTCAAAACTGAGCTTATCAAGCGGTTGTCAGCCTCACGGGAACGTAAGGTAAAACAATTATTGATGCACGAGGAGCTGGGTGACCGTAAGCCATCACAATTCTTACGTCATTTACGGCATCTAGCAGGCCCGTCAGTACCGGAAGACTTCCTGAGGACATTATGGTCAAATCGGTTACCGACCAATCTACAGACGGTTGTGGCGTCGCAACCAGACCTTACGTTGGACAAATTAGCGGATTTAGCAGACACGGTTAATGAGATCGCGCCGGCGGGGCCCATGCAAGTAGCAAGCGTAACGGAGTTAGGTACATTTACCCTTATGAAAGAAATGGCATGTCAAATAGCAAAATTAACCAAACAAGTGAGTTCACTGTCTACTAGAGTGGATAATCAAAGGCAGGTACGTGGTCGTTCTCATTCACGGTCTAAAAGTGGTAACACGTAAAGTGTAGTAGTGGTAGCGGTAAAGTGGTGGTGGTGATTATCACACGATTTCGTTTTTATACATCATGTTTTCGAAGACCTAGATACAGTCGAATTTAAGTATTCAAGTGTGGATACCGTACTCTAAGTACTCTGTCATTAGTATACAACTATCGGTTGTTATTACTTTCGGTGTTGATAGCTGACCTGCTGCCGCTCGCTGACATCTTCCGCTCCGCCTGCCGTCACCTACTATCAAGCTACCTTCTCAAGAAAACGACTGTTGATTGAAAAAATGTAAGTATAATAAATAATGTAAGTGTAATAAGTTCCACTGTGTACTATCCATCTCTTTACTTGTCTAAATTGTTATGTTGTCCTTCCTAAGGTTGTCTGGAAGAAATCGCCTAGACCGCGATGAGACCGTGACCGTGATTTTTTTATTAAATGTTATTACGTTTATATTTCAGGTCCGAATCTGAGTGCGAGGTCTATCACCCAACTGCGGTCATTGAAAAGGAAACTACACACACACGCAAGCAGTCTGTCGCCAACAACAACAGGAAGCGCAAGTCAGGATCATCAACGAATTTATTACAACCAAGGTAGGTATCTAATCAAAATTTGTTGTAAAACAATGTTGAGTTTTCGTCTAGATATTCAGATAAGAAGTGCGAGCGTTCAATTAATTTTTTAAATTTAGCTTCGAGCACACATGATACATTTATCATCGGCGATTGATGATTTTGTGACTGGCATTGTTGCTAGGTTTATAGTGTTTAGTGACTTGTTGCGTTCGATCGCTTCGATGCTGCATCGCGTTAGCTAATTGCGTTCAGTTGCTACTTCAAGCGTACAAATGACGACATGACCGTCGCGACTAGATTTTGTATGTGTGCTGATTGAGGCGTTGGAGCTTCCGATAAGCTACTGTTGATCACTGATGTTAAAAGTAGCAAGTCTTTTTTGACCCTAAATAAATTATTTTCAGAAACATTTGATTTGAGTAAGAAATAATGTAATTAACCATTTTGTTTTCTATGTTGTTTCAGTAAGAAAACAAAGAGCAGTCCTATCGATGTATTCCGAGTCAGTTGGAATAATGAAACTGATACAGAGCTCAACGGTGGGTCATCGAGCAACCAACCAGTTTTATCATCGTTCTTCGTAAACCGTGTGGCTAATGGCAGCGAGCAACGAACTGCAAACACCGACGGCGAATACTATGTCGATTGTAAAGTTTACAAAACAAGTGATGCGCGTGACACTGATTCCATGATGTTATGGAAGAAGGCATTTGTTCGTATTAAGTTCCAAACCGATACGGATACATCGCAGTGGCGTAAATTGCAAGATTTCGTACGTTCGGTTGACAAATTGTTTGAAGAACCTCCAAGATTTTATAAAGATAAGTAAAATAAAATAATTAAAATACCTTTGTTTTGTTTTATTAAATAAAATGAGGTGAGCGTTAAAAATCTGTCCTAGGAATCAATTAATCCGTAAACGATAACAAAATACACACAACACACAACAAACTAAACACTTTTTGGTTCAAAAGGTTTAATGTATACAAGACAGTCGAGTCGATTGTATATTATTGGGCATTCTATCACAACGGAGCGTGGGCGAACTTGTTCGACTGCGCGACAGGTGGGACAGAATGCCCAATAATATACTACTGACGCGGGCTGGGGCCTCATCGGACAAGAGTCGGGGGTAGGGTTACCAGAACCAAAAATAAGTTTTCCTGGAAAAATCCCTGCCTTTGCAATAAATTTCCTGACATTTCCGCAGCAAAAGTATCTTATTTTAAAAAGTCGCGGGTAAGCGTGGCGGGGTGCGGGGCGCGGCATGGTGCGACAACGACGACGCCTGCGCCGCAGGCCGCCCTGCGCCCAACTGCGCGGGCGCGGGTGCGGCCGACCGAGAGCGAGACGGGCGGCGCGTCAGTACGCTTGCGGACTGTGCTACGTTTACTTACCTCGCGTTGTGTGTAATTGTGTGGCAAGCATTTATTTTATAATGAAAAGGCAGTGATTGAAAAAAGATCAAATGGTTTCGAGTAGTAAACGTCAATGTACGTTTACAGACATTTTACGTGAAAGATATCCTTTAATGAGACAGGGACGAGAGCCATCTGAAGTTTTCTGTACAGTGTGTGATTGTTACATTTCCATAAACTACAAAGGTGCGTTTGATATCGACACACGCATTAAAAGCAAAAAACACCAGAACCAACTGTTGGTGGTGAACAAAAACCGCAAAATAGATACTATTTTCCAATCATCGTCGTCTCAAAGCAAAACAAAGCAATCTGCTGCTGAAGCTACACTTGCGTTTCACACCGTTAATCACCACCAGTCTTACAACTCCATGGACTGCACTGGCCGTTTGATGAAGGTAATCTTTGCTGATTCCCATACCGCCAAAGATATTACTTGCCAAAGGACTAAAACAGAAGCCATCGTAAATGGCGCGATAGCTCCATGGATAATTCAAAATATCAAATCCTTATTACAAAAAATAACGTACATCAACAGATGCGAGCAATCATGGCGCGGATTTTTTTTTTCCGATTATGATTCAGTTTTTCGATTCTCAAGGTGGGATGCAGTCAAAGTTACTGGATGGCATTAACACGCCAAACGAGACAGCAGAAACAATATCTAATATTTAGAAACAATTTTAATTATTAAGTTCTTTGAATAATTTGTTTAAACAAATTTAAAAAAAAAACGAAAAAAAAACAGTTTTAAAGTTATGTAATGTGCTGAATTCTAATATACTATTTATATCAAGAAAAAAATTATTTAAATGGTTTTTTGTAAAGGAAAATGCCCATTTGAGGCCCTCAGTGGACATTAGACTAGAGAAAAAATACTTTATGCATTAATTTTGCCATAAAAAAATATGTATTTACTTTCTTCCAAATGAGCGCCACTATAATCTACAAAAAATCGTTAAAAAAAGTAATTTAATTGAAAAAACCAGAAGATTTTTGTTTTTGACGCTGGCAAAATATTGCTAGCATCAAAATCATATTTTATGTAATATCATTAATCAATTGATTTGAATCGATTTATACACAAATGCAATAACCGATTACTACATCAGTGTTCAAGTGGACGACGAAACCACGGCGCGATCTAATTTAAATCATAAAAATGTTCAGAGTTGCCGACGTGCTCGATAGATGGCGTTGGCGTCGAATTAGATCGCGCTATGGTTTCGTTACCACCGATAGTATAAGTGAACTCGATTTTTTTTGTTTGTTAGATTCTTTGAGATTCTGTTACTTCTGTATAGAATATACGCCTTATTGAAAAAACGTAGTGAGTTTCATTAGGTGTTCTCGCCTTCGGACCTTGAAAACCTGTTCATGGTCCTTCGAGCCGGATTGGCGTGAAGGTGTTTTTTGGGTAGTCATCGGTGGTGGTGGTGATTATCGCCCCACAACGTCAGTAGTACTGGGCAGTGGATTGCTGCTCAGAGCATCCCTACAGCGAGGCGTCAGCGGTGACGTCATCGAAGCAGAGGATCCGGCTGGGTGCCGGAGGAGTGACGTTGTGTGGAGGAGCCAGGCAGAGGAGTTCGCGGAGTGGCCACCAGAGGTCGCCACAAGTGCGGCGTGTGACGTCGAGTATCAGTGTCAGTGAGTGCATAGTGGACAAATCGTGAGTACATTTTCGACCTTATTACTAAGAAGAAATTAACTTCAACAATTCAAGAAAGTGCATTGAAATTTGAACCTTAAAATCACTAGCTAATTTACTTAGCCGTTGTTAATAGTAGTTTGGACTTGTACTAATTTTAAGCAAAAGTTGTTGAGACGGGGAACCTATGCCCGATTTTACTCAAAAATACAAGTCCAAAAAACTTGTAAAATTTTAAACATTATCTGGGACTTAGAAAAATTTCGAAGTGCTTCAAAGAAACTTTTATGGTGTTATTGAACGTGTTTAGTGGACAATAAGATAGTGTTAGTTTTATAGTGTTATAGGTATTTAGTAGTTGCTAGAAAATTGTGTATTTTATATTTGTGACCTAACCTACTTGTGTTTTTAATTAAAAAATGGAGTCGCTTAACGATATTCAAGAAGATATTAAAGCTAAAATGCTTAAGTCAAAATCTAACTTCAAAAAATCTCCAAAAGAGCGTCTAACTGTTTGTTATATAGAAACTAGAATTGAAAACTTAGAACAACAATGGCAACTATTCCACACAACACATGTAAAAATAATTAGTGAAGTTAAAAGGTCTGATTTAATTAGTTCAAATTATTTTAAGAATGGCTTGTATGATGAGGTCGAAGAGTTTTATATACAGTTTAAAAGCGAGCTGAAAGAACAATTAAATAATATGAAAATGTCTAATGAAACTTATAATGTCAGTCCAGGAGCTAGTTGTAGTGTAGGATTTAGAAACTTTAAGTTACCTGAGGTTAAGATACCTGGGTTCTCTGGAAATTATAGTGAGTGGCAGACATTTAGGGATTTATTTGGGGGGTTAATACACAATAATAATACTCTAGACGATGCTCAGAAATTATATTACCTTAAAGGGTACTTAACCGGAGATGCAGAGCTACTATTAAGGAACATTAATGTAACATCGGACAATTATAAGGCTAGTTGGGCAAAATTAGAGGCAATGTACAACAATAAACGATTTTTAGCAAGTGGAATTTTAAAACGTTTGTTTAATCAAAAGAGTTTAACAGTAGAATCAGCCGCTGAAATAAAAAGATTACTTAGCACCACCTCTGATTGCTTGGCTTCAATAAAAAATCTAGGAGTAGATGTTTCTTCTTGGGACATCCTTATAATACACATTGTTAGTGCCAAATTGGATAAGGACACCAGGAAGGCCTGGGAATTAAAGACAGCTTCAGATTCAACAGATGATTTGGCTACCTTTTCTCAACTTTCTGAGTTTTTAACTGGCCGATTTCGAGGTTTAGAAAACTTAGAAAATAAAGCTCAGGTTCAGAAGAGTTCGCAATCGTTCCATGTGGTAGGCAAAGAAAAAGCTGAGTTATCTTGCCCTTTTTGTTCTGCCGCTCATAAAGTAACTGCTTGTAAAGGTTTTTCTAAAGAAAGTAACGATACTCGACGTGATTTCGTACAAAAAAAGGGGCTATGTTTCATTTGTTTGGGTAGTAACCACTCTGCCAGATTTTGTAGAAACACCGTCAAATGCCATATATGTAAAAGACGCCACCATACTTTAGTCCACCCTAGCGGTGGTTCTGGGTCTGTTGGTGAGGTCACGGGCGTTGATCAGAAGGAAGCAGCGTCAGTTGCTGCTAGGAATAGTACCTCAATGGAGGAATCTCAAAAGGCCGCTGTACAAGCGGAGGGATCTACTAAGCCAATAGTTTCATGCCTTTCGACAGGAAATTGTAAGGATACGGTTTTAATACCTACGGCTTTAGTAAAGGCCATGTCGAAAGATGGAAACTATCGTGTGGTTCGGGCATTAGTAGATCAAGGATCCCAGGGATCTTTTATCACTGAGTCAATGGCTCAATATTTAGGGTTAAAGAAAACTTTAACAAAACACCGTGTAACAGGTGTAGGCGGTAATAAAACAGTGATGTCTAATTCTTCCGTAGTTGTTAATCTACGTTCTCGAGTGAATCCAGATTACAACGTTCAAGTAAATGCATACGTTTTGAAGTCCATCACGTCCCTTCTCCCAGTTGTAACAGCAACCAGGGTAGAATGGGTAAAGTTGAGTGAAACCGATTTGGCAGATCCCGAGTATCACAGGCCTAATAAAATTGACATTTTGTTGGGTGCTGAGATATTCAGCCAAATTATTCAAGATGGAATCAAAAAGAGCACTAGTGGATCACTTGTAGCACAACAAACAGAATTCGGCTGGATTCTTTCGGGTGTTGTCGGTACCGAAAATTTGGTGGATATCAATGCATATCCTTGTATAACTGTCATGCATTCCAATGTTCAGACTGATGACTTCTTACGTAAGTTCTGGGAGCTAGAAGCGGAGCCATCAGGAACTGAAAAAATACTGAGCAAAGAAGAAGCGGAATGTGAGAACATTTTCACAAATACCACAAAGCGAGATGAAACCGGACGTTATATTGTAAGATTGCCGTTCCGCGATAGTAACCAAGGTTGCAAGGATGGTGAATCTAGGTTCATAGCTGAAAAAAGGTTAAAGAGTTTAGAGTTCAAACTTTTAAAGAATGACAAATTAAAGGCGGATTACACAGCGGTGATGCAGGAGTATATAGAACTTAACCATATGGTAAAGGTATCTCCAGAAGAAAAGAATAAAGGGTTGTACTTACCTCATCACGCGGTAATCCGGGAAGATAAGCAGACGACTAAGGTGCGCGTGGTATTTGACGCTTCCTGCAAGGGAATAAATGGGGTATCGCTAAACAATGATTTGATGGTTGGCCCGACATTGCAAGCAGAATTACGACATACGGTTATGCGTTGGAGAATACATCCAATTTGTATAGGTGCTGATATAATTAAAATGTATAGACAGGTTCTGGTCAATAGAGATGATACAATGTTTCAGAGGGTTCTTTGGAGGGACAGTCCTGAAAAGGAAATTGAAGAATTTGAGTTAGTGACGGTTACATTTGGTACTTCATCGGCGCCATTTCTAGCAGTGCGTTCTTTACATCAGGTTGCTTATGATGAAGGGAAGGATTATCCATTAGCAGCAAAAAATATTCTTAATAATTTCTACATGGATGATCTAATGACAGGGGCAGAAAGCGTAGACGAAGGATATAAAATTCATACAGAAATAAAAAATATTTTAGCTAAAGGGGGATTTCAATTGCAAAAATGGATAAGTAACAGTGAAGAATTACTACATAAGATAAGAGAAAGCAAAAGGGATAAAGCTGAGGAAGTAAAAATAAACCTAGATAAAATAGATAATATTACAAAAATACTCGGACTTACCTGGGATCCTCGCGCTGATGTTTTCCAGTACTCCGTAGAACTGCCTCTCCCGACGGAACCTGTAACTAAAAGAAAAATTATATCGGATATATCAAGGCTTTTCGACCCGTTAGGTTGGTTGTCACCTAGTATCATTTTAGCTAAAATGTTGATACAGAAGCTATGGTTAGCAGGTATAGGTTGGGACGAAGAAGTGCCCAACAGTTTATTAAAAGAATGGATTACCTACCGTAAGGACTTATCTTCTTTAGTGAATGTTAAAATCCCACGTTGGCTCAACACTAAATCCAGCAATGTAAAGACGGAGCTACACGGTTTTTCGGATGCCTCAAAAATGGCCTACGCTGCAGTGGTATACGTCAGAGTTATAGATGCAGAGGGTAACATACATGTTGCGTTAGTTACCTCGAAAACTAAAGTGTCTCCGATCAAGCAGGTATCGATACCTAGGTTGGAACTATGTGGAGCCGTTCTATTAGCTAAGTTGATGGTGGACGTTGCTAAAACTCTGGATGTAAATATATCAGAGGTGCACGCTTGGACGGATTCCGAAGTTGTTCTCGCGTGGCTTAGTGGTCATCCAAGCCGTTGGAAAACGTTTGTGGCCAATCGCGTTGCAGAGATCTTAACCAAATTAGATACACAATATTGGTCACATGTTCCATCCAAACAAAATCCAGCGGATTGTGCCTCTCGCGGCGTGGCTCCAGGGGAACTCGGCAATACGGCAATATGGTTCAATGGACCAGAGTTCTTAAGGCAATCAGTGATAGAATATAAAAAACCTAAACACTTGAGTACTAAATTGGAGGAAGTGAAGGTCCATTCGGGTATCCTTGACATTTCTTTTTGGGAAAGATTTTCATCGCTTTCAAGGATGATCAGAGTAGTCGCCTACTGTAGGAAGTTCTTGCTCTTAAGGATTAATTGTGCTAACAAGGAGAGAAATAAACAGTTGACTACAACAGAACTCGGGGAGGCAATGGAAATATGCATTAGAAAGGCTCAAGAAGAAGAACTACAAGAAGAAATAGAAGAACTTAAGAAGACAGGATCGTTAGGGAAAAAGGGAAGAAAGTATAAATCATTAAATTTATTTTTAGATTTAAAGAAATTAATTAGAGTGGGTGGTCGATTAGAGATGTCTCAATTGACTTATGATCGCAAACATCCAATACTTATACCTAAAGATTCGTTCCTCACGAAGCTTCTCATAAGCGAGGCGCATCAAAAAACGATGCATGGAGGGCCTCAAGCTATGATCGCTTACTTAAGATCTCAGTATTGGGTTGTAGGAGTCAAACCTTCAGTAAAGGCTTTTTTTAGAAAATGCGTTACTTGCATTCGGTATTCAAATAAAACCAGAAGCCAACTAATGGGACAGCTACCATCTCCTCGTGTTACCCCAAATAAAGCTTTTCTGTACAGTGGCGTCGATTACGCTGGCCCAATAAACGTCAGAATGTCTAAAGGGCGTGGTAATAAGACTTACAAGGGATACATCGCTCTTTTCATCTGTCTCTCGACGCGGGCGATTCATATCGAAGCAGTCAGCGACATGACGTCCAAAGGTTTCTTGGCCGCTTTTAAGAGGTTCGTGGCCAGACGTGGACACTGTGCAGAACTACACAGTGACAACGGCACAAATTTTGTTGGCGCTGCGCGAGAGCTTCAGGAATTATTCAGGGAAGAAAAATCGAAATTCATTCCTGAATTGGTTGAGTGCTTGGCGAATAATGGTACAAAGTGGAACTTTATTCCTCCTCACGCTCCAAATTTCGGCGGACTATGGGAGGCAGGAATAAAGTCTACTAAATACCATCTCAGAAGGGTTGTAGGGAACTCTACCTTAACGTTTGAGGAAATTACGACGGTGTTGGCGCAAATTGAGGCGTGCCTCAACTCGAGACCGCTTTCCTGTATGGATCAAACCGAGTTAACAGTGTTAACTCCGGGACATTTTTTGGTTGGGGAACCACTCGTCCTTGTACCTGATTCGAATTTTGAAAAGGCTAACATTGCTAGTCTCAGACGGTGGCAACTTACCCAAAGAATGTTACAGGACTATTGGCGGCAGTGGTCACAAGATTATTTAAATCAATTCTTACAACGCCATAAGTGGGCTCACCAAAATCCAGAACCAGCCGTAGGTGGCATAGTTCTGATAAAAGAGGATGATTTACCTCCTGGCAAGTGGTTGCTGGGAAAGATTGAGTTAAAACATCCTGGGGCCGACGGAATCACTCGAGTCGTTACCATCAGAACTAAAGGTTCTCTGATAAAGAGGCCTGTAACAAAATTGGCTATTCTTCCTGTAGCATCTTAAACTTTGGTTGTGAGGTATAATCTAAGAATAATATTTATTGTTCATTTAGTTTGTAAGTTTCTTTTGTTCTGTATACCTTCAAAAATGTTAGAGTTATGTTATGGTTTTGTACTTGTGCACCCCGCACGGTGGGCGGTTTAGATTAAGAGAAGGACATTCTGCAACGTGTCCTTGGTGGGCGGTATGTTCAAGTGGACGACGAAACCACGGCGCGATCTAATTTAAATCATAAAAATGTTCAGAGTTGCCGACGTGCTCGATAGATGGCGTTGGCGTCGAATTAGATCGCGCTATGGTTTCGTTACCACCGATAGTATAAGTGAACTCGATTTTTTTTGTTTGTTAGTTTCTTTGAGATTCTGTTACTTCTGTATAGAATATACGCCTTATTGAAAAAACGTAGTGAGTTTCATTAGGTGTTCTCGCCTTCGGACCTTGAAAACCTGTTCAATCAGTGATGTTGTAATCAAAAACCAACTAACATAAAACATTTAAGAAAATGGAAATAAAAACTAGCGTGTACTCGTAAATAAAAGAATAAGAAAAACAAAATCAATTATCGGTTGTTTAAAAAAGTAATCGATTTAAATGTTATTATTTTTTCGTGATAATAACAACACTGAATTGAAACTGACACTGACACTTTGCTTGTTGCTTACGCTCAATGTGGATGTGTTTTGATTTTTCTTCGATTTGTTTTACTGCGACCTGGCTTTGTTTTATGGACTTGATTCGGATTTTCACCAACGACTTTGGCTTTGTTTTATGGATTTTGTTCTCACCTTCAACGACAACTTTGGCTCTGGAATCAAGGATCACGGCTGCATTCGATTTTGGATACCGATCAATAACGTTTATTACAATGACTGAAGAACATTGTGTGAATTGTGGTCATAACCTGACCGAGATTCAAAATCATACCTTGGAACCCGAAGAAATAAGCGTGATACAGCAGTGGGTTGCACCACAGCAGGTAAATATACAAATTATAAAATGATTTTGTTATTGCCTCCATCTTCATCCAATTATTTACTGATAATAACATTATTTTAGGTGTTAAGAGATAATCTTGTTTGCCACAACTGCTGGTTGGTAGTAACTGCTAGCCTTACTCCTCAACAAGAGCCGGAAGGATCTGTACCTCAAAACAGCTGTATTAATTGTGGACGGTCTGTTAGACGGTTAAGAAGTCATATACTAAGAACAGATACCGATAGAGAAAGTCTCATTAGAAATGTAATTATGGAATGGATTCAACCACGAGAGGCAAGTTTTTAAAATACTTTACAAAACCATGTATGATAAAATTAAAATTATATAATAATAATACTAATTACTATAATAACTTTTTAGGTTTTATCATTAAGTCGCATCTGTCATCCTTGCTGGCAGAGAGCTGACAGGGCCGCTGTTCATTTTGTACAAGAATCAGCATCAACATCTTCAGCTGCGACTAATGAATCAGAAATCATTCTGCCAAGTTACACGCGGGCTGCAAATACAGAAAGATGTTGTCTTTTTCCGGAGTGCCATGGAACAGAAAGAATGCACCTTCCTACATCAATTCGTGTGAGATTGTTATGTGATTTATCTTTTTATGTTCCTCAACACTGCCGTATCTGTGACTTTCACCTTAGAAACTGTACATGGGATAGTTTAATTGTCGAAAATGGAAACCATACCTTCACGGCTGCATTCATAGAAGATTTGCTATCATTGCAAAAAAATCAGATAGGTAATAATATTGATTTTGAAAATATTGAAGACAGCGATGATCACTTAGTTTATTATTGGCTTGGTATGTCTAAACATCAATTTAGACGAATATTGGATGAAGTTCCTCGGCTAAATAGCAGCCACAGAGGAGCTACTGGCCGGCGGCTTATTTAACAAAACTAAGAACTGGTGATTCAGATCAAAGACTTTCTACGTTATTTAAGATACCTAGAAGTACTTTGGAAAGACTAATGAGTAATGCTAGAGAACTTCTTACTCAAGATTTTGTACCACAAAACCTAGGTCTACGGCACATTACTAGAGACAACATTGCTCAGAGGAATTTAATAATCCCTAATGGATTATTTGGAAGCACAAACCAAGCTAAACCTATTGTAATCATGGATGGAACTTATATCTACATTCAGAAAAGTTCAAATTATAAATATCAAAAACAAACATAATCTCTTCACAAGTTTAGGAATTTAATGAAACCATTTATTATAACTTGTTGTGATGGATATATATTAGATGTGATGGGGCCCTATCCGGCAATAACATCAGATGCCGAGATTCTTAAAAATGAATTTAGTTCACAAAATGCACCAATGAGGACATTCTTTGAACCTGGTGATGTATTTATATTAGACCGAGGTTTTAGGGATGCAATACCACTTCTAACAGAATGTGTGTGTGTACTCTGTTAAAGTGCCAGCATCACTTGAGGAAGGTGAATCCCAATTATCCACTGTTGATGCTAATAACTCAAGAAAAGTCACCATTTGTCGCTGGGTTGTTGAGGTCGTAAATGGTATATTTAAACAAGCATTTAAATTGTTTCGGCAGGAATTTTTTTAACCGGGCAGCTACTCACATGATGCAAGATTTTGCAGTAGGTGCAGCATTAATTAATAGGTTTCATCCTAGGATCCTAGATAGATCTGATGCTGCTCAAATATTATCAATAGTTAATCAAAGAATGTATATGAATATCATTTAAACCGCAGGAGGGCTCAATTTGTTAATATTACCGTTGGTTCTGACAATTTAAATGACTTCCCTCGATTAACAATGAATGATTTAATATTAATTGCATGTGGTACCTATCAAATAAAACAAGCTAGATCATATTATGGAGAACATATTAGAGCCAACGGTATGTATAGTATTGAAATATGTAGAGAACAAAATAGCAACCTACCAAGCGAATTAATTAATGAGAACTGCTGGCTTTTGCGTGCCAAAATACAAAGCAGACATATAAGCCGTAAAATATATTTTGTGTACATTAAAATAAATAATAATTATGCTGACAGAGAGGCAATTAATGGATACTGTTGTAATTGCATAATAGGAAAACGCACGGTAGGTTTTTGTGCACATACCATGACTGTCCTTTGGTATATAGGTTGGGCAAGATATGAATCCAATATATGCCCTCCTGCGCCATTTTTAGATGATTTGCTAATTGTATATGACAATGAAGAGAATATAGATATTTAAAATAGCAAATGTGTTTTTTTTATACCCTAATAACTACAATTGGATAAAAATATATTTTGAAAACCCCTCCAACCTCCTCCAAACATAAAACCAAGCATTGAAAAAAGAAAAGTTCTTGAAACACTTTTTCATATAGAAAATTAACCTCAAAACGTTTTTTTATTTTTTTTGTATTTCTAAAACAGTGGCGTCAATTTGAATATGTTTTTAAGATATTCAATACTATTAAGATTTTAAAACACTCCATTTTTATAGTAATATTCGATGTCCATCTTGGGCCTCGGACACTATGGAGAGTAGGCTTTCCCCTTTAGTAATACATATTTTTGCAAAATCATATCTGCTTGTAAATTTGTAATTGTTTAAAGCTGTTTTAATGAGTCAAATCAGAATATGTAGTTAAAATTAAAATAAATTCCTATTAATGTATTGTTTTAACACAAAAATGCATTTTTTTTAAAAATCAGCTTTACTGAAAAGCAAATAAATAGGTTAACTGAAAAGAAACACTTTTTAACATGTAATTTTAGTTCAATCATAGACATTATAATGAGAAATTTAGACCCTAAGTCTGCAAACCCCAAGCCGAAAAAGGGTTGGATTTAGTGTCGTTTGGCAGGCGGAGAGGCTAAAAGTAGTTAAATCTGGTAGAGGGTGGGGCCCCAATTATAACGCTACCGCTCTTATTACAAGGTAATGGATATTTTTCCAGAAATTTACAAAAATTGTTTCTAACCTCAAATCAGATAAAAAGCGTAATGTAAACGTTATTAGGTGAAACGGAACGTTAAAATGGGCGATCTACAACCGAATGTAATTTAGTATATCGTCTGTGGTGTACTATCGGCCAAACTTCTGCATGCTCACCTCTAAGGCGATAATCTCATAGCACGGCTCACGACTCGATCGCACAATGCACGAGTTTTGACCAATAGGATGCACAAAGCGTATTTTAGTGGTGTTCGTATTAGTATAATCATGTATAGAATGTGTGACACTCACACTAGGAGAGTACTATGCTCACTTGTTTCTGCTAAGAGACGAGTTTTTAATGGGCACGGCCAGCGCGGCGCGGCGGCGGCGTGAGCTCTTTGTTATTGAATTGAATTGTTTTTTTATTATGGACAAGAATTAATTTTAGTACTCATATCTTCTGTTTGTTTGGTTTAGAAAATGTATTATTGATATTGCAGTATTTACAAAAATAATTTGTAATAACTAATAAACTACAATTTATATGTATTAATCCACTTTAATATTTTCCTCTCTCTATCGGGTCTATAGATATAGGTTATTTATGAACACTTTCACTGCCTCTCCAATTTTCACCATATCCTATGTGATGCCGCATGCCGCAGCAACCGCACCATATTCCCTTCACAATAAGATGAGACATTGAAACGAACCGTTTTATTACAGTCCGTTCCACCGATTTTGACTTCTATTCCGTAGGCTTATGGATGGCATTAAAGGCAAAAAAGTGGTTACAATACCAACTGTTTACTGCAGCTGCCATTTGTCATGCCACCAACACAATAGCATTCAAAATCGATTGAACGGACATTTATGGTTTGTTTACCTTTTATCTCACGGCTCCCTGAATACGTTAGGTATAGGTGCGTTGACCGGCACTGCATGAAGGTATCAAATGTTTATATTGAAATTTTTTGTGTTTAATCGACTTTATTAAAAGTAAATAACTATCTAAATTTCTATGTGTTTGTTTATACTTGGGCAATTTGGGAATACTTGAAAATTACAGTAATATTTGAACCAATACTCTGCGCAGTTCATACAATGTTATCAGAGCTTTTTGTTTGTAGCTAACGCAAGGCCGCAAGCCGCACAACTCTTGCAACTGAAATAAAAATAAGTTCATTATCTAAGACCCATTGTTATTTAGTGGGAATGTCTGGAAATTCGGTTAAACAATAGAGGACGGCTTAATACAAGGGCCATACGTTTTTTTATTACCTTAGGATTATCTCAAATGTTTTGCAGTTGTTCCTTGTATTTGGTTTAATACTTTTAACAGTAGGTAATTGTAATATTACCTTTTATTCATTAAAATAATACAGGGTGAAATTGAATTCATGGGCATCCTTTTAAGGGGTCATTGTACTCATCATTATGAACAACTTCAACTATGAGACCATACCTGAAATCGCGAAAAAAAAATCAGCTGTTCCCTACATTTATGTTTGCATAACTCGACAAAATGTAGGGAACAGCAATTTTTTTTTCTCGATTTCATTTGTTCCCATTGTCAAAGTTGTTCATAATGACTAGTACAATGACCCCTTAAGAGGATACCCATGAATTAAATTTCAGCCTGTATAACGAACAAGGTATCGTTGCAATTAAAATGCCCAGGCATGCCGTGCAGGATGAGCACTTTAAGACTGGATTATAATCAAACCAACACTTTACTCTTTTATAATTCATGCTCTAGTCAAAGTTTGACAATTCATGATTTTAAGCGAAATCAACGCTACAGGCGCGTTACCGGCATTGCATGTTAAGTTTTTTTTTGACAAATCTAACAATGATTCAGTTCCTATGCCACTTTAAAATTCAGAAGCTTATCAAGTAATTAAACTAAACTATAATTTGTGCCTTGGCAGCAGTGAGAGTGAAAGGATTGAAATAAAATGTTGGGTACTAGTGAAATATATATTTTTAGTTTGTGTTCATTTAACATTATGCAGGATTAAAGATTTATTTAGGTTGATATTTAAATCTTATCTGTATAATAAAAGATGTATAGTAAGTGCTTTTTGTATGAAACTATCGGCTGTAATCTCAGTGTGAAAAAATAAACAGTTAGTTAAAATCTACTTGAGAACAATTTTAAGGATTTGCTGTTGTAGAAAAAAAAACAATATAAGTAACTTAATTTATTTTTAATAGACTTTTTCAAAACATTAAAGATTCATCCAGAAATTAACATATTATAACAAAAAATTACACAGAAATTATCATCAAAATGCAAAATATTATAAGTGAAAAGATTCTTACTCATAATATCATTTATAAACTGTATTTATCTACACTTATATCGTAAAGTTCAAAATATGAAATCAACACAACAATGACAAACAGACAACACAACAACAACAGGCAAAAAGCCTGTCAGCAAATAAGATTAGGAGAATATTGCTCGTGCAGTTCTAATGAAATTGAAAAGTTTTAAGATTAGTAAAATTTAAGAATCTTAATAATTTTTATAATTTGCAATAATTACATTACACTACAGACTAGGTTTATCAAGCAAAGGAGATCAATTATTTATGAGGTGGACGGATATGATGACACTACTGAATATGTAAAATAACAAACTAACGAGATCGGGGCTTACGACAACATTGATTGTAAATAAAACAACAAATCCACCAATAAAGGCAACATGACACTAAATTGACATCAATAATTTTACAAGAAGACTTCAAAATCGTTGGCAATATTTTAAACTATGATTACGGTCTACAGTCTACCCTGTGACATTAATCAACGAAGTAATATAATACAAATTGGAATAATAAAAATAAACCTAATAAAAATAGCTATACAGGGTTATTTGCAAGCCGCCGGAGTCGCGGGTTGTTCGAAAGAGATACCATGGCCCTGGCACAGGCAACTGAAGGAACACGGGTGGGTTTTAGTCAGTAAAAGTATGACACGACCTTCCGCTCCGCCCAGAGCGGGAGAAGTCATTTGATGATAAAACACTAATAAGCTCGTAGGACTATAATACTAACATCATAAATAACAACTTTTGTTGTATGACTTTTAATAATTCATAAAAAAATAATTTCATAATACAATTAAAAATATTTATTTTGATCGCTCTAAATTTGAACAACTCTACGCGGTACCAAAATATGTAAGTAGTTAAATAAACAAACAGTGCGTTGCGAATGCAGGGTCGCAGCGGTACTTACTACAAAATACAGATCTAAAAAGTGTTATTACAAATATTACAACAAAAACTTGAAAGTTTACTTTTGGTATTCTAAAAAGTCATAGATCAAAAGTGGTTGTACTAATATAGTCCTACCAGGTGTTAGAAAAATAACCCTGTATAATGTAATTATACAGTATGTTAATTAACGAAAGGCGTTCCCGTTAACCCGCAATAGTATAGCGTCCACATGCTACCAAAATATGACCATTCGAAAATTCACGAAAAAAAATCTGCTGTTCATTACATTTATGTTCGCATACCTAGCTTAACAAAATGTAGGGAGCAGCTGATTTTTTTTCGCGAATTTTTAAATGGTAATATTAATTGTAGCATGTTTGGACTATTGCGGGTTAACGGGAACGCCTTTCGTTAATTAACATAGTGCATGTTAAAAATTATATTAACTTAATATTTCGTCGCTGCTCCTCCCGCATCTATCACAGCATCGCAACGGCTACGCATGGACCTAGCCAGGACTTCGCACAAATTCGAACCTCTGAATGTGTCCCAAACTTGTTCGCAATGTGTGACAAGTGCTTCCTTCGTTCTTTCTGCTCTACTATCCCATCTCTGGACCATTAAACCCCACAAATTTTCAATGGGGTTTAAGTCTGGCGATCGGGAGGGCCATGGCACTGTTTTAATTTGTGGTTGCCCTCGCAACCACTCTTGAACAACCCGCGCACGGTGTATCGGGCAATTGTCCTGGAAAAAATAAAATTCTGGCACGTCCAGTTGTGGATACACCGTGCGCACTGTGGGTACCATGATGGTTTGTAGCACCTCTAAATACGTTTGGCCGTTTGCCCTCCCTGGTATAAAAGCGAGCTCGCCTGGTCCAGCAGCACTCATCCAGCCCCACATGTTCACTACAATTCTTCCCGATTCTGCATTTGGGTTCACATTTCGAGGTTCGTATCTTGTGTTATCTACACGCCATAAATTCCGACGACCTTGTTGGCTAGACCTAAAGCACTTTTCATCAGAAAATATGGCGTAAGAGAAATCGAAGTCCCTGTAGTCACGAGCGAATCGCACGCGAGCAGCTTTCTGCTCCTGCGTCAAAATAATTTTTTTTGCGGGACGTCTGTGATGGACTCCAGCTTGATGCAACTCGTTTCTAATAGTTTGCATCGAAACTTCGTATTCTTGTGCGAAACTGCGAGTGGGTGTGAACGGGTTCTCTTCATACGTGGCTATCATATTATTTAACTCGTTTTCGTTTATAGCCCGGGGTCGAGGTGCACGAACGCGTTCTGTAATTTCTCCTTCTTCATATCTTCGCACCCAGCGGCGCACCGTTGTTCTCTAACGAAAAAAAAAAAAAAAAAACAATCAGCATCGATTTTTTACATAATATAGGAACTAAGTATAATAATACGAGTACACTACAAAAGTCTTATTCAAAGGGCACAACTAGTACACTATAAATAAAAATTATAAGTATTGAAATACTTAAGGTGTGCATTTTGGTTGACTTCATGATAAATAAACTCTTAACTTTTCTATAACTAATTTAAGTAGTTATAACATTCATAACTATATTTTAAAATACAAGTTGTAAATACAATAACTGAAAATCTCTTAAGGGGTCATTACTCATCATTATAAACAACTTTTACTATGAGAACCAAACCTGAAATCGCGATAAAAAAGCAGCTGGTCCATACATTTTGACGAGTTACGCGAACATAAATGTAGGGAACAGCTGTTTTTTTTTTCGCGATTTCAGGTTTGGTCCCGTAGTAAAAGTTGTTCATAATGATTAGTACAATGACCCCTTAAGAGGTTTTCAGATATTGCAATTTACACCTCGTATACCTATGAGTAAGAAAAATGCCATAGCGTAAATTCCAACATTGTATGAAACTGTCCCAAGCAAATTTGTGCTTTATCTCTACTATTTAAAAGTGTTTATCCCGTGCGGGCTGGCAACGTGGCATTTCTAAAGGTTTTTCGTGGTTAAATACCAACGATCTAGTGCTTGGCCGAAAAAATAGTAAGTACTTGCTATTTTATCGGCCAGCCAAGCACTAAATCGTTAGTATTTAAAACTATGTGTGCAATGTTTTTTAAGTTTTTTTGGTAAGTATTTACGAGCACTACTAACAAAAATTTACATTATTGTCAATTACTTTCCATCTGCAGTATTATGATAAAATAAATGTTAAAAATAATTATAAAAAACAATTATCTTGTGCTTGGGCGAAAAAAAATTGTAGTTTGAAATATAATGATCAAGCCTCTAGAAATGCGACGAATGCGCTCTGGTTTTTCTAATTAAAATGCGGCAACGACGCTGTGAGATAAGGCACCATTGTTTAGGTTGTTTTGGTTTAGGATTTATTATCGGGTCATAAAAGGCTCCAACAACGTCTTTGAAAGCAAAAATAAATAAAAAGAACAATCTTATTTGAATGCATTACTATAAGTAGGTAATATCTTATGAGAATTTAAAAAGATACCATCTGAAAGTTATAATAATGTTATTATTTTTATATATAAATCTGCCTAGCCTTTTCCCAACTATGTTGGGGCCGGCTTCCAGTCTAACCGGATGCAGCTGAATACCAATATTTTTCATGGAATTTGTTTTTAAATTGCAATATAAGGAAAAATGCAAACTATGAAATAATAATATTACTATCACTTTATTTATTTCTATATCTCTCCCTCTATCTGAATACAAAAACATAACTTACTTGCATGTTCAACTCCACTGCTATTTGGGATATATTTAACCCTTGTCTATGCAAAACAATAATTTGATTCCTTTCTTCCTGAATCAGGTTTCGGGTCGTCATGGTTGCACCACGTTAGTCACAGCCCACACACAATACACACACAGTCCAGGATACAAGCTAGGGTCAAGAAGAGGCTTTCGATCACAGTCCGGTATACAAGCAGAGGTCACAGTTAGGCAGGCAATCAGTCCGATAGAAATAAACAGGTCGTAAAATGAAATGGCGATAGGAATTTAAGGGAAGCGTCAAAAATTAGCGAGAGCAAATTGGCACTGCCGCGCTCTAGCTAATGTTTGTTATTTTATGTTACTCGCTCATTACTCACACAAATGCATATTGTCTCTAATTGGGGGAAACTAGGAAGGGGTGTGGTTTGTCACTAGCTGCGCTCTCGCAGGAATATTTTCTTAAGTGAGCATGCTTAACTTGGGCCGATAGTACAAATCAGAGAAAAGGAACGCAAAAAAAAATGTCTAGTATTTGCGTCATGTGTCATTTGTGACATTTGTTTTCATTCCGTTTCTCCTCGAGTTGCGTGAATGTTCTCTCTGTGCATCGTGGTGTGTTTTTGTGGATTTCTTCGACGACTTTGGCTTATCCTCTGGACTTTGGTTGATTGCCTTCACGACTGACCTACGCTCGTACACTGGACATCGATTTTTCTGCCTAATCGACTGACTCTTGCGCGTGAACATCCCGGACACCGATTTTCTGCCTACCAACCATGGCGGAGTTTCCATCATCAAGCCGTTCTGCGGCTGAGGGCGAAGCTCAGCAATCGACGACCCGTTCTGTGGTCGAGGACGAACCTCGGCCATCTACGAGCCATTCTGTGGCAGAGAACGAACCTCGGCCATCTACGAGCCGTTCTGTGGCAGAGTACGAACCGAGGCCATCTACGAGCTTTTCTGTGGCAGAGGACGAACCGAGGCCATCTACGAGCCGTTCTGTGGCAGAGGACGAACCGAGGCCATCTACGAGCTTTTCTGTGGCAGAGGACGAACCGAGGCCATCTACGAGCAGTTCTGTGGCAGAGGACGGACCGAGGCCATCTACGAGCTTTTCTGTGGCAGAGGATGAACCGAGGCCATCTACGAGTCGTTCTGTGGCAGAGTACGAACCGAGGCCATCTACGAGCTTTTCTGTGGTCGAGGACGAACCTCGGCCATCTACGAGCCGTTCTGTGGCAGAGGACGAACTGAGGCCATCTACGAGCCGTTCAGTGGCCGAGGACGAACCGAGACCATCTACGACCCGTTCTGTGGCAGAGGACGAACCACCACTGAAGCGTCAATTACTTGTGGCGGAAGTGCGTGCAATGTGGAATTTGATTAAAGTCTATCAAAGACTGGGCACACGTGAGCAAGCTGTGGCATTTGTAGAGGAAAGAGGAATGTTAGCAAAAGAAAAAATGTGTCACTATCACAAAAAAAGTATGACGATTGATATACGAATACTGGACGAATAAAATGGTGGGCTCTTTAGGCCATGCAGAACTAAATCGAAAGTGAGCCGAGGCAAGGGCACTTGGTTCGAGAATATTAAAATCACAATGCCACAGGTATTTTACCTTAGGTATGCGTATGCCAACAAATTTAGCTACGATCGCACAAAAAAAGAAGACTTCACGGAAGGAGAACACTGCCTCTCTAGCGCAACCATAAATGATTGGTTCAACTACCGCAGAGAGGCAGTTGTAACCTATCAAAAAAATAGAGATGCACTTGCCGGGAAGATTGGAGGTCCCGGCAAAGTTGTTCAAATTGATGAAAGCAAGTTTGGGAAACGGAAATATAATAAAGGTACGACTAAACAAAGTAACAATGACATTGTATTCTTTTCATGGAATAACTATACAACCATACTAAATCTGTTTTTTAACTTTCAGGTCGTCAAGTTGAAGGCTACTGGATCCTGGGAATGATCCAGGGTGGGAGCGAGGATCTACGCCTGGAAGTCTGCCCAGACAATGTTCGGTCCGCTGAAGTTCTGGTGCCGTTAATAAAAAAACATGTCGCTGAGGGCACGACAATTCACACTGATTACTGGCGGGCCTATGATTGTCTGGGCGACCACGGATACATCCACCTCAAGGTGAATCATAGTAATCCGGATAACCCCTTTGTTGCCGAGGATGGGACACACACACAACGAATCGAATCACAGTGGCGTGTTCTAAAACGTTTTTTTCTATAAAGATAATTACAATAATCGCGAAAACATAAATGATTTTCTTTATGAATATCTGTGGAGAAGAGAAGTAGATATGAAAAAAAGTGATCCTTTTGAGGTATTGATCAATGTAATAAATTATTCATTCAATAAATGAAAAATGTTAATACGTAATGTGGTTTCATTTTTATAATGACCTGGAAAGATATAGAGTCTACTACAATGTTACTCCTCTTAGTATGCAAGAGTGAGCGAAGCGAGCTCGAGCCTTAGGGCACCCCGACTCGGACAGGTTAGGCTAGAAGGGGATGGCGGGGTCTGAAAGACCCCGCCATCCCCTTCGTGGTTTTTTTTTTAAACCACCCAGAAGTAGGAGCCCCGCGAAGCGGAGCTCCGTCGACGACGCCTTTATTAGTATTAATTAGAAGCAAATTTAGACCCGCACGTGCTTTTCCTAGACCGCAGTAGGTGATTATAAAGTGTTTTGAGGTTAGATTACAAATATCTGTTTTTCTCAAAAATGGTGCGTTACCTTTTCACGGGAGTGGTACCAGGGGAGAGGGCACACCCCCTTTCCTCTCCTCCCCCACACCCCCTTCCCTCTCCTCCCCCACACCCCCTTCCCTATCCTCCCCCACACCCCCTTCCCTCTCCTCCCCCGCACCTCCTTCCCTCTCCTCCCCCTCCCCCCCTTTCCTCTCCACCCCTTCCCCCCCTCCGCCTGCCAAACGATACTAAATTTTTACCCCGAAAAAACAAAGCCAACAAACCTCATATCCACAAACCCTAAGCCCACCAACTCTAATCTTACAAACTGTAAGCCTGCAAACCTCAAACCCAAAAACCATGAGCTCACAAACTCTAAGATAATAAATAAATCCCATGTTTACAAACTCTCATTTCAAAACCTAAAGTTATTAAATAATAAACCAACAAAACCCTTAGCCCAGAAAACTATAACCCTATTTTTATAAACCCCACCCTCAAAAACCTTATGTTCAAAAACCTTATATCCACAAACCCTAAGCCCACAAACTCATAACCCTAATTTTATAAACCTAAAGCTGAAAACCCGTGAACTCACACCTATAAACACTAAACCTGTAAAGTCCCTGTTAAGTCACTAGCTAATCTCAAGTATTCTATTCGAACTAATATCGAAAATATCTTGAATGTACGATGATATAATTGATGGTAGATGATACAATGCAATATCAGTTAGTCTGACGCATAATTGTCAATTTTAATTTCGGACAGTTTCATTTGACACATATTGTTTCCATTTTTCATATTTTTTCATTAATTTTCTTATTATAATCATAAAATCAAAAATCTGATTTTTGAATGATTGCAGTTTTATTTTTGTGAATAATGTGACTTTTTTATGTACATTTGTATATGTTTTAGATTTTGATTTACTCATAGAATTTTGTTTTTTTAGTAAAAATAAAGTAAATTGCAACAATTAAATTTATAACGAGTAATATTTGTCATTACTACACATGCTTGTTGTAAGTAAAAATATATTTTAATAATAATAAATTGTCTTAAAATTGTACGTTTTCATAATCTTTTGGGTATCTTTATACTTTATCTCAAAATTTTCTATGGATTTTTGAACAGCCAATTCATTTTATTACATGTATTAATTTTAGTACGAGAATGAGTATTTATATTAATTATATTATTATTATGACTGAATATAATTTGTATTTTAAGTAATAAATAAAGTAAGAGTTTCGTTTGCAGTCATAATAAGTTAGATTTATAAAAAAAACATCACTTTCTATTAATTTACTGTCATTACATCACTTAATACACACATCACTTTTTACAAATGGATAAGCTTATTCTTACTCATCAAGAGTTATGTCATACTCTTTTTGAAGAAGACGATAATAGAAATGTTGCTAGTTTAATGGTTTACGTTAAAAGAAAGTACCCTGATTTGAATGAAAAACGGGTAGAATTGGTACAAGACAAACTCAGACTAAATTTTTTTCAAATTTTTCAGTCTAAATTTTCTGATGTCTTTTACAAGAAAGAGGTGTTTGAAAACAGGAATCGTGATTGGTGGAAAGGGAATATCTCAATTGATTTAAAGAAACGTAGCTCAAGTGGTGGAAGAACAATGATTGAAAATTTTGAAGAAGGTTCTGTATCTACGATGCGAAGGAGAATACAATTGATTTCAGATAATTACTCAGAAGAGGAGTTAAAACTAGCTTTATTTAAAAAACTAAAAAATACTGGAAAAGGACATCTTGTAAAAATGATTGAACATGTTTTAAGTAACGAAAATAATAATGAAATAACATTTTCTGAAGAAGAATCATTAGCTCTCATTGAAGATGCTAAGTTATCAAAATGGCACTATGATACTATTCGAAAAATAACTAAAGGAAAAAATGAAGATGTTTTTATTAATTATAAGTATCTTGGAGATGCGAGAAAAAGATGCTATCCATCACCTTCAAGCATAACGATAACTGAGAAAGGAGCTAAACTGAAGTTACGAGGGCGGCACTGAAAATTTTGGGAATCAAGGAAGTGACACAACATTACTATTTAAAAATGTATGCTTTTCGAAGTATTCTCCGCGAAATTTGACACATTATTCCATACGATGGAACCAATCATTTAAGCAACCATTCCATTCGGAAGTTGGGGTCTCCAAAATAGCCGTTTTGTAGGCGTCCACAGCTTCTTCAGGTGATGAAAATCTCTGTCCACACAATTTATTCTTTATTTTAGGGAAAGTATAGAAATCATTAGGGCTTAGGTCGGGGCTGTACGGCGGATGGCCTAACAATTCTATGTTTTCTTGCTCTAAAAACTCTTTTGTTCTGTGCGCGGTGTGAGAACTCGCATTGTCGTGATGGAGGATGATGCGGCGGTTGCAGTTCTCTTTACGGAGTTCAGAAACGACCTGTGGCAAACAAATGCTAGCATACCATTCTGCATTAACCGTTCTTTGTCCCTCAAGAGGAATAGTCGTAACATGGCCGGTTTTGGAGACAAACGTGGCCACCATTTTTTTTGCAACACTTCGTGAACGAACAATTTTTGTTGGCTTTAACTCATTTTCGAACACCCAAACTCGTGACTGGTTTTTTGTTTCGGGTTCGTACGTGCATATCCAGGATTCGTCACCTGATACGATGTTGTATACAGCATTTGAGAAAACAACTTTTTTACACCTAATTGTTCATGCAAGATTATTTGTATTTGACTCATGCCAATGTCTAAAGTTGCCTGAATTTCGCGGTATGTCACATGTCGATCTTCCTCAATCAGCTTACGCACAGCATCAACATTTTCTTGGGTGACTGCAGTTTTTGGACGACCTTGACAGGGATCATCACTGAGCTTGACACGTCCACGTTGAAATTCAGCAAACCAGCGATAAATTGTGGTTTTGGATGGGGCTTCATCACCAAATGCAGAAATCATCCGGTCAACACACTGTTTTTGTGTTAAACCACTTCGAAGGTCATAATAAATCATCGTTCTTGAATTTTCTCGAGTCAATTCCATTTTCTCAACGACTAAACAAGTTTGACAAAACCTTGTGACAAGACCGAGAATCTTTAAAAAAATAAATAAATGGTATTCGATTGTTTAAACCAAAGAGTTTTCAATTAAAAAGATTTTAATATGACAGGAACAGTGGAAATATTCCATTCCCGATACTTTTAGTGCAGCCCTCGTACAAGACTTGTTAAATCACACTTACGCGCGATTATTACAAGTTCCAACTATAGTATCTAAATTATCTGATAATCAAACAGATATAACTCTTATTAGGACTTCAAAATGGGGATGTGATGGGGCTTCAGATCAAAGTCAATATAAGGAAAAAAATTCTGATGGAGCACTAGCAGATAGTAGCATTTTTATGATTTCAATGGTACCACTTAAACTGGAAATAAATGTTAAGAACGACTTAACAAGTATACGGTTTAATCCTCAATCTGTCTCAACAAGATATTGCCGTGTGATTAGTTTCGAATATGCTAAAGAAAGAGAAGAAAAAACTAGACTTGAAGTCAGCCAGATAGAATCGGAAACCATAGCACTAATACCAGATAGTAGCATTTTTATGATTTCAATGGTACCACTTAAACTGGAAATAAAGGATAAGAACGACTTAACAAGTATACGGTGTAATCCTCAATCTGTCTCAACAAGATATTGCCGTGTGATTAGTTTCGAATATGCTAAAGAAAGAGAAGAAAAAACTAGACTTGAAGTCAGCCAGATAGAATCGGAAACCATAGCACTAATACCAACAAAAATTAACATTGCTGAAAAAGAAATAAAAGTTGTACACTTGTTACATCTAACAATGGTTGATGGAAAAGTTGTAACAGTGTTAACTAATACATCATCAAATGCGTCTTGCGTTATATGTAAGGCAACTCCAGTGGAAATGTCATCAGCATGCTACGCACTCAGGAGTCTTAGAGATATGTTGGAGCTAAAGCAACTAAAGGCTATATATTACGCGCTGGTAAAATCTAGGTTAAGGTACAGCATAATGCTTTGGGGAAACAGCTGTAGTTATAACTGTCAGAAAGCGTTTATCTTACAGAAACGTGCCATAAGGACTATAGTAAGGATCTCACAAAGAGATTCATGTAGAGAGAACTTTAAAGTATTAGACATTTTAACAGTACCAAGTTTATATATATTAGTAATCCTTAATCTCATTGCTAAGTATATTCATGAGTATGAAACACAAGTGGAACGTAAGATAAGAGAAAGCACAAGAAGGAAGGAATTCAAACACGAAAAGGCACCAAATTTTAACATAGCTAAGCATTGTTCCAGATATCAAGCAGTCGAGTTATTTAATAGGTTACCGACTGATTTAAAATTATTAATTTATAGCTCTCACTCATTTAAAACTAAATTAAAAGCCTTCTTGTTGGAAAAATGTTTAAACTCGGTATCTGAATACAAGTCAAACGATAAATAGCAGTGAACAAGCTATGTAATAAATTATCTTTTGACTTAAACACTATGCTCATCGTAGGACCTTGATGAAGTTATACTCTCAATTATTTATTTTTATTTTTTCTGACATAAATTTTTGCATAATATCTACTATTAATTTGACATTGTATTTATTTGTTGACATATTTTAAATTAATTTGACTTTTGAACTAACTTTTCACTTTAGTTTTAATTAGGCTTTTAAATGTATTGTTTTTTTGACTTGTAGATTATCCAAAACAGGGTTCTGGAACCTCTAACGATTGCAATACAGCTAGAAGGTGTTTTCGTGATCCGGACTTACATCTGAGATAACAGGTGTTAACCATGAATTAATTACAAGATTTGGAGTAATTTTACAGACACTTGCTTGCGGTATTAAAATAGATACTGCAAAGTTGTTTGTACGGTTGTACGAGTATCCTTGGTTCTACATGCCAGCTTCCGTTCACAAAATTCTTTTCCACGGAGCACAAATAATTGATAGCTTTGCACTCCCCCAGTTCCCCCAATCCCAAGAATCTCGCAATAAAGACCTCAAGCATTATCGACAGTTTAATACGCGAAAGTGTGGTAGAATTCCTACGAATACTGATTTTATGAATAAATTACTTCTTTCATCTGATCCATTAATATCTCACTTGATATACAAAATGAAAAAAGCAAAACTTGAAATTGATAAGGCGGCAAAAGATATGCTAATTGAAGAATAAACCTTGAATTGAAAAATACCTTTAATTAAGAAAAACAAATATAAAAAACAAAATAAATACATAAAAAACAAAAAAAAAATTTTTTGGCATAATAATTATCATGACAGTCTCAACCCTGAATAAAATGCAGAGAGGTGTGTATGTATTCTGTGATTTGAGTATCATCTTAAACTTGAAAAATTTCGTCCTAAGATTTGTGAGGTTTGGAGCTTGTGGTTTGTACGTATCTTATACCATTAAATCAGAAAACAAGGTGAAACTTGCTCTAGGTAGGGTTGGCGGGTTTAGAGCTTGCAGTGGGCACTGTGATTCATTCGTTCATTCAGAAAACAAGATTTTATTTGCTCTAAGTAGAGTTTAGTACCTTATAGGTTTTAGACTCGCATATTTCATTAAATCAAAAAATAGGGGTAAACTACCTTTAGGTAGAACTACGTAGGTTAAATACTTCGACCTTACACAATTTTTGTTTTTTTTTTTATTATTAGAAAACAAGTGTCAAACTTGCTCTAGGTAGGGTTAGGTCCGGACGGGGCCCGCAAAGGCGGGCCGGCACCAGCCGGGGGTTGAGGAAGATTCGTACGTTCACGTGACCCCTTTTTTTAGTATTTTTTTTTTTTTTTTGTGTGGGAAATCATCAAATGACCTCTCCCGCTCTGGGCGGAGCGGAAGGGCGTGTCAGACTCTTACTGACTAAAACCCACCCGTCTTCCTTCAGTTGCCTGTGCGACAGGGCCACGGTAACTCTTTCGAACAATCCGCAGCCCCGGCAGGCATCGGTCCTATCGGACCCCGTCAATTGTGCTGACATCTCTTTGAGGCGCGCGTGGAACACGACGCGCCGTCGACCCGGGCCTGGTCCTTACCGGACGGCGAGCTGCCCATTGCTCGCCGTCCGCAAGCCCGCGCCTACGGTGGCCGGGAGTCGTCAATCGACTCCCGACGCCCAGGGTGTCTCCTACTGCGGTGACTAGGGGCGCGAGGGCGCAGTGATTGCCTCTCCCTCTCGCGCTCCGCCTCCTCCTTCGCGAGCATTACTGCTTCGCAGAAGGAGGTGACGGCTTCCCATTCCTTCTCGCTCCGTACCATGGCCCAATCTGGGGGGACCAAACGCCACCTGCCGGAGGCTCTACGCGGGAGTCGTGCGGTCCATGGCCCTTTACGTTCACGTGACCCCTGGCGCAGGTGTGACACGGAACACCGGGGTGGTTTTTAGTCAGTAAGAGTCTGACAGACCCCTCCGCCCCCCTCAGGGCGGAGGACATCCATGAGGATTTAGCACACCGGAATAAAAAAAAAAAGGTAGGGTTAGTTATCGGCCGGTGGTTGCGAAAGATTCGTACATTACCGTGACCCCCGGCGCAGGTGTGAGACGGAACACCGGGGTGGTTTTTAGTCAGTAAGAGTCTGACAGACCCCTCCGCCCCCTCAGGGCGGGGGACATCCATGAGAATTTTCCACCACGGAACAAAAAAAAAAGGTAGGGTTAGGTATGTAAGAGCTTTAATAATAATAATAATAAATAGGGCGCTGGTGTGTGCCCTGGACTCGCAGCTTAGGAATGTGTTCGAGAGCAGCAAGGATCTCGTTGATACACATTCGATCCTGTATTGCGCGGCTGTTGCGGCATGTCGTTTAGCTAACGTCAGGTTTCCAAACTGTGACGGGGCTACTCGACCAAAACCAGCCGTACCAGCCTGGCAGTGCAGGATCGAACGCCGTATCGATGAGGCCAGGGTACTCATCGGTAAACTATACTGCTTCAGGGAGGGCAATACACGACCACGAGTGATGCGCTTTGTAAGGCGGGCATTCTCGGGGACTGGAATCAGCCCTCGAGAATACATGTCCCGTGTCACAGAGCGCATCGACTTCCTGAAGCAGAAAGTTTGTGCATGGGCGAGTCGTATTCGGCGGTATAAGCGGCGGGTTGATCGGTACACACAGAATCGCATGTTCCAGAGCGATGAGAGATGGGTGTATAGAACTTGGGAGCGATCTGAACAAAATGTGACAGACGAGTGCCGCCCGGATGATGCCACCACGAGTACATTCTGGCGCAGCATCTGGTCAGTGCCCGTCTGTCACTCTGAGGCTAGCTGGATACTGGATGTCGGGCGAGCGTGTGAAACTGTACCAGAAATGGAAGCAGTTTTAATTACGCCATTAGATGTCGCCAGAGCAGTCCGTCCGTTACCGAATTGGAAATCACCGGGACCGGACGGATTGCACAACTTTTGGTTGAAATGGCTAATTAGTTCACACGCCCGCCTGGCATCTCAGTTCCAGTCATCTTTAGAGTCTGGGTCGCTTCCGCAGTTTCTAACAACAGGCGTTACCCACCTGCTCCACAAGTCAGGTAGTCCCACGGATCCCAAGAATTATAGACCGATCACGTGTTTGTCGACGGTCTATAAACTTCTTACATCCATTTTGAGAGCGAAAATTAATACGCACATTGAAAGTAACTCGATTATGTCAACCTCTCAAAATGGATGTCGGAACGGGTCCCGCGGTACTAAGGAGCTACTCCTCATCGATATGGCCATAAGCCAACAGGTTCGTCGATCCCGCAAGGATCTGTCGACATGCTGGATTGATTATAAGAAGGCCTATGACTCGGTGCCACATACATGGCTCATGAGGGTGCTGGAGTTGTACAAGATAGATGCAACTCTACGCACCTTCCTTAGGTCATGTATGGGGCAATGGAGAACGGTTCTTCGCTATCCAGGGTGTCGACAGATCCAGGGGAGCGATGAGCCTGTATGGATTAAACGGGGAATATTTCAGGGCGACAGTTTGAGTCCACTTTGGTTCTGCTTAGCCCTGAATCCTTTAAGCTCACTACTTGAGGATTCAGGACTAGGCTATCGGTTGAGGAGAGGTGGTCAAGTCATATCTCATCTCCTCTACATGGATGACTTGAAACTCTTTGCACCCAACAAATTGCAACTGATGGAGCTACTGAAGGTAACTGAAACTTTCAGTAGCACCATCAGGATGGAATTTGGTGTGGACAAATACGCAGTCATGCATGTAAAGCGAGGTGAGATTATGGAATCCGAGGGAATTCAACTTTCGGATTCCATACACTTTAGATCCCTCTCCTTATCCGAAAGCTATAAGTATTTAGGTATGTCGGAAGCGTTAGGCATCAACGTTACTGACATGAAGCAATCGTTGAAGGAGCGCTTCTTTGGTCGCTTGAAGAAAGTATTAATTAGTCTTCTTTCAGGCGGAAACAAGGTGCGGGCCTTCAACGGTTGGGTCATGCCGGTTTCGATGTACTCTTTCGGCATACTCAAATGGACTCAGACTGAACTCGACGCCCTAGATAGGAGGGTCCGTACACTGCTGACCGCAAACCGGATGCATCACCCACGATCATCGGTGATGAGACTGTACATACCGCGGAAGTGCGGGGGTCGAGGCTTTTTAAATGCAAAGACCCTCCACAACCGTGAAGTGTGCAGTCTCAGGGAATATCTTTTAAAAGCCGAAGTGGGTATGCACCGTGATGTGGTAGCAGTGGACAAGGGACTCACCCCGCTCTCCATGGCTAAAGAGAACTGGCGCAAACCTGTGGTACTTACTACAGATGACCGCAAGGAAATATGGCAAAGCAAGGAGCTTCACGGACGCTTCTACCGGGCTCTTCATGAGCCCGGTGTAGATTTCTTAGCGTCCGTATCCTGGCTTCGTTTTAGTGACCTTTTCGGGGAAACAGAAGGTTTCGTCTGTGCAATTATGGACGAAGTTATCTTGACGAATAACTACCGGAGACATATTATGAAAGATGGGACGGTTGACGTGTGTCGGGCATGCCATCGTCCGGGTGAGTCCATCAGACATATTATCTCTGGTTGTTCTCGTCTAGCTAACGGCGAGTACTTGCACAGGCATAACCAAGTAGCCAGGATTATTCACCAGCAACTTGCTTTGAAATATAAACTGGTGGATTCTGAGGTACCGTACTACAAGTATGTGCCCGACCCAGTTCTTGAAAATGGCCATATCACGTTGTACTGGGATCGGTCTATCATTACTGACAGGACTATTGTCGCCAATAAACCTGATATAGTGGTGATAGATCGATTAGCGCGTCGCACAATGATTATCGATATTACCATTCCGCATGACGAGAACCTCGTGAAAGCTGAGAAAGAGAAACAAATTAAATATCTCGACTTAGCACACGAGGTTGTTGACATGTGGAATGTGAGCTCGGCTATCATTGTGCCGATTGTCGTATCGGCCAATGGCCTGATGGCCGAAAGCCTCGACCAGCATCTCTCGAGGCTCTCGTTAGGCGGTTGGATCAAGGGCCTGATCCAGAAGGCAGTACTCCTCGATACGGCTCGCATTGTGAGGAGGTTCCTGTCTCTGGAGTCCTAACCACCGGTAGCTTGGACCCTGCTCCCGATACCGGCGGACCACTATTTTTTATATTTTTAAATGTTTTTTAATGTTTTTATAAAAATATTTAAAAATGTATTTAATAAGAATGTAAATAAATAAATGAATAATAATAATATATCTTTATTTCAGACATACGTCCATACATTTTAACACAAATAAAATGTTAGTAGGGTTGTTAGTAGAACACATAAAAATACAACTAAACAGGGTGTTAGTAATTTGTTAGTACAAAAATCCAGATCAGTAGTAGTAGTATATATTACAACTACTACTCAGTCTATTTCCTGTTACTGAGCAAGTGAACACTCGCCCAGTAAACCGTAAACGGACCGTTTATTTTGCACGCTAACGTTCTGAGGACAGTGTTGGTGCTACCACGGACCCTGCTCATCATCGATGCGGTTCTTTTTCTGATAATAGAGAAGAAATCATCGATGGAAGCTCCCGCAAACATTTCGGAAGCACTGCAATACCTGGGTTTCTTCAACACTGCCCTCAGAGCATCATTGTACTGAACACGCAGGGCGTTGTAAGCCCGCCGCGTAAAATTGATCCACAGACTGCACGTGTAGAATGACTGACAGAAGGCTCTGAAAAGTAACAGTTTTGTAGCGGCATCTACAAACGCCACATGCGAGCTACGCGTCATACTGACGTCACGCAAAATCCTACATCGCGCAAGCAGAGTTTACCGCGCAACTAGCATATATACAACATCCCGACATCAACCGTTGGGCAGTTGCCCACCAGACACAACACCCGTCTGGTCGGAGGATCCTCCCTTTTCCATAGAGTATGAGTGAGCTTTACACCCTGTTCCTCATACCTCTAAACTGGTGACCCCAACGTGATAGTGTAGCGGTTATATCACGGTATAGTTTATAAGTAATAATAATTTTGTTAATTTAAACTACCTAAAAACACTACACAAACACAAGCGCATTACATAACCTCATCACACATTTGCTTTCATAAATGTCACTGTCACTGTCACTTCATTCGTCATAGACTACATACGACCCTCATCACATTATCTATGACAACTAATAATAACTAACAAAAACATCCATAAAGTTATCTAAATATTTATTTATTACATTTCACAATACACACAATATTTTTAATCATATATAAACAACACTAACAATTATTTACACTTAACACAATATATATTAACTTAAGTACTATGTGGGGAAACCGAACGCGCATTGAGACGTGGAGGAAAATGCGTGGAGGGCTCCGCACAATGACTGGCAAGATAAGGTTCAACGACCTTAGTGTTCGCCCTTGTCTCAAGCCGAATACGCGCTCGGTTCCAACCCAAAATCTAGTCCGCTTATTTTTAGTAAATTAGCTGCATTTTGTTCATTGTTATACCTGTTAGTGTCCGCGTTAAATTGTCCTCCGTATTGTTATTGTTTTGTATTATAATACTAGAAAGGAAGTGCCGAGGTAGGCAGAAATACAAGTTCGTTATAAAAATCACTTTTATTTAGCTTTACCCCGTAACACTTCATTGGTGACCCCGATAAGAACACAGAAGCCTAACGGAGCCAACATGTCGATCAGAGCAGACCAGGGAGCGACGGCTGGAGGAGAGTCAGCAGAGAAGCAGGACGTCTGCCGAGTCAGCGTCAAATTGCCGCCTTTTTGGCCAGAGGAGCCAGCACTTTGGTTCGCCCAGGTTGAAGGTCAGTTCACGATCGCCGGTATCACTGCCGACAGTACTAAATTTTATACTGTAGTGGGCCAGCTTGACCACCGTTATATGGTGGAGGCTAGGGACATTATTGAGAACCCGCCAGCCCAGGACAAGTACGGAAAGCTGAAAGCCGAGCTTATACATAGGCTCTCAGATTCGCGCGAAAAAAGGGTGCAACAAATCCTCACCCACGAGGAGCTAGGCGACCGTAAACCGTCACAATTTTTACGGCACCTTCAAACCCTGGCCGGACCAAATGTACCAGAGTCGTTTCTGGCCACGTTGTGGTCGAGCAGACTACCGACCAACATCCAGACGGTTATTGCATCACAACCTAATCTCCCTCTCCAGTCTGTCGCAGATCTAGCTGACCGCGTGCACGAGATCGCACCTGCGCCCGCCCCGGCGCTCGCATCACCTCCCGCCGTGGCAAGCACGAGCACCTGCAGCGAGATCAGCGAGCTGAAACAATGTATAGCGGAGTTATCGAGACAGGTAGCGGCGTTACAAACACGTGGCCAGACACATCATCGCTCGCGATCCTCTGACAGGTTCAGGCGTGGTAGCAGAGAGTCGACCCCAGGCCGCCGCGGCCGCTCACGTTCCAGAAGCGCGTGGAACGAAGGGTACTGCTGGTACCACAACCGTTTCGGCGACAAGGCCACGCGGTGCACCACGCCGTGCACGTACGCGGAAAACGCCAACGGCAGCCGGAAGTAGCGGCAAATGGCTGCCCCAGTAAACCACGCCGCCTATTTGTAACAGACCGGACAACCAAAACCACGTTTTTAGTGGACACAGGGTCCGATCTTTGTGTGTACCCACGTACAGCACTACAGCAGCGGCGCAGCAAGACGACATACCAGCTTTTCGCGGCCAACGGAACCGCCATTGACACGTACGGTTGGGTCGAGCTCCATTTGAACCTAGGGCTCCGCCGTGTGTATTCATGGAAGTTCGTGGTCGCGGACGTAGGTAATAGGTAATAGGTAATACGGGCTGGTGTCCGCAACTCCACGTCAATGCGCGTATTTTGCGTACGGGTGGGAAAATCGATCATTCGATCCACCCCAGCTCCTCGAAGAAGGCCAGCAACGCCTTGGTGTTGCTGACAATCTCACGTAGGGTACCTGGGTTACCGAAATACTTTGCCCTGTACGTGGCGACAACCGGGCAGTTTAGAAGCACATGAGCTGCTGTTTCGTCGTCCTCCATGCAGGCCCTGCACAGCGGACTGTCTGTGACTCCTATGACAAAGAGGTGTTTATTAAATGACCCGTGGCCAGTTAAAGCTGCTGTAACTGTACGCAACTGTTGTTTAGTTAGTCGGAGAACCTGTTTCGCAAGGCGGCCATCAATTGTAGGGAGGGCTTCCTTAGCCTGCCTGCACTCACCTTGGTCCACCCACAGTTTGTAATGTTGGTCCCTGGTGCGTTTCCTTACCAGAGTGCGTAAGTACCCGAAGGGGAGTGGCACGATGGGTTCAGGTCCCACTGGTGCCACGCTCGACCCCCTTCTGGCAAGTTCGTCAGCTGCGTCATTACCTAGCGAACCGCTGTGTCCCTTGATCCATTGAATGGTTATGTTATTGAGGCTACCCACCTGGTTGAGGCGCTGGTGGCACTCGTATATTAGCCCAGAATCAACTGTGTGACTGTTTAGCGCTTGTAGAACAGCCATGCTGTCTGAGAGTATGCGGATTGAGTGGTCCTTAACTTCCCTGGTCATGATGGCCGAAGCGGCTAGAGAAATACCCATGCACTCGGCCTGGAACGTCGCGGACGTAACGAAACCCATCATAGGTGCAGATTTTTTAGCGCACTATAATCTACTCATAGATTTAAAGCATTACCGCCTCATCGACGGGCTGACCCAGCTGTCCTCTACGGCGTCTCCAGCAGCCGCTTCAGCAGCAGACATTGCCTCGGTCAAGTCGGTTGGTGGTAGCACGGAGTACCATGACCTGCTTCGGCAATACCCGGAGATCACGCGCCCTGCAGGTAGACAAAAACAGGTCAGTCATGGTACCGTACACCATATCCGTACCACACCGGGTCCACCCATTTTCAGTCGACCCCGCCGTCTGGCACCGGACAAGCTCAAGGTCGCTCAGAAGGAGTTTGAGGCGATGTTGGCGAATGGCACAGCACGACCGTCTGAAAGCTCATGGTCGTCCCCTCTTCACCTCGCTCCCAAGAAGGACAACAGCTGGCGGCCATGTGGGGACTATAGAGCATTGAACGCTCGCACTGTCCCAGACAGATACCCCATCCCGCACATCCAGGACTTCTCGCACCAGCTGGCTGGCAGCAGAATATACAGTAAAATGACCTTATTAAAGCGTACAACCAAATACCTGTCCAGTCAGCTGATATCCACAAGACAGCCATCACCACACCGTTCGGGCTGTATGAATTCCCGTTCATGACCTTTGGCCTCAGGAATGCAGCGCAGACGTTCCAGCGATTCATGGACGAGGTGCTCCGTGGGCTGTCGTTCTGCTATTGCTACTTAGATGACATTCTCCTGTTTTCAGAGACGGCAGCCCAGCACACCGAACATCTGCACCAGCTTTTGAAGCGGTTGTCTGACTACGGCATCGTTATAAACTCAGCAAAGTGTGAGTTCGGCAGGACCTCCGTTACCTTCCTAGGACATGAGCTGTCCGCAGAAGGAATTCGTCCCCTGCCGAAAAAGGTGCAGGCGATCCAGAACTACCCAGCTCCCAAGACCGTCAAGGAGATGCGCCGCTTCCTGGGTATGTTTAACTTCTACCGCCGCTTTGTCCCTGACGCTGCTCGCTTGCAATCACCGCTTAATGTCGTCCTCACAGGAACTAAAACCAGAGGAAAACAAGACATCACTATGACGCAAGAACAGCTAGAAGCCTTCAATGCTTGCAAACATGGTTTGTCACAGGCTGCTTTGCTTGCACACCCAGACCCCAATGCTGAACTTGCTATTTTCACAGATGCGTCGGACACCTCAATGGGCGCAGTGCTGCAGCAGAAGGCAGGAGACTCTTACCGTCCACTAGCATTTTTCTCCAGGCGATTTTCCACAGCACAGAAAAAGTACAGCCCGTATGACAGGGAGCTCTTAGCCATCTATGACTCAGTCAGATACTTCCGACACATGGTTGAGGGTAGACAGTTCACCATATACACGGATCACAAACCCCTGTCATACGCGTATGTACGCAGTAGAGAAAATTGCTCACCGAGGCAGTTCCGCTACTTCGACTTCATAGCGCAATTCACCACGAACATCCAGTTTGTTGCAGGCAGGGACAATGTGGTTGCAGATGCACTGTCGCGCGTGGAGGCGATAGCATTGCCAGCGCTGGATTACACGGCTCTGGCACATTCCCAGGAGAGCGATCCGGAGCTGCAGAACCTCCTGAACAACAACAACACGTCACTGACATTGAAAAGAGTAAGCTTCCCAGACTCAGCAGTGGAGCTGCTCTGTGACGTGTCCACTGGTAACACAAGACCATATGTAACAGAACCCTTCAGAAGGCTGGTGTACCAGAAGCTGCATCAGCTGAGCCACCCTGGCAGGCAGGCCACGGTCAAATTGATCTCAGCACGCTTCGTTTGGCCTGGCCTGAAGAAGGACTGCAGGGCCTGGACCAGAGAGTGCGTAGAGTGCCAGAAGAACAAGGTCTCGCGGCACACATCCTCTCCCACCTCCCCATTTCCTGTTCCTTCCCTTCGTTTTTCCCATGTCCACATGGACATAGTAGGGCCGCTAACAATGTCTAATAATTTCAGATATTGCCTCACCGTCATCGACCGTTTCACACGCTGGCCTGAGGCATATCCCATCGCCGACATCACGGCTGAGACATGCGCCCGCACCTTCATCGCTGGCTGGGTGTCTCGCTTCGGTTGCCCCCATCGCATCACCACTGACAGGGGCAAGCAGTTCGAGAGCAAGCTGTTCCACACCATTGCAGCGCTCCTCGGTAGCCAGCATCGTCCAACCACGGCGTACCATCCAGCCTGCAACGGCATGGTCGAACGCCTGCACCGCCAACTGAAGGCGGCCATCCGATGCCACACCGACACCAACTGGTCCGAGGCTCTTCCACTGGTGCTGCTGGGCATCCGCAGCGCCTGGAAAGAGGACATTAAAGGGTCAGCAGCTGAGTTAGTCTACGGTGAACCCCTAAGACTCCCGGGGGAGTTCATAAATCCTTCACTCACCCGCACCGTAGACTACACCGACTTCGCGGCGAGACTCCGACATCAAATGGCGAAGCTGTCGCCAGAACCGCCAAGTCGCCACGGCGCGAAACCATTTTACGTGCCCAGCAGTTTAGCGTCATCAACACACGTTTTCCTGCGTCATGACGCCGTGCGCCGACCACTCGACCCGCCATACACCGGCCCGTTCAAGGTGCTACAAAAAGGCGGGAAAACCTTCAAGATTGAGGTAAACGGGAAACAAACAACGGTAACAATTGATAGGTTGAAACCCGCTTACCTCAACAACGACGATGACTGCACTCCCAGCTCGACGACAACATCAACGGGGGCAAACACAGCTCCGCCATTAAGCATCGCCGCCGAGAGAAAAACCCGCAGCGGGCGAACAGTACGCTTCCCCGATTACTATCGCCCGTAATTTAGCAACTACGGTCTCAGGAGGGGGGTAGTGTAGCGGTTATATCACGGTATAGTTCATAAGTAATAATAATTTTGTTAATTTAAACTACCTAAAAACACTACACAAACACAAGCGCATTACATAACCTCATCACACATTTGCTTTCATAAATGTCACAGTCACTGTCACTTCATTCGTCATAGACTACATACGACCCTCATCACATTATCTATGACAACTAATAATAACTAACAAAAACATCCATAAAGTTATCTAAATATTTATTTATTACATTTCACAATACACACAATATTTTTAATCATATATAAACAACACTAACAATTATTTACACTTAACACAATATACATTAACTTAAGTACTATGTGGGGAAACCGAACGCGCATTGAGACGTGGAGGAAAATGCGTGGAGGGCTCCGCACAATGACTGGCAAGATAAGGTTCAACGACCTTAGTGTTCGCCCTTGTCTCAAGCCGAATACGCGCTCGGTTCCAACCCAAAATCTAGTCCGCTTATTTTTAGTAAATTAGCTGCATTTTGTTCATTGTTATACCTGTTAGTGTCCGCGTTAAATTGTCCTCCGTATTGTTATTGTTTTGTATTATAATACTAGAAAGGAAGTGCCGAGGTAGGCAGAAATACAAGTTCGTTATAAAAATCACTTTTATTTAGCTTTACCCCGTAACACTTCAGTTTTACATCTGTAGTACATCGTGCGAATCTGCGGGCCAACATATTGCAGCGGACTGCCAACGCCCTCCGTTCCCTCTCTAAGTCTGTATCATCCTGTAGGCGATCCGTCAGCATGTGACCCAAGTATTTTGCTTCAGTCACCCTCACTAATGACGACCCCCCGAACCTAATTGGTGGCACATTTGACGGAGCTTTGTTCCCCGCCTTGAATACCATGAGGACACTCTTACTAGCATTATACTTGAGTCCATGCGACGTGGCATACGCTTCACAAATGCCCAGAAGTCTTCTCAGCGCGCTCACTGACGGGCTCAGCAGAACCATGTCGTCCGCATAACTAATATTATTTATCATGGTTCCGTCTATCGAACATCTGACCATAGCTCCGCTGAGCCTGCCAATCAGCTGGTTTACAAATAGGTTAAACAAACTCGGAGAAGTCAACCCACCTTGCCTGACACCGCATTCCAGAGGATATTCCTGACTAAGCGAGCTGACCCATCTGACCGCATTTTTTTGATTGCTGTACCAGTACTTGAAGAGGGATACCGTCTCCCTCGGCACAGTCGTCTCCTCAAGTAGTTTATGCCACAGAATATCATAATTAACCAGGTCGAACGCCCCCGACAGATCAAGAAAACACGCATATATCGGTGTATTCCAGTCAGTATAGTACCTTACAGTTTGTTTCAGACACATAATCGCCATTTCCGTTGACAGGTTGGGTCTGAAACCAAACTGCAAGTCATGGATTTGAAGATGTTTGCTCAGCTGTGCGTTCAAGAGACTGTCGAGGACCTTCGCCACGGTAGTGGCCAATGATATCGGGCGGTAGTTACGCTTGTCAGATGGATCCCCGGTCTTGTTCTTTACTATAGGAACTACTACCGTTTTCAAAATATCATCCGGAATAAACGAGTGGCCTACACAAAAGTTAAACAGTAGACTCAAGACTCTGGGCAGATGTACACCTGCGTATCGCAAATGTTCTATACTTATACCGTCATGACCTGGTGACTTTCCACGTTCCATCTTTATTATGACATTATTCACGTCTATTGGCATAATCCGAGTGTACTTATCACCAGGTCTGACGTCTGGTTTACATAAGTTATCATTCTCACAGGGCATTGGTTCTACAGTAAACAAATCCCTAAAAACATTTGCAATATTTTGATCACCTACTACACCATCAACACTCACAGGAATGCTCGGCCCAGGATTCAAATGCCCCGTATTTTTCCAAAAACCGCAAAAATCTTTAGCCTTGTGCTTTGCTGCCAGTATGTCCATTTTTATTTGCTCGGCATTATCCTGGCACCATTTTAATTTATTTTTGAACACTTTACGTGACTCACACATATCCAAGTAATGTGGTCCTGCGCGCGGCTTCCCTAGTAAAACCCAGTTACTGAAACACAGCCGAGCACTCCTATGGAATTCACTTACATGCTTGTTCCATCCTACAATACACTTCCTCTTATTCCTCTTACTGGCAGTTCGAGTTTTTACCGAGGCATCACTCAAGATAGACTTAATGTTCGCATACATTGCATTAATTATGTTCCTATGATCTAAATTATCACATATATGGTCACAGCAATCCCGCAAATCTACTGGAAAGTCTATATTTCGTAACGCCTCGTTACATAGCTCCCTATATTTACAAATTTGTTCATCGTCCCTTATTCGCCATAGTATTTTGTTATCCACGACTTTGTTTACAATGGTTTTTCTAGGCAAACTCTTAAGATTACAAATAATTTCCAATGGAAAGTGGTCTGACCATGACACTTCATACAACACTTTAATACTTTCAATTGTTTGAAATGCCATTGACGAAACCAGGCAATGGTCTAACCATCTGACAGTTCCATGAGCCTCGCTTAGGTATGTATAGGTGTTCAGACCACTCAACAGATTTACGTCCGCGCATGACCAACCTTGTTCCGTACAGAAATTCATCATTTCACTAAAAAACAATTCCTTCGGATGCGCATTAAAGTCACCCATAATAAATACTGTATCTACATTACAATCGTCAATTACCGCATTCATCTCCGATAAACACGCAGTGAATTCAGATAAATTGTCCTGACAGTCCGTAGGCATGTACACTGTAAACACTAGCATTGGCTGACACTGACTCACACATTTAATCGCCGCAATTCGTACACTATTACAATTAATTACCTCGACAACACTAAACGCACTCTTTCTCCATAGAAGGGCCACCCCACCATAGGGCCTCCCCCGCAACACACCTACCGCTGTATCTACCGCTGAGACGCCCACCGCCGCAAAGTCACCGTGAATGTCATTAAGATAGGACAAATCATGAGGTAGCAGCCACGTCTCCTGCAGTGCAACTATATCCGCATTGTCACACATTTTTTTTACAAAGTCTACTGATCTCTTAACAGACCTACAATTAAAACTTAATAGTTTAAGTAATCTATTTTTCGCAACCATCTTGACGTTTTGCTGCCTGCTCCTTCCCAGTGACTGAATACTCTTTTCGAGCCTTGAATGTTATATATCTCCTAAAAAATATTCCATTCGGCCAAAAATCACCTTTTTCAAATAGATCTAATCTACTTCTAGGGATATATATCTTATAGGAGTCATAATTTTTCGAGTATTTCATGGGTACCTTTTCAGGTGCCACAACAATACTAGTTTTCGCCAAGATGTATTCTTCAATATCCTTTTCAGTAGTATCTTTCGAAACATTGTAAATAAACAACGGAATCTTTACGTCCGCGGCTCTAAATTTACACGACAGATCTACAGGTGCGCATCCTTGTTTCCCTTTAAATCTCATCGAACGACGCTTTTTCACTTGAATCCATTCCCCCTCATCATCTTCCTTTTGTATTATTTGCCCTTCCACTCTTATATCAGTTGTAACACGCTCCTGCCCGACTACATTGCGCGCGCGGCTAACTACGGTATGTTGCCCGCACCCCACCACACGCGCTGACGGCTCGCGCGGTGACGAAGACGGCGCCTCACTGGACTGCGACACAGCTGATTTCTCACCGTTCGAAACCGCAGTTGACATACCGGGGGCCTCAACGCGCTCACCTGGTGGGTCCGATGACGCGCGCTGCCTGAGCGAGTTGGACGTACACCGCGCTCTGCTTTAAGCTTGCACCTTTCATGGTTTTATAATATAAAAAAGCAAGCAAAACACGCTAAAGGTAGGGTTACATAGTTTAAAAGCTTATTGATTGGATGTTTCTTAATAATTTCAAATGAGAAAACATATTTAAAATGCTCTAGATAGAGTTAGGTGGGTTTAGAGCTTTGAGCTTGCACAATTTATCGTTTTTTAATCGTAAAACAAGGTAGAACTCGATCTAGGTAGGGTTAGGTGGGTTTACAGCTTCTGATTTGCACGTTTTGTATTATTTTTGGATCAAAAAAAATGTTAACGCCTGTCTAAGTAGGGGTAGGTAGGATGATGGCTGTAGGTTTGCACGTTTGTTTTTTTTTTATCATAAAACAGGGTAAAACTCAATCTAGATAGAGTTAGGAGGATTGCGAGCTTCTGAATTGCATATTTTGAACTATTTTTAGATCAAAAAATATGTTTAAACCTGTCTGAGTAGAACTCGAAGGGTAAAGGTTTTAGGCTTGCATTACATTGATTTTTCCTCCTTAACCCGAAAATAATATCCAAAATGTGATAAACGTAAAATAAACCCCTAGAATAGGGAAAAAACTACCCCTTTTTCATAATATTAATTTATTTTCAATATATAAGTGCAAATACACATTTCTGGTATATCTTTTGAATCTAAGCCTTATATCGACAGTGCAATTCTTTCTTTTGTGTCTAAGATATCTTTTTACTTTAATCCAACGTCACTAACTAAACTAAACTAAACTACATAGAAAACATATGTCTACATTGTAATTTTTAAAATAAATAGATTTTATAAAAAAATGGTTGTTCTTACCCTATAATAAAGGTTTTTTTTCAGTTTATTGCAGTTTTGACATCAGATTCGATTTCAGCGACAAAAAATACATCGAAAACATATTAGAAATAAATCGATTTATGAAAAAGGGTAGTTTCTACCATATAATAAGGGTTGTTTTTAGGTTTATCACGTTTTTGATATTGGATTCTCAACCAGCAGCATAAACTACATCAAACACATATATCTGCACTGAAATATCTGAAATAGATTTTATGAAAAAAATGGTTTTCACCTTGAAATACGTTTTTTTTTTTTATTATTGCATTTTTGACATCAAATTCGTTTTCAGCTACGAAAAATACACTGAAAACTATATCTCCACTCAAATATGAGAAATAAATATTTTTTTATGAAAAAAGAAAAGAATTGTTTCGACCCTACGATAGGGGATGCTTTTCGGTTTATTGCATTTTTGACATCAGATTCGTTTTCAGCGACGAAAAATACATCGGAAGCGTATATTTGCACTTCCATACAAGTGCTAGTTGAAATGCGTGACTGAAAGGGTTAAAGAACAGGGTAAAACTCGCTTTACCTTGGTTTTAGTGGGTTATGAAGTTTTAGATTTAAGGAAAATTAGAAATCCGGCTTCGTCAGTCTCTTCTCGTCAGTCTCACTCAAAAATTGTCTCATTTGGTTTATTTTTTGCGATCGCTAGGTGGTTTTGAACAAAAAATTGGCTCTATTCCCAATGTGCGCCTGTGCTATGCGGCTGCGCTCGCGTCTCATCGCTTGTCACAGACTGTAACAATAGTCTACAACATAGACAAATGATGTTGTTGGAGTGTCGGGCGTGGGTCGATTTTTATTCACTGTCATATATAATCATGATTTTTATTTATTTATTTTTGTTTTCTAAACAATTTTCTATTGCTTTATTTTCTTATAATATTTTATTAGTATTTTTTTTAATATTTATTTATTAATTATCCTCTAGTGGGATATAAAGATGTCCGCAGGTGTGTCCGTGGAATCACAGCGGGCCCTATCAGAATACCAGCGCTGCGGTACTTACTTTTTTTAAATATCGCAGCATTATGCTCAGATAGCAGCCTTTTTGGCCTCGCACAGGTTTTTTACGTTTGTTGTTTATTTATTTTATTATTGTTAATTTTGTTAGTTTTAAATGCTCCTTTTTATTTATTTTTTTTACTCTTTATATTTCCTGTGCGTGTCCCAAATATATTTTTTTTCTTTCTTTCTTTCTTATTCATTTACGAAAAAAATTAAGTGAAAAGTGACAAATACTATTGGTTGTGTGAAATGAGACGGAACAAAAAATATAACTGTAAAGTATGAATAATCACCATATATAACAGAGAAAGTAATATGCATACATTAATAAGCAAAAAAGTACTTAACCATAATCATGACCCTGATGTTATAAAGTCAAAGGTCGTTAACATTGTAAAGGGAATCGCCATTCTCGGCTTAACGTGGACAAGCTGTTTAGTAAAAAATCATCATTATTAAGAGGCAAAATACAAAGCAGGTACATAAGCCGAAAAATATATTTTGTTTATATTTTATATAATAATAATCAACAAACAGGGCAGAGAAGCAATTATTCAGGTTTGTTGCAATTGCCTTGTAGGGCGAAAAACGATAGGTTGCTGTGCTCACTTCATGACCAAATTGTGGTATTTAAGCTGGGCAAGGCACGAGAATAATATTACTCCACCCGCCCAGTTTTTAGATAGTATTTTAATTGTTTATGATTCGGAATAAACCATTGTAAGAAATAATAGCTGCTTGTTTGCTTTTATCCACTAATATTCCCCTAACTTGTAACTGTTGTACAAATATGTAAGTTAATATCATTATAATAAACGAGAATAATTTATATTAGAAAAGAAGTGCACATTTTTATTATTAATTTGAAAAATAAATACTCATAATGGAACGTCCATTACGAGTATGAGTGACAAGATCACAATATTACACATGCTAAATATGGTAGATTTATGTAACTTCCTGCAACTTTATTATAATATTTCGTTTCTATTAGGAATGAAATATTAAAAACTTAACTCATTTATTATTATACTTAATGTCCACATCAAGCCAGAGCACCCTAACAAACTGGGCAATTCCCTTTAATTATTGTAAGGCTTTAGGGGTGTGCTAAAGAGTCCCGAAAAAATTTAAAAATAAATCCTGAGTTGCCCACTGTTGGGAAAATTCGTGCCCGTCAAAGCGGACATTACCAATGACTTAACGATAAACGTGTAGATTTGCATGTCCGCTGTGGTGGACAGTGCCAAATTATGGAAAAATAAAAAACGTTACTATTATTATGTTTATTTTATTTAAATAAGAAAATACAAAATTGAAAAATGCAGAAATTGACCTGAAAATGTTATTTTATTTGGTGTGATTATTTAAAAAACAATTTCTCGGGGTTTTGCCTGTTACAAAACATAATCTTGTATTGCATTTTATGCAATATACGACGGTCTTCTTTTGGCAGTATCTGCAACGACCTTCTTCCATCGTTGAGGGGAAATGGCCTATGTTGTCATATTTGACTGGACTCGATGGGCGAGCTACATGTGGTTTGCTTACTTTTGCTGTCTCAGTTTTATTTCTTTTGGCACATCTGTTTGCCTTCAACAATATTTCATAAACATCGTATCTGAATGCTTTTAGAGGTATTTTAGCTTTTGTGTTACTTGAATGCTTACGGCGGTAGAGTAACCAAGCGTTATTCACACATATGTCGAGCATTTGTGAAAATATAGCTAAATACCATCTCCTGCTCTTAAATGGTGTTTTATATAGTGAGATGAGCATGTCAGCAAGATCAACACCTCCCATATGTTTATTGCATTGGCGCACAATCTGTGGACATTTGACGTCGATCTTGCATTTTGCGTCCTTACAATATCTGCGGATTTTTTCTACAGGCTCACTTGCCACAAAAGAACTAATGAATGTGACGGCCTTATTGTCATTCCAGCGAACTATTGCTAAGCGATTTTGGTTACAAACGGCTTGTACAAAATTACCTCTGGGTTTCTTTTTCATGGCCTTATCAGTAAGCAGAACAGTTTCTGCTCCTCTAAAGGTCGATTTACATCAAACGAGCGAATGCTCATTCTATCCCCACTACAGCTAATTCTTCTAGTGTAAACAGGCGTAGAGCATTCCTTATTGGAGGTCGTATATATGGTATGGCAACTACACTGGCCTGTATGATAATCATATTTACACCTGTCTGTCACCGTTTTTTAAATAAGCATAGTTACGGTTCTGTCTATGTCTGTACATTGTCACTTGTGTGAAAAATATTGACCACGAATATATATACACTCGAGAGCAATGAATCCGGGTCACTTAAAGAATCCTAAAAATCTCGGAAGCTAAAAATGCTAGGTTAATGCAATAAATTGTATTTAATAGACAATGTAATACTCCTTAAATGAAGGTATTAAAACTTCTTAGTTATTGTAAAGTTATATCATAAAAAAATCAAATTTGAAAAAGGGCCACTTTCGAAGATGGAACTACGAAATTACAGCATTTGGTTTTGCTTTTGTTTGTAATCTGTCATTTATGTGGGTACATAAACCATGTTGATAGTGCTCTATATTCATTATTCAAGCTGAAATTATGTCGCTTACGCCTGAAGAATGCACCAGAATACTTACAATGCTGGAAACCGGCCGGAGTCAGCGCGATACAGCCAGGACTGTCGGTGTGTCGCTGTCAACAGTACAAAGAGTTCTCCGACGTTACGAAGAAACTGGTTCTAACCTACGCAGACCAGGAACGGGCAGAACCAGGTGTACCACAGCACGAGAAGACCGATACTTGGTGAACACCATGCTTCGAAATCGCTTTCTCACAGGAACTGAACTCACAAATCAGTTTCGACGCCTCGGAGGAAGTAACCCAAGTGCATGGACAGTAAGACGTCGGCTTGCTGAATCTAACTTAAAACCCCTTAGACCTGCAAACGGCCCTAAACTGGAGCGTGGGCATCGTATTTCAAGACTAAGATATGCCCAGAGCCACGTAAATTGGAGTATTGAAGATTGGTCAAAAGTTATGTTCTCCGACGAATCAAAATTTATGCTCTACAAGCACGATGGAAGACACAGAGTGTATCGAAGACCAGGGGAAAGATTCAAGCAAGCATGCATCGAAGAAAAAGTAGCCTACGGTGGTGGGTCTGTACTTGTGTGGGCCGGAATTTCTTCTGAAAGTCGCACAGAGCTGGTGATCATAGAAAACGGCTCTTTAACTAGCGTAAGATATGTGGAAGAAATCCTCAATGATCACGTTGGTCCATTTATGGTCAATTTAGGTGAGGATGCTATATTTATGCATGACAATGCCCGACCTCATACGGGTAGGATTGTGAATGACTACCTTCAAGAGATGAACATTACTCGTATGGAGTGGCCAGCGCGCAGCCCGGATATCAACCCGATCGAGCATGCTTGGGACGAGCTAGGCAGATGCGTAAAACAACGAAACCCTCCCCCAATCACGCTTCGTGAGCTCAAAATTGCTCTCACAGAGGAATGGGAGAATATTCCCCAAAATCGTATAAGGAACTTGGTGTACAGCATGCCAAACCGCGTAAACGCAGTAATGGAAGCACGAGGAGGCAATACGAAGTATTAAAATTCAAGAAAATCGTAATAAAGTTCAAAAATTTCATGTTTCCTATTTTTGTTTTAAGGAGAGATCAGCAGTTTTTTTCTTTATGTAATTTTGTGTTAATAAAATGTATGGTGACTCATATTTTTTTTACTTTCATTTAAGGAGTATTACATTGTCTATTAAATACAATTTATTGCATTAACCTATCATTTTTAGTTTCCGAGATTTTTAACATTCTTTAAGTGACCCGGATTCATTGCTCTCGAGTGTAGTAAACTATTAGACCACTGCTGCTGGTTTTATTGCTGCTATTTTCCAATAGGTTATGGGCCTAGAACATGGCTTAATAAGTTGAGTGGTTTAAATATTAATTGTGTGCGTCTAAATCTAAACTTACGAAATCTCAATTATGTCAGCTGAAATTGGCATAAGTGGAATTAAGAAGCTGAAAGGATCAATGATGTATAAAACTATAGATACGTTGTCCGCACTCTAAAATGGCAACATGAAATGAAGCCAATTGGCCACATTGCGCTCAGTCACGCACCAACCTGTCGCGCGACGCTACGTTTGTTTTTAATTTATATCGTGTGTGAAAACCTGTGCAAAATATAAAGAAAACATGCCGTCGTGTGTTTTCAGAGGATGTACAAATTATACCCCAAAAGTTAAAGACAAAAATGTGTCATTTCACGCGTAAGTTTGCAAAACTACATTATTTTATTTTATTTTGTACGACGCTGCGTCTAATGGCGGCCGGCGCATGAAGTTAGTAGTCACGTGACGTTAGGGGAGGTTGAGACACTAATACACAAGTTTTTTTTTGTTGTTAGAATTTATAATATTGTTTGAATATAATATGCACTTGTTATGTTATGAATATACATTATTGTTTTCCGTTTCATTTTAGATTGCCTACAGATGGGCTGATAAAAGAAAAGTGGCTTAAAATGATAAGGGTTCAAAGACGTGAAAACGATTGGCTACCAACTCCCTATACTAAAGTTTGCTCAAAGCATTTCTCAGCTGACGATATTTATGTGACGAAAAAAAATTATCGAAGAATAAAAAAAACTGCAGTTCCTATAATTATGGTAAAATTATACGTCATTTTTAAACACATTATTTAAAAGTATTGGTTTTTGTGAAATAACCGGATTGTTTTATATATATTTTTTTTTTAGCAAGAAGCACAAAATATTATTTCATCACCGACGAGTTTGGAACATGTTCAAGTGTCGGAAGAAGGTTCAATTTTTGAAACACCAAGGAAAGCTATTTTGAAGAAAAAGATTAGTAAACTTTCCTTAGAAAAACGCAAGTTACAGTTTAAAAATTATAATTTAATAAGAAAAAGTAAAAGGCTAAAAGAAAAATGCAATAACTTAAAACAATTAGTTTCTGAGCTCCAAAAAAAAAATTTTTTTACTATTGACCAGATCAATGAACTGAATCTTAAAGCCGAAGCAGTAGAATTTATAAATAGACTGGCTCAAAAGAGCAAAATTAAGGGCTATCGCCAAAAATATACGCCAGCGTTAAGAAAATTTGCTGTCACCTTGCACTATTATTCCGTAGCTGCCTACAAATATGTAAGACAGATATTTAATGGATCTTTACCACATCCTCGTGTCATAGGGAAATGGTACGAAAACAGCTCAGGTGATCCTGGGTTTAATAAACAAGCATTAGATGTTTTAGAAAAGAAGTATAAACATAGTGGCCAGCGAATATTGTGCACCTTAATTGCAGACGAGATGGCTCTTCGTCACCAAACTACGTGGACAGGAAAAAAGACTGTAGGTGTCGTAGACTTTGGTGCTGGATCAGCAAAATCGTGTGAAATAGCGACTCAGGCATATGTTTTTATATTAGTCTGTATGAACGAAAGTTGGAAAATCCCGGTAGCATATTTTCTTGTTAACGGACTGTCGGCTGAAACTCGGGCAAATTTACTGAAAACATGTCTTAGTGAATGCTACCGTGTGGGAGTTGACATTGTAGCCATAACATTTGATGGCTGTGCATCTAATATAAATGCAGCTAATTTATTAGGTTGTGATCTCAAACAACAATCACACCTAAAAACAACATTCAAACACCCTGAATGTGATTTAGATGTTGCAATTATGTTTGACCCTTGTCACATGATTAAATTAGTAAGAAATTCATTTGAATCTAAAAGACAATTTTTTGACGGGAGTGGAAGGAAGATTCGCTGGCAGTTATTAGAAAATTTAGTTAAGCTTCAAAAAAATGTTGGACTTAATTTTGCTAACAAAATCACCCCTCGTCACATTTATTTTAGAAATGAAGTGATGAAAGTCAAATTGGCAACACAACTCATGAGCATGAGTGTTGCAAATGCTCTCAAATTGTGTGATGAGATTTTAACGTCTTCTCTTTTCGTGGACACTAAAGGAACGGTAGATTTTATAGAAAATTTTAATCATTTATTTGATGTTTTTAACTCCAAATCATCCGATTTGTACGGCATGAAAAAACCGCTTTCTCTAAAAAACGCCAATAACATCATAGCTTTTCTAGAAAAAGCAAAACAATATATATTAAATCTTTATATTTTTATTAAGTATAGACGCGAGGTTCGTAAACGAATCACAATAAAAATAATTAAGAAAAAAATTGTGGAATCTAAAAATAAAACAGGCTTTTTGGGTTTCCTTATTTGTATAGAAAGTTTAAAGCATCTATACACAACGTTGGTCGAAGGACAACGTTTGCAATATATCGCAACTTACAGGTTGTCCCAAGATCACATTGAAATGTTGTTCGGTGCTATCCGGCGACATGGAGGTTATAACAATAATCCAAACGTTATCCAGTTCAAGGGAATTTTCAAAAAAATCCTTCAACACCTTGAAATGAAATCTTCGTTTTTAGGAAACTGCCTACCGTTAGAAGACATAACTGTATTAACGTGTTCGTCTGCAGTTCACAACATTAATTCTACAGTAAGTAGAAGAAATATGGATGAGGAGATTGACTCGATCGAGAATGACTCTCAGTTAATAAATGCAACTGCTGTAGAAGATGATATTAACACAAATGTCGAAGTGTTTTCGACAATGTTAAATCAAGAAGGCGTTAAAAAAACCACTGAGCAGATTGTCGGTTATATTTCAGGATGGGTATCCAGAAAACTGGCTTCAGTATTGAAATGTTCGACATGCACCGATAGTCTGTATTGTAATAACAAATTGTGGTTTCACAAACTGATTATTTTAAAAAATATGGGTGGACTATGTTTCCCGAGTGAGGATGTGTTCCGAATCTGTCTGAAGTCAGAATCTATAATTAAAAACCACATTAAAGAAATGGGTCACATTATCCTTCCCGATCACAAAGATATCCAAATTTTAAAAAACCGTATTTTAAAGTCGTTTATCAGCTGCAATGACGTATTTTGTTCTTTACATCAACATTCTTTAGAGCAACATCCCACATTTGATCACAGAGTGCAGCTTATTCGCGCGGTCATTGAGAAATTTATTAATGTTCGCCTACATTTCGCACACAAAAGCTCTGAATCAAATTATAAGAGGCAAAAAAGAAATAAATTAAGTTTGTTTGAAGGAATTTAAAAATATGTATCTACAACATAAGTCGATAATATATGACTTCGATTACCATAGTGTTTGATTGTCTATCAATATGTTAATATTTTTTACATTATTAAATAAAGGCTTTTTTATGTTTATAAAGATATTTTGTTTTATTTTTAAATTTAATATGTAACAATAATTACTGTTGCGGAATACACCATTAACATTTAAAAGATATAATATTGGTATTACTTTATTCGTAAAGTAGGTAACACGGTACAATTATAAATTATTTTATTAACTCTAGAAAATCGAGTCTCCTTTTTTCCCCATATGCCTCTGATAGCTACGTCACTCATGCGCTCGACCAATGAGCATGTAATTTTACTATTACTTATCCTGTGACGTAACTGAAGATGTTTATTTATCTCCCTCTAGCAACAGGCATTCCGCCGTACGGTGTCATATTTTCTTTCCCTTTCTTTACGCGTATAAGTAGTTATCTAGTATTTTCGCCGTTTTTAAGCGCCGAGATGTTTGTTGATAACTTGTCTATATATAATACGTCATTGGAAAGGATCGTCCGACTACCCAAATTGGAAGTTCTTGGTGAGAAATTACTTGGAGAATAAAAACTGGTGGGGAGTAATTTCTACAGATGTAGTAAATGCTGACATAGACCGGCAGGCACGAACGACAATATGCTTGTTATTAGAACCAGAGTGCTTTACCCACGTCTACAATGCGAAGACTGCGAAAGGAGCCTGGAACAGCTTACAGAAAGCGTATGAAGACAAAGGTTGGGGAAGACGAATACTTATCACACTCACATACACTCTAACTCACACACACACCCACACACCTACTCAAAAACACACACACATACACACAAAATATACTTTCACACGCACATAAACACACATTTACACTTCTGCCATATGCACGATTTAATTCATTTTCATTTTTCTTTTTCTTTTTTTCTTATTGGTTTGTTTTTATTGGTTTTTAATTTTTATTGGTTTTATTAAAAATGTGTAACTTATACCTAATTAGCACACCGAAACAATTAAACTAATCGAGGAAGAGCGAGGTTTATCCCATCACAAGTATCTTCGGATTACTTTCTGGGAAACCCCGGCAACTTAAATGTATCTAGATTTAAGATAACAAACACATTTTTTATTTTTTTTTATTCAGCGAGAGCTTTTCAACTGTAAATTAGAGAATTTCGAATCTATGTAAAGCTATATATCCAAAATTACATTCCTGACACAACAATTGACCGATATTGATGCTCAAATCCCTAATGATTGGATCATATCGATTTTGCTTGGTGGATTGACCACTGAGTACAGCCCTCTCATCATGGCTGTAGATAATAGTGGACAAGAGATCACGTTAGAGCAAATAAAAATGAAATTGTTACAAGAAGGAAGTAGACAGAGTAAGTTGAACACAGAGTACGAACAAGCCTTAATTACACGTAAAGTACAGAACGATGCAAGATCTTACATTAAAACTAATGATCGTAAGCAGAAGTTCGTCTACAAGTGTTTTAAATGCCACAAGCAAGGACATAAGGCGTCTGAATGCAAGGAGCGGATCAAAACCGCGAATATCTGCCTGAATACGAAAGAGGCGATAAACAAAGATAAGTGGTATTTAGACAGTGGGTGCTCAAATCATATAACCCACGATAAAAGCAAATTGTTGTCTTATACACCTGAAAAAGGCAACATGAAGATCGCAGTAGCAAACGGCGAGAAATTATTGGTGAAAGGACGAGGAAATGCTGAGCCACGAGTCAGCGAAAACGAAAAATTAATTTTAGAAAACGTTTTACATGTTCCTGATTTATCCATGAACCTAATTTCGGTGAGTGATTTGACCAAGAAGAATTATTGCATGAATTTTGACAAAGAAGGTTGCATGATTCAAAATAAGAATCGGATTGTTGCAAGATGTCTGGAGGTCGACGGAATTTATGAGTTGACAGAATTTAAAAATAACGTCGTGAATTTGACACTGTCAAAACAAAATGAAAATATTTCGAACATTTGGCATAAAAGATTAGCTCATTTATCGCGTAATTATATGAATAAAATGAAAGTTTTAGTAAGCGGTATGGAATTTAAGAGTACCGATTTATGCGAGCCATGTATTCCATGTATCGAAGGAAAGACATGCAAAAGTTCCTTCAAAAACCAAGGTACGAGAGCGAACGAGGTCTTACAGTTGGTTTTTAGCGATGTTTGTGGACCAATCGAGGAACCGTCGTTCGGTGGTTCGAGGTATGTTCTTCTATTTATCGACGATTATACTCGGAAGACTCATGTTTATTTTTTGAAGAACAAAAGTGAAACATTCGACAGGTTCCGTGAATACAAAGCGGAAGTTGAAAATGAGACGAGTAAATCTATTAAATGTCTGAGATCTGACAACGGTGCAGAGTACTGTAATGGTAAATTTAAATCTTTTTTGAAGTCTGCAGGTATAAGACACCAGACGACTGTACCGTACACGCCGGAACAAAATTCTGTCGCAGAAAGAGCGAATCGGACTATAATAGAAAAGGCAAGAACATTACTGTCAGAATCAAACCTGAGCAAGAAGTATTGGGCCGATGCTGTAAATACTGTTGTTTATTTAAAAAACAGAAGCCCCACGAAAGCATTGAACAATACGGTACCAGAGAAGCTTTGGACTGGAAAAGATGTTGATGTCAGTCATCTGAAAATCTTTGGTTGTTTGGCGTATAGATTGATACCAAAACAAAAGAGACGCAAACTGGACATGAAGACGGAACCGGTGATTTTTATTGGATATCCAAATAATCAGAAGGGTTATCGTTTGATGAATCCTAAGACAGGTGAAGTGACAACTGCGAGAGATGTCAGATTCCTGGAAAACGTCTTTCTCCAAAAAGAAAATGTGGAAAAGTCGGAAGTAATCATAAACCTGAATACAGATTCTGTTCCTTCCAGTTTACCCAACGGATCTACAAGCAGATCTGAACCCTTGGAGGCTCACGATGATGTGTACCGTGATGCTGTAGATGAGAACGTAAAAGTATCGGTGGAGAAAGAACCTGAACCAGTAGTACTAGAGCAAGTACCTGATGACATATTGACTGAAAAGGAAGTGACAGTACCTGAATCAGAAAGAAGGTATCCTGTAAGAGAACGAAGACAAGTCGATCGATACGGATGCAATGTTATGTATGCCAAGGAGAGCAATCTTGATGGTGATCCATTGACTATTAATGAAGCGTTGGCGAGATCCGATGGTGACTTATGGCAAAAAGCGATAGATGATGAACTCATGTCACTAAAGGAGAACCAGACTTGGACATTGGTGGATCTTCCAGCTGATAAGAAGCCTATCCAGTGCAAATGGGTGTTCAAAATCAAAAGTGATAGCGACGGCAAGGTAACGAAGTACAAGGCTAGACTAGTAGCAAAAGGTTTCACACAGGTATGTGGTATAGACTATACTGAGACTTATTCTCCTGTAGTTCGAAGCTCTACTCTACGATTGTTGTTCTCGCTAGCTGTTGAATACGGTTGGTTTATTGACCAGTGGGATGTCACAACTGCCTTTTTATATGGCAAGATTAAAGAGGACATTTACATGCTTCAGCCGAAAGGAGCACTAGTCAAAGGTCAAGAGACCAAAGTATGTAAGCTGCAGCGTTCTTTGTATGGATTGAAACAAGCTTCGAATGCTTGGTTCAAGGAATTAGACAAAGAGATGTTGAATTTAGGCTTTTTACAATCAAAAATAGAACCTTGTTTGTATCAAAAGCAGCTTAAAAATAATAAGAAGTTAGTTGTCGTTATTTACGTAGATGATCTTTTCATTTTTGGAAATTGTGAACAAGAAAAGCAAAAATTAAAAACCGGTTTGCTTGACAAGTTTAAAGTTAAAGATTTAGGTGCGGCTAGGCATGTTTTAGGCATGAGGCTGAGGAGAGATAAAGATATTATTTGTCTAGATCAGCAACAATTCATTACGAACATTTTGAATGAATTTAACATGACAGATGCTAAGCCAGTTTCAACCCCAATGGAAGTCGGTATGAAATTAGAAAGATCGACATATTCTCATAGCGATCTGCCATATCAAAGTTTAATAGGGTGTCTAAACTATTTGGCCTGTAATACGCGACCAGACATAGCACATGCGGTAAGTGTGCTTTCACAATTTAATTCATGTTATGATGAAATACACTTTAAATGTGCGAAACGGGTCTTAAGGTATTTAAAGGGTACGTCTAACCTTTGTCTTACTTTTAGGAAGTCAGAAGATTTAGATTTACGAGGCTACGTTGATGCAGATTGGGGAGGGGCACTTGATAGAAAGTCTTTCACAGGATTAATTTTCAAGTTAGGTAAAAATATAGTATCATGGGAAAGTAGGAAGCAAGCGACAGTATCCTTGTCCTCCACAGAGGCAGAGTACGTAGGATTGAGTCAAGCTTCGAAGGAAGCGCTTTATTTACGTAGTTTACTAAACAGTTTGACAGCTGTGGATAGTAAAGCGGTAGTCATTTATAATGACAATCAGTCGGCGCATAAAATTGCAGCTAACAAAATCATGCATAATAGGACAAAGCACATAGATATCAAGTATAATTTTATTCGTGAGTGTGTACTGGCTAACAAAGTTGAAATAAAGTACATGTCAACTGATAAGATGATAGCGGACATCTTAACTAAAAGTGTTCACAGCCCGAAACTTAGAGAATTTTTAAAGGATTTATCCCTGTTAAATTATTCTATTAAGGGGGCGGATAAGTAGTTAGATGTATTGATGTATTTTTTTTTTTAAAGTGTTTTGTGTAATAGATAATTTTCTCGTTATGCATGCTTTATTTTGTTAGATTTCTTCTGTTTTTGTACTCTATTTTTGGGTACAGCGTAGTACAGTTGAACACAGAAGTGTTAGTGATTTATTTAGTTTTATGTACCGAGTACTGCCAGATACAGAAGTGATCATACGCATGTGTAATAGATTAAGGGGGCGTATTGGAGGTCGTATATATGGTATGGCAACTACACTGGCCTGTATGATAATCATATTTACACCTGTCTGTCACCGTTTTTTAAATAAGCATAGTTACGGTTCTGTTTATGTCTGTACATTGTCACTTGTGTGAAAAATATTGACCACGAATATATATAGTAAACTATTAGACCACTGCTGCTGGTTTTATTGCTGCTATTTTCCAATATTCCTTCGTTGTTCTTAGTGCGTTCGCAAAGATTCTATGGAATATTCTAAGAATGCTCGCTCGCTTGATGTAAACGGCGCAAGAGCGCGCGAACAGTTGCTTAGAGCGTTCTAGCGTGTTCGGACGTGCTCGCGCCACTGAGCGGTCTCATCAAAGCGTTCTTGTGTTCTAGCGATTGTTTACGTATCTTATCGATTAAGTTATGGATTGGTCTCAAGAAAAATGTTTATTAATGATAGAAGCCTACCGCAATTTCAGATGTCTGTGGGATCCGACGTATGAAAACTATAAAAATACAACTTACAAACAAGATGCTTGGCGGGAAATCGCAAAACAACTGGAATGTAATGTTGAAGAGTAAAAAAAAAAGATGGACTCGCTTCTTGCATCTTACCGCCGGGAAAGGCAAAAAACAATGAGTACGAAGTCAGGCAGCGGTGCCGATTGTATTTATAATTCTAAATGGTTTGCATTTAAAAGCATGCACTTTTTGATGGACAAATATAAACCGAGGAAAACAATTGATTTCGACACTAACCAAAATAAAAACATGGTAAGTAGGTAGTTATGTTTATTTATTGGGTATTCTACCATAATTTTAGGTTGGGTTATTTACGCTTTTTATAAAGTAACATATCGCTTTCATTATGCAATATTGTTTTGTCATGGCAAAATATTACTCAAATTAAAATAGTCTGAAAATTCTTTCCGGATATTTTCACATTGCAAAGTGTGTCTTCGTCCAGTGTTGGGTAACGGGAGAAATGATGATAAACGGTCCATATTTCTCCACTGGCCTGGAATGACGACGTCATCTTCAATTCTGTCCATCATGCCCGGTGAATTATACAGCTTCCTAGAAGCTTTCCTTTTCATCAAATAATTATGTAGGTACACGCAGGTTATTACGATGAGAGATGCTTTATCAGGTTGTAGCAACATAGGTTTTCGCAATACACGAAAAACTGCTGAAAGAATGCCAAATGCATTTTCTACTATTCGTCTTGCTCTAGACAAACGGTAGTTGTAAATTCGTTTTTCGGATCCCCTGGCATGAGTACCAGGATACGGCTTCATGATGTGTCTTTGTAATGGGAATGCATCATCTGCTACAAATACGAATGGCATATTCTGTTGTCTTCCTGGAAGGCTTTGGTCATTGGGCAAATTTAATTCATTATTTTGTAGTTTCTGATAGAAAGAAGTGTTTCTGAAAACTCCGCCATCTGATATTCTGCCCTGACAACCAATATCGGCGAATATAAAATTGTAGTTAGCGTCTACTATGGCCATTAACACCACACTGAATGTGGATTTATAATTAAAAAAGTCGCTTCCGCTGTTAATAGGTGCTTGTATGACGCAGTGTTTCCCGTCTACAGCGCCAATACAGTTTGGAAAATTCCACTTCTCATTGAATTCCTGAGCGATTGATAGCCATTCTTCTTCTGTTGACGGTGTCTGAAATGAATAAAAAATTATTTTAGGGTGTATATTAATTAAACCGTTTTTTTACAGGCTGATGAGCAGGAGAATGAGCGAATTGAACAAGAAACTCCGGTAGTGGACCCTAATGCAGATACACAGTCAGATTCAACAACACATTCACAACCTGCAGCTTCAGTAGGGTCAAGAAACACCACACCACAATGGCAACCATCAACATCACTGCAATCTGGCCACACAATACCACCAAAAAAATCAAAACATGAAGACCCTCGAGTAGCCGAAGCCTACCGTATTTTAAAAGATACACATGATTCAAAGATAAGGGACAAGAGTCGAGCTTTTGGAAATCATGTTGCTTCAAAACATCGCGAATACTCAAAAAGGACGAAAGCGTATGTTGAACATTACATAAATAATATACTGTTCGACGCTGATTTGGGGAAATTTGATTATGAGTCAAATTTAGCATCAACTCCGATGTCTTCATATTCAGACAGTTCACAAAATACTTGCATTGTGTATTCTGTAGCCTCAGATCAATCCCCTCCACCCAACCAAATGGAAGCCAGTTCAGAAAGTAATGTCAATTTAGGCCAACAATTACACATTCCGGATGATACCGCAACTGAAGAAACCAGCGAGTCTTTGCTGCATTTTATTAAAAATTTTAAGTAACATGTATATCTTTTCTAGTTACTTTTTGTTTATTTAAGTTCTCTGATTGTGTTTTTTTAAATAAATATCTTAAAATAAATTGTCTTAGTTTATTTACTTACTTTCACTAATAATTACGGTCGTGATAATAGGTGTGTAGGTATGTATAAAAGTAATAACTTTACTTACCTTAGCATAGTCTTGCAATGCTTCATTTATTGCAGCACATACTTCAGATATAGCATTACATATTGTTGATTTAGACATTTTAGTAAAATACATGAGGCTTTCATAGGAATCTCCAGTTGCCAAAAATCGCAAAGTCACTGCTAGTTTGTCATATGCAGGAATCGAGTCTCTAAAATTCGTACTTGATTTTCGAATTTTTTCGCTGGTCAGAGATAGTAAATGATCAAAATCCTCTGGCGCCATTCTACAAAAGTTTTGGAATTGTCCACTTTCTTCTTGTTTTTGCATATCCGTCATTGTTTCACCTACATTATCCAGTTTCCTTCGATGCATTAAATTTGTAACCCACCAACGTCTCTTCCTTCTTTTATTTTTGAGTTTTTGCGACAAAATAATAAATGCAGCACTTGCAATAATGATATCGCTGTCAGAGTCAGACATAACGAAGCACTACCAATACTAACCACAGAATTGACACGAATGAGCAAAGAACATTCGATCTAGCTTTTGTTTATTACGAAAGAATGCTCTTGTTCTAGCTCTATGTTCGTTTGATGTAAATCGATACCTCTAGCTTTCGTTTACACTAAAAGATTACGAAAGAATGCTCTTGTTCTAGCTCTAGCTCTATGTTCGTTTGATGTAAATCGACCTTAAGGCGATTGCCTCGGATAGTACCTAAAGCAAAGATGCCATAATGTTCCCGAAGAATGAAAAATAACTCCGGCGATAAAAAAAAGTTATCACAAAACACGAATGCCGGTTTATGGTGAATACTTTGGCATAAAGCTATGACCACCTGAGCGCCAAAACCAAAGGACGATTCCTCTTTGGTAAACGTATGGTAACGGAACGTATCGTCACCTCCATATAGCACCAAGTCATAAATTATCCCTGAAACGCCGGCCCGTACATAATTTTTAAACCCCCATTTATTTGGTTTATCCTTCATGTATTGTTTTCGTTTACCTGCCTTAGATCGTTTATATGCTATCATCATTTCGTCCATGCTAAATATAGCAAAATTGTTTAAAACAACAAAAAAAAAGAGACTAATAAGTCTCTTTTTTTTGTTGTTTTAAACAATTTTGCCTTATTTGCTCTACAACTGGACGTACTTTAAAGTATTTGTCTCCATCATCCATGTTATTGTCGACAAAATGTAAATATCGTCGTACTTGCTGGTATCTTTTCAACGACATTATATCACCAACTTTAACATACCTAAATTTATCCGACCAATAATCGAGGTATGAAGGCATTAAAACAATGCTCATGATAATGTGAATAGCCAAAAAGTCATTAAATTCTTCTTCTGACAGCTGAATTGACTTGCCAGTTTGTTGGACTGAGTATAAATTTGTCTGTTCTACAATATTAGTTATGACATTTTGAGAAAAAAAAAAAAAAAGTTACTCAAAGGTGAGTCAACATCTTCTGGCAAATCAATATAATCTTCATCTTCATCCTCTTCTACTGTCGCTCTGTGACGGAATTGTGATAGTTTCCATTTATAAGCCAAGTGAAATTTTTTACCCTTCTTCGCTCTCTTTGCTGGTACTGTATGTGGTTGTTTCCTGGACCTTGTGTTTCGTGAAGCAAGTGGAGAAGAAGAAGCTACAGGTGCTACAGGCGTTGATGGCAGTGAGGGAATATCAGATAGGAATGGAACATTCTCATAATTACACTCTCCAATTTCGCGCAAGATAGAATCTGATATAACATCAATATTCTCAGTGTTCAATTCTTCGTCTTCAGAAGTACTGATTGTTAGGTTTGCAAGGGAAGATGATATTGATGGTGCAGAAGAAGAGAGCGGGGAAGAAGCATAGGCACGCGGGTCGCCATGCATTTCTGTTTCAGAATCAGAATTTTCACTAGCATCGGAAGGTGCATGGTCATTTGGCACTAAGGCGAGAATTTTACTAGCACGGTTAGGCTGGTGTTCAATTCTTCGTCTTCAGATGTACTGATTGTTAGGTTTGCAAGGGAAGATGTTATTGATGGTGCAGAAGAAGAGAGCGGGGAAGAAGCATAAGCACGCGGGTCGCCATGCATTTCTGTTTCAGAATCAGAATTTTCACTAGCATCGGAAGGTGCATGGTCATTTGGCACCAAGGCGAGAATTTTACTAGCACGGTTAGGCTGTTGACAAAGAAAAACAAACCAAACTCAAGCCCACAACCAAAATAAAAAAAAATTAAGCTTTTTGGCGTTGTCCGCCACAGCGAACATAGGAATAAAGTACTAAATCTCTATACAATTAGCAATGTTAGCTGTGACGGACAAAACACTTTAGCAACAAAAAACACCATGAAAATTAAAAAGAGTGTATTTGTTTTTGGGTTATAATTATTTATAGAATAATTTTCTAATAGCTGAGTCGAGATTTCAAGGCATTCATAGGCAAAAAAGAAGAAAAAGAATTATAAATACCTTGAGCAAAACAGGTGGTCGTCTTGGCGCCGACATTTTGTGTCACGACTGACATAATGCAGTGTTGTCACGCTCAAAATATATTTTCTATTATTAGTTTATGATTATATATGATTTATTAGATATATTTAGTCGATTTGAAATCGATCGATCGAATCGAATAAAAAAATAGTAGAATTTATTTTTTGTCGACGTCCGTCACACTGGACTTTATCAAATTAAGGGTTAATGTTCACATCAAGCCAGAGCACCCTAACAAACTGGGCAAATCCCTTTGATTAAAGAAGAATTCATTCATAACATTGGGAAAAAACCAAGTTTGATAATAAACGATTGCTTATCTATAACATCAGAAGTGATTTCAGCACATTTACCAACAGTAAAAAATTTAAAGCTTATTTGTAGAAATAAGAAAAAAGGGAAACAGCCAAATATTGAACCAGAAACAGTAGATTTTCAACTCGATATGAATAAGTTACATTGTGACTATTTGGAGAATGATTTGATAATCAAAGATCAATTAACACTCATGTACACTCAACAGCACATACACACTCTTGCACACGCTCACACAAGTTCACTTAATTATAATTTGTATTTTTTACTGTATTTTTTGTTTTTTTTGTACTGTTTTTATTGTGTTTTAAGTAAGTACTTACTGTTGTGAAGGAGCGGAGTCCTCTAATACAGGCATTGCTTAAATTAAGACTCCAAACCCAAAATTGTTTGTGTATAATTTTTGGACACAATAAACGTTATTATTATTATTAATTAAACAACGGATGTCTTATGTTCACAACAAAAAAAATATTACGTCATTTAAGCCGATCCATATATTGGCTTAAAGACGGCACATTCAAAATTGTTCCAAGAATATTCCATCAGCTGTATCTGATACATGGATCTGTATATCATAATGTAACATTTCCGATGGTACCTGCACTCATGACTAATAAGGATAAACGTAGCTATGATACATTTATTGAAATGTTATTAGAATGTTGTGCATCCGCTGATATAGTCCTATCGCCCCGTTATATACACTTGAACAAGCGCCCCAAATTACTTTTAAAAATTATTTTAATAATGTTATAATCAAAGGATGCAATTTCCATTTAGGGCAAATAATATACAGGAAAATACAGAAAAGTGGCTTCCAAAAACTATACGGTAATGATGCTAAGTTTGCCATGGAAATGAAATGTTTATTTGCTTTTTCTTACTTGTCGCCTACTGATATACCAAAGTATTTTGACGCATGGAGCAAAAATATATCCCCTGAGGCGGAAACTGTTGCACAATAGTTTAGCGATATTTACATCTGGGGAACAAGTTCTTCGCCACCAAAATATCAGCCTAGCCACTGGAGTACAAAATATTTAATCGACCAAGATATCCCTAGAACACAAAATAATGCTGAATCGTGAGCGCAAATTATGTGGGATTCTATAATATATCAAATCAATTATTTAAAGAAATAAATTACTTAATCATAGAAATTGATAAACTAGGTACAGGCGCCCCAGTACCAGCAAAAAGAAGTTTTCGATGAAAAGTGTCGCATAGAACTTATATTAAATAATCAGTCAGATTACACTGAAACTGGGTTTATGAACGCAATAGGAGCTAATTTAGGACTAGTTTAAAACGTAAATGGTCTACATATACAGGTTGGAAAGTTTCAGCGGGGCAGTAAGGGGAATTACCTTATCCGTTGCAGCTACGCGAAAATGGTCTTAGGATTAGATAATTTAGCTATAGATATTTTTTTATGGAATTTTGATCCCCATTAACAGCATTAAAAAAAAATACAGTTAGCAAGAAAAGAGCTATTTAACACAAAAACATTTTTGATGCCAATCGATCCTGTTTCTAATACTGATCAAAAACTTTTATTGGACCAACCATCGTTGGAGTACTCAAAAACTCACAAATTGCAAAAAACTTTTCCCTTACATTTTGTAAAGAATTTGTGTAACTGAAATACAAAAAATAAAATAAAAGACAAATGATCACGTAGAATTTTACACATATCAAAAAGATGGCGTGTTAAGTTTCTTTTTTTATTAACTAACATAACTTGATGATGTTATTCTTATTTAAAATCTTGCTGTTTTTTGAAAAAGACCATTTTCGCGTCGCTACAACGGATAAGGTACTTCCCCTTACTGCCCCGCTGAAAGTTTCCACCCTGTATATATTTTGTTTAATTCATTATTTCTTAATTCATTATTAATTATTAATAATTTATTATAAAGGATCATGAATATCTACCAGGTGAATTAAAAGAAAGTTTTAGTAATATATAAGTATACAAAAAGCGCTCCGCAGAAAAAATAAAAATGTGAAATCATTATTAGAGGGTTGATTGCCCTATAGCAACACAGGAATCGGTATTGACCGATATGCCAATTTCAGTTGAAAACTGGAAAGGCTTATCTATAAAAACTCACAATCGTACTATACGAGTACCACGGAATCATAGCACAAGTGTAGGTTTGTTGTCAAATGGCAATAATCGCTCATCAGGCATTAGTGGCATTGTCATCGAAAATACTTGTGCCTTTGATTCTGTGGTACAATCTTTAGCAATTACTTATACCGATAAAATGAGCGTTCGTAAATTGTTGGACGCTAAACAATCTATATTCATGGAACTAATAAAAGCTCTCGCCGAGAAAGGCGACACAAAGAATGTGTTCAAAACCAGGACAAACATTTTGAAGAAATATTATTACGACAAAACAATATAAAACCACAAAATAATTGTGAACTGTATGTCTAATATATTTTATGTTTTAGACAAAATAAAAAAAATACACGACTATCCTAGAATAGTCGGTTAGCGTATTTTCCGAAAAACGATGTACCAACCAAAATTGCAGCCAAAACAGTGCCGCGAAAATGTTCACATATGCTTTTAAACGTGCTCACTCTGTCCGACAAAGGAATTGAACAGCTCTTGAATAAGCAACAGAATCAATCCTGGGGCTAGATAATAATCTGAATTGTAGAAAGATCGTCAATGATATGTTATGAACAGGCACACACATTATTCGCTATGATTTAAACGAGATCCTAATATTTGAGTTAAATGATATAGATTTGATTGATATAAATGATATTCCAAACAGTTTAACTTTACAGCAAAAGATATAATTATGCTTTGGTTGCAGTCATAGAGTATTTAACTAATATGCGCCACTACAGCACATCGTGTAGGCGTAATGGCAGATCATGGGAATGCTACGATGACACCACAGTAACAGTACCAAAAATTACACAAAATATAATGGTGGATTGCATTATGTACACAATAAATTAATGACGTATGATGGCAGGACAACAAACAAAAGGCCCTTTTCAGTGCCACCAAATGTTCATGTACTTACCTACTATTTTTATCGCAGTAGAATGTTGCACGCGTCCGAAACTTCAAACTCGCCACGAACGGAATCCGCAGAACGTCCGAACGTTTGAAACTGACGACGCCAAACTGGTGACAGCGACCGCGTTCCGGCCTCTTAGTTTTTTATTTTATGGAAGTTTATGCGCAGACCACAACTTGCATTCCATGTTTTTTGGTAGCATATTTTTTTCAAAAGCCGTCCGGTTTTACCGGAATTACGAACTAAGTTATCTGTGGTTGAAAATCAGTTTGCGAACTAAGCTGCCCGCTGACTAGCGGCGGTATTGCGTTCTCAGCCATTTCGGCAGACAGATTATTCGTAAGTAATGATTTTATTCAAGATTATATACCATTTTGTTCGTGATTTAACGTTATTTCGGATCAACTATAATACAAGTGATTTCCGAGTCGTAGAATCGATGCTATACTTAGATATATGTTTCATTGCTGTCTGAAAAATCCTTAACTCTAGAAAAACGTGATAAACCGAATCTATTGCTTGTACTCAATTAAATGTGTATTAACCATGTAGCATGATTATTTACGAACAATTTCGTACCAATATTATTCTAACATTTAGCTGTGATTTCAAAGTACGAGGTGCATTCAATAAGTACCTAGCCTCATCGCCAGAGGGCGCTGTAGTTTCAAAAGAGTTTTACCACAGTGTAGCACATTCTTTTTTAATTCTTTTTTCAAATTTTCATTCCAATCCCTTCATTTGTTTTAATTTGACAACTTATGGAAGCGAACGTGTCGATCGGTTTTACAAAAATGGAAAAAGAGCAATATCGTTCGGTGATTCGATTCCTATTTTTGGAAGGGAAAACGCGCATCGAAATCAAAGAGCGCTTGGATGCTGTGTACGGTGACTCTTCTCCATCGATGGCCACCGTCAAGAATTGGTTCAACGAGTTTGCACGTGGCCGTACGTCGGTTTTTGATGAACCACGTCCAGGTGCACCGAAAACAGCTGCTACGGAGGAAAACATTAAAAAAATCCATGATCTCGTATTGGCAGATCGCCGATTGAAGGTTCGGGAGCTAGCTGAGACTGTAGGCATTTCAGAAGGAACAGTGCATCATATTCTTCACGAGGAACTCGGCATGAGAAAGCTGTCGGCGCGATGGGTGCCGCGTTTACTCACACCAGAAAACAAGCGCAACCGTGAGACCACATCGGAGACGTGTTTGGCGCTGTTTAAGATGAATCCAGCGGAGTTTTTGCGTCGTTTTGTGACCGTCGATGAAACCTGGATCCACTGGTACACACCAGAGACCAAGGAGCAATCAAAACAATGGATCCAGACCGGGGAACGTGCTCCAAAGAAGGCGAAAACTGTAAAATCGGCCGGAAAAGTTATGGCCACCGTTTTCTGGGATTCACAAGGTGTGCTCTACATCGATTACCTCGAGAAGGGTAAAACAATTACAGGGCTTTACTATGCCGATTTATTAGGCCGATTCGACGCCGAATTAAAGAAAAAACGACCCCATCTGGCGAAGAAAAAAGTGCTGTTTCACCACGACAACGCACCGGTTCACACGTCTGCCGTTGCCATGGCCAAATTGGTCGAATTACGCTACGAATTGCTGCCCCATCCACCGTATTCTCCAGATTTGGCCCCTTGTGACTTCTTTCTGTTTCCTAATCTGAAAAAATCACTCGCCGGGAATAGATATGGATCGAATGAGGAGGTCATCGCCGCCACGGAGGCCTATTTTGCAGAGTTTGACAAAAACTATTTTTCGGACGGGTTAAAAAAGTTGGAGCATCGCTGGGCTAAGTGTATCGAACTAAAAGGAGACTATGTTGAAAAATAAATTGCCACTTTTCCAAAATTTTCGTTTACTTTTTGTAGGCTAAGTATTTATTGAATGACCCTCGTAGGAAATCTAGTTGCATAAGCCGTAGCCATGTTTTTCAAATCACTTGGCGCGTCCCGGGTCACGTGACCCGGAATAAAGCAACCCATTCGCGAAAAACGTTAGCGATTTTTTATTTTGTTTATTTTGTTTATTGTGTTTATTTAGTTCGCTCTCTTGAACCTGTGTTCTACTACATTGTTTTTTTTGTGCTCTTTTGATGTAAGAATTTTATAATGGAAAAAAGGCAAGGACGGGGCGGTAGGCGAGGCTCAGCAAGTCGCGGGCGCTCGCGAGGGCGAGGGCGTTGCCTGTTCGAAGTAACCCTTCACCCGCACATGGTCCGTCGCGGGTGAATTTGTCGTCAAAAGACGAGCACACTTTGAGCGATGCCTCTTTTCTGCGCCTTCACCTAGCAGGTAACGATACATATTTTAATAATGCAGAGCCTACGTCACATTTGACTAAGGGCATTATTTTTACATGACATTATTGTTTTAGACACCTTAGCTGGACGCCACCGCCGCATAGTCTTCGCAATTATTATATTACGAGCTACTTTAGGTACAAATATCATGGCAATATAAATTGAAATTTGCAAGTGATTAGGGTACATTATTAGTTGTACAACTCGTTCCCACGCCAAAGAACAATGTCAAACTCCCAAACAAATTTGTTGTGATGAAGTAGTGATGAAGAGAGAGGAAAGTGAGACAATTCTTTTCAAAAACCCGAGATTTTTGTCCACTGGCTTCTGCCGCCCGACACGTTACCAGATGTTGAAGGAAAGTCACACGGTTCTAAAAGATGAAGACGACTACATCAACAGACAAATAGCTGCTCTGAACCCTACGCAAATAGACATCGGGGATCGAACGGTCAACATTGAGCACATCTTAATGGTGACAATGCTAGATGGAAAAGTCGCCAATGCACTCTCTGAAAATTAATCTTCCCAGACTTGCAACATATGGAAGGCAACACCTAATCATATGAATGATATTGATGCGATTATTCAGAGGTCATGCAACAAAGATTTGTATGCATATGGGTTGTCAAAATTGCACGCCCATATTCGGCTGTTGGAGTGTGTGCTCCACATATCATATAGGAAAGAACACAAAACATGGCGTGTGACTAAGAACATCAAAGAAGCAGTGGAAGAAAAAAAGTGCGCCATTATAGAAGAATATCGTCGTCGAACTAGGATCCTCGTCGATACAGTAAAGCAAGGTAGCGGCTCGACCAATGATGTGGGAATACTACCGGAACGTTCTTTGAAGACCCTGCTCTCGCAGCTGAAATCACTGGGGTTGACAAAGATCTCATTACAAGATTCTCTGTTATACTTAAAGCCCTTTCGTGCTCGTACGATGTGAAGCCAGAGGCGTACAAGGAGTATACACTTGACACGGCTAGACTCTTCGTCACCAAGTACCAATGGTACAAAATGCCTTCTAGTGTACATACAATGTTAATTCACGGAGCTGACGTAATCCAATACCTTGTGCTTCCTATAGGTCAGCTAAGCGAAGAAGCTCTAGAGTCTAGACACAAAGACTGCCGCTAGTATAGAGAGCATAGCACGAGAAAAATTGGAAGGAAGCAGGCAATTGAAGACCTGCACCTGCTACATGCTCTGCTCATCTCCTCCGATCCATTCATATCCAGCATCAGACCATTGCCTAAGCGAAAATCGGGTACTTTGGCGCCAGAAATATTGCAGTTATTGAAAGCTTCTGAAGAACCTGAAAGGACGCACTCATCGGATGAAGAGGCAAACAGCGAGTAGACATTGGATCATCGTCAAGCTCGACTTCCAAAGGCCTTTTTCAAGGCCGCCTATTTAAAAATTTCTTAAAGTAAACGCAATTTTTTTTAAATTTCTGTTTATAGACTATATGTATATGTACACACTATATGAATACAACATATACCTAGTAATATATGTGTATTTCTCGTATAAGGTCACAAACATGTACCTATCTACATTTAAATAAAAAAAATCATATGAAAAATCAAAGTAGCTCGTAATTCAATGATTGCGAACACTGAGCGCCGCCACAAGTGGACACTTCACATGATGAGTGTCCACTATTCCGTACGCCGACATCCAGTTATTCTCGTAAGTGATAACTTAAAACCAAAAGGAGACGGGGATTTCTGGGCCTGATTGTAATAAGTTGACGTATGGTTAAAAAAAAAGGTTATATTTTTCTATTACAAAATGTGAAATATCAGCCCATTTTACAATCTGGAAATTGAGAAATCCAAAAATTAAGTTATGGCAACGAACAAAATGGAATATCGATTAAATTATAATCGACTATCGTGACAGAGTTCATACTATTTAAAAGATGCTTTTACCAGATGATTAATTCAAATACATTAATTATTAGAATTAACGTATTAAACAGTTTAAACAAATTAAATATCTATAAAGATATGTTAAAATCGATTCACGTTTGCTAATCGATTATTGTATTTTTAGTCTATGGTGACATGTCAGTCAGTCACTCGTTTCGTATCGTTTAGTGTTAGTGCGTGTGCGTTTTGAGTGTGTTTCCTCCCATAGTTTTATTGACATTTAGTTATAGAAGCATGGGATTTTCTTACCAGTTTGAGAAATAATTATGTACAGACTTTTACAGCAAAACATATCCAGGACATGATGTCCTTAAAAGAAGTTGTAGAATCAGGATTACTTCATTTTGAGAGTATAGATGATATGGAAGACCATGTTGTGCATACGTGGATAGGGTTAAACAAAGCGCAGTTCCATCAAATGTTTAATGAGGTTCCTCAGTTATTAGAAATTCCTAGGGGGTCCCTAGCTTTAGCAGCATATTTAATCAAGCTTAGAACTGGGGATTCTGATGAGAGGTTGTCAACTTTACTAAAAGTGTCTAGGCGAACTCTAGAAAAGTGGTTACACCAAGTGAGAGATCTGCTGTATGAGTATTCTGTACCTAGACACCTAGGTTTAAATCATATAAATAGGCAAAACATAGTGCAAAGAAATCTGTTAATACCTAACACATTGTTTGGTAACTTTGAGGGAGTAGATAGGCCCCTTTGTAATATTTGATGGAACATATCGCACACCCAGAACAACACTGTATTATGTCGAAAAATCTCAAAATTGACTTTTATACATATTTGAATAGCCAAAAATTTGCCGCGCATACCACGAAGACAGGCGTATTTATATTTACAAAAATGTCCAATAGATGGAGCGCTAACTCTCTATTGGTGACGACGCGCTGCCAGAGTCATACCGCGAACACAAAACTATTTCTAGTTGCAACTTGTCCGCCTCAGGTAACAGCACGCAGATCCTTTACGAAACAGTGAATTATTTTGTGTTAATGCAGTGTTGTTGAATAAAGCATACAAAATAAGCCGAATTATTTCGTTTTAATTCAGTGTTGGTGACTGTATTTGTACTACGTGTTTGTTACTATTTCAAAATAGTACTCTGTTGTTGACGAAGGTATGTTAGATTTTTTGTATTATATCAAAATGGTTCAGTATTGTTCGTAAAAGCTAAAAATCAGTTAAAAGATGCACTATTGATGGTAGATATAAATTATGCCCTAACTTTCTTATAAAAATATAATAAATATTGTTTTATACTTATAATTGTTACTTACATTATAAATTAAAAGAAATATATTTAAAATAGATTTTTTTCTTTATATACAAGAAGATTAATACTTTTTTTTGAGATAATGCACTATTTTTGAATTAATTAAATTTTTAATTGTTATTTGGCAGATGATGAGAGGTCGTGGGCTCCTGTTACTCAAAAAGGCAATGGAAGCAACCACAGAAGAAACCAGACCTTCTGTCCAACAAAGCAGCGTGGAAAAGGATGTTGAAAATACAACCATTGCAGCATCAACCGATGAGACGTCAGCGATGGCAGCATCAACCGATGAGACAACAGCGATGCCAGCATCAGCCGATGAAGCATCAGATAGGGAGGTACCCGTTCCTGTTTTATCTGATCATAGCGATGAAGAAGATTTTATAGGTGATTCGGATACGGATCCTACTTTTATTTTGCTTGTTAAAGAAATATCTCGGCCTCTTGTAATCCCTAGAAGATTATCTTCTTCTTCCTCCTCCAGCTCATCATCGTCAAGCTCCAGTAGCTCAAGTAGTTCATCTGATGATGAATCTAGTAGACCGCGTCTTCCTACAGCGAGTACTCATGAGGATTCTAATTCTACTCCGACAAACGCACCCTCAACTTCATCTGCCATTGACACTGCTCCATCAGTGAGCGAGCCTAAGTTAAGTAAAAAGAGAAAACGAAACCCTGCTGGCTGGAAGTCTAAGATTGCTAGAACATTGCGGAATACAGGAAAAGAGTATGTTTCTTTATCAAATCCGACAAAACTGATCGCTGGGCGTCAAATCCGTACACCTTGTGGCGACAAATGCAGGTTGAATTGTAAAACTAAAATAGATGAAATGGTAAGACAAGACATTTTCAATCAGTTTTGGCAGCTGGGCGATTTGGAGAGGCAAAGAGAATACATAGTAAGGCATACACAAGAAATCAAACCGAAATATAGGTACATCACTTCTCAAAAATTGAGGGCTTTGAATTCGGCTTACTATTTTGTAAAAAATAACAACAGGATTAGGGTATGTAAAGAGTTTTTTAAGGCTACGCTGAGCATTTGTGATAGATATATTAAGACGGCTCTTTCAAAGAAAACTGATGGTGGTTTTATTCAATCTGATGAACGCGGGAAGCATGGTAATCACCGCAAAATAGACTCTGAAATAAAAGATAGTGTGACTGATTTCATAAATTCTATTCCTAGAATAGAGTCTCATTATTTAAGAGCTCAAACTAAAAGAGAATATATCGCAAGTGATAAATGTTTGGCAGACTTGTATAGAGATTACAAAACCCTCCGAGAGCAAAATAATTTAACTCCAGCTTCAGCTTCAACTTTCAGTAGGATATTCAATGAGGAGTTCAATATTTCTTTTTATATTCCTAAGAAAGACCAATGCGACCTGTGTGAACGTTATAAAAATGCCGATGATGAGGGCAAGGTCAAACTCTGTGAAGAGTATAATAACCACCTCAAAGAAAAAGAATTGTCCAGATTTAAAAAGAGGCTGACAAAAACAGGAAAGATGTCGTCGTAGCAGTATACGACCTGCAGGCAGTCATGCAGGTTCCCAAAGGTCAAGTTTCTCTTTTTTTTTATAAATCAAGAATCAACTGCTTTAACTTCACTGTAAGTGACTTAAACGCAAAGGATGTTGCGTGTTTTTTCTGGGACGAAACCGAAGCTAAACGTGGTGCAGTTGAGATAGGAAGTTGTGTCCTTAAATACATTGAAATGGTACTTGAAAAGAGCGTTCCTGATACTGACGTGGATATGATATTTTATAGTGATAATTGCTGTGGGCAACAAAAAAATAAATACATATTATCCGTCTATTCTTATGCAGTTAATAATCTGAGAGTTAATTCTATAACACATAAATTTTTGATCCGCGGACATTCACAAAATGAAGGGGACAACGTTCACAGTGTAATCGAAAAACAAATAAAAAGACACTTAAAATCTGGCCCTATTTATTGCCCACAGCAATATGCTACGTTAATTCGTACTGCCAAAAAAACAGGAAACCCATATCTTTTAAGGGAGCTTACATACGACGATTTTTATGAAATTAAAATCCTCCAGGAAGCTTGGGGCAACAATTTCAATATAGATGAGGACAATAATCAACTTAAATGGCACGACATTAAGCAACTACGCGTTGAAAAACAACATCCCTTGACTTTCTTTTATAAAACATCCTTCGAAGACACTGATTTTAAGAAAGTCTGTGTTCGAAATCGTTCAAGGCGCTACAGAGATCAAGGTTTTTCTCCGCTGTTAGTTAAAGCATATACAGAAAAACAACCTCTGGCTGAAGCCAAAAAAAGAGATATTATGGAATTAATCGAAAAAAATATAATTCCTGCTAGTTATGTTAATTCCTATTATAAGACTGCATTAAATTTAGAATAGTAGCACAATACTGAAAAATGAAACGTTGAGTTCCTATGTTATTAGTTATAAAAAAAAGTTTTTCCCCGTTTCTATAGTATTTATTTTTTAATTGAAGATAGTGAATATTAAGGTACAAGTAAACCTGTGATAATTATTGTAATACATTGGTGATTTATATAAGACTTGTTATTCTTAAAGACTGGTTATAGTAAGTAGGGATACCCTTAAGATTCCAAGATAATACTTTGAGTTAAGATAGTTGTATGGTACTAAACAGTGCTTAATGTTTCTTTGTTACCAACTTTTTATACAACTTTATAAGGCCAGATGTCTTGTTTTTAGAGTTTTTAATAAGAATTAATATCGCAGCTATAATTGTAAGTTGAAAGTGGCTAACTCCGCTTGGATTAAGTAGTTTAGTGGTTGGTAATTGACGTCTAAATTAAAATTTTCGTTTTGTTTTAGTTTTAGTGATATGCCATGAATGATTGTAGGTAAGACTACATAGTCGTACTTTCAAAAATAATTACTTCTTGGTTGAAGTTTAAAATGATTACGTATTTTAATTACTTACTGTTTTGTTTATAACTTTTAATTAGTGTTTTTGTGTTATGATTGTTTTGTATCCATCCAACTTTGCCATTTTATATTATTTTTTTGTTAAAAGAAAATTTTTGAAGACTGTTTTTTGTTTTTTGTGATTTACATGTTATAATATTAGCACAACGAGTACAAAACGAGTACTAGTTTATGTTTTAAATATAAGTACCTACTTATTTTAGAAAAATTGTCTTTTATTTCGCTTTTAATAGGTCTATTCCTAAAAACAAAATAAATGGGACGTTATTGTATATTGAATCTCAGTAAAAAAACTGTAGAATAAGAGTGCATTATTTCAGAATTAATCAGTAAAAAGCATGTAACTCGAAATATGTTTTTTATTTTTTCGTTCAGTCATTCCGCAACAGTGAATTAAGTAAAAAAATGCATTATTTTGCTTTATTAATGCGTTTTGAATCAGCTGAACTATATAATGCTGAAACGCATTGGATTCTTCACCTGTAATGTGCAAGACATTCGCAATAACTGTGAAATAATATGAGATAACGGTTTTTCGTCAATTCTGAAAAATGAGCTATTTAGACTTAGTGCAGTGTTGTTCTGGGCGTGCGATATTGTTACATTGAAAAGAGTTCGAATTATTTATATCAAAAAAGAACATATAGCATGCACAAATATCGCAATCTTATGAAACCATTTTTAATGGTATGTACCGATGGGCATACAATTGATGTGCTGGGCCCCTATCCAGCCACCACTTCAGACGCTGATATAATGAAAAAGGAATTTTCAAATGAAAGACCATTACGGGAATACTTCCTTCAAGGTGATGCTTTTATACCGGATAGGGGCTTTCGTGATTCATTGCCCTTGTTGCACCAATGTGGATATAGGACATATGTGCCTGCATCATTAGAAGAGGGTGAGACACAGCTTTCCACTAGTGAATCAAATAAATCGAGAGCAGTCACCATATGTCGTTGGGTAGTGGAGGTAGTAAACGGCAGATTCAAAAGAGATTTTAAATTATTACGGCAAAATTATTTTAACGTAGCTAGTAAAAGTTTCATGAAAGATTTTGAGGTGGCTGCTGCTCTTTTAAACAATTTTCACCCTCCTATTATTGATCGTGTAGATGCTGGGGAAATATTAGTACAAATAAATATGAATATGAATACAGAAAATGAATTAGCAGAATTTATTGTAAGAAACCATTATAATAGGCGTAGGGCTGATTTTCAAACAATAACTGTACAAAATGATAACCTATATGATTTTCCCCAGCTTACCGATACTGAGCTAATACTAATATCACTAGGCACATATCAAATAAAGCAGGCACGTTCCTATTTTGGTGAACATGTAAGGGGCAATGATGGCTATGTGATAGAAGTCTGCAGGGAGGTCAGCAGCAGCCTACTTCGAGAGCTGTCATCTACAAATACCTCATGGCTACTTAGGGGCCGCATTCATTCGAGACATATAAGTCGAAAAACGTATTTTTTTTACATTTTAGTCGACAGCTCTCGCAGAGGTAGGGAAGCAATAATAAAATATTATTGTAACTGCATCGTAGGCAAACGGACTGTAGGCTGCTGCGCCCATGTAATGTCAATAATATGGTACCTTAGTTGGGCTAGGTACCAAGATAATATTGTACCACCTGCACAATTTCTAGATGACATTCTAATTATAATTGAAGATGAATAAAATATACTAATTAAAAACGATTTTTATTTTTAATTATCATTTCCTTACCCATGATTTTTAATAGGTATTTGTGTTTCTTAATTTCCATCCACTCTACAAATATAATTAAGGCAAGTCAAAGTGCCGCTAGTGGCACTCTATCCCTATCGGATTAAGTGCCAGGATCCATTTAGGCACAAGAGAATGTAATGTTTTCGGAATTTGGTGTTTTACAGCGAACTAAAAGTGTATACAGTGCCGCTAGCGGCACTGTATACACCTTCTATAATTGTAAAAGCATCCTATCTTTAAAAAAAACAACTACCTATCGCACAATGAGGTTATACATCGCACTTCAAAAATCAGCTGTTTTGTTACGTAACCTCACTTTAACAAAATCTCTTTTAACTCGGCTCTCAGATTGCTAAAATCCGCAAAATTTTCAGTGATGGTTTGATAATATAGTAGCTATTAATTGACACCAATTTCATCTCTTTACATCCAGGCCCAAGATTGTATGAAAGCGTATCCGTCTCCTTTTAACATTTTAGATCTGCAGAGTGAAGCAGCGACTCCTGTTCTGTCTCCTGCAGGCTTAGCATGACGCTTTCTATTTCTTGCAAGACAAGACATAACTACCTCACCTTCCACATTCGAACCTTACGTTTAAAGAGGGAGAACGTACCCGATAGCATTAAGTACCTCACCAAGCCAGAAATTAGGAAAGGCGACGTCGTAGCATCTACAAGCGGTGACTTAAATGTCATCGTTTGGAAGAATAGTGGTGCATGTGACCCCGCAGTCGAAGCAACAGAAACCGTCCACAAGCAAGCGGCCCATAACTGCTGATGGATCGAAAATACCTCGAATTAACCCAGTTCCGATAGCTGATCATAAGTTGACGGCACGGGACCTGTTCGGTAGTGAAAGCGATGAGGAGGAATAGAAGGGATCCACATCGAGTGGTAAAACAACACCCCTACTTTAATCCTATTTCACAAAGGGAGTTGCTAAAGGCTACGCTAAGAAAATAAGCGAAACAAAAACAGGGCCGTACTACGTAGAACTAAAGATATATAACTGTAAAGAGATCGCAGACATACCACCGGTCAACAGGTGGCGCAACTCTATAGTTACTATTAAAATAGAAGCTGATAGAGATACTGAGATTTGGCGTCACTTTAAAGCGTTTACATACTCAGTAAATAAATATTTCCGTAACTGCCCACTTACTGTTATTAATAACTCTTATTAAACTAATCACAAAATTTTCATTTTTCTATATATTTTTTCCTATTTGTAGCTTAGCTAAGTATTCAATCACTAAAATAATATAAATATAACTTATATCTATTGCTTTATTTCACAGTTGTACAGTTCAGAGAGCACAGAAGGCCTATGAGTACAATTATAACTTGTACCAAATGCAAAACTGAAATACTACGAAATCAGTATGCATATCATAAAATAATTGATGTTGACAAAACAAATAGCTTACTGAGCACTGAATTTAAAAATGTTTTTATTGTAGCAACAGCATTTAAAAATAGAGTCGTAACTTTTCGTCTGAACTTACCTCAAGATGAGGATCACCTCACCTGCGAAGCGATCCCGAGTTACAGTCAGACATGTACACTTATAGGTCAGGATAACGAGTACCTCACCCCTGAGGCGATCCTGAATTCTGTACATCCAAATATTGATAAATTAATATATGTGATACTAAAAACGTATGAATGTTTAAAAGTAAATTTTGATATACATATATGCTAAGTTTCTCCTGATAAAATCTGTCTATGAAAATATCGATGTGAAATCTTTTAAACACTAAATACGACATTGTTTATAAAAATACAGGCGTAGACAGCATTAAAAAATGTCAGTTTTGGTTGCCAAGTACTCATATCAAAAAAATTTTTTACAAAAAAAAAAGTTATTTTTCAGGTTTTTTAGTGTTTTGTTTGGAAGTCGGTTGTTTTTTTGTAAAAAAGCTTTTATTTTTCATTTTTTACTTGTGGTACCTACCCCACACATCATTCGTATACCACTACTTGATAAGTAAATAACCGCGACAGAAAATTATTAAAACATCATCAATATAAACTAAGTGGCAAAAATACGCAGTATTAAGGAATCAGTATAATTTTATGTTTTCAGATGATGTTATTGTAATTAACGGACAGAAGCTCAGCATAATTCACGATCCACCACACCTCTTTAAAGGGTTCCGAAATAATTTTATAACAAAAAAAATATCCCTTAATGGAGAAATATCGAAATGGAACGATATTGTGGATGTATACAAAACCGACTGCAATCATGCACAGTTGCGACTCCTGCATAAGTTGACCGACGAACAGGTCATTCCAGAAAAAAAAAAATGAAGGTAATTAAATGTTTAATTAAATCACTTTTGTTATGATATTCAAATCCTCAAACAAAAGTGTACTATGCATACATTTATAAATGAATGAGCTCTGTTACTTGTAAAATTGTAATTTATATTATTTATTTTAGGTAAAAATTGCACTACAGTGTTCAGCAAGACAGTAGCTGCTACATTATCATATACTGCTCAGTTTTGAAAGTTGCTATACTGATTGTTTTGTTTTAAGAATTTTGTTTATGACCTTAGTATTGATTAAGTACCTATTATTTAATTATTTTACTTGTCGTAGCTCATTATGGAGATGGAACCCAAGTAAGCCCTACATTAAAGAACACTGCAAAAGTTGTGTCATTCTTTGACGACCTGTTTGACTCAGTCAATGGAACAAGCTTCAACAAGACTTCCAAAGGGAAACTTTTAAGACAGGCGGTAACAAAAAAAGTTGCCGCACGACGAATTTTGGAGGGAAGCGATAAAAAAATGAAAACTTATTAAATACGTCGACAAACACGGTAAGGAAACATCTGTGCCATCGTTAAAAAATTGGATTACAACTTTGAAAAGTTACCAGAGAGTGTGGCAATACTTAAAAGAAAAAATATAAAAATTATGCGACCGCGATATTTAAATTCGGATCCAGTCGAAAACTTTTTTGGACAAATGCGGGTGAATAATTTTAGAAATACAAATCCAGATTGCCATGCCTTCAAAAGTACCTTTAAATCACTGTTAATCACGACGTTTATAAAGTTTCACTCAGATAGTTACAATTCTGAAGAGGATTCAGGTAAACAGTTATTAAAATTAAAATCACAATTTTTTTAATAAAGAACAAAGTCAGAAACAGCAAGTTTCTCACTTGTGGATTCTGAGTTAGTTTGTTCCCGTGAGTCCTTTGAGCTATCGAACTGGGTTGAAAGTGAAAGTGTTCAAAGCTCAGTAAGGCAAGAAAGCGTAAAAGTCCACTCGCGTGCATTTACAACTGGATGGGTCATAAGAAAAATACCCCAAAAAAATCAAGTGTCAGCATTACGAAGAAAATTTTACTAGTAGGGAATCCAATTATGATAAAAATACTGTAAATAATTGGATTTCCTTTAGAGAGTTCGAAGAGAGTGTGTTGTTCATCTTTCTCTGCTGTTTGAGTCTATCCCCAGCGGAAAAAAGATTCCAGTGCGCCGAAAGGAGGGTAAGAAGAAAATGCCACGGGATTTACACGATATGATCTGTCTCATGAAGGGTACCAGTACTGAACTATCCCCGATATTTGTGGCGAAGGAGCTAAATAAACTCCCTCCGGTCACTTTTGACCATGTGGATGTAACGTGTCTCCTAAAAGATATTTTAAAACTTAAAAACCAGATCAGCGTTTTAGAAGACAATACAGTGTCTAAGGAGCAGTTTCTATCGCTTCAACTAGAGGTGACTAGTCTTAAACAGGCATCTCTAATACACGACACTCCGACTGTCAAGAACGGTAATATAAATGCAAGAGGAGCATGTTTACAAAACAGCTTTACACTAGACAGTGGCCCTATAGGATTACAATATTTACCTATAAAATACCCAGCTGATTGCAAGGTGAAAGACCTCTCGGCTAAAAGTACGTCATGTGCGTCAAAGTGCGACACTAGTCAGCGGCTGTAATAATTACTTCTCTGTCTTGCAAGGACATAACACAGCGACAGAGCATTTCAGGCATGTGGAGGCCAAACAGCTACTGTGGTTCCGAAGGAAGCTAGCAGGACCGACTGCATGACTTGCAAATTTGATGATAACTGTCTATACGGGAGCGAGACAGCGCGACAATCAGAGCGCGTGGAGGCCACAACAAGCACCGCGGTTTCATACAAAACAGTTAGTGTATCGCACAGACATATAAAGAGTAGCAGACGAAACGTTAATCCATAGTTATATTTATATATGTGGATATGATTCTTTATCCTTTTCTTGCTAAGCGACAAGTCGTAAGTCTGCGGGTACGAAACTTGCGACGGCCGGAGCGACGGCGGGGCGGCGCGATGGCGGTGTAATCAAATACATTAAAAACATTAAGCGTTGTGTACGAAACGGGCGACGGCGGAGCGGCGCGATCGAGCGATGCACGGGCGGCGGTAGAGCGGTGGCGGTACATAGTGTTGCATTTTTATCACAGTAATAATATTGACAATGAAGAGTTAATATCTTTATTTTATCAAAACCGGCTATATGGGACAGTAAAAACGTACACCATAAAAACAAAAGAGTTACAATAAAGTGTTGGGAAGAAATAAAACGCCATTTCGGGAATGTTGAAGGTAAGTGTAATTTTCATGTTACAAATTCTTATTTACAAAATACTCTTTAAATTTTTCCCTTACATTTATTGCTAGATTTCCCGCGTGGTTGTTTCTGCGATGTCGGCGAATTTCATTCACATTTGTGGTTATGTTATTCGAGGTTATGTTTGAGTAATGATAATCGTTGTAGCCATCTTGATCAATTATAATAATAGGTCTTTACCTATGAAATTGCCGTTTTGTATGAAAAAATTTAAACGAATTTTTTTCATGAATTTTTTATTTGTATTAATCGAAGTAATCACCCATGCAATCAATGCATCTTTGCCATCGCAGTGGCAGTTTATTGATGCCCTTCTTAAAGAAATCAGCTGAACGGGAGGCAACAAATTCTTCAAAGGCATTTTGTACTGCCTCTAGGGTATTAAATTTTTTTCCCGCCAAGAAGTTATCCAAATTCTGGAAAAAGTAGTAGTCTGTAGGCGCAAGGTCTGGTGAGTAGGGCGGATGACGGAGAGCTTCCAACCCCAGTTCTTGCAACTTGGAGACCGTCTGCTGTGCAGTATGAGGTCGCGCGTTGTCGTGCAGGAGCAGCGGAGACGAGCGATTGACCAATGCTGGTTGGAGATGCGCCAGCTTCTCCATCATTGTGTTCAGTTCTTCACAGTACACATCTGCAGTAATGCTCACCCCGTTTGGTAAGAAGCTGTGATGAATCACACCGGAGCTAGACCACCAAACAGTGACCATCACTTTTCTAGGGGTAAGTTTTCGTTTAGGGCATTGTTTAGGTGCTGAACCAGGATCCAACCAACTTGCTGAGCGCTTACGGTTATCAAACAGAATCCATTTTTCATCGCAGGTAACAATGCGGTTCAAAATTCCTTCATTTGTGTGTCTGTTGAGCAGTGCAAGGCACGTCTCGACGCGTACTTCGCGCTGGCGATCATTGAGTTCGTGGGGCACCCATTTGTCAAGCTTTTTTACCTTGCCAATTTGACGCAAATGGACCAATATTGTTTTGACGCTAACGTCGAAAGCTGCTGCTAATTCAGCCGTAGATTGTGTATCATCAGCTTCCACAATCGCCTTTAATTCGTCATTGTCGACCAAAGTCTTCGGACGACCGCGAGGTTCATTTTTCAGGTCGAAATTTCCAGAACGGAAGCGAGCAAACCAATAACAGGTGGTGCGTTGGTTTGTAGAGTTAGCTCCGTAAACGTCGTTGATGTTGCGTGCCGCTTGTGCCGCGTTGCTGCCACGACGGTACTCATATTCCATAATTACTCGAATTTTTAACGTATCCATGATGACGAAAAAGATTGAAATGCGATGAAAATGTAACACTAATCAATAAAGAAATGACTACTTTTAGAAAAAAAAATCCATGTTTTTAAAATAAAATTAATTTGAAATTAGAATTCATAGCCAAACAAAAATTATTTTGATTTGAAATGGCCAGTACTGCAGAACGGCAATTTCATAGGTAAAGACCTAATATTATGCAATAAGCACGTTTTAGACGAGCGTGTTTGCAATCAGTTTCTATGGCTTTATTTAAAATTCTCCACTTGGCACATAGTATACCAAATGCACATTCAACGCATTTTCTCGCTCTTGATAATGTTTTATTAAATATATCATTCTAAGGATTCAGTACGCTTTGTGGATATGGTCGCATCAAATATTGTTTTAGAGGATACGCTTCGTCGCCTATTATTACCATACGTAAAACTATTTCTGTTCCTGGCAATGTCCTTGGGAGAGGCATATTCATTCTATTATTTTCTAATGCTTTGTTAAGATTTGAATAATGAAATGTGCCACCATCACTCTGTCTTCCTCGCCCTCCAACTTCTACGACCAAAAATCTTTTGTCAGCATCAACCAACGCTTGAAGATGCATTGAAAAAAAAAATGCTTGTAGTTATAGTAGGATGAACCCGCATGTGGCGGATTTTTTATTCTACAATGTTTGCCATCAATGGCTCCTACACAATTAGGAAATTGCCATTTAGGAAATTGGCATTTATCAAAATATTTATCAGCAACGTTATTTAAAATATCTGTAGTAGGTACTGGCAGTTGTGTTTGTTGAAGATTTTCCCAAATCGCACTGCAAGGTGCATACACTATTTTTTGAACAGTTTTATTTCCAAGACGAAAGGAAAACGCTAAACCTCGAAAAGATACTCCCGTTGATAGAAATCTGTAAATAAAATAATTTATATTAAGTTTATATACTACTAACTGTTTCTTATTCTACGTACAAATCTTTCCTCTTTATAATAATAACTAGCTGTTGCTCGCAGCTTCGCACGCGTCTCAGTAGGAAAATAAAACATATATTATTTTGTAAAAAGTAGGTACCTACTCTGTGGTAAACAAACAAACAAACTCTTCAGCTTTATAATATTAGTTTAGATAATATAGGGTTCATTAATCCTAACTAATCCTAACTATCCTAATCCTAACTAATATTATAAATGCGAAAGTAAGTTTGTTTGTTTGTTTGTTACCTTTTCACGCCTAAACCACTGAACGGATCATCCTGAAATTTTGCATATACGTTGTCAGGTTTACAGAAACGGACATAGAGTACCTTTCATCCCGATAAAACAGAACCGTACCGGCACTCGTGCGGTCAGGTTGTGTTTTTTGTCGCGGATCGGATCGTTATCCCCACTGCGCGAATTGTTGTTTACGCACTGCCACGCGCTATAGGCGTGCGCCGGACCTCTCGGCTGCGCGGCCCTACAGTGTGCCTTACGTGATCGCGCCATGGCTGATAACGAAAGCGCTGCTCCGCGCTGTGTTACGCCCGTATTCAAGAATGATATACAGAGTTTGTTGAATGATTCGTCAGACATGGATGCTATAGATGATGATGGCAAAAATATGGAGGAACCGTTAAGAGCGGAAAAGCGAGACAGAGTGGACAGTACTGAAGAGGAAGAGGGTTGGACAGAAGTTAAGGGAATTAAAAAAAAGATATGTTTCGGTAGCAAAAACTCTGTAAAAGAAGAAAAATATGAGGTCTACGTTTCTTCCAAGGAACGTCTTCCGAAACAGTTTGCAATGGCACGTATTTTAAAAGTAAATAACATAATCTGTATCTATTTTACTGTGTGTACATAAATAATAAAATAAATAAATAAATAAATAAACAAAAATTAGCCAGGTTAAATATTTAAGTCCTTTTAAAATACGCTTTCAATTTGAATGTGAATCGGCTGCGCAAAATCTTATATTGTGTGATAAACTTTTAGAGAAAGGATGGAGGATCCAGAAGGCCACGCAGCTGTCTGTCTGCTATGGGCTAATTAAGGATGTAGATGTGGATTTCACTGATGAGGAGATCCACGAAAATATTTCATGTCCGTCCCCCGCCCAGCTTTTATCATTCAAGAGGCTAGACCGTCGCAACAGGGATGAAGGTGGTTGGTGCCCCAGCGAAACCCTTCGACTTTGTTTTGACGGTAATCATCTGCCAGCATCAGTTCGTGTATGTGATATAAACATAAAGGTTTTGCCTTACATACACCAAGTATCCCAATGTTCTCAATGTTGGAGGTTAGGCCATATGCGGAAAATGTGCCCCTCGAAAAACGTGGTTTGTCCGAAGTGTGGTGGGCATCATGAAAATTGCGACACTTTATTATTTACCTGTGTCAACTGCAATGGTAACCACATATCTCTAAGTAAGACTTGTCCAGTGTATAAGAAGGAAAGAAGGCTAAGGGAGATTATGGCTGAGTTTGGTTGTACATACAGGAAAGCCCTAGAATGTTATGTACCTCCTGACAGTTCCGGTCCCCCCGAGATTGTCGTTCTCCCTCAAGCTCCTGTAGCCCCAGAAAATCGTGTCTCTTCTACACTTCTTGCAAGCGAGCCTTCGCAATTTAGAGAAACGACATCGGGAGCCTCCTTACATCACAGTTTTGCCGAAATTATACACACTCAAGCCACTGTACACAAAGTGCAGACTCCTACACCCAATGTCCCTCGTAAACCCAAAGTACAGTCTACGAAAAATAAAAATATCCCACCAAAAGAAGACTGAATGTTTTGGAATTCAGATGCAGATGATAAAGACTTTCATCAATCACCTGATGATGGAGAGATTAATGATGAATGTCCATCTTTTAATGAGTTGTGGGGTAGAATAAAGGAAGTTATTTACCTCAAAAAGACTAGCTTAATTATTAAGATTAGGAGTGTCTACCAATTGTGCCTAGAATGGTTAACCTTAGCGTCAGTGAGTTTTGTTTCAGAGTGGCCGTGGATAAAAGCAGTATTTAACTTTTTTATTCCTTGTGATGGCTAACAAATCAATTAAATTAAATATATTACAGTGGAATGCCCAAAGTATTAGGCCTAAGTTAGCATCGTTTCATGAAATTTTATGCCAGGATAAAGTACATATTGCTGCCCTTAGTGAGACGTGGCTCGAACCAGAAAGTAATTTTAAAGTTAGTAGTTATGATGTTTATCGCGCAGACCGGCATGACTCATACGGCGGTGTAGCTATCATAGTACACAGGTCTATTAAAGCGCAGCAGAGGCGCGTCCACGTGAATAATAACGGTATCGAGGTAGTGTGCGTTCAGTTATTTAATTGTGATCCATTCGAAAATATTGTTGCTATCTATTGTCCAAGTAGAATTGTTACAACTCAACAGGATTGGGATAATCTGTTATCACTATGGCCGTCCAAAACTTTAATTCTGGGTGATTTTAACGCCCATCACGTCAGTTGGTCATATAAAACTGACCACAGAGGCAGTCTTATTCACGACTCGCTTATAGACAGCAACTTTTTTTCTTTGAACGATGGGTCACATACGCGAGTTCGTTTAGTTGACAACAACTTGCAACAGACTTCCCCAGATATATCACTGGTTTCTACAGATATTGCGTTTAACCTTAATTGGACCGTTTTAAGTGAAAATCTGGGCAGTGACCATTTAATGATTAAAATTTCAACGTTGTGTACATCATGCCTCCCTTCAGTTATTTAAAGGAATTTTGGCAAAGCAGACTGGACTTCATATAAAAAATATCTGGAACAAAAATTTTGCCATTTGTGTTTACCGAATGACCCTCAAAAATCTTATGATTTATTTTTAGATATTTTGAATGACGCTGCTAACAAATTCATCCCGAAATTTAAATTTAACCAAAATCCTTCTTCAGATTTTACTCCAAAGCCGTACTGGACTTCAGAACTGTCACACGCTGTCGCACATCGTAGGTTAGCATTATCCAAATTTAGGCGTAATCCCACGCCCCAAAATCTTGATACTCTCAATAATAGGATAAGTACATCGCAAAAGTTAATCCGGCAGGCTAGGGGAGTGAACTGGCAAAATATTTGTTCTACCGTTGATCACAATACATCGTCTAGTGAAATGTGGCGTAAAATGAGATGGCTGAAAGGTTACCACTCACCTAGACATTTTGTGGACGCCCAAAGTGCCACAAATCTTTTAAATTCTTTAACACCAGATTATGTTTCACCATCGACCCCTACGGTCCACCATAGTAACCCTATATTAGAGCGTGAGATCTCTATTCAGGAGCTAGATAAATGTATCAAATCTAAGGATACATCTCCTGGATGCGATGATATATCTTATTCTATGATTAAGAATTTACCTGATGTGGGTAAATCTGTTTTACTAACGTTATATAATAACATTTTTGTTCTTAGTTTTGTTCCCTCTCAGTGGCGCGACATTTGTATCGTACCTATTCCAAAACCTGGTCGTGACCCTAGTAACGTTTCTTAACTTCGTCCTATATCCTTGTTGTCGTGCATATGCAAAATTTTCCATTACGTTTTATTTCGAAGATTGGAATGGTTTCTGGAAAAAAGTAACACATTTTCTGCGAACACAGTAGGCTTCCGAAGAGGTAGGTCGTGTTTAGATGGATTAAGTTGCTTAATCTCCGTAATTCAAACTGGTTTTTCCGAGGGTTGTTCTACTATGGGTTGTTTTTTAGATATTAATAATGCGTATAATAATGTAAATAATACTGTTTTAATAAATGTTTTAGATAGCTTTCAAGTAGGGTCACGCATCTGTCGATATTTATGGAATTTTCTTCATAAAAGAGTACTCAAAATAAGGCCCGGTAATGACTTTATTAGCAGATATTCGGGTAGTGGTTTGGCTCAGGGTGATCCGTTATCTCCACTATTATTTAATATAATAACGTCGGATATTTGTAAACGTTTGCAAAACGATATTTGCATATCCCAGTATGCGGATGATTTCGCTATTTATGTGCAGTGCTCTTCTGTTAGTGAGGGCGAATGCAAGATCCAGTCTGCTCTTAATCTAATCAACAACATGTTAACGCACGTAGGTTTAGAAATTTCCCCCAATAAAAGTAAAGTTTGTTTGTTTAGTAGAGGTTTTCGTAGACCAGTTATAGATGTCCGTTTAAACGGTACTTTTTTAGAGTTAGTAGACCATGTGAAATATTTAGGAATATGGCTAGATAGGGGTCTCAGATGGAAGAAACATATAAATGAGGTTCGTGAGCGAGTACTTAAATTGATTAATATTTTTAAAGTCTTAGTGGGCCCCGGGTGGGGTGTTCATCCCAACCATTTAAGACGGTTATATATCTCTCTTATTCGTAGTCGTATCGACTTTGGTAGCTTTTTACTGGACAATAGCGCCGACACACATTTAACCAAACTGGATAGATTACAAAACATTTGCCTGAGGTTAATCGGTGGGTTTATCAAAAGTACTCCGATACACGTTATGGAATCCGAATTAATATTGCCTCCTCTTTTTATCCGCCGCCGGTATTTAGCTGGTAAGTTTTATTTAAAATCGAAGTGCTACGATTTTCCTTTAATAGGCATATTGGATAAGCTCCTTGGTCTTTGTGGTAACCCCTATTGGAGAAATAAGAAAAAACCACTGTTAGTTATGTCTCACGATATCTTAAAGCAGGAACATATGTACTGCAGTAGTAAAATTGGCATGTTCTCCATGGATACTTGGGTCAGCAATATAGACTTATCACGTATTGTAAAACCTAACTTAGATTCGGTTGATAAACCTAAACATTGTTATTTTATACGTAATTTAAGATCTATATGTTGTGAGTCTCTAAATACCCAATATTCTGGATTTTACTGTGTGTATACCGACGGTTCTAGACATGAGAATTACTGTGGCTCGGCCATTTTTGATTCGCAAGTTGGTACTTTTTTCAAATTCCGTATTTCATCAAAGGTTTCAATAATGCACTTGGAGTTAATCGCTATCGCTGAAGCTTTGGCTTATGTCAAATCTTTGGACGGTGACCGGTTTGTAATTTTCACTGACTCTAAAAGTGCCCTTCTTCATCTGATGAGATGTACGAGTACTTCGCCTTTCAGGGGGCTTCCACTGGCGTATAGTATCATAAAAACCATCACTGAATTTGTTGCCAAACATATAACAATTGTATTGCAATGGATTCCGTACAGTCAGTGGTTGGATGGACGCCCCAACATTCAGAGATTGGTTTGTAAGTAGTTTTTTGCCTCATGCAAAAAGATTGCCTGGACGTAAAGTTCTTATCGGTGATAATCTTTCTTCTCATTTAGATGAAGAGGTCATAAAACTTTGTGGTGGAAATAACATTGATTTTGTATGTTTAGTGCCACATTCGACGCACTTATGCCAACCTCTGGATGTGGCGTTCTTCCGCCCAATGAAAACAGCCTGGCGCCAAGTGCTGACAAATTGGAAAATGCAAAATGCTAAATTGGCAACTGTTCCTAAGGATACATTCCCGTATCTTCTGACAAAAGCTCTCGAAAAAATGGATCAAGCTAAACAGTGCAGTGCGATGCGCGTTCGAACACGGACGTGTTTCCACTGTGCACGGCACGAATTTTATTCGCGTGTTGCGCGGCCGTAGCCGCTGCCCGAAATCACAATGAGTTCAAAAAAACTTATAGTGAATGAATTGCTGGCATTCCTAGTCCATGCCATCGACTACATGGACGAGGTGAGCATCCTGCAGATATGCAGGTCCAACTTCAAGGAGGACGACATCAGCAGCGGGAAGCTGTTACTGTTCCAGTCTCTTGGAAAATTGGACCAGATGCCCTCTCGGCGCAGAGATGGAACCGAGAAGAGTCTTCAGGATATCCTCGATATGTTGAAGAAGACTGACCCGGACGACGTGCCAGATTTCGTGGCGAAGGAGCTAAGTAAACTGCCTCCCGTCACTTTCGATCACGTCGACGTTACACGGCTGCTAAAGGACATCACTACCTTGAAAGCGGAGATGACCAAGATGCAGTCCAGAATGGAGATATCAGAAAAAACCAATACCGAACTACGTGCAGAAATAGCGTTATTGCGCGACGTTGGTTCGGTATTTGGGTCACCTGAGGCCTCAAAGGTGAATACACGTCGAGGGGCGCAAAATGCAACCATCGGCAGTTTTGAATCGGCGAACACAAGTGCGTCATCAGCTGCCGTTAACGCTGAGCAAGCGCCGCCCGCCGCCGTCGTCACCCGCGCCGCAACACCGGCTGCGGATACGTCACGCGTAGGTACGTCGACCCCAAAACGTGCCTATGCTGCTATCGTCACCAGCGGAAAGTCTGATGCGTCGCAGCCTAAGCGACAAACCAGAAAAGGGGAAATACGGAAAGAGGGTGGTCAACCTGCCCTGACTGCGGTCCTTAGCTCCGTGCCAAAAACGACACAAGTTGATGAGGAGGGCTTCACTAAAGTAGAAAGGAAGAAGAAGAAGCCCTGTTCTCGTAACTTGTGCGGTACCGCACCGAGTGGACCCAACATGCTGCTGCGTCCTGCTGTGCCTACGACGCAGCTGTACATTTCACGTCTGCATCACTCCACTACAACTGAAGAAGTGGTGCAGTATTTGAAAGTGAAGACCAACTGGACTCTGAGGGTCGAAAGGTTGGAATCGCGCCATAACATCAACTTTAAATCTTTTGTGGTACGAGTTCCAACCCAACATCTGCAGACCTGCATGAAGGAGGACTTTTGGCCGAAGGGTGTCGTATATCGACGTTTCCGAGGACGGTTACGCGACACCTCGCAGCGAAACACGACGCCGACAACATTACGTGTATAGTTTTAGTTTTAAATGGTTTTAAATTATGTATTAGTTTATTGTTATTTGATGTTATTTTGTGTATTTTATCTATGGGCCTTAGTAGCCTGATAATAAAATTATTATTATTATTATTATTAAACCAAAACCGAATTCTCCTTATATAGACATAAGTTCCGGGATCAAACGTAATATCGTAAGCGGATTTTGTGCAACTGGCATGTATCCTTTCAACAAACAAAAGGTTCTTAATCGCCTTCCAAGAGAACACATTGAAGAACACGAAGTTGAAAGCACTTTGACAGATTTCTTGAAGGAATCAAGATATGGAAGCACTTCAAACCAACCTGCAAGAAGAAAGAGACGTTTGGATGTAGCTCCTGGAAAAAGTATTGCAACGAGAGAGGAAGCGTCCCAATCTGAAAATCAGCAAAGTAATGAACAGAACGCCTCAGATTCCGATCATAAAGAAATGGAAATTCAAGCATTGGTTGAATCGGGTCCATCTCAAGTCAGAGCTGCAGGTGTACACAGTGAGGAAATCCCGGATAGACAACTGATTGAAAATTACCCTGACGAAGATATAGTAGAATACGAAGACGAGCAGACAGAGTGCACTTTAGGAAGATTCTTATTGGTGAAATTCTTTTTGAGACGTGGTAAAAAGACCAACAAATATGTTTGCCAAATTACTGAAACAGATCCTTTACTTGTAGAAGGGTTTAAATCAGCTGGACATAAAAAGAAATTTAAAAAAAATCCGAATGATATTTCTGAAATAGATCACGACGATATTGTATCTTTTTTACCGAAACCTGTAGAGGAGGGTGAATTTGTTATTTTTCCATTTGATATTAATGTTCAAGAAATGTAGATTAATTTAAGATGGTGACTGATTGACCATCTTAATTATGTTTATACAATTAATATTTCTGATCTCAAGGAAACTTTTTTGATTATTTTTCTATTTTTATTTAACATTTAAGATGTTGACTGATCAATGTTCCTAATTATGTTTTTACAATTAATATATCTCAATGAAACGTTAAAATAAAGGTGATTTTTCAAAAAGTATTTTTATTGCCTTGATCAATGTCACCCCTAAACTTTAAAAAAATTAATATCTTTTTTTGCACTTAACCGATTTTTTTTGTTCTTTCGAAATAATAACGTTTAAAGGGGTTACTTTCATTTGCCGTGAAAATATTAGGGGGTATCAAAGTAACCCCACGTACGGTTTAACATTGACCACTCACATTTATATTTTTCATCGACATATTATTTATTTAAAAAAGAATCTAATTCATTGTATCGATTGTATAGTAAAAACCGATATTCCAATTTTTTTTTCGCCTTCGGTACGTTTGTATTTTCGAAAATACGGCCATTTGAATTTTTAAATTGATCAATGACACCCCATTCCACGGTACCGTATACATTTTGTAAGTCGAGTGAGATGGATAGAGAGATAGATAGATAGAATATCGATAGACCGGTTTTTCATCCTCCTAACTATAATTCCCCGAACAACCCGAATCGATTGTCAAATTCTAAATTAACGCGAGCGAAGCCGCGGGCAAAAGCTAGTTGGTAATAAATATGTTTTTTTTTACAGTTGCGATTTTGAAGAAGCGATGGAAGAATTTAAAGGATCAGTATCGAAAAGAATTAAAAAAGCTTCCTACACCCAGATCAGGAGATCCAGGAGATAATATTCAGTCTACGTGGCAGTTTTTCCAACAAATGAATTTTTTGCTATTTGAAATTCTGCCTGATAATTCAGAAGAAGAAGACAGGGGAAAGGCCCATTTTTGGCCATGTTTTGCCCATCAATGTAGTAAATACAAAAAAAACACCCATTTAGTAACTAAAATATTGCTATTAATTAGTTGTAATGAAACCTCCGGAATTAAAAGCCGATTTAATCAAGACAATCAATCGTTTATTGCCTTAGCTAACACTTCCGGTTGTTGTTCAATCCTGTCAAAGTAGGGATGCCAACTTTTACCGAAAAAAATCGATTCACTAAAACCGGTTACCAAAAATTAATTTATAATTTTTTTTATTTTATTATGTAGTTGTCTTGCTTTTGTTATTTTCTTTAGAAACAAAAAAAAATGTGTGTCCATTTTCGGGCTTCTAAATACGACCCATTGAACTGATTCCGAGTTTCCAGTTTTTTTAAATATAGATTTTTCTTTAAATCGATCTCATATCGCATCCCTACGTCAATAATAATCGTAATTGACAACTAATTGACATTGACATTTCACATTTTGTTTGGTGGTGTGATTGTGTTCTTGCGACTTGTTATTTTTTTCTACTGCGTTTTTCTGTTTGATTTTCCGACGGCTTTGATAACGATTATGGACCCTGTAACCGCTCCCGATGACGACCTTGGCTTTACATTGGATTCTGTACCCGCTTCCCACGACGACACCGGCTTGCCAATGGATACCGTACCTGTTTCTCACGAAAGACCTGACACGAATATTGAACCTGATTTACAAGAACTTACCAGCTTACTAAGGAGCCATCTCTGTGTCAACTGCGGCGTGGATACACGAAGACTTGAGAGATTTACCTTAGGCAATGTGGAAGTTCGGTCTATATTTCAGCAATGGATTGCACCACAACAAGTAAGTTACTGAACATTCAAGGTACATACTCAGCAACTTACATTCCATAGCTACGTACGTACTTAGTTTTAATGTAATAATTCGGTTGGTTAGTGTCAAGGAAACCATAGAAATAATTGTAGTTTGTTTTGTCTCAACCCATAGCAACATAATAAACATCAATAATGAATTGTATGATCATTTAAAATGGTATCACGAGACCGGTGTCATTCAATGCATAGGGTCTTTATACACAGGACTGATGCTACAGCTTGTTTATAGGTATAATTTATTTTTATGACAGTTTTCAATAGGTTTCAGATAATAGTCTGGTATGTCGCCAATGTTGGATGGAATGAAGGAAGGAATGAAATGGAAGGAATGCACAACAGCATTCTGCTCCACAAGAACGAAGTGTTGGGCATCGTCAAATATGTGTAAACTGTGGTCAATCTGTATTAAGAAGGCGGTTTCAGCATCTATGCCAAAGTAACACAGTCACAAGAGACATACAAATAAGAAGTATAATTGCAGAATGGATTATACCACGGCAGGTGAGTGCTATTAATATTTTAAGTGCTGTGTTACCTGTGATTGAGCATAGCAGATATCCTAGGATTTGTAATATTATGACTATTACTTAACCCTTTATAAGGCAGAGGTAATATTTTTCCCACCCACTTTTTCCAATATTTTTGGCTTAGATTGTAAAGGTACGGTTTTTATTCGTATGGCAATATTTCAATTGACTTTTAATTCCATAATTTTTATCTATGATGATGACAGGTCGCCATACTTTTTTTTCTTCGGTTGACGTTCTCAATGTGAAAAACTGGTGCATTTTTGTACAACAAGATAAATCTTTATAAATCTTCATTTTCTGCGATTCAAAAACGGTAAGATGTTATTATTTCTAAAGACAAATGTTTATTCAATTAAAATTTAGGCATATTTTCAACTTGAGATTTTGCATAATTTGATTATATGGGTTGGTTGTGGTGGGAAAAATATTCCCTTTGCCTTGGCACATGTAAATGTTATTTTTCTGTTTCTTGTAGATTTGTTCGAAAATGAGTAGAAAGATACTACAAGATTTGGATATAATCAACGAATTAAATGAGCTTTATGGTTTACCCGACGATCCCGAAGTATCAGATGACAATTTAGAATCTGATGAAGAGACTATCCACATAAGTACCGCAAAACTTCAAAGTATCTTAGAAAACTTTGATGAGCCTAACGATGGACCTTTACCACCTACACCCGATCTACCTAACAGCCCAGCATCCCTTGAAATTCAACCCTCTGTTGAATGTCAACCTAAACCATCAGTCGAAAGTGATCGCCCTAGACGAGTAGCAAGAGCCCTTGATTTACCCAGTTCCTCTGGTACGCAGCAGACTTCAAGGACAAGACCAGAATTACCAGTAGATAATACTCATGCAGATAGCCCAGAATCCTTTGAATTTCAACCTTCTATTCAAAATAATCGCCCTACACTAGTAACAAGATTCTTTACCCAGTTCTACTAGTACGCAGCAGACTACTTCAAGATCAGCGTCTCCAGTAGATAATACCCATTCAGATTCAGAAACTGACGATTCAGATGGCGAAGAGGAAACATGGAAAAAGACTAAGTGGACCACCTTTCGACCGGACCCTAGCGTTTACGATGAAATTCCATTGCAGCCCGAAAATATGTTTAGCAGCCGTATTAGACCTGTGAGTTTGTTTGAAAAATATTTTACTGATGAGGTATATGATTTGATAATATATCAAACAAACTTATATGCAGAATAGAAGAATGATGCAAATTGGACACAATTAGATAAAAAGGAACTGAAGGCTTTCTTGGGTATTTTTATAATAATGGGGTACAACATCCTGCCTTCGATGGACCTTTACTGGTCTACAGACCCTGGATTCCGAGTAGACGAAATCGCAGACATTATGACTATAAAACGTTTCAAGAAAATATTACAATATTTACATCTAAACGATAACACCTAACATCCAGAAAGGTCAAGTGAGAACTATGACAAACTTTACAAAGTTCGCCCGTTGTTGGATCTTATAAATCACGCTTGTCAAAAGAATACCAAAGATTCCTCATCTCAAAGTATTGATGAATCCATGATTTTGATCAAAGGGCGGTCTTCGATGAAGCAGTACATGCCCCTCAAGCCCATCAAAAGGGGTTACAAAGTATGGTGCCGATGCGATAGTAATACTGGCTACTTATACGAATTTGACATCTACACTGGAAAATTAGAAGTGGGTACAGAAGAAGGATTAGGATTCAAAGTTGTGAAGATGTTGACAGAGAAACTGATAGATAAAGCATTGGAGGAATTTCATATCATTGTGACATTTGATAATTTCTTTTGTGACTACAGTATAATGCAATATCTTTATGAGAATGGCATCTTTGCTACAGGAACCGTACGAAGGCACAGAAAAGAGCTGCCCAAACTTGTAAAATCTAACCCGAAGCTTCAAAAAGGGCAGTACAAATGGAGAGTCAAGGGCAATGTATCTTGCCTGATTTGGAAAGATACTAAAGATGTCCTTCTGATGAGTAATGCATTCCATCCCAAGTCTGGCAAAACGACTATTTTACGGACTCAAAAAGATGGCACCAAAACAGCAATTGACTGCCCTTTAGCCATAAAGGAGTACACGAAAAGAATGGGAGGGGTAGATCGCTTCGACCAGCTAAAAAGGTACCTACTCAGTTGGCAGACGGAGTAAGAGATGGTGGGTCCGCATCTTCTACTTTCTTTTAGATACAAGTACAACTAATGCATACTTGTTGTATTGCCAAAACAGAAATGTGACAAAACTCTCCACTCTTGAATTCCGAGTATCTGTTGCTAGAGGACTGGTCAGTGGATTCTCGAACAGAAAACGACGTTCTGGTCTGGTAAATTACGTCTCCAGAAAGAAATCTTTTTTATCGGAGAACCGTCAAAAGTCCTTACACGTTATTGCCGAAGAAATTCGCTACACCAACGTTGGGGACCATATGCCAGTGGTATTGCCGAGCTAAAAAAAAAGAAAAGGACAAGCGTTCCAAAATAATGTGCTCAAAGTGTGGAGTTGCCCTTTGCATATTACCATGCTTTACTGCGTTTCACAAGGAATAAGTAATACCACATCAATCCGCTTCAATCAGAATAGGTGCTACTTTGATACCGATATTTGCGGGAGCAGGGAGGGCAGAGGGAAGTGACATCCCACCATGTACTTTTTTTTCAGTTTTTTTTTTCATTTTCTTAAAAAGCATAATAAAACTAATGTAAAACCATAATTACTTTTATTTTTCCGCCCCTAGATGCTTATGCCTTATAAAGGGTTAAAAAATACAAGGCTTAAAGTTAAATAAATATAAGATTCTTAATACGCCAGCACTAAATTGAATTGTATGTATAAAATACCAAGAATCATTTTATGTTAATAATGTTTTTTTCTTTTTGTTTAATTTCAGTTAACCTCAACAGATCTGGTTTGCCATTCTTGTTGGACTCGAGCAAGACGAGCAATACCTCAATTCACACAGGCATCTACTTCAACTCGGCCACTACCCACAGAATCATCCCATGATGAAACTGTCAACACCGAAGCAGCCAGCACTGAAGAATCAAATACAGGACAAACTAGCACCATCGCTGAACCAGCTACTGAAGCAACTATATATCTGCCAAATTATACCAGGGCTCCAATCAGCCAGCAGTATTGCTTTTATCCTAGATGCAATCAACCAGAGAGGCTTACAGTGCCTGCATTTTTACGGACATGATTGTTTATGGATTTTAATTATTGTTTCTCCAACAAATAGGATGTGTAGCTACCATAAATCTAATACTTTTGGAAATGAGCTAACTGAAGCGGAAAACCCAATCCATACATTCACAGCAAGACAAATAGAAGACTTTACTGATTTATTAAAACAGTCACAGTCAGTTCATTTAGACTTTGAAAATATAGAGAATATGGACAGTTCAATAGTTCATTACTGGTTTAGTCTATCAATAGAAGATATCTTAAATGTAATTAGAGAATTACCAAGATTATCGGCTATGCACAGAGGCAAAACTGCTCTTGCAGCATATTTAATTAAATTGAGGACTGGAGACAGTGACGAGAGGATTTCTTCATTATTAAACATACCTAGGAGAACCCTAGAAAGACTTATGGGAAAAGTGAGGGAACTCTTAAACCAAGATTTTGTGCCTCGGCATCTTGGGTTAAATCATATAAGTCGCGAGGAAATCTCATCTAGAAATCTGATTATTCCAAATGGGCTTTTTGGAGGCGAAGAAAGAAGGCCTATTGTTATTTTAGATGGTACCTACATTTACATCCAAAAAAGTTCAAATTATACATACCAGAAAAATACTTACTCACTTCACAAATATAGGAACCTTGTTAAACCATTTTTAATTGTCTGTTGTGATGGTTACATTGTAGATGTGTTGGGCCCCTATCCACCAACTACCTCAGCCGCACAAATAATGTTAAATGAATTTAGTGAGGAAAACAGGCCCATGAGACAATACTTTCAGGCTAATGATGTTTTTATTTTGGATAGGGGCTTTAGAGACTCAGTGCCGTTATTACAAGGAACATGTAATTATTCCGTTTACACGCCTTCATCCCTTCAAGAGGGTGAAACCCAACTGTGTACATTAGAAGCTAATAAAACAAGATGTGTAACAATATGTAGATGGGTGGTTGAGGCGGTTAATGGTATTTTCAAACATTCTTTTAAATTATTTAGGCAAAAGTTTTTTAGTAATGCATCAAAACACTTAATGATCGATTTTGCCATTGCTGCTTCAATAATTAACCGTTTTTATCTTCGTATAAGAGACAGACCAGATGCCAATTTAATATTAGAAAATATTAGACGATTTTTATATCTTAATAATAATTTAGCTGATTTTGTGGAAGCCAATCATTTAAATCGAAGGCGTACACAATTCGTGAACATAAATGCAGATAGGGAAAAAATAACTGAGTTTCCCCAACTCACCTACAATGATTTAATATTATTTGCATGTGGAACATATCAGTTAAAACAGGCACGCTCTGATTATGGAGAGCATAGGAGAGCGCAAGGTTCTTATAGTATTGAAGTGTGCCCAGAAAGGAATAACAGTGTTTTAGAAGGATTTCCTTCCGCTCATAACAGCATTTTAATTAGAGGGCGAATCAAAAGCCGACATATAAGTAGGAAAATGTATTTTGTTTACATAATTATTAAGAATGACGAAACTGGATTAGAACCAATACGACAATATTGCTGTACTTGTATATCTGGTCGGAGGACAGTAGGGTGTTTTGCCCACGTAATGACAATTGTGTGGTTTTTGGGCTGGGCAAGATTTCAATCAAATATAAATCCCCCAGCTCAATTTCTAGATGACGTGCTTGTCATTTATTTAAATGAGGACGAATAAATATCAGAAAACTATAAGTGTGTTTTTCTTAACCTTCAATTTTTATATATCTATACTAATCTATACTAATAATAAAGCTGAAGAGTTTGTTTGTTTGTTTGTTTGCTTGAACGCGCTAATCTCAGGAATTGCTGGTCCGATTTGAAAAATTATTTCAGTTTTAGATAGCTCATTTATCGAGGAAGGCTATAGGCTATATATCATCACGCTAAGACCAACAGGGACATAGCACCAATGAGCAATGTTTCAAAATCGTGGGTATTTTTCCTTTGGGGAGCTTCCGCTGCGTGCGCTGCGTAAACGGTTAAAGTTCGCAAAAATCATTTATTATAGAATTGTTCCCCTTTAAAAGTTCTAAAAAAAAGTCTACGACAGCTTATGTCTATCTTTTAAGGTTGGCTCACTATAAACTTTTTTATGCTAACCAAATTTGTTCTAAAATAATGCATTATTTGCGAAGTTGTTTTTATAAACATGATATTAATCCTTATCCAAATAAATACGTTATTCATCACAAGTATTTAATTTAAAACAAAATTGCCCTTCACATCATTTGATTTCAATGAATATCTTAGGAGATATCGCAGTTTTAAAGTTCCACTCTTACACGGAGAAAAGATTTCTTAAAATATTCCAGCAGGCTTAGCACGAGCACCGTTTTGTTGACGGAAAAATAGACAAAAATGATATTCAGTACCCAGTAAAAAATTAATCAGTAACCCAGTAAAGTTTCCAAGACCTTAATTTTTTTGTTGTCCTAGAATTTGTACTGGGAAACACGGTAAATTTTCTTGAATTTGCGCATATGGTCCCGCGTTGCTGCAGAGCCCCAGTAAAAATTCATAAACTCCCCAGGAATATTTTAAGAAATCTTTTCTCCGTGTACTGATAAAAGCATGAAGTAGGTACCTAAAACTTAAAACCTTAACGTACGTATTATTTAAATATATTTTCACCCTCTACGTAAACGAAGTCGCGGGTTAAAGTCAGCGTTAGCCCAAAGTAACTATTCCACGCGGACGAAGTCGCGGGCAGAAGCTAGTGATTTATACAAGTCCAACCGAGTTCTATGTAAAAAATTGTGGTTATTTCTTTATCTATGATATCAACCCTAATGCCTATAATTTGTTTCTTTCGTGGGCGTCACTTGGCCAAAATCTCTTTATCAAATGGACGGTTGATAGTCAATTACCGAATACTTCAATGTCTTCACCGTGCATAGAAACAAATTCATCGGAGTCTGTAATTAGAGAATCAGATATTAACCTATGTTCGCCTACAGATTCGGTGAATGCCCAGGAACTGACGCCGGTAGGCGACGATGAAGTACGTACTAAAAATACTCCATTGTCAATTAATACCGCTAGTTCTAGTTCTAGATCCTTAAAAAGAAAGACTGCAAATGATATTCGGATGGAAATGTTGGAATTAGAGAAAAAACGGTTATTGTTGTTAGAGAAAGATTTGCAACAAAATTCAAACGCAAATCAATCTGGTGAACTCAACACCCGAATAGTGAATTTTTGTACATATCTTGATTATTCAATTAATAAACAAAAATATATTAACAATCTATCTACTTTTATTTACCTACTTACCTTAGTGTTAAAAATAGTTTTTGTTCAGGTGAGATTATACGATTTCCGAAAATGTTAGATTCCAGATTACTTCTAATTTTCTGTAAAACATAATCGAATGTCTCTATACTCATTCTTGTGTAATTGTAGAACTTTCTTGAATGACAACGTAGCTCGTAATAAAGTGTAGAAATTTCTCCCAAACTGCGTCGTCGTTGATTTATTGGATGAACACCATCTCTAGGTAATAAAAATTCTCTCATTAGGAGACTGGGCTCCAATAGTTCTCTTCGACGTGAATTCATGTTTATCACAACACGTGAGCGCGACTGCGCGAAGTTTGTTTCGTACACACGCAAGACACCGCTATCTCTTCGCCTCGCGCCGCACCGCCCCGCCCCGCCGTCGCTCCGGCCGTCGCAAGTTTCGTACCCGCAGACTAAATAGTATCTCGTTCTGTCACCTGTTGTCAGACTGACGCACACATAGACAAAGTTTGACGCATAGCTTGTCTATCTCGCACCGCCATATTGATAAGCAACCTAACCTGCATCGCGTTCTATGTTTCAAACACGTTAAAATAAAGAAATATAACTTGTTTGGGACTTAATACACACGAGAATACTAAAATAAAATGGTGAAGTGCTGTGCGTACCGATGTGACAGTGCTAGCTACGACAAAACACCTGGATTGACCTTTCATCGGTAAGTTTTTGTATAATGTTGTGTGGTACTAGAACTTCTTATAGTACATTCGCGTTAAGAATGCAGTGAGTCATCATTCATCAGTCACATTATCCATCGGCCTAGTCCCGCCCCCTAGGGCGGGACTAGGCCGACGGATAATGTAAAAATTGCTTAATTTGAAAAGATTTGATTGGTTAGGACCAATCAAATCTTTTCAAATTAAGCAATTTTCAATTGCAATTAAGAAACTATGTTCTTTAAAAAAAACGTTTCGCTATATTTATCCAATTTTCTTCTGTTTTTTCAGGCATATATGTAGGCTGCAAACATATCCACAAACACTTGCATGTGTATTCAATTATTTCACTTAAGAGTTGTTGTGCCAATCAAATATTTAAAATACAAAGACTTCATACTGTTTCCACTGACAAGATACCTGTATTTTTATTTTTTATTAAGTTTAAACAAAACAAAAAAAAAAAGAAATACAAAAGAAATGGAAAAATATGCGTGACAGTTTTGGTAAAGAATTAGCAATGCAACGTGGTAAATCTGGTCAAGGGGCTATAAAAAAAAGAAAAAATACGTTCATTTTGACTCTTAGCTGTTTTTGGTACCATCATTACAAAAAAGGGAGACGAGCAGCAATATCAAATCTACTTCAGAAGATTGTCCTGATGTTGTTATAACAGAAAACACTTCACCAATGAGTACTAATATTGGAACCCCATCCGGTAAGAAGAAGGCTCCTAAAAGCCAAAGTAACAATGATGATTATGAACAACATCTGTTAAATGTTTTGACTACGACTACGACTCAAAATAGATGTGAATACGATGAAGATATAAATTTTTCACAAATGATTGTACCAATGTTACGAAACTTGAATGATGACCAGAAGCATTTTGCAAAGTTAGAAATTATGAATATTTTGCAAAAAGCCAAAAATTTATATCCACCATTCGAATCAAAAATTCATGATCAAAGATCTAGATCTTGTACGTCATTCACGCCAACGCCGTGTCCACAATCGTATTATACACATTCTCCATCCCCATCGCCAAACACGCATATGTCAGTCCAGTCATCAGTTTCAGCACCAGCGCCAGCTATGCCTTCATTACCTCAGAAGCCAAAGATCATTTGTGAACAGATAATATCGACTGGGCAACAAAATGAAGGACAGTTTGTTATAGGACCTGCAAAACAAATAATCTATTTACCGCTTAATACTTCTGCTCCATCTACATCACAATCACCCATGAATTCCGTTCGAGTACTTGATCATCCAGAACTGTTACAATATGTAGACATTAATAAACAAGAACCTTCAGCTGCCAACTATCTGTCACAATTTCAGGAACAATAAATACTTACGTGTATACTTGTTAAATAATAAAAATTGCAATAATTTCGATATATATCTATTTTTCTTACTCACCTTAAAGTAACAGACAGCCGCTCTTCTGGTGAAATACATAAGCGAAATGTTGTATTCATGTAGGTAATGTGTGGACGTACAATATGCAAATTTTTTTCGAAGCTGGCTTCTGACATCCGATAGCAGTTGAAAAATTTCTCAGGATGTTTTCTTAAATCTTGATACTTTTTACGAAAGAAACCTTTCTTAAATCTTCGGCTAGTCAGTGGATGGACCCAATATTTGCGAAATGTTTGATGACGTTTTCTTTTTCTGCTTCTTAGTATTAAAGCAACAACACATACAGCTCTTTTGAAATCCATCTTCAAACTGTGAAAATCGTGGACAGTTTCGCGGTTTTTAACCATAGTGAGTGAGTCAATTGCATATTTATTGTCCATTTGGAAAATATTGTTTGTCCACTATAATAAATTAGGTCTAAAAGAAGTATGGATGGTTTAACATCAAAATAATTTTGCATTTATTTAAAAAGATTAACATGAAGTCTTTTAGAAAGTATAGTGCGTACAAACTATATGTTCCCAAACACAAGGCAGACTTGTTTTTAAACGACGAGTTATGGCCTGATGGAATTGTGTTTAGGCGTTTTGTACATTTTAGGTATCGTACGAAATCTCAGGAGTCTAAAGTTATAGTCAGTTAATGTCGTAATTTATGGATAGAAAAATTAGTAATAAATATCTTAAGTTAACTAGTTTTAATTGTAAGTCGGTTAAACGATCTATAGATAATATTAAGGATATATGTGTGTGGTCTGATCTGGTAGCCCTACAAGAGACGTGGCTGCTTCCCCATGACATTCCAATGTTAGGAACAATAAGCCCTGACTTTGAGTGGACGGGTAAGTCGGCTGTGGACACTGCTGAGGGCTTGTTGAGAGGAAGACCCCATGGGGGGGTTGCCATTCTCTGGAGGAAAGGCATTTTTGAGAAAGTCTCTGTTGTTGGCTGTAGCAGTCCTCGGTTAGCGGCCATTACAGCCATGTCAAAGGGTCGTACTATTATTGTATTTTCTGTGTACATGCCTACGAATTGTCCAGATAACTTACCTACGTTTACAGATGTATTAAGTGAGATAAGTGCTACCATAGCAAGCTATGATGTAGAGAATGTTTTTATATTGGGTGATTTCAACGCACACCCCCAAGAGATGTTCTATAAGGAATTAATTAATTTTTGTTCTGACCAATCCTGGGTTTGTGCTGATGTAAGGATACGGGGGGTTGATAGCGGTATCTACACTTTTATTAGTGATGTGCACGGAAGTAGGAGATGGTTAGACCACTGTGTGGTATCTGTATCAGCTTGGCACACAATTGCTAATGTGGATGTATTGGAGGATATTTACGTTTCGGATCATCTACCGATACATCTAGATTGCGACTTAGAAGTTGTGCGGCCTAAATTGTTGACTGGGCGTGCTGGTCGCAATTCTGTCTTTTGGGGTGAAAGAACTAAGTCAGAAACGCAAAATTATCATAATTTATGTACCAGTAAATTGCGAGACGTTGATTTCCCCCATGAGTTTGAAAGGTGCAGCGTTGGATCATGTGGTTTGGCTGAGCACATAGTTATTCTGGACAATTTGTACGAACAGATTGTAGAAATCCTGTGTGCGGCGGCTAGGCAATCTAGAAGGACATCTGGGGGGGGGGGGCTAGGCGAGGTAAGCGAGTGTGTGGGTGGAATGAGTATGTGAGAGATGCCCACCGCGAGGCCAGGAGTAGCTTTCAGACCTGGATACTGAACAACCGTCCTTCGACGGGCCAGGTTTATGACGAAATGTACGAGACGCGAAAAGTGTTTAAAAGTCGACTAAAATTTTGTCAAAACCACTCTGAGCAAAATTGTAATGGATAGGCTAGCAGAACAACGAGCTAGTAAAAATTTTGGTAAATTTTGGAAGTCCACTGGTAATTTGGATGCGAAACCTGGCCTCTCGGCGTGTGTGGAAGGGATAAGTGATAAGAGGGGAATTGCAAATGTGTTCAAGGACCATTTTAATGTTCAGTCCCCTCTCGGTCCTTCAACCTTGGTGAATGATTGTGAGCCCATCCGTCCTGGCGCGAAACCTCTGATACGTTTTTCAACCAAGCAGGTACGTGCAATCATTAACAACATGAAACGAGGCAAATCTCCAGGACATGATGGTCTCAGTATTGAGCACCTGAGGCACGCTGGTGTCCATTTGCCGCGAGTCTTGTCTATGTTTTTCACAATGTGTATTAGTCATGAGTACCTACCTGCTAATCTAATGAAGACCATCGTAGTTCCCATTGTGAAGAACAGGACAGGTGACATCTCGGACAGAGGTAACTATCGTCCCATTTCTCTTGCGACTATAATAGCCAAGGTGTTGGACGGTGTGCTTGATTCGTGCTTAAGTAATTACATACATCTTCATGACGCACAGTTCGGGTTTCGTCCCGGACTATCAACTGAAAGTGCTATTTTAAGTCTCAAGCATACCGTTCAATATTATAAAGACCGCGGTACGCCGGTGTACGCCTGTTTCCTTGATCTCTCCAAGGCTTTCGATCTTGTCTCATACGATGTGCTCTGGAGAAAGATGGGAGACAGGGGTATACCTGCGGAAGTATGTGGGCTATTTCAGTATTAGTATGGTAACCAAGTCAATCGGGTGAAATGGGATGATACAGTCTCTGAGCCGTATAGGTTGGAGTGCGGGGTGAGACAGGGTGGTCTGACGTCTCCCAGGTTCTTCAACCTCTACGTGGATGACCTGATAGTCGCACTCAGCAGCATGCGTGTCGGATGCAGTGTTGGTGGGGTTAGAATTAACAACATCAGCTATGCAGATGATATGGTGCTGCTGGGTCCGTCGGCGGGAGCAATCAGGGAGATGCTTAGAACGTGTGAGACCTACGCTGCCGCACATGGATTAAAATATAATGTTAAAAAATGTGAATACATGGTCTTTGAGGTCAGCGGCAAACGCCGTGGAGAAGGACCTGAGTTGTTTTTGAACGGGTCACCAATTAATAGGGTGTCAACTTTTAAATACCTAGGGCATTGTCTTTCCGCTGACCTCAAGGACGATGTAGACATTGAGAGGGAGCGCAGGGCTCTAGCGGTCCGGAGCAATATGTTGTCCCGTAGATTTGCGCGGTGTACAGACCAAGTAAAAGTAACACTTTTCAAGGCTTATTGCCAAAGTTTGTACACGGGCAATCTATGGGTCAATTATACTAAGAGATCGCTGGATGTCCTGCGCGTCCAATATAACAATGCATTCAGGATGTTGTTGAGGCTGCCTCGTTACTGTAGCGCGTCTGAAATGTTTGCGCAAGCCCGCACCGACGGCTTCTATGCAATTATACGCAAAAAAACTGCGTCGCTATTGAGGAGAGTGAGGGGCAGTCGGAACAGCATCCTGCAAACTATAGCCGAGAGCTTAGGCTCTCCGATTGTACAGCAGTTTGTGCGGAGATTGATTTTTACTAACACTAGGCAATAAGTTTTTTTTTGTATGTTACTAACACTATATGGATATTTGTGTCCGAATTAAAGATTATTATAATTATTATTTACTCTACTGGTTATATTTTTAAGTATAATATTCATAATTTTATTTGGAATGAATAAATAGTAGAAAAAAATATATATTTTAAATAATAGTTTTCGTTTGTCATACAAAATCACATTGTCTTACCCCTGGAGTAGTATAATCCAAATCCAGTATCTTTTGAACCAGACTAAAAAATCACAACTTTTTTGCATTAATTACCTGTGCTGATACATTTTCTTCTCGCTATTATGCTTTTTTTTAGATTTGAATATTAATTTCTTTACCAAAACTCCTGAAAAAAACTTGTCTCAATTTTTCTTCCTTTGTATAACATCCATTGTATGACAGATTTAGAAGTTTGTAAACACTAACGAACACATCCATAATTTTTTCACGTGCGGCAACACTATTACTACAACCAACATAACAAAACCGAATGTCAGCCATCTTAGTTTTCTAGTAGTGGTTCCATTTTTACTATGAAGTGAATTTGGCATTTGAAAAAGGTCTAATTGTGTAAAATTATAACCTAATTGTTTGTAATGGTTTTGTCACCACATTTGGTTCCATTGGATGACATATATATATAGATGATGACATATGAAGGGTACAGGGAAAGAAGGATCATTGTAATTTTTTTTCAATATTCAAATAACAATGCCATCTAGTAGAAAACCTACTGAACTATTAGGCCCTGTAACCCGAAAACGAATAAAAAGATCAGTTTACACTAAAGAGCCTTTAAAAGCTAGTATGGATGTAGGAAAGAAAGGTCGTAGTCACCCCTGTTGTTTAAAAAAAGATCATTCTCTATGGACTTTGATCTTTTTTTGCTTGACGTTTCGTCCTGTCAGGCAAGTGACAATTCAATTCATTATGCGCGCTTTTCTTTCTATCTGCTCTTGAAGATTATATTTATTCGTTGATAGAAATAATATTAGAAATAATGTCTGACGATAGTGAAAGTGAAATGACTAAATGCTGTATCACTCAAAAACCAAAGAAAAGACAGAAAACTTTTCGGTCAAGCGATGTAGTAAAAAAGCTTCGTATCGCAAGCCACAGCGCGGGAGAGGACTGCAAATGTAGAAGACTTAAGTGTTTTGAAGAAGTACCCGAATTAGCACGTCGTCAAATACTAAAAACATTTAATGAATTTGTTTCTCACGACAAACAATACACGTACTTGAGCGGTCTCATATCAGTACTGCCAGTGAAACAACGACGAAGCCGCAAGAGTACTCCTGAAGCTAACCATACTCACTCATATTCGTATAAAGTGCGATTTCTTAATGAAGATGAAATTCTTGAAAAATCTGTGTGTTACAAACCGTTTTTGAGCATATTTGGCGTAACAAATAAACGAGTACAAAATATAAAGAAGGCACTTAGCACAGAAGGTACGATTTTTTTTTTTTATTATTCTTTTCTTTTAATCAAGGTTAATTTATCTTTGTTTGTATTATTCCAGGGAAAACTAAAGCTGATGGGAGAGGGACACATCACAGCCATAAGCATCAAACACCTGAAGATACAAAAGAAGCTGTTGTAAGATACATTTCAAATTTCAAAGGAAGGAAATCACATTACAATATCCATGACTCTGAAAGTATTTATTTGCCAGAAAGTTTGAATGTCAAAATAATGTATGAAATGTTTAAAAAAGATCATCCGTCTCTTAAGATAAGCTATGAAAGTTACCGTTTAACTTTTTTAACTAAGTTTAATATTTCATTTGGTTACCCTAGAACTGATACATGTTCTTACTGTGATGAGATGAATGCTAAGATTTCAGCTTTAGAATTTGAAAACAATTATTTAGAATGTGCCCAAAATGATCTCTCTAAACATAAAATTGAAATAAAACTACACCTGCACAAAGCTGACAAATTCTATGAATTGAAAAGAAAAGCGAGACTGAAAGCTCAGAATAATCCAAAATTTTAAGCCGTTGCTTTTGACTATCAAAAAAATTTACCACTCCCCAATGTGACAACCAATGATGTCTATTATAAGAGACAGTTATCCTTTTATTTATTCAATATACACAAGCTTTCGACTCGCTCCTCATATTTCTATGTGTATGATGAGACCAGAGGTAAAAAGGGATCTGATGATGTTGTCTCTCTATTAGATAATTTCATTACACAATTTATTCCAAATCAGGTTGAAGAAATCCAATTTTTCTGTGACAGTTGTAGTGGACAAAATAAGAATTATACTATGTTTCGCTACTTGTACTATTTAGTACATATTAAAAAAAGATTCAACAAAGTTTCCATTATATTCCCTGTAAGAGGACACTTTTCATGGAATGCGATAAAAATATGGGACTCATCAATCAAAAAAGTCCATGTGAATTGCCATCTGATTGGGTTTCTGTAATTTCTGCAGCACGTAAATTTCCTGAACCATTTCATGTTATCGACTGTCAAAGATTTATGTTTGAAAACTTTACTAGGGTTTTTAAAAACTATTTTTTTAATAAATGTCAATTTGCCTCACGACCTGTACGGCAGCTTTCAATTACTAATAAAGCACCTCATCAAATACTGATAAAATCAGATCAGTACACTGGTCGTTACGATGCCTGTTTGTGTAGAGAGTAACCAAACTGTGCTACCTAATATGAATGAATTACAAAAACTGTATTTAAATCCAATTCCAATTTCAAAGGAGAAATATAAAGACTTAGCTTGCTTAAAAAAATTTTGCAAGTCTGAAGCTCAAGACTTTTATACTAACTTACCGAAGAAATAGTTTTTTTTTTTTTAATTCAATTCTTTATTGCTTTTAATTTTCTTGAAATTTATGGGCTTTTATTGTTCAGAGCCCAGAGATCATTTTTGTTGTTTCTTTGGTTGGTCTAAAAAAGGATCAATGTCATTGACTATGATCCTTTTAGTCATTTTTATATTAATACAAATTTAATAAAAAAGTAAATAATAGTAAGTTATTCAAAGGCATAAAATCAAAGTGTAAATATTTTTTGTCTTTTCATTTAAGTTACTTAGAAGAACTACATATTAGAAACATGTAAAAAAATCATAATCAAGTGACATTGATCTTTCTTTCAAAAAATCTTAGTTAAAAAAAAATATAAAAAATATAAACTATATAAAGGCATTATGTAATAGGTATAAAATATAAGACATAGTAATGCCCTGTTATCATAGTATTAAGATAAGCTTTTTTTTTTTTTTTTAATAAAGTGCATTAATTAGTTAATCAGTTTTTTATTATTATCTCCTAATGAGGTGTATCTGACAATGATTTTTCTTTCCCTGTGCCCTACATATATACATAGATATACACCACTTAGTTTTTTACCCGACTGCCCAAGGAAGGAGTTTTTCGAATGTATTTGTGTTTGTAAAATTATATTACCTCATCGAGGCTTAATAGCTTAATTCGTGAAAATACAACTGAAATGCATGTCAGTCTTTTTACAAGCAAATATTATTACAGTACGGCTGAAATATCTTGGCGAGTCCGAAAATAAGCACTAAGATCTTTCGCGCATGTTTGCTCACTCAAACTCGGTTCATGTCACCATTTGGTTCCTAAAAAATGTTACTGCGCAGCCTACTGCGCGAAATTCGGACACGCCAAATTATTTTGGCCGTAATGTATTATGTAAAAAGCTAACTTTTTGTGGATAGTGGTGATGATATGGATTATGGCGATAATTTTGTGGATGTCTAATAAATCTTTTTCTGGAGTTATCTCGAAAATTTACGCATTCAACTAACTTCTTTTTTGAAAAAAATCACACCTATATGATATTTTACAGACTGTGAGTTGAGCAATATGTTTGAAAATGATGTGTTAATAGGTTTCATTATTTTTAGACTATGCCTTTATCCGGGGCAGAACGACAAAGAAGATATCTTCAAAAGTTAAGATGTAGCAATCCTGAAAAGTTAAGAGGAAATAAAAAAAAAAGAATTTAGAACAGACTAAAAGAAAATACAGAAAAGCAAAAGATCTTAATGAAAGTGAAAAGGACCTGCATCGACAAAAATGGAGGAAGGAGGAAAGAGAAAGAAATGTTAAAGAAGTTTCTAAAGAGTCACAAAAAAATACTGAGCCACCGCTGTCAAAAGAGCTCACGGCGGCGCTCATATCTAGTAGATCAGATACTAATACACCTGGATTCCCATCGAGAGTAATCGTTTTTTGAGAACTAGCCATAAATGATACACTACTTCATTTTTTTTCAGATGAGTATAGTGCTCCAATCTCAAATACTCCGATCTCTAATGCTCCAATCTCTAATAAGCCGATATCGATATCTCCCCTTACTCCTCTAATGTTGAAACTAACACAAAAACATAATCGAGAAATATTGGGTGAGTAGTAAACGGTTTAACTTTGGCTATTGTAGTATTATTTTCTAGTAATTAGGTACACTATTTTAGATCCGAAAGTTATGTGTATGAGTGTGTGTTTGAAATAAAGTACATCTCTTACTGCTGGACAGATTTTGATGAACTTTGGTAGACCCTGGAATAGGACAGAGCCGTAAGACACAGCTAGTTGCTTATCCAGACTAATATTATTATAAATGCGAAAGTAATCTATCTATCTGTCAGATTGTTAATTGTTATTGCTTCAGGTGACCTAATCTTGCCACACCACTGTCACACTCTTCGTTATTGAGGAACGATGATCCATTATCTCCGTTTCCGCTAATGTCCCCAGCAACCGAAGAACTTTATAACGTATTAATTACTGACCCAAAACTACAATTCGATAGTACAGACATTATAGAAAACAGTGAAGTTTCCGAAGAAAATGACAGTGACGACAGTGTTCGTGATCCTGATTTTAATATTAAGAAAATAATAATAGATGATTCAGCAACTGATTGCGAATCATGTGATGATGAAAAAGAGACACCAGAAAATTTATCTATGGATAATACACAGAACAAAGAAACACGAAGCTCGACGTGAGTAACAAACGAAAACACGGGCAAACAAAGTGTTTCACCTGAAATGAATATGGAAGAGGACATAAGGGATACAGAATATGCAGCTCCTACTATAGATGAGATAGAAATAACTACAATGATCGTAGAAAATACAATAGACAGAAATGAGAATGTAACTTTAATTATGGAAACGCCAAGTACTAGTGAAGAAAATACTAATAATAACACAAAAAAAAGAAGATCAAGAGTGGAGAGAAATGCAAGCAAAACACTAAGGAATACAGGAAAGAGTTACAAAACGGAAAAAGGTAAAGTAGTTCCTGACAGAAAACCAAAAGAGTTGATTTCATGTAGATTAAAATGTGTTGAAAGGTTTACAAAGGCTGAATAGACGCAATGTTTTGAAAATTATTGGCAACTTGGAGATAGAGATAGAAGGGCAGCATTTGTGTGTAAGTCAGTAGAGATTTTACTAAAAAATTCTCAAAAAACGGGCAGCAGGACATTAAATAGAGAGTACTACTGTAAGTCCATGCTAGAGATTTATAATGAGAACAAACCGGTTTGTAAAGAGTGTTTTTGTAAAATACTAAGAGAGACCAAGGGATTTGTTAATATAATTATAGAAAAAAAGAAATTATCCCCTAACGGAATCATTGATGAGGATCAGAGAGGTCGTCAACCTCCCAAAAATAAGAAGACTATCGAAGACATTTCGCTTGTCAACCACTACATTTTGAGCTTTCCAAGTTATGAGAGCCACTATTGTAGAAATTCGACTGGTAAGAAATATTTAGCTGCTGACCTTTCAATTGCTAAAATGTACAGAGAGTATAAAAATACTTCATCAAATCCTATCTCTTTAAAATTCTATTCCAAATGCTTTCACGACCTCAATCTGTCGTTTAAGCAACCATCCAAAGACACATGAAATACGTGCGATGTGTTAAACGCTAAAATTAAAGTTGCAGATGAAGACCGCAAAGTAGATTTATCCGCTGAATTAGCTGAGCACCAACATCAAGCTGAAAAACCTTATGCTGAAAAACGTGTGGATAAAGAGAAGGCCAAAGCCCATTCATCTGTTAGGGCATTTGCATTTGACCTACAGCAGTCAGTGCTTGCCGACACCATATTTAAAAACGTCTGTCTCGTTTTATAAACGACAGCTTTGGTCTTTTAATTTGACAATACACGATTTAGCAACTAATGAGGCTACATGCTACATGTGGGACGAGACTATAGGAGCTCGAGGAGCAAACCAAATTGCGTCATGTTTGTGGCACTTCTGCAACAGTTTGCCATCGGAAGTCAAAGAACTGATTTTTTTATTCCGACACTTGTGGTGGCCAAAACAAAAACAATGTCGTGGCGATGATGTTCATGTTTTTGCTTAATAATCATCCGACGATGCAAAAGATAAACCACAAATTCCTCCTCAGTGGGCACACACATATGGAGTGTGACTCTGACCATGCGATTACTGAAAAAACAAAAGCGAGAACACAAATGAGAATCAATCATTTATATGATTAGGTGCAGTTGGTGACTTGCAAAGTGCAGAAGCCATTCAAGGTCGTGGTGATGACGGTAAATGATTTCTTGGATTTTACCGAACTAAAATCCAAGAAAGGACCCTTTACTCTCAAAAAACTGGATGATTCGGGAGACAAATTTTTGCGGCATAAACGGCTACAATATGATAAAAGTAGCGTAGGAAAAATGTATTTTAAGAAAACCCTGGATCGCGAACCCCCTTTCAAGTTAATAAGTTTTAGGAAAAGAGGAAAAACCACCATAGATATCTAAACTTGAGCCAAATCTCCAGGAGGCTTTGCCAATCAGCTCAGAGAAAAAAAAGGATTTGATGGACATGATTGACCTGATTGATGATTCTTTCAAGGAATTTTATATTAAAATAAAAACTGTTGGTGATTTCTCCGCATCTAATGATCCAGATTTAGACGAGGACAACCCAGATGAAGAAGATTTTGAGGTCCAATGAAATATGAACGGTACTGTGGTATACATACTTGTATCTGTGTACCTGACGTATCTGTCATTGTAACGTTATTATTTCTTTATTCTTTTCTTTCTTTAATAAGTATGTGTCCGTTGTTTGGCTCAATAAAACAATTTACAATTTTTTAAAATTTTGATTTATTGCTCTAACACTAGAAAACTAATTGATAGGTTCGTGGTTTTTCAATTTAATATTTGTTCAGTTAGAACAACTTTGCTTGATTTGAGTAAGTAGTAGGTATTTCAACAATTCAACAAATTATTTTATATTCGTCATCAGTTGGTTGATTGGTCCTCATTGTGTTTGTCATTAATAACATTGTTTACATACTAATATTCCCCACTCAGACGGTGAATAAGTTGATAACTGTTGGTGCATAAGTTGACAATTCGGTGAATAAGTTGATAACTCGATGGTGAACGACTTGACAAGTCTATTATTATGCAAACTACGGGGAATTTCGTTTATTTATTGTCATCATTTAAAAGATGGTATAAAATAACCCCTAAAACAACTAAAACATAATACTGTTAACTAATTTACCGATTTACCAGAAGAGGTCAAACCTTTAAAATGGCTGTCCTGACAAATTGTCATTTTAGACATGTCAACATATTCACGCCAGCCACGGATATATCCGTTTTATAACTCCATTTGAAACAAGATTAGACATTTAAACGAACATTATTTTTTTACAGTTCGTTCAACCGATTTTGATTTTTATACCGTAGGCATAAGGATGGCATTAAAAGCAAAAAAGGGGTAACAATAGCAACTGTTTACTGCAGCTGTCATTTGTCATGCCACCATCGCAATAGAAGTCAAAATCGGTTGCACGGACTGTTAAAAAGGTTTGTTTAAATGTATAATCTTATTTTAAAAAGCGAATGACTTTTTTTAATAATAAAAAAAAATGCTAAGTGAAGTTAATTTACTTTTTACTCCGGCTTTTTAGTCTTTGGCTCCGGCGTTACGACAGCGAAGGACATCTGCGAAGCCGCCCTCCACCCGTTCCTCGCATTATCACCCCGCCGCCATTGGAAAGAATGGTTCCGGCATTCCAAGAAGAACCATTTACGCCCACCAGACAGTTTGCAGAACAATTTGACTGCACGCTGAGAACAGTCCGGAATGCACTACATCGAGCGGGAATACACAGCAGAAAGCCCGCTCGGCAAATAGTACTCAGTCAAGCCCATCAGGAGGCTAGAGTCCGGTTCGCGCGAGATTATCGAGACTTCGATTTTTCACACGCAATATTTTCCGATGAAAAAAGTTTTTGGTCCAGCCAGATAGGTCGTCGGCATTTATGGCGTGTAGGTAATACTCGGTACGAGCCGCAAAATGTTTTACCAAACTTAGAGTCAGGAAGACTAGTGGTCAACATGTGGGCCTGAATATGTGCTGCAGGTCCTGGGGAACTAGTTTATATCCCCGGGAGGGCAAACGGTGAAAGTTACTTGCGTCTGCTGCAAGATACATTTTTGCCAACAGTGCGAGTGGTGTATCCAGAGGACGAAGTTCCTGAAATTGTTTTTATTCAGGACAACTGTCCTATACACACTTCGCGCTTGGTGCAAAATTGGATCCGGCAGCAGCCAAGTATACGATCGGTACCGTGGCCTTCTCGTTCTCCCGACCTAAACCCCATTGAAAACTTATGGGGTATTATAGTCCAGAGATGGGATAATAGGTGCGAAAGGACCAAACCAGCACTAGTCGCACATGTTGACGAGGTATGGGAATCACTTCGCGGCTCGGACCTTTGCGAGAACTTGATAAAGTCGATGCGAGCGCGGTGTGATGCAGTCATAGATGCAGGTGGGGCTGTAACTAAATATTAGGCTTGAGTTTTCAGTTAAAATAGTGCATAGTGTTGTGTGTGTAGTGTGTTATATGTGTGTGTGTCTTAGTAGTATTATTCCTTGTATGTATAGTCCTAGTTTTTTTTTTTTTTTTTTCAACTTCAGTATAGTTCTCGATGTTTTTTGATGATTTAAATAATGTTTTGTGTTGCGTAATGTAAATAATTTTGCATACTATTGTATATAATCATTTGTTTTCTAACTGAACAGACAGCTGTGCTGCTGGGGAGTTTGTTGCGCCACTTCTTCTTCCCAGCCAAATGCACTAGGAAGTGGTGAAGGGTGGGCGTTTTGGGGGACTGTCTTATGTAATTTTGACTTTCGAAAAGTGCTGATTCTCAGCCCAGTTTGTTTTTTTTGTTTGAACAATAAATGTTCTTTGTTTCAACTGGTGTTTTCTTCTATCCAAATTAATAAGATTAGTAATACTGTGTATTTCAATTTACTTAATTTCTTAATTACTATGCAACTCACTGCAATACACCCATGACAGCAGATTTTTTTTGTTAAATTCCCGCTGTGTTGAAACGCACTTAAGATCCGACAAGCATCGACCAGCTGTATGGTCGATGCCAACAACGCTTCTCTTTTGTCATCATTTTTTGAACAAAGGATATTCATTCGTTCAATAATTTGGTCTAATTCTTGTTTATAATAAATATTGGGTACGGATTAAATATCAAGAGTATTGCGACTGTCGGCATCTCTTTGTTGGCGGCGTAGACTAAGAAAACGTCTGATTTTGTTATATGCACAGCAACAGTTAACATGGTATTTTAGATGTGGATAAGTCGTTCACATACAGTGATTACGTTGAGATTCTTATTAATCAGTTGTCATGGCCCTGGCAAGAGATCCATTACATTTTATTGGAATCATGTTTTTTATGTGATGGTGAAATTCCGGAGGCTGGACGTCCAAACCATTTCATTTTGGATATAAATGTCCAGTTAAATTTGGTGGACTTTTTGGAAAATGTTGACAATTGGTGTGAAGTGTGTCACGCATGTGTTTCTATCCATTACCCGGTTGACGAGTGCCACGTCTGCGCCGAAGATTAAAGGTAGGTATTAGCCCACGTTCGCACGGACGTAAAAATATCGCGGCGGGATTTTTTTTTACAAAAACAAGGGACGCTATTGGTTGATGATACTTCTACTGCGATGCTATTGGTTGATGAGATTTCTATAGCGGCCGAGCGCTGCAAGCAAAAATAGTCCTTACGGTGCTTAGTTATGCCTTTCTTCGATAGTACTATTTGAAAACTCTTTTCTGAATAGAAACAAAAGTAAAGGATTATTGTTTTACTTATCGAATAGTGAGGCTAATCATTTCCAGAGGCGTAACAGGATCTCTCCCCTTGTACGATAGTTTCTGAAGATATGGTGATAATAAATTCAAAAGCTCTTCGAATGAAGATATGCTCATTCTAAAAAAATCAAAAACCTTTTTTTCGTCGGTTCTCAAAGCTTCATATTTTCGATGAAAATATTAGGTCTTTACCTATGAAATTGCCGTTCTGCAGTACTGGCCATTTCAAATCAAAATAATTTTTGTTTGGCTATGAATTCTAATTTCAAATTAATTTTATTTTAAAAACATGGATTTTTTTTTCTAAAAGTAGTCATTTCTTTATTGATTAGTGTTACATTTTCATCGCATTTCAATCTTTTTCGTCATCATGGATACGTTAAAAATTCGAGTAATTATGGAATATGAGTACCGTCGTGGCAGCAACGCGGCACAAGCGGCACGCAACATCAACGACGTTTACGGAGCTAACTCTACAAACCAACGCACCACCTGTTATTGGTTTGCTCGCTTCCGTTCTGGAAATTTCGACCTGAAAAATGAACCTCGCGGTCGTCCGAAGACTTTGGTCGACAATGACGAATTAAAGGCGATTGTGGAAGCTGATGATACACAATCTACGGCTGAATTAGCAGCAGCTTTCGACGTTAGCGTCAAAACAATATTGGTCCATTTGCGTCAAATTGGCAAGGTAAAAAAGCTTGACAAATGGGTGCCCCACGAACTCAATGATCGCCAGCGCGAAGTACGCGTCGAGACGTGCCTTGCACTGCTCAACAGACACACAAATGAAGGAATTTTGAACCGCATTGTTACCTGCGATGAAAAATGGATTCTGTTTGATAACCGTAAGCGCTCAGCAAGTTGGTTGGATCCTGGTTCAGCACCTAAACAATGCCCTAAACGAAAACTTACCCCTAGAAAAGTGATGGTCACTGTTTGGTGGTCTAGCGCCGGTGTGATTCATCACAGCTTCTTACCAAACGGGGTGAGCATTACTGCAGATGTGTACTGTGAAGAACTGAACACAATGATGGAGAAGCTGGCGCATCTCCAACCAGCATTGGTCAATCGCTCGTCTCCGCTGCTCCTGCACGACAACGCGCGACCTCATACTGCACAGCAGACGGTCTCCAAGTTGCAAGAACTGGGGTTGGAAGCTCTCCGTCATCCGCCCTACTCACCAGACCTTGCGCCTACAGACTACTACTTTTTCCAGAATTTGGATAACTTCTTGGCGGGAAAAAAATTTAATACCCGAGAGGCAGTACAAAATGCCTTTGAAGAATTTGTTGCCTCCCGTCCAGCTGATTTCTTTAAGAAGGGCATCAATAAACTGCCACTGCGATGGCAAAGATGCATTGATTGCATGGGTGATTACTTCGATTAATACAAATAAAAAATTCATGAAAAAAATTCGTTTAAATTTTTTCATACAAAACGGCAATTTCATAGGTAAAGACCTATTAGTTCCCTTCGGCGTTCATAATAATAATAAATGGATGAACCCAAAGTCTTCTTTGTTTCTTTTGCCTGTATCTCCTAAGCAATAAAAAAAATGCACACTTCTTTTTACGATCTATGTCACCTCCCAAATCTAGTACCTGTACACGACCTAGTTTTCAAAATACGTCCAGTACGGTTAACGGTCGTCGAAGGAATGGTCACCCTAGGGAGCTACTTGCCGCACGAATTCGCATCGCAGCAATTCGTGTCGCAACTTTCTGCGTTGTGAATTCGCATCGCAGCAATTCGTGTCGCAACTTTCTGCGTTGTGAATTCGCATCGCGTCGCATCGCAGTTTTGTGTACAAGCCCTTAGGTCGTTTATTTCTACAATGTTTATGTTTACCATCCAAACTGCCAATGCAGTTAGGAAAGTTCCACATTTGCTCAAAATCTGAAGAAATATGCTTAAGCTGGTCTTCAGATGGCAGTGGCATGTGGACATTCAATTTTTTTTCCAAATAACTTCACAGGTACTATAAACAATCTCAGACACTGTACTAACAACACCCAAACGAAAGCTATAAGCCAAAGATCGAAATGCCAACCCAGTGGAAAGATATCTGAAACATATAAAAATAATACAATTATTATGTAAAATTTAAATATATCTATACTAATTACTTAATATACCTACTAAAATGATGTAAGCCATCAACACTAAACAATATTTATTTTTAACAGAAAAGGCTTTAAGAAAAAAATTGAAGAATATTCGGGACCAATTTATGAAAGAGTTTAAAAAAAATCCGGTTTTTCGTTCTGGTGATGCTGGAACTGATCAAAACACTTCAATGTGGCCATATTTCCAAATGATGCAGTTTATAAAAGATGACGTTACCCCAGAATTAAATGAAGGCAATTTAGATGATACTACTGATGGAAACTGTAGTGATAATAATGAGCGGTCCCCAACTCCACAGTCAATAGCTGGTTCTTCTGCAAGTACACAATATACGAGCACCAAACGTAAATGTGCACAAGATATAAGACAGGAATTTATGGAATTGGAGAAGAAAAAGTTGGAATTATTACAAATTAAATTGTCGCAAAGCAGCGAAAGGCAAGAACAAGATTGCGAAGATCTGTTATTTTTTAAAAGTTTGTTGCCGTACATGAAGGAGTTAACTCGCTATGTAAAAATTACGTACTAGAAACAAAATTACAGAAGTTGTTATGGATGAAATTAAGTGTCACGACCCAGGCTTACCATGGTTACAATACTTACGAATATAACACATCAAATTATGGAAATTAAACTTTAAATATAATTAACTACGCAAATTCTTTTTTTTTAAACTCACCTTATAGTTACAAATAGTCTTTCTTCGGGTTTTAAGCTTTTATGAAAATTTGTGTCTTCTTTTGAAATCTCACTCCTTATTGAATCCAATATGTAATCAAAACAGTTGACAGTCATCCTGGTATATCCAAAAAATCTTGAAGGATGTTCTCTCAAATTACTATATAAAGTATGAAATTCACCATACCGTTCTCTTTCTTTATTAATTTCGTGCACACCAATTCTAATTTTTATCATCTCCGACTTTAGATATGAACTTTCGGTTAAAAATAAAAGATCGTTATCCATGTTTACAGTCTCTGACAAAACGTCACACTTGCGCAAACGCCTGGCGGCCAATGTGAACACGAACTCGCCACGTCTCCGCGCCCGCACCCGCCGCCGCGCCCGCGCTTTCCAACGTGAACAAGTACTAGGAGTCGTTAGTTTACATACGGCGCAGTCTTAAATCATTTCGTTTTGCCAAGAAACGGCACCACAAGAATTAAAATTAGTCTTTTTATCTCTTATACACATAGCATTTTCTCGGGAAACAGAATCCGTTTGAAGATTTTGTAATATACTATTTATTGGCACTGTTTCAATTATGTTTTCAAATATTTCATCATTTCTTAGGTAATTATGTAAACAAGTGCACGCTAGTATCATAATGTCCAGGTATTTGGGTTGCATTCTAATTCTCTTTTAAAAAACCTTAAATTTTTGTGTTAGTATTCCGAAACTGCTGTCTACAATACGTCTTGCACGGCTTAGGCGATAATTAAATATTTTCTTCTCGACGTCTGTCGACACTTGGCTTCCAGGAAAAGGTCTCATTATGTGTTCATATAACGGGAAAGCCTTTATCAAACGTTTCGTTCGTTCATTTTGAGAACTCTCTGGTACTTTTGGAGCGTGCAACGCCCAGTCGCACAATGTCTATGAGGCTTATGTTAGCCCATATGTTACTGCAGCTCGTGTTATGGTAAGCCGTAATAACCAAGAGGATTACAACCCATTACCTGTAGTTTATTCACCAGCTAATCTCGTAGCTACTCGGAACTTACTAGGCTATGGACCTATAGATATACAAAACCCCGGTGTACGCCAGAGACTTGAGGGTTTTGAGTTCCCAGCGGATGATACTATTGAAGGTAGATATAAGATCAACCCTACTGCATGTACCCGCATTTACAATATGCTAGCTGAGTTAAAGGACAAATTTGTCATGGTGGAACTTCGTCGTGAAAATAGTCCAAACGGACTTAACCTGATGACTACCATTAAACCAAAAATTACTGCTGCCAACCTTACTTTCGTTGAAGCCTCCGGTCCAGATAACCTGCTCAACACGCCGCTACATCAGAAGAGTGTCACAGTATATTCAAATTCAGCCCAAGGTTCTGCAACTTCTAACCAGGCGTCTTTGGATAACCAGATAACCCGCTCAACACGCCGCTACATTAGAAGAGTGTCACAGTATATTCAAATTCAGCCCAAGGTTCTGCAACTTCTAACCACAGGTCGTGTACCCAAAAGTTTATTTTCCTTTTAAATCTTTCCCTCCTTATCTCTTCGGCCTCTTCCTCTTCTTTTACAATTATATGTGCAATAATAATTAAATCCAAAATACCCATTTTCACTCCTTAAGCACAAGTTTCCTCGAGTTTTGTTGAAAGTGAACTGCGCATAGGAGAGCGACCCGTGAATTCATCGCGAGCGGGCTCGAGAAGGCGCGCGGAGTCCCGCGACTTCTCGAGCATTCCAGCGACTTCTCGAGCAGTCGCGGGACTCCGCGCGCCTTCTCTACCGAGCGGGTCGCTGCGCTTCGCTGCCCTTTGCCGCTCTTTCGGTGTGAGTTGACCCTAAGGGAAGAATTAGACAGCAAAAAGTTCCCTTAAAAAATGATATAGTTAAAAAATAAATAGCAAGTTTCTATTTACGCGATGATATAAGCAGATGCACTGCTGGCAAAAGAGAATTCCGCACGGAAAAAATATCTAAGAAAAAAGAACAGATACGTTACCTTACCGATACATTTAGCAATCTTTATAAAATATACAAATCTGAAGGTGGTAAATACGGCTTAGCTACATTCTACAAATATAAACCTTTTTATGTATTAACTCCGGGTATACAAAATAGAGATTCTTGTTTATGCATCAAACATGCAAATTTCGATTTTTTATTGCAAGCACTACTCAAACAGAAAATTTTGTTAAATTGTATAACGGCAAAAGACGTATTAATGTCTTTGAGTTGTAACTTTAAGTCATATTTATGCATGTACGGAAATTGTAACGACTGCAATAATTTTAAGTTGGATTATACAGAAACTCCATTAAATTTTAAAGTTAATTGGATACAATGGGAGCGTCAAAACTATGAATACAAGAAAACAGAAAATGGAGAGCAAAAGACAGTCGTTACAAAAAAAAAAACTGTTACAATGTTTAAGGAAGGCACTGTTCGTGCTTTTGATCGACTTATTTGAAACGAGCATCCTCCAATTTAAAAAACATTATTTTACATGGAAAAATCAGTCTGAAAAGTACCAACAATGTATTACCTCATTAAATGATGACGAGGCCTTAATGTAAGATGACTAATGAAATCCAATCAATGCACTTTGGCGCATCTAAACATCAAATAACGCTCGATACAGGTAATTTTTATGTCACTTGTGTTTAATCAGTTATTGGAAACAAGCTGGCACCCAATTAAGGGCTTAAACTGAACATGATTATTAACAAATAGTTTTTATCACGTAGAATAAAAAAGGTTATATTCACAAATCAGCTGTTCCTTACACGGAGAGGTCATTGGCATCAAGATTTTATTTATACCTATCTTAGGTTTTATTTGGGTTTTATAGATTATTCTAGATCTTTATTTAAATTTATTTTATTACATTACAGGGATGGTTTATTGGAAAAATTAAAGTCAATCTTTTTGCACAATTGCGGACAACAATTTTCACGAACTTGCTGCAATATGGGCTCAGCTTATGCCGATAATAAAAATGATTAAAGCACAAAAACCCCATACAAAAATAATTCATTACTATTCAGACGGGCCGAATACACAATATCGCCAGAAGAAGAATTTTTATCTTCACAATTTGTTTACTTCGAAACTGGGTCACAAGTATTCTACGTGGTCCTTTACAGAAAGCGGGCATGGTAAAGGTGTTGCGGATGGCATCGGTGGTTCCAATAAACGCGCACTTGATCGCCATGTTTCGTATGGTAATGACATTACAAATGGCATTGAAGCTCACGAGGGTTTGACAAAGAGAATGAAAACGGTTAAATGTTTTTACATAAAGGATGCTGAAGTTGATAATATTAAAAAAATAATTCCGAATGATTTGAAGGCTATACCTGGCACAATGAGTATACACAAAGTTATATCAAAGAGTCAAGATGTAGGTGTAATCACACATAGAAAACTGTCTTGTTTTTGTGGGACAGAAAAGGGTTGCTGTGGCTGTTTCGCCCCACAAACTTACAGGTTTAATACCACGACATGCGCTTTGACAAAGGAGACAGAGTTGGACGAAATTAATACAATCGTTGATGAAGATGCTCTTAATTCCATACCCGATACCGACTGCTTATATCTCACACAATACGTTGAAAACATACATTTTGAAGAAATAACTGAACTAGTCGACAACCCGAACTTATTTGAGGTTAATTTGCCTGTCATCGCGGTCGATGAAGACTTCAACAGTTTGTTTATCTGAATTATGTCTATTTTCTGAAATTGAAAACAATATTTGTCCATCTGATAATGATTGTGTCTGACTCATAGAAAAGAATTCTGAAGCCATTCAAACTCCTACAAAGCGTGTATTAGCCGAACCTAATGATAATGAACCAAAACCAAAAAAGTTATGTACTATCGGCCCAAGTTAAGCATGCTCACTTAAGAAAATATTCCTGCGAGAGCGCAGCTAGTGACAAACCACACCCCTTCCTAGTTTCCCCCAATTAGAGACAATATGCATTTGTGTGAGTAATGAGCGAGTAACATAAAATAACAAACATTAGCTAGAGCGCGGCAGTGCCAATTTGCTCTCGCTAATTTTTGACGCTTCCCTTAAATTCCTATCGCCATTTCATTTTACGACCTGTTTATTTCTATCGGACTGATTGCCTGCCTAACTGTGACCTCTGCTTGTATACTGGACTGTGATCGAAAGCCTCTTCTTGACCCTAGCTTGTATCCTGGACTGTGTGTGTATTGTGTGTGGGCTGTGACTAACGTGGTGCAACCATGACGACCCGAAACCTGATTCAGGAAGAAAGGAATCAAATTATTGTTTTGCATAGACAAGGGTTAAATATATCCCAAATAGCAGTGGAGTTGAACATGCAAGTAAGTTATGTTTTTGTATTCAGATAGAGGGAGAGATATAGAAATAAATAAAGTGATAGTAATATTATCATTTCATAGTTTGCATTTTTCCTTATATTGCAATTTAAAAACAAATTCCATGAAAAATATTGGTATTCAGCTGCATCCGGTTAGACTGGAAGCCGGCCCCAACATAGTTGGGAAAAGGCTAGGCAGATTTATATATAAAAATAATAACATTATTATAACTTTCAGATGGTATCTTTTTAAATTCTCATAAGATATTACCTACTTATAGTAATGCATTCAAATAAGATTGTTCTTTTTATTTATTTTTGCTTTCAAAGACGTTGTTGGAGCCTTTTATGACCCGATAATAAATCCTAAACCAAAACAACCTAAACAATGGTGCCTTATCTCACAGCGTCGTTGCCGCATTTTAATTAGAAAAACCAGAGCGCATTCGTCGCATTTCTAGAGGCTTGATCATTATATTTCAAACTACAATTTTTTTTCGCCCAAGCACAAGATAATTGTTTTTTATAATTATTTTTAACATTTATTTTATCATAATACTGCAGATGGAAAGTAATTGACAATAATGTAAATTTTTGTTAGTAGTGCTCGTAAATACTTACCAAAAAAACTTAAAAAACATTGCACACATAGTTTTAAATACTAACGATTTAGTGCTTGGCTGGCCGATAAAATAGCAAGTACTTACTATTTTTTCGGCCAAGCACTAGATCGTTGGTATTTAACCACGAAAAACCTTTAGAAATGCCACGTTGCCAGCCCGCACGGGATAAACACTTTTAAATAGTAGAGATAAAGCACAAATTTGCTTGGGACAGTTTCATACAATGTTGGAATTTACGCTATGGCATTTTTCTTACTCATAGGTATACGAGGTGTAAATTGCAATATCTGAAAACCTCTTAAGGGGTCATTGTACTAATCATTATGAACAACTTTTACTACGGGACCAAACCTGAAATCGCGAAAAAAAAAACAGCTGTTCCCTACATTTATGTTCGCGTAACTCGTCAAAATGTATGGACCAGCTGCTTTTTTATCGCGATTTCAGGTTTGGTTCTCATAGTAAAAGTTGTTTATAATGATGAGTAATGACCCCTTAAGAGATTTTCAGTTATTGTATTTACAACTTGTATTTTAAAATATAGTTATGAATGTTATAACTACTTAAATTAGTTATAGAAAAGTTAAGAGTTTATTTATCATGAAGTCAACCAAAATGCACACCTTAAGTATTTCAATACTTATAATTTTTATTTATAGTGTACTAGTTGTGCCCTTTGAATAAGACTTTTGTAGTGTACTCGTATTATTATACTTAGTTCCTATATTATGTAAAAAATCGATGCTGATTGTTTTTTTTTTTTTTTTTTTCGTTAGAGAACAACGGTGCGCCGCTGGGTGCGAAGATATGAAGAAGGAGAAATTACAGAACGCGTTCGTGCACCTCGACCCCGGGCTATAAACGAAAACGAGTTAAATAATATGATAGCCACGTATGAAGAGAACCCGTTCACACCCACTCGCAGTTTCGCACAAGAATACGAAGTTTCGATGCAAACTATTAGAAACGAGTTGCATCAAGCTGGAGTCCATCACAGACGTCCCGCAAAAAAAATTATTTTGACGCAGGAGCAGAAAGCTGCTCGCGTGCGATTCGCTCGTGACTACAGGGACTTCGATTTCTCTTACGCCATATTTTCTGATGAAAAGTGCTTTAGGTCTAGCCAACAAGGTCGTCGGAATTTATGGCGTGTAGATAACACAAGATACGAACCTCGAAATGTGAACCCAAATGCAGAATCGGGAAGAATTGTAGTGAACATGTGGGGCTGGATGAGTGCTGCTGGACCAGGCGAGCTCGCTTTTATACCAGGGAGGGCAAACGGCCAAACGTATTTAGAGGTGCTACAAACCATCATGGTACCCACAGTGCGCACGGTGTATCCACAACTGGACGTGCCAGAATTTTATTTTTTCCAGGACAATTGCCCGATACACCGTGCGCGGGTTGTTCAAGAGTGGTTGCGAGGGCAACCACAAATTAAAACAGTGCCATGGCCCTCCCGATCGCCAGACTTAAACCCCATTGAAAATTTGTGGGGTTTAATGGTCCAGAGATGGGATAGTAGAGCAGAAAGAACGAAGGAAGCACTTGTCACACATTGCGAACAAGTTTGGGACACATTCAGAGGTTCGAATTTGTGCGAAGTCCTGGCTAGGTCCATGCGTAGCCGTTGCGATGCTGTGATAGATGCGGGAGGAGCAGCGACGAAATATTAAGTTAATATAATTTTTAACATGCACTATGTTAATTAACGAAAGGCGTTCCCGTTAACCCGCAATAGTCCAAACATGCTACAATTAATATTACCATTTAAAAATTCGCGAAAAAAAATCAGCTGCTCCCTACATTTTGTTAAGCTAGGTATGCGAACATAAATGTAATGAACAGCAGATTTTTTTTCGTGAATTTTCGAATGGTCATATTTTGGTAGCATGTGGACGCTATACTATTGCGGGTTAACGGGAACGCCTTTCGTTAATTAACATACTGTATAATTACATTATACAGGGTTATTTTTCTAACACCTGGTAGGACTATATTAGTACAACCACTTTTGATCTATGACTTTTTAGAATACCAAAAGTAAACTTTCAAGTTTTTGTTGTAATATTTGTAATAACACTTTTTAGATCTGTATTTTGTAGTAAGTACCGCTGCGACCCTGCATTCGCAACGCACTGTTTGTTTATTTAACTACTTACATATTTTGGTACCGCGTAGAGTTGTTCAAATTTAGAGCGATCAAAATAAATATTTTTAATTGTATTATGAAATTATTTTTTTATGAATTATTAAAAGTCATACAACAAAAGTTGTTATTTATGATGTTAGTATTATAGTCCTACGAGCTTATTAGTGTTTTATCATCAAATGACTTCTCCCGCTCTGGGCGGAGCGGAAGGTCGTGTCATACTTTTACTGACTAAAACCCACCCGTGTTCCTTCAGTTGCCTGTGCCAGGGCCATGGTATCTCTTTCGAACAACCCGCGACTCCGGCGGCTTGCAAATAACCCTGTATAGCTATTTTTATTAGGTTTATTTTTATTATTCCAATTTGTATTATATTACTTCGTTGATTAATGTCACAGGGTAGACTGTAGACCGTAATCATAGTTTAAAATATTGCCAACGATTTTGAAGTCTTCTTGTAAAATTATTGATGTCAATTTAGTGTCATGTTGCCTTTATTGGTGGATTTGTTGTTTTATTTACAATCAATGTTGTCGTAAGCCCCGATCTCGTTAGTTTGTTATTTTACATATTCAGTAGTGTCATCATATCCGTCCACCTCATAAATAATTGATCTCATTTGCTTGATAAACCTAGTCTGTAGTGTAATGTAATTATTGCAAATTATAAAAATTATTAAGATTCTTAAATTTTACTAATCTTAAAACTTTTCAATTTCATTAGAACTGCACGAGCAATATTCTCCTAATCTTATTTACTGACAGGCTTTTTGCCTGTTGTTGTTGTGTTGTCTGTTTGTCATTGTTGTGTTGATTTCATATTTTGAACTTTACGATATAAGTGTAGATAAATACAGTTTATAAATGATATTATGAGTAAGAATCTTTTCACTTATAATATTTTGCATTTTGATGATAATTTCTGTGTAATTTTTTGTTATAATATGTTAATTTCTGGATGAATCTTTAATGTTTTGAAAAAGTCTATTAAAAATAAATTAAGTTACTTATATTGTTTTTTTTTCTACAACAGCAAATCCTTAAAATTGTTCTCAAGTAGATTTTAACTAACTGTTTATTTTTTCACACTGAGATTACAGCCGATAGTTTCATACAAAAAGCACTTACTATACATCTTTTATTATACAGATAAGATTTAAATATCAACCTAAATAAATCTTTAATCCTGCATAATGTTAAATGAACACAAACTAAAAATATATATTTCACTAGTACCCAACATTTTATTTCAATCCTTTCACTCTCACTGCTGCCAAGGCACAAATTATAGTTTAGTTTAATTACTTGATAAGCTTCTGAATTTTAAAGTGGCATAGGAACTGAATCATTGTTAGATTTGTCAAAAAAAAACTTAACATGCAATGCCGGTAACGCGCCTGTAGCGTTGATTTCGCTTAAAATCATGAATTGTCAAACTTTGACTAGAGCATGAATTATAAAGGAGTAAAGTGTTGGTTTGATTATAATCCAGTCTTAAAGTGCTCATCCTGCACGGCATGCCTGGGCATTTTAATTGCAACGATACCTTGTTCGTTATACAGGCTGAAATTTAATTCATGGGTATCCTCTTAAGGGGTCATTGTACTAGTCATTATGAACAACTTTGACAATGGGAACAAATGAAATCGAGAAAAAAAAATTGCTGTTCCCTACATTTTGTCGAGTTATGCAAACATAAATGTAGGGAACAGCTGATTTTTTTTTCGCGATTTCAGGTATGGTCTCATAGTTGAAGTTGTTCATAATGATGAGTACAATGACCCCTTAAAAGGATGCCCATGAATTCAATTTCACCCTGTATTATTTTAATGAATAAAAGGTAATATTACAATTACCTACTGTTAAAAGTATTAAACCAAATACAAGGAACAACTGCAAAACATTTGAGATAATCCTAAGGTAATAAAAAAACGTATGGCCCTTGTATTAAGCCGTCCTCTATTGTTTAACCGAATTTCCAGACATTCCCACTAAATAACAATGGGTCTTAGATAATGAACTTATTTTTATTTCAGTTGCAAGAGTTGTGCGGCTTGCGGCCTTGCGTTAGCTACAAACAAAAAGCTCTGATAACATTGTATGAACTGCGCAGAGTATTGGTTCAAATATTACTGTAATTTTCAAGTATTCCCAAATTGCCCAAGTATAAACAAACACATAGAAATTTAGATAGTTATTTACTTTTAATAAAGTCGATTAAACACAAAAAATTTCAATATAAACATTTGATACCTTCATGCAGTGCCGGTCAACGCACCTATACCTAACGTATTCAGGGAGCCGTGAGATAAAAGGTAAACAAACCATAAATGTCCGTTCAATCGATTTTGAATGCTATTGTGTTGGTGGCATGACAAATGGCAGCTGCAGTAAACAGTTGGTATTGTAACCACTTTTTTGCCTTTAATGCCATCCATAAGCCTACGGAATAGAAGTCAAAATCGGTGGAACGGACTGTAATAAAACGGTTCGTTTCAATGTCTCATCTTATTGTGAAGGGAATATGGTGCGGTTGCTGCGGCATGCGGCATCACATAGGATATGGTGAAAATTGGAGAGGCAGTGAAAGTGTTCATAAATAACCTATGTCTATAGACCCGATAGAGAGAGGAAAATATTAAAGTGGATTAATACATATAAATTGTAGTTTATTAGTTATTACAAATTATTTTTGTAAATACTGCAATATCAATAATACATTTTCTAAACCAAACAAACAGAAGATATGAGTACTAAAATTAATTCTTGTCCATAATAAAAAAACAATTCAATTCAATAACAAAGAGCTCACGCCGCCGCCGCGCCGCGCTGGCCGTGCCCATTAAAAACTCGTCTCTTAGCAGAAACAAGTGAGCATAGTACTCTCCTAGTGTGAGTGTCACACATTCTATACATGATTATACTAATACGAACACCACTAAAATACGCTTTGTGCATCCTATTGGTCAAAACTCGTGCATTGTGCGATCGAGTCGTGAGCCGTGCTATGAGATTATCGCCTTAGAGGTGAGCATGCAGAAGTTTGGCCGATAGTACAATCAAAACAGAAACAAATAAAAATATCGTTACCAACACCGCCCTCGAGAAAAATATCCAAATAAAACCGTCAAAATCTCTGAAAACTCCAATCTCTCGTACAATACTATGTAGCGCCGGTAAAGAAAACGTATCACCTTTTAGACCAAAGTTAGCCAAATGCATGGCCTGTAAGAAATCTATTTGTTTAAAATGCAATGATGGCTACACGTATTTCGATTATATATGTACCAATTGTTTAGAAGCAGAATAAAGTTCTTCAGGATTTTTTATTATAGGTACGTATGTATAGGTATTTATATTTCTTAAGTTTACAGTTTCTAATTCAACTAACTACAGGTATATTTGTATAATTTTGTTTTTGTTTCAGGTAAAAGTCCTTTGAACTTTAATATCACGAGGTACAAGAAAAATACCAATCATGGTAATAAATTATAATTTGGACATAGATAAGTTTTTGACTAAAACTGATTTTATACGATGTATAAACTATGACCTCGTTTGGCCTTGGTCAATAACTCATTTTAATATAGCTACGCAGTGTTTTGGCTGTGGAAACATTATCTGGCACACAGGATATACCTTTGCATTTTACCAGTGTTGTGGATACTGAAGAGTTGATTATGTTCCTGAGCACATTCTTTTGGTGCAAATATTGTGAATATGCTGCATATCATCACTATCCTGCAGATTAATGTGAATTTTGTTATTAATTTCTATTAAAAAATATGTATGTAGTTTTACAAACTACTTTTTTCTTACTTATTTACTGTTTCGACTCATACAATAATTATAACATACTGCTTGATTTCAAATAATTTAAATGTTAACTACCGAGACTGATATTAGTGTGTAATTTACTGTTCATTTTTTATATGCTTAGTTACTAGATTTAGCGTGTGTGAAGTAAATTTTAAATTATGCATTTTTTTTTGTTACGACGGTAACAAAAAAAATATAATAATAAATAAATATATAATAAAAATAAATATTTTAATTATGTCAAACGGTTTTGAACCATATTTTTCGGGCAACATGGTACAAAACCGTTTGACAGGATTAAACTAATTTTAGGTTTAGACCTGTCAGCTTAGTTACGTAGTTCCAACAGAATAGGCCCAAATGTTGATTTATTTTTATTATTTACATAAAATGGGTAAGTATTGCAGTAGTACAAAACCGTTTGACAGGATTAAACTAATTTTAGGTTTAAATCTGTCAGATTAGTTACGTAGTGCCAACAGAATAGGCCCAAATGTTGATTTATTTTTATTATTTACATAAAATGGGTAAGTATTGCAGTATAATTCCTGCAATTACATACTTTTTGTTGTCATGTCGATTAAATTCTTTTTACGAGTCATTCGGTCAGCTTTTTTACTTTTTCGTGTTTTTTTTTGAATATTCAAAAATTGACAATTGTTCTGAACAATGACAAGAAGAAAAAAATTTAAGGCATTCTGTCGTTGGAATTCCAAGAAAATTGTGATATTTTTTCAATAATATTGAATCTTTCTACGAATGTTGCATTTGAAATTTTTAATGTTTAACCACGATATGTGAGTATTCAGCGGATACAATCGACTGTACGTTCCCTGGAATTTCTCGTCACTTTTTCTTTTGATTGTTTGAAACGCCACATTTTTTGGCCTTACCCTGCCATTTATTGTTCGCCTGTCTTCTTCCATCGTCTGCCGGCTGCCGAAGTCCGAGCGAGCTTGCGGAGAAGCGCAGGATCGTTGTAGAGCAAGGTCGACGACGCAGGTCCAGTAGCTTGGACATCAGGTGCTAAATAAGTCATTTATGTGGCGCAATAACGCCCAACTATCAATATAATCGAAGTGTTCTGTGCTACACCGACGTGTGACATTTTATTTTTAAGGTGCTTTCCTAAATTCTCAATATCAGATCTTATACTCTTTAAAAGTTATCTTAACGAATTATGTAAAGAAAAACCTTAATCTTGTGATTATTCGTGTTAAACAATTTATAGAGCGGCACGAATTTCGTACGATTGCAATCGAATTTAAATTCGTCAGAATACTTAAGATCCTAAATATTTGGAAACATCATAAGTTTTTTCTCCGAAAATCTTGTTGTGATATTTTTGGTAGCCTTTTACAATTCCAACGACTGAATTTTAATATTTTTTTTGTCTATTTATATTCTTCTTTATTTCGAATGATTTTTATTATCATAATAAATTTTACGTGTATTCGCTGCGTGAGTTTGATTTTTAGCTACCTCACGTCGGGGTTCGAGTCCCCGGCGTGTTAGCAGCTAGCTCTACGCTGCAGTATGTAGCGTATATAAGTACAAACTACTTTTGTCGTATTAGGGGAGTATGGGGTACAGTGGATCGAGGGTCACAGTGGATAGATCGTTATATACTCAGCGGCACGGAATATTGGCCAAGCGCTTATTTCGCGATAGCAAAAGTTTTAATTCTGATGAATGTTTGTTGTGCAGGTATGTCAAAAAATGTTTACTTTTAGTTCAAGAAGGTAATCCATTATGTTTAAGTGCACCACGACGAAACTTTTAATTTACAGTTGAATCGGGTCATTTGAGCGACTAAGTTCACGTTTTAAATTTGTGTGTTGTGAAAAGTTTACTGTTCGGTTTTTGAATTATTGTGATTTTATGCTTTTAATTCAATAAGTAAAGGTGCTTTAAAAGCAATAAAAATGCCTCTAACACGACCACAGGTTTCACAAGCCGTTGCGTTAATTAACCAAGGGCTGACACAGCGTGAAGTTGCTATTGCTCTTAACGTACCACGGTCATCAATGCAGTATGCCCTTAAAAGATACCAGGAGACAGGCCAGTACACGCAGGCCAGGCAGTGGAGGCGTAAGGTGCACATCGGCCCGAGACGACCGCTTTAATGTCCTGGAGATTTTGAGAAACCGCTACCTGACCGCTGTTGAGATACGCCAGCGGCTTTAAATTGTGAGAGGCGTTAATGTTAGTGAGCGTATGGTGAGAAGACGAATGGAGGAAAACAATTAAAAGCTTCTAGACCAGCACGAGGTCCAGAACTTCTCAGACAGCACCGAGTAGCTCGACTTCACTTCGCATGAGAACACGTTAACTGCACCCACGAGTAATGGGCTAGAGTACTGTTCACAGACGAGTGTCGAATAGCTTTACGTTCTCCAGATGGTCGAGAACGAGTGTGGCGAAGAAGAGGACAGCGGTTTTTACCCATTACTGCTAAGGACCGACCGAAGGTTCGGTTTCAGTTTCGGTTTCGGTTTCGGTTTCGGCTAGTTTCGGCCAAAAAATCTAGTTTCAGCCACACTTTCGGTTTCGGCCAATAATTGGCCGAACCTTCGGCCCCGCCGAAACTAGGTGTTCGTGAATTGTCGCACATCATTCGGCTAACTTCCGAGTGAGTGAACGTGATTGCCAGTTGAGTGCGCTAGCCGGCGCGATCGTGATCGTAAAAGTACTTTATTGTCGTACAAAATATAAACATCTTTATTGAGACCGATAAATATTAATTATCACTGATAATTAATTATAATGGTAAGATAATTATTTAAATACTAAGTTAAATACTAGTTCTCATTAGAAAATAACAACACCAAGTTATCTAATCATTAAGACTATTGTAAACAAAAGTCATCGCTGATCGTAAAAGTACTTTATTGTCGTACAAAATATAAACATCTTTATTGAGACCGATAAATATTAATTATCACTGATAATTAATTATAATGGTAAGATAATTATTTAAATACTAAGTTAAATACTAGTTCTCATTAGAAAATAACAACACCAAGTTATCTAATCATTAAGACTATTGTAAACAAAAGTCATTAATGTTGATTTTTGAAAAAGTTTGTTGTGTTTTTTTAATTTAAATTGTTAATTTTAAAAATAAAGAACTATTTTTGTTAGATACTTCAATTGTTGCATTTTATTTTTTTACACGTGTTAACTGTCTATATATGCGTAAAAATACAATAGATTTAACATGCTATAAAAATTCAAATAAGTTTCGGTTTCGGTTTCGGCCGAAACTGAGACCAAGACCGAAGGTTCGGTTTCGGTTTCGGCTGAAAATCCTGTTTCGGTCGGACACTAATTACTACCACTCAAACAGTGAGTTTCCATGAAGGCTCAATAATGGTATGGGGAGGTATAAGTTCCGACGCACGTACAGAGTTGGTTATCGTCGATAATCGGCTAACAGCTGTTCGATACATCGAGGTAGTTCTTCAGGAACACGTAATGCCATATTCGGGGTTCATTGGACACGACCAATTCCTCCTAATGCACGCCTACACGTTAGACATTGCGTTGAAGAATATCTGGAAGAGGTTGGCATACAAAAATTGCGATGGCCAGCTCGTAGCCCAGACTTAAACCCAATTGAGCATATCTGGGACATGCTCAAAAGAAAGATAAAGTCCGGCTCCAACCCGCCGGAAACTCTAAACCAGCTCCGACCTGCAGCGCTGGCCGCTTGGCGCAGTATACTGCAAGTTGATGTCCGAAACATCATCCAAAGTATGCCAGATCGAATGCAGGCAGTTATCAGGGCTAGAGGAGGAAACACCCGATATTAAACCGTATAGACAATAACGAAAAAGACCTTATTTTTTATTTTGTACTGTTTTTGAATTTATAGTGAAAAATTCCTAATTTCAGTGAAAGTGCATGATTTTAAAAACTGATTTATTGGTGAGGTAATCTTTTAATTTCCAAGTTCTTAAAGCATAAGAGACACGTATTATAGCCACTCACCCTTAATTTATTGTCATAAATGCAAACGCAATTTTTTTTATGCAAATAATCAGCAAAATCACGAGTGGCCAAGTTTCCGTGCCGGTGAGTGTATTTTTGCATGTATGACACACACACAAGTGCGAGTCCGCCACGTTGCCGTATTTACACCTCCCCCGCGTCCAAACTAGTCGCCATCTTAGTATATCGGAGCGGGAGGTCGCGTCGCAGCGCATCGGTCAACAAGTAAGTCACAAAATATTTATTTACGTGTTTTTGTAAAACGTTTTCCCTTTCCATGTGCTACAATTTTGCAAGTTGTGATAATTTGTCATGTCTATAGTTAATTTAGAGGGATTTTATCACACTAATTTGTTTATTTAGCAAATAAAAAAAATACTGTTTTTTTATGAAGTCGTGTATGGGGTACAGTGGATCGTTTTGAATCGAGGTTCAGTCGATCTCGATCCACTGTACCCCGTAAGTGTTAGTATCGAAACCTCTGTTAAAAGAAACTTCTTTTGTAGGAAAATGCCACGAGATAGAAAAGGGAAGACCAATATTGGTCAGCATACCGAAGACGAAATGCGGGCTGCATTAGTAAAAATATCTGAAAGGCAAAAAATTAAAGCTGTAGCTAAATTGATGAATATTCCATACACAACTCTACACAGATATAAAGACAAAATTTAAAAATCGCTGTCTGCTGATCCTATTAATACTGAAAGACTTACACCGAATTACTCAGTGCGAAAAATTTTCACGGATGCCCAAGAAAAGGAATTGGTTGATTATTTAAGGAGGTGTAGCAACATGTTTTATGGTCTTACATTACAAGATACCCGCAAATTAGCCTACGAAATAATAACATTTCAGTGCCACAAAAATGGTATGAAACCAAGCTTGCAGGCATCGAATGGATGCACAGTTTCAGAAAGAGATATCCTATACTCAGCTTGAGAACACCTGAGGGATGTAGTTTAAGTCGTGCCACGTCGTTCAACCGCCATAATGTGGCGATGTTCTACAATAATTTAGAAGATGTCATGTCGAGACGTGATGCGTTTGGCAACGGAACTAGGGTGTATAATCTCGACGAGACAAATACCATGACCGTTCAGAAGTCGGCTAAAGTGTTGGAAGTCAAGGGGCAGAAGCAAGTCTCCAAAGTTACCAGTGCGGAAAGAGGGACTCTCGTGACCACGTGCTATATTGTGAACGCTTTGGGGAATACGTTACCGCCAGTCATGATATTCCCTAGAGTAAACTTCAAAAGCCATATGATGATAAATGAGGCTCCAACCGGAACATTAGGCTTAGCAACACAAAGTAGGATGGATGAACGGAGAATTATTTGTTCAAACTATGCAACATTTCATAAAACACACAAATAGCAGCAAAGATAATCCCAGTCTCCTGATTTTAGATAATCACGAGTCTCACGTATGCATCCAAGCATTGAATTTAGCCAAAGACAACAGTGTAACTGTTCTTACGGTTCCACCGCACTCGACTGGTAAATTGCAACCTTTAGATGTTGGCGTTTTTGGCCCGTTTAAAGTAGCGTATAATAAGGAAGTTGACAGTTGGATGATGCGCAACCCTGGTAAAACCTTCTCTATTTACGATGTAGCTGGATGTGTCAAAGAAGCGCACATGAAGACAATGACACCAAACAATATTTGCAGTGCCTTCAAGGCGACCGGTATTTTCCCCTTTAAGAGATATTTTTACTGAGGATGACTTTGCACCCAGTGATGTTACCGACCGACCACTAGAAAACGAAATTGAACTCCCGGAAAATAGAACTGGCGAATGCAGTCACACTCACAACGTTGATAACGAGGACAGAGAACAAGAACTCCAACACCATGAGTTTTACTCCTGTTTGGTCACGAATCACCTGGAATTGATTTGTTAGCAATGTCGCCTCTTCACCCCGATGAAGATCTTGTGTTTCCAAATATAGAAGACGTACAAAACGAGCCGTTGCCATCTGGGTTAAGAAATATACCAGCAGAGCTTGCTATTCAGGTGTTCGAACAGTCTACTCAAAGCATTATAGAAAGTTCCACACGTAGACAGCAACCGCCAAAAAAAACGATTCTAAATTCAGTAGGAAGTACACCGTCAATATCTAGAGCTCAACCACGAAAAACATCGACTGTAACGATTTTAGACACACCTTCTACTCCCAGGATCAGTGCTGAAACGCCAAAAGAATTTAAGAGTCCATTCGAGTTTCGTGGTTTACCAAAAAGCTGAACCAAGAAAACGCGAAAGAACAGAAAGAAGGAAAGGTAAAAGTATGATAGCAACTGATACACCAAATAAGAACGAAATCGAGCAAAGGACGGAAGAATAAAATAAACAGAAAAAAGAAAGGAGTCTGCATAACGTGCAAAAAGAAAAGTTTTAGAAAGTGACAGTGACGAGGAAGAAACGATGAGTTTATATTTAGAAGAAGAGCCAATGCTTGACGAGGAAGAAGTCGAGGTTATCCATGTGGACCCTAAAAACTTTCATCCACTTCAAACTAGAACAAAAGAAGGAAACTTTATATTGGTAGAGTTTGAGGTAAAACAAAAAAAGTATATTACATTGAGCAGGTTATTGGACATATAACATCTAGATATCGAGGTCAGTTTTCTCAGAAAAACGGTCAAGAATCCCAACAAATTTCACGTACCAAATGTTCCGGATATTGCAACCGTCACAATGCATGAAAATAATGATTTTACCTCGACCAGGATATACCGGAAGCACTAAAAGAACCCAAGGGTTGTATCATTTCGATATTGACGTCACAAAAATAGATCTGCATTAAATTTTTATTAGTATCCTTGGTTACCGACTCCTTAATTAAAGTAACCTCGCTCCCAAAATCTATGAACCCCTGTAGGGGCACCCCATTAACAATAACCACTTTTATAAATTTGGAGTTTGGGGTTTCATTATCCTTTTTGACAGAATCTATGCGCATTGTCTTTGAAACAGTAGCACTAGAATTCGTCGGCTTTTCCCCTGGCTTGCTAAAACAGGTCTCCATCGTATGACCGAGTTTATTGCATCGTTGGCACTTCAAGAGAGGTTTAGGACAATGTAGGAAACTATGCCCCTTCTCCTTACAATTATAGCAACCATTAGGCTGACCCGATCTAGCTACTTAATTACTTCGTTTCAATGAGACGCCCAAATAATTCTTATACGAAAATTCTCGATTGCGGTTTATGACTAAGATAATAGGGATGAAATATGTTGATTTGACGATTTTTTTTTTTTATTACTAACTGAATTTTTTTTTTGTTAATTATCGAGATAATTATCTAAATAACGTGAAAAAATATTTGTCCTACAAAATATAAGGTTTTATCAGAGAGTCCCCCCTCTCCAACATGTATCATAAATAATGTCATGAAAAGTAATTACTAACTAGCTGATTTTTTTTTAATTGGTTAGCTAACATTTGCATAGTTTACCACCCACATTGTCCTACAAATTGCGTGGTACTTTATTCCAGTCCTCCAGTTACATAGTTGAAATTCATGAAATTAAAAATAATATTATTTTGTATATTTTGCTATTGGAGCTGAGGCACACTATTATCCTTGCTCACAGACGAAATAGTCTACTGGGTTCTCTGTCACACGCAGAACGCGACGTTGCCGCTTTGTGTTCGAGTACCTATTCGTCAATTTTGGCTCCGGATCCACTTAATCCAAGTAAATGTCGCATATAAGTTAAATATACTCTGGATCTAAGAAATCATATTCAGTATGAATTTTTCGACTGTTGATGGATCAACAAATGTTGGTCAAATCGCTGACGAGTATGTTGAAAACCTGTAAGTGCAGATCCACCGACGTCACACGCGCATTAAGGACGGATCAAAGTATATCAGTTTGCGCGATGCGGAGCTGAGTAAACACTTAAAATAGGCGGATCAACAATTGTTCTAACTTCTCACTGGATCAACATTTACCGTTTAAAGTTGATTATATATATATATATATAAAAATATATATGTATATATTTCATTTCATTTCATTTTGTATACTCAAAAATTACAAATCTTGTAGGACTAATAAAACATACCTTTTTTTTTGTAGGCCATTGTTTTATTTGGACTAAAAATATATTAACCTATGACGTGATACCTTTGTCCTACAGTCACTAATAAAAAAAAAAGTCCTGCGGTATTGACAACTTTTGAGCGTAGGACCAAGATGACATACCATGCAATTTGTAGGACAATGTGGGTGGTAAACTATGCAAATGTAAGCTAAACAATACAAAAAAAATCAGCTGGTTAGTAATTATTTTTCATGACCTGGTTTGTGATACATGTTGGAGAGGGGGGACTCCCTAACAAAACCTTATATTTTGTAGGACAAATATTTTTTCATGTTATTTAAATAATTATCTCGATAATTAAGAAAGAAAGATTCAGTTAGTAAAAATTTTTTAAAATTCGTCAAATCAACATATTTTATCCTTGCTACCCCTATTAAGCAACCATTTACTAGCGTTACTGTAAGGAAAAAAGTTGGGCGTCTAGTCAAAAGGAAGCTACTCACGAAAAATCAGCTTGTTAGTAATAAATGATGAAAAGTGTACTAGGGATCCTGTATTAAATTGTTTAGTACCGAAAGCAACGCTGCCGTGTATGTCCGTGTGATGCCAACTAGTTCTTGTGCTTTGATTTGTTTTGTTTTTGTTATCTCCATTGTTAAGTTTGAACATTGCTGCGAGTCATGGCAGAGTTGTGTATCTCGTGCCGTGCATCGACAGAGAATCGGCGAAGATATGATTGGGTTTCCAGAAAAATGCAACATCTTGATATCGCCCAAATAGTGATAGAAGATATAGTAGCTCGACTGTTGGAGCCTACTGCGTTCATTTTTCGACCCTGTTGGCAAAGAACGGAACGAACGCACCAGCGACTTATTCGGGAGGCTGAACAGCAAGCTGATCAAGACCGTGATCCATCGGAAGTTCCAAATCCAAGACCAATTTCGCTGATTTTGCCAGGTCTTCTTCGTGCTCCAAACACCGCAAATAGTTGCATTTTCCAACATTGTACGAATGAATCTCGCCGTCGTGTTCCAGAGAACATAATTTTTCGCATGGTATGCCGGCTACAGCTATTTCGTGCCAGAAAGCGCGCGTGTCTGTAATGAACACGTGGAGCAAAATCTGTGGCATTCACTTCCTGTACAAGACAACTCTTCTGAGGAATTCACTGCAGCTCAAATAATGACTATCGTGTCGATGTTACAAAGACATATTACGGAGGAAATACTTGATTTTGAGCAGTATGAAAATATAGCACCGGCCGAGTTTTATACTTGGACAGGACTGACTCAAGATCAGTTTACTGAATTATTAGACAGTTTACCAAGTCTGAGAACTAAAAAGAATAAAAGAACCGTACTGGCGGCAGTATTAGTCAAGTTAAGAACAGGTGACTCGAACGCGCGGCTTGCTAATATTTTTAAATGTAGCGAAACAGCGTTTCATACGTGGTTAAAAATCGGACGCAACGCTCTGTTAGAAGATTTTGTGCCCTTAAATGTTGGGTTTGACCATATTTCCCGTGAGGATGTAGCACACAGGAACCTTTTTCTACCCAACAATCTGTTTGGGAACCCATCGAGCCCAGAAGATGAAAGGAAAGCGATCACGATTTGTGATGGCACGTACATCTATCTGCAAAAAAGTGGAAATTATTTTTTCCAACGCAAGTCTTACATCCATCACAAATACAGAAACCTCCTAAAACCGTTCCTCTTGGTTTCTTGTGATGGACACATTATCGAAGTTAACGGACCATATGCTGCCACCACGTCTGACGCAGATATAATGAATAACATGCTTAATAATGCTGACAGTGCCTTCCACTGGTTTTATAGGAGTGGAGATGTTTTTATTCTGGACCGTGGTTTTCGAGACTCAGCAAGAAATCTGGAATCTTGCGGATACGTACAACATATGCCTGAAACAAAGTATCCAAATGAGACACAGCTAACCACGGATCAGGCCAATAAGTCCAGACTGATAACAATCTGTCGTTGGGTGGTTGAAGTGGTCAACGGCAGGTTCAAAAGAGATTTTCGCCTGTTGCGAAATGTATATAATAACAGAGCCCTTCCCAGCATGTTCGACTATTTCAAGATAGCAGCGGCGATCATAAATCGTTTTCATGTTTTGATTGAAGATAATCCAAATGCTGCTGCGATTTTAGAGATTATCCACCAAAGAATTAATATGCCAAATAGATTGGCAGATCTTGTAATACGCCATAACTACAATCGCAGACGTGCTCTGTTTACTTTAATGACTGCAGATATGCCAGAGTTCGTAGATTTTCCAAGAATGGATGAGAACGAATTATTTTTATTCGCTCTGGGCGTTTATCAACTAAAACAGACCAAAAGCTATTGTGAGCACGTCCTTGACAATGGAGCATTCACAATTGAGCTCAGCAATGAGTTATCAAATGAAGACTTGGCGGAATTGCAGGGCAATGATTTATGGATGATAAGAGGCCGACTGCAATCGCGGCATGTTAGAGCAAGACAGTATTATGTCTACATTATAATCGATAGGTCGTTACCAGGCCGACAAGCAATCGCTCACTATTATTGTTCGTGCATCATAGGAAAGCGAACAATTGGATGCTGCTCCCATATTATGTGCATTATATGGTACATGAGCTATGCACGACATTTGCCAGCAATAACCCCTCCAGCTTATGGATTCGAGAACATTATTGTTGTACCAGACGACGATGATTTTATAGTATTTAATTAAAGAAAATAACCCCTGTATATATAGGGTGACTGGTAATTAGTGACCGATATTTAAACACATGATTGTACTCATCATAATAAACAACTTTCCCAAAGAAACAATATTTTTTTTGTTTTTAACTAGCACTTATCGCCAATCACCCCAATAGAATATTGAGTACATAACGAATGATACACCATCAGCTGTAATTTAATTTAGTTACATAAAAACAAAAAAAATGAATCCTCTTTTACCACGCATTATTTATTTTTCATTAATTTAACAACGGACCGCGCGCGCGCTATCAGCTGTGAGTTGCTTGAACCCGTTCTGTCTCGTGATACATGTAGGTACCTACTACCGTACCGTGTAACAGTGCGAAGGGCAGAGTGCGCACGTGACTCGCGACCGCACATCGTCGACGGAGACGCCACCGTCCGCCGCGGCACGGCGCGGAACCCAACATCCGTGTACCTACCTAGATAGTGTACTCAGGTTGTTGCTAAGTTAACACCAAATTATACAAAAAAACGCCGTGTTTAACAGTACTCCATTTTTAAGATGCAACGTATGGCCGCGTAACTACGAAATTTCTAGGCATCGGGCGCGATCCCGGTAAAAGTAGTCACGACACTATCACATGATAGTTTTTGGACCCCATTCTGTATTACTAGAGTTGAGTAAGTAGTAGTTATTATAGGTACCTATTAATAAATAATCAACGAAATGACAAGACTGTCTAGGGGATCGCACTTATTTATTTATTAAAACAACAGTGAGGCTGAGGCTACATTAGGCCGCGACGCGACCTGAGACACATGAGCGATTAAAACAAGTAAATGAATGCTCACGTATATGGCTACACCGTACATCAAATATTACTAGCGATCTTTGATTTCTTTATGCGATAGGAACAACATTACTGAAATCACGGCATCGGCTACATCAACATATGAGCGAAATTGAAGCGAATTTATTAGAAAATTTCTCACTTGCACGACTAGTTCAATAGTGCTGCTAAATATGCGTGTGGCTACATTATGCGTATAGTAAACCGCGATGGATGATTTGATCGCATTCTAAGAAAACGACCGATTCAAATGAGTCATTGTTATGATAGCGGCTACATTACAACTGTACTTCAGAGCGTAAAAAACAAATGCTCGTCAGTTATATTAAATGGCTACAGTATTTGAGCGAATTTAAATGAATGAGCGATTAATTTTGCGAGAAGTTCAAAGTTACTGTTTTAGTGGGTCCGCTGTCAAGTGGCTACATAATCACGCTACGGACATCGGACGAGGTGCGGGAGACGGGCGCAATACTAGTGCACTTGGCGCTCGCTCATGACAGTGCGACACGTTCAAACCAGTTTGTTTTGATCGCTCATCTTAAGAGGTTTGTCTATGAATCTACGATGGACGTTGAGTTGTTTGTATCCGAAATTCAAGCACGTCCTGCAATATGGATGGCTAAACATGGAGCACAGGAGAAATTCCCAGAATGTACAGGTAACTATTTTATTGTTATTTAAAACAAGGGTCAGTGTCAATGTCTTAGGGGCGGAGTTAAAACAAGATTTAAACAATAACTAGTGTCCCAGTAATTGCTTGTCCCATAAATATTGATTTATTTTGTTTCTTAACACTACGGCGTTATTTGTACTTCGATTGTTGATACGGCCCGACCTCCTGACCCTTCCAGATGAAGATAGATTGATAGTATAATCCCAATCAGATGGTTTTTCTTTATCAATAATAATATTATGCAATAAACAGCACGTCTTTATAATAATTTCTGCATGTCCTTTTTTCGTTTCAATAGGCTTATTTAATATTTGCCATTTCTTATAAGTTATGCCAAAAGCACATTCAATTGTTTTTCGAGCTCTTGATAAACATTTGTTAAAGTGATATTTCTGATCGTCCAAGACACTTTGTGGATACGGCCTCATCAAGTACAGTTTTAGAGGGTATGCTTCATCCCCTATTAGGAAGGTGGGACAAATAGTATTAGAGGAGGGCAGACGTTGGTTTTGTGGCATATTAAATCTACCTTCACTCAGCAGTTTATTCAAATTAGAAAAGTGAAAAGTTCCGCCATCACTTTGGGATCCCCGCCCCCCCACTTCTATTGTTAAAAATCTTCTATTTGCATCTGCCACAGCTTGTAACACAATTGAAAAATAATTTTGTAGTTATGGAAAGCAGATCCTGTTTGGGGTGGTTGTCTAATGCGGCAGTGTTTCCCATCAATTGCACCCACACAATTAGGAAATTGCCACATTTTGTAATAATCATTCATTGAACTTCGCAAAATTTCTTCTGTTGGTTTTGGCATATGTATTGGTGATAGTTGATACCAAATTGCCTTGCAGGTTTCATAGACAATAGTTGATACCGTTAATCTTCCTAGGCGAAACGACTGCGCCAAAGCTCGAAATGATAGCCCCGTTGATAAAAATCTGTAATTAATTTTCAGATATCGAGTTAAAAAAGAAATGGAAGAACTTAAAGGACACATATAGAAGAGAATTGCGTAAAATTCCAAATCCACGATCAGGAGCTGGAGCTGATGATGATCCAGCCACGTCAAGTTGGCCGTATTATGAAATACTGAACTTTCTAAAAGATGAAGTGATTCCTGAACGGAATACCGGTAATTTGCAAGATGAAGACGAAGAAACCAATACAGGTACCACACACACCGGTCAGGAATCGGATATATCTATGGATTCATCATCCACAACTTCATCTAAACGTAAGAACGTCCAGGAAGGCAATTCTCGCGTTTACACTCGTTGATGACGCATTCGTCATTGTCGCTCGTCTCTCTATGTCGCTTGTAAAATGGTGACATCATCCCGTTTCTTCTATTCTCACTACAAGTCGATCGTAAATCTCGAGTCTAGGGACAAAAATGTTGCCATTATGCGTCGTACGATGTAATCCATTCCACATAACGATGCTACTTTTTTGACGCAATCGTTAATGCACTTTTGACCATCTTTATAAATGATTTTTAAGTCAAAAACATGTTTTCAGCAGCATTATAGACATATTTCATAAACATTTATCAATATCATCATCACTATTGATTTCGTAACTCCATTTTTATTTTATTATTAAAATTACAATAAGTTCTCCTTAGTATTTGCTACAACGGAATGTATGACTGATGCTGATTTGTTAATGTCAACAATGACTGATGCTGATTTCTTAATGTCAACAATTTCCGTTACGTCTTTACGTCAAGCATAAAAAATCTACAGATTTATCAGAATCATAAACACAGAGTACCTACTTATATCAAGACATCAGAAAAAAGAGCATGGAGACTGCCACAAAAGTGTATCCCTCGCCGCAGCAGAAGCTCCTACTGATACAACTAGTAGAGGCAGATCATCAATTATTAAGTGGCAAATTTTCAGCCACTTTCTCCAAAAAGGAAGGTGGAGAGAAATCGCCGACACCCTCAATGCCCTAAACGGCGCGAATAAGTCGTGGGAATCTTGGCGCAAAGTAAGTAAATTATAGACTTATTATCGGTATTTAAAGTTCTGTACCCAAAGGGTGTAACGTCGTCTTTCTGCTGGTCTGGCACATCAAATCCACGAGGATTCGCCCATAAGAAGCGGATGCAATGCCGGAGTGGCATCGCAGCGCATTGTTGTTTGACTGACACAACCAACACCGCTGCGACGTCGTAGCAAGTTGCGTTGCGTTGGGACACCGTATTAGCCGTGTAGCACACATTGTGCCGAAATCATAGCGGTGCGACGAAGCAATGAAGCGGCAACGCCCATGTGGCCTCACTAGAGGGTTGCTTTACTAGAAAGGCTGAACCACATAATACTTTATTTTGTGAATTATATTCTCATTATTTTCATGTTCAAATGGAAATTGATTCGCGTAGTGTCTTGCTATCATGTATTTGCTAACTACGTAATTCATTTTTAGACATGGCAGGATCGTAAGTCGGTGGCTAAAAGAAAATTCATGCTGTCAAGGAGGCAAACCAGCCAGACAGGAGGAGGGCCACCGCCGAGACCTCCTACAGATGAGGACCTTATGGTTCTCAACACAATGCCGTCAACATCCCTCGTTGGACACACAGACAGCTATGAGTCTGTTGTCGAGTTCGGTAAGCTAAATTATAAGTTAATCACGGCAAAAAAGCCCACACAATTCTTTTCTTACGTTTTTTCTACCCTACCGGGAAGCCATATTATGTTATTATCTCTGTAAATAGTATGGTGAATTTTATTATTGTTTCAGATCTCAACTTGCTACATAGCAGCAGCAATAGTACGAGTAGGTTAGCCACACGTGGAGCAGACATAACTTCTTCTCGTGCTTCAGTGTCAACAGTAGCTGTAGAAGGTGGAGACATAACTTCTGTTAGTTCAGTGTCAGAAGTTGTGGCTGAAATAAGAGAAGCCGAGCCAGAAGTGCTTATTGCTGAAGGTATGTACTGATGACAGAGTTTTAACCCTTAATAAAGCCGTGGGAGTATAGCTCCCACATAACTTTAACTTTTCCTAAACAAACCGTGGCTGCTATTTCTCCACAATTTGTCATAGATTATACTCTTAGATACATTTTTGAACGAAGAAAAAAAAGTAAAGTGTCAAAAGTCTTATGTCAAACTGACACATAAACAATAATTTTTCGGTAACGGTCTTTGTCGTGAGTTTTTGAAGTGCTGTGCAATAAAAAGTTGTTTATTTAGAAAATAAGAACAGGTGAGTCGTGGTATTTTTTAATATATTATTAATTAGGAATGTGGCTTTATAATGCATACAAATTATAATGAATAATGTTACAATCAAGAGTGTCTTTGGCTCTTGGAAGTATGTGGGAGACATACAGCCATGGTCCGGTCATTGATTCCGTTTTTGTTAGTGGTATTCATAATAAATGTTGTTTTTGTCACTTTTCCAGGTTTTAGAATGTCAAGAAAAAGTATTTCTGAAAAGGATATAATCAAGGAGTTACATAGATTGTGTGACTCTTCGGAAGATGAAGAGGAACCTGATAATTATACGTTCAATGAGACTGATCTACCCCAAGACATGAATTCAGTTTTAGACAGCATTCAAGGTATGACATATTCTGAGCTGTTAGAATCCTTGGATTCCTCCAATAATGATGATTCCCCAGAGGAACCCATGTCAGTTACTGTTATGAACCAGGCAGACACAAGTGAACCTCCAATAGATCCTTCCCCAGAATCGACAGTGTTGAACCAATCAGATACAAATAATGAGCCTCCAGTAGATCTGCCTATGTCTATTGAAAACATGGATAATGATCAAGAATATTACAGTGAGCTGTTACATGTCTACAGTATATTACAAAACAAACCGCATCAATGGTCCACAAATGTGTCTAATTTTACAGAACATACATTTGAAAAGGATCTAAAATGCAGCTTTGAATCAAATAGCAGGTGCACACCTGTTCACTATTTCTTGAAGTTGTTTCCAGAGGAATTGCTTGAATTACTTGTAATGAATACCAACAAATATGCGCAACATAAACAATCAAAATTTTGGACTACCACTACTAAAGAAGAAATAAGTGCTTTTTTGGGGATATTTATACTGATGGGATTGCATCCATTATCAGACTTTGAACTATATTGGTCTTCAGATAGATTTTATAGCAATCAGGAAATTAGCGTTATCATGCCATTGAAAAGGTTCAAGAAAATTTTGGAGAATTTTCATGTCAGTGATATATCCCAAGAGCTTCCAAAAACTCACCCACAATATGATAAACTAGAAAAAATAAGACCTGTTGTATCTATTCTGAACCGAACCTTTCAACAATGTGCTGACAACTCTCATCATCAATCAGTTGATGAAAGTATGGTCAAGTTCAAGGGTAGAGATAGTAAAAAACAATACATGCCATTGAAGCCCATAAAACGTGGATATAAAGTTTGGTGTCGTTGTGACTCCAAATCTGGATATCTCTATCAGTTTGATATCTATGCAGGTAAATAGAATATTTTTGCCTAAAAAAAGTTCTGATTTGTTCAATAATAAACTGTTTTCATTAGTTCATGATATTCTGTTTGATATTTATTTACAGGAAAGGACAGATCAGGGGCTCCAAGTGAAGAAGGTCTGGGATACAAAGTTGTTTTGAAACTAACTAAAAATGTACCTGCTGGGTCGTTAGTTGTATTTGACAATTTCTTCACCAGCATTCCCCTAATGGAGATTTTATATGAAAGAAACATTTACAGTATTGGCACAGTGCGATTAACAAGAAAAGGAATGCCAGAAGAATTCACTACAAAAAAACCTGGGGACAGTGAAGAGATGAAAATGAAGAAAAAAGAACTGATGAAGCTTGCTCCTGGTGAGTTTACTTTTCGGTATGATTCTCCAGTTGGATGTATAAAATGGCACGATACAAAAGATGTACATGTTTTGTCAACTGCAGTAAATCCATCTGAAGTTTCTGTCATCAAGAGAAGGCAGAAAAATGGCACACTGAAAGACATGTACTGTCCTACTGCAATAAGAACATATACTCAACATATGGGTGGAGCTGACAAATTTGATCACTTTCGCAGCTCTTATCCTATTGGAAGAAAATCAAGAAAAACATGGTTACGTCTATTTTGGTTTATGTATGAAAGTGCTATCATAAATGCATACATTCTATACTGCCAAACTAGACAGAGAGACAACATCCATAGTGATTTTCGACTACGTCTGACAAGAGCACTAATAAATGGGTATGTAGAATTTTCAACCTGAAATAATGTTTACATTTACTTCCTACACATTGCAACATTTTACATATTGAAATATTTTACCTTTTCAGATATTCACAAAGAAAACATAAGCCAGGCAATTTCATAAAGAAAAAGGGTGGAGTTTTTGGAATACCCGACGAGATTCGGCTCTCAAGGCCTGGTCAGCATCACGGTAAAAAGGGCTCATATAGAAGATGCCGTTTTTGCAGTACGAGACAATAAGAAGTTAGAACATACTTCGAATGCAAGATATGTCAAGTACCACTCTGCTTTGTGCCATGTTGGGAGTTGTTCCATACAATAAATAATTAAATACCTATATTTGTCAATAAAATAATTTATTTATTTCTATAATAATTTGCCACCACTTATAACATCTTTACAGACTTTATAGAAGAAAATAAGACACTTGGTAAATATTTGAAAATTTCAATCCCATTAAAATAACTTGGCTCTACTTGGGCAATGGTAAAATAGCTCCCACATAAATTTCCAAAAACACCCAAAGCAAAAAAAAATAAAAAAAGTTATTGACTTCTGGAACTACTAAAAACAATATACGAAAGTCTGCTCACTCTTAGAACTATCCCATTTGCGATGCCTGATTAAGGGTTAAATATTAAAATGAGAGACAATAGGAAGCATAATGTAAATTTATCTTTTTCTTACAGGCACCTCACTAATTAGGCCAACAGCCATTACATCACGACAAACAAGGCAGAGAAGACTTGACCTGTCTCTGCAAACAGCTCAAGAGTTAAACGAAACCCTTAAGGAAAAAAACAAAATTAAAAAAGAGTTTTATGAGCAATATCTAAAGCTCATGAAAAAACAATGCGAAGCATTGACGAGCATTGCAAATGCATTAAACGTAAGAAATTCACCATATTATTATAATTAGCTGGTTATAATATTATGGGGAATTTCTTCCGTGGGCTGATGAGCTTTACCTATATATCTATTATAAAGAGGTAAAATTTGTTTGTAAGTTTGTATGTAGGAGGTAATTTCTAAAACTACCGGTCGGATTTGAAAAAAATCTTTTTGCATTTGATAGCCCAATTCTTGAGGAAGGCTATTAGACATCACGTTATGACCCTTAGGAGCCGAGCAAAAAGAAAAAAGTCAGAAAGAACGCTAAGCGAAAACGAAGTGATAGCGCGAGCAGGCGATGCGACCAGCGACGGGGTGGGTCGAGGGAACAAGGAATTTCACGCGGGTAAAGTCGCAAGTAGAAGCTAGTTGCTCATAAAATGCTTTAATTAATTAATTAACTGGCGTGCGCCAGGGTAGCACGCGAAATTCAAATGTTCTTACTTTTTTGCAATTAGCAGGTCAGTGTCAGGTTGTACTCGTATGTTGATCAAAGTATGATGTGCGATCTTAACAAATATGTATTTACAGAATTATAGTCGTCTGAATCATTATTACAACTCGCTAAGTCAGAATTGATCTCAAATACCGTGATTTCATGGAATAGTTATTATGTAGGGTCGTTAACATGAATTTAGAGGGTTGTATTGATTATTTTGAGACAGGCGTTGATTTTTTGTAATATTCTATTTTAATTGAGATAAACTGTATTAGTGTTGAATTGTATTTTTGTACAGTCAGTATCGAAAGTCGATTAACAGTGGTATTTTAACTTCGTATTATGGAGCACAATATGAAAAAATAAATATAAAAGCCGTAATAATATTAAAATAATATAAACTCAAAGAATTATTGAATAATGTTTTGCCAATTTTGATGAAAAAGTATCACCATGAATCAACTCTGTCGCTGACTACTGACTACTTACCTATGTACTTAATTAGTTATAAGGAGAGACGTTGTGTTTAATAAAACTGTTAATAGAGCTTCTAAGGAATTGGGATTTTATTATTCTACTAGCTGCTGCTCACGGCTTCGTCCGCGTGGATGTCGAAAATTATGCCACGGGAACGTGCTACCGGGACAAAAAGTATGTTATTCCATAGAACATCAGCTATCTGCCAGTGAAAGTCCCACCAAAATCGGTCCTAACAGACAGAAAGACAACATTAAAAAGAAATGTTTTTGTGCTATAAGTACATACTAAAGTACAGTAAATGTATAGTATATTATACTACATATACTTTCATATGCATTTAGTAAAAAGCTTTTATTTTTACATTAGAAACAGACACTCCAATTTTATTTATTTGCATATATAGCTTCTGCTTCTTGCATGCTTCCGTGACTGCTAAGTGGTTTTGGGTTCGATTCCCAGGTTGGGTAGTGTTATTGGGTTTTTCATTTCTTAGTAGCAGCCCGGAGTAAGGATTTCAGCCCGGTTGATGGCTATAGGTTCTCCCCCATTACATGAAACTTGAACATAGCTGGCAAAATGTGTGTCTACCAAATATTTATTTCGAATAAAGTAATATTATAAAGAATGTACAGAAATTAAATGAATGTCCGTTGCGGTCGCGAAAAACCTTCTCCCATCACACATAAAGGCAATGCTTGTACAGTCCCTAATCTTTCCCATAATTGACTATGGTGATGTGTGTTACTATGACCTAAATACTGATCTCTTCAATAAACTTGACCGCCTTCTAAATAACTGCATTCGATTCGTTTTCAATCTTCGTAAGTACGATCATGTGTCCGCGCACCGGTTGCTTTTAAAATGATTACCCATTCGTCAGCGCAGAGAGTTGAGGGCTCTGTCTGTTTTCTATACTCGACAAACCCACTTCTCCTTCTTACCTTACCTCACATGTTCAATACTTATGCTCCGCGCATAGTAAAAATCTTCGTTCCACCAACAACCGTCTTCTTCGATGTCCTTCTCACCGCTCTGGTTTAATTCACTCTTTTTTCGTTGTCAAGGCGGTCTTTCTTCACAATGCGCTCCCTCTGAACATCAGGACGGCAACCAGTCGGTTATCATTTCAAGTGAAGGCACGTGAACATATTCGTAAGAAGTTGTCAGAATCATCCCAGCGTTGATTTGCTGGATTCGTTTTCTCCTCTACCTATCGATATTTCTCTTGACAAAGTTTATTTTCGTTATGTGTATTTATGTTTCTATGTACCTATAACTATTTATTATATTTCTAATTATCTATCTCTTATGTTGTATCTGCCATGTTTTGTCTCTGCATCACACTAAGGTTGACTGGTAAAAAATACCTGGCATTAAGTCCGCCTTTCGTACAGTATTATTTTTACTACTGCATAAAGTTTTAAAAAAATTTAATGAGATCTCACAATATATTTAAATTCAAACCATTTATTTATGTAAACAGTTTATGTACATACATAAATACGATACTAATTATAGTATAAATAAATCTCTTATTTCATATAACAAAAAATAAAAACATTACGATTTTAATTCATGCAAAACATAGAAGACGCTGCGATTGCCACAACAGGGGCCACCACGTTGCCACCACGTCAATGACGTGCTGACATTCTGAATACTGTGGACCCATTTGATTTGACCGAGGCAGCATACAAAAAGCATTTTAGATTAAATAAAAATAAAGCGGAAATGCTCATAACAATGATAGAACCAGTGATAGAATGCAGAACACATTACGTTTACATACGAACAGCAAATTGAAGCAATACTTATTTATGTATACTGGGTGTAAAAGCGAAGCCGAGAGTCGCTTATTCTTCGCGTCATTTCAGCTCAAACGATAAGTTTAGATGCTTATTGAAAGACAAAGTCCATGTCGCATGTCGTACAGTATTTTTATGTCACGAAGCGATATGCGCTTTTCTTGTCTTTACCAAGTGTACAAATACGTTGTTAATGTGTGTGTAAGCACAGGAGCTCTCGATCCTGAAGTGTGTGTGAGGGTGTGTGTATGTGTGTATAATATATACTGACGATACTCGCCTTCACGCAATATTCACAGCGTGTTTGTACACGTAGTTACCAGAAGTAAAGCGTGTGTCACTTCGTGAGATAAAACTACTGTATTGGTAAACTGAGTTTGTAACCGACTTCAAAAAAGGGTGAACGTTCTATGTTTTACAGCTTGAAAGTGACTACAACGTGAAAAGTAGCAGTGGAAAAGTGTCAGATCATGAACAATTAGGCATTGCAAACGCTCCCAGCCCGCTGCTACGGAATAATAAACAATTATTTTAATCAAAATCTTTTTTACAATAATAAAGAACAACTGATTTCCAAAAAAAACGATTGTTATTATTTTGGAAAAAAAAAAATAATTAAAATAATTGTTTATTATTCTGTTTTGTTTTTGTTGCCCTTGAATCAAATATGTGTTTGGTCTTCTTGCCTCTTGAATGAATGGCAGGCTGGGTTCGTTCGCAATGCCTAATTGTTCATCATCTGCCACTGGTTCAACTGCGTCATGGTAGTTGTTAGCCACACATAGATGGTGTAGCACACAACACGCGTTTATTATTTGTGTTGCTTTGTTGGGTTTGTAATGAAGAACTCTGTCTTTCAATAAACACCGAAACCTCCCTTTCAGGACGCCATTGCAACGCTCTATCGTTGCTCGTGCTTTTTTTAAGGCTTCGCTATAACGTAATGCAGCTGTTCCCTCCTCTGCCTGAAGAATTGGTGTCAAACACCAAGGTCTAAGTGCATAACCACTATCACCTGAAATAAAATTAGAAAAATATAGGATGCGAGTGAAAACGCGGGCAACAGCTAGTTTTTGCACAAGGGAGAATGCCATTGAGCCATACCAACATGCGGGGGGGAGCGGTTTACAAACAATTGTAGTTCATAAAATTACTCCTATTTTTATTAAATCATATTTATGTTTTTATTATGAAAAAATCTTCTAGGTTTCTGACATCATGGTAAAAGTACTTTTTGTATCATTATTTCCCTCTTACATGTCGTACCATCCGCCATTTCCATAGATTTCAGTACATTAACGAATGTTGATACCTAAGAAGAACGTTAAACGGGAAGCCGACCCCTAACAAAGTTGGGAAAAGGCTAGGCAGATTGAACAGGTACGTAAAAACAAACACGTTTAAGCATAGTTATATGATGTGATAGCATAAGCATAGTGATATGATGATATGGTGATGATGTGTTTAATGACTGCATGATTATGGTCAATAATTAATTTAAATAAAATATGTAATGTTATTTTATATTTGTACGCCGGAACTAAAGGCAGAATAAGAGATTTTTTTTTACATTTTACCAACCTTCTGTACATTATTTATGCAAATAAATGATTCTTCTTTTTTTTTTTTGATAGCAGAGCAAACATGAAATAGAAAATACGTACCTATTTGCTGTTTGATAAAGTAATGATAATAAATCGTCTTAAAAAACATTTAGGTACGACACGCTGCATCGCAAAAACTAAAATTAAGTTTTTAGCTAATAATATCAACGGTTTTCATTTTCTATATACCCTGAACCATGAACTCATGAGGGAACAAAGTCGCGGTACAAGTCGCTCGGCAACGCGGTACTTCAACTTGAACCTAATCTCGAAATATTTAGTAGGTAAATAACAAATAAATACTAATTCTTGGCACAATTTAAAAAATTGTTTGCAATATAGGAAAAGCATTGCATTCACATCCAAATACGCTAGGTTTGGTTTTGATTGGTACAGGACGCCCTATATTGGAGGGCATTCTCCTTTTCTTGTGCATAAACTCACTGAATAACGCGCGACAGTCTACATTCATCTATATACATCTCATTGTTCATTATATGAATGACAACATACCTAGTAGGTGGTAGTTGCTGTAGCCTGCTCTGTGCAGGTTCTCCAGCAAAGGAAGGACTCTGGAATTATTCCAGATATAACTATCGTGTGTGCTTCCCGGAAACAAAGCGTTAACATTCAATATTTTCAATTTTGAATCACATATCTAGAAATTCGAGAAATAAAGTATTAAGTCACAGAGAAAACCATTAATAATACTTAAGTAGGAATTATTCAATTAAGTACTAGACTTCAGAGCTATGTTGAAAGGCTTGTATAATAATTATTCATTAAGCTATATGCATATACTAGCAAGTATACTTACAAGTAAGTGTACGTACCAACTGTGTGTTAATTGAATGATAATTTTTCCGGTTGACGTAGCTACGCTCATCAAAAGGTAGAAAAGGGGTCACGATTGACACATGGGTGCAATCAATGCACCCTATGATACCTGGAAACCTGTATGTGTGGTAGAAGCTGTAAGTAACAACATAATTTAAGAGATAGGTAATAAATATTACTGAAAGTAAAATTAATGTCCACACACATCGTGGAAATAAATTGATAAATGATCTTACTCTCGAGCTATAGAATTTAACTCTTGTACTGAGCTGGGAAATTTAACCCACTGCTGGAAGATGTTCGGGTGGTTCAAGGCTTCGACCACCTCACTTATGCAGCGAGAAGTCGATGGCTGGGAAATGTTAACGTGCCGCAGGTTTCCGACGGGCGTTTGGTAGCTTCCCGTACCAAAAAAGTGTAAGGCACATAATACCTGAAATAACATAATTATTTACTAACTATGTATGTACCTACTTGTACACTAATCTGACAACCTGTCTTACCAAAAGGTACCATGTTACTCAGTAACTGGGTTGTGGAGGACAGATGGACAGTCACGCCATGTAAAATACTGGTATTCGGATGCATCTGGTTAGACCTCAACTTAGTTAAGAAAAGACTAGACAGATGATAACTATTTATGTACACACAACAGGCAAAGGAAACAAGAATAAAAGAAAGGTTGAGTATAAAGGTACGTACTGTTTACAAAAAATATATAAAACTCAGGAAAAAGAGATAATATTAGTAGGTTTATCGTACAACCATATTTTATACTAACCTTTGTTCTAACGTCTAGATGAGTTCTGCATTCTATCACCGGTTCTACCATTGTTATAAGCATTTGGGCTAAATTTTTATTTAACCTGAAATGCTTTTTGAATGCTGCCTCGCTCAGCTCAAATGGGTCCACAGTATCTAGAATTTCAGTACGTCGTCGACGTGGTGGCTCTTTTGCGGCAATCGCAGCGTCTTCTATTATGTTTTGCATGAACTCAACTAAAAATTCGTCACTCATTTTTGGTTTAATATAAATAAAATATTTTATTACCTTCTTACGACAGTTCAATTGACAAAATAATGAATGACGTTTGACGTTCGTACGCCGGTCGACATGACGTCATGGAAGTGTCGACTGGTCCCGACCACTCTTTGCATGTCGCGTGTAAACTAAGACATGTCGCGTGGCGTTCCTGCGAGAAATGCTCGAATCGACATGGCGAGGTTAGCTCGACTTGATTTTTACGAGGGAAAAGTACGAGTCGAACAACAATGTCACATGCGAGATGCGTGAGAATTGCCTTCCAGGACATAAGACAAGATTTCCTGGACTTGGAAAATAAGAAACTAAAAATTTTGGAGCAAAATTTAAACAAAGATATACAGGAAAGTGCCACTTATGATATGGAAGATTATCACTTTTTTCAAAGTATTTTGCCGCAAATGAAAAGTTTCACAGCCATGCAAAAACACAGAGTTCGTTAAAAGGTTATCCAAGCCATCATGGATGAGTCCGCTGTACCCGACTCTTCATATTCATATCCATATTCAGGTTACAGTACACAACAATTGTAAATTATAATAATCATCTAGGGCGCACCACAAACCAAAGCTACAAATCATACAATAGATTTATCGTATTTTCACATTTATTTAGTAAACAACACATCAAATACGTCACACAAATGTATCAGTTACATTTATCCACATTTTATTAAATTTTATTATTATGCCGCACACATGTGTATTTGGTGTGTGGTGTGCCTAAACAATCATTACTTACATTTTTTGTTCATGTTCACCACGTAATAAAAACTTATAGTAGAATTTGTTTGATTGATTTAATTGAAATAAAAACTTATTACCTAATAATTAATATTTTATTGCTTACCTGATTGTCACAAACAATTTCTCCTCTGGTAAAATACATTTCCGTAAACTCGTATCACTCTTTGTGATATGGATTCTAATCTTTGCCAAAATATAATCAAACGTCTCAACTTTCATTCTTGTATATTCAAAGAATCTTTCTGGAAACTGACGTAGTTTTTCATACAAATGATGAAATTCTCCATATTTACTGCGCTCTTTATTTATTTCGTGAATCCAACACAATCTCTTTATAAAAATAGTTCGTACTTGAGGTAAGAGCTTTCAAGCAAAAATACAAGGTTTGGTTTTGACAAAGCCATTGAAAATAATACACTTTACGTTTACACAAAGCTACAGCAACCTTTCGACTGTGTGAATGCCGCGAACTAAACAACCACCCCTCGCGCCCCGCGCGCGTCGCATGTGTCGCCTGTGTGTGCTCCCTCTATGTAGCCATCTTGACACGGAGTCGCCGCGAATGTTAATGTAAGCATAGAAAATGCGATGAACTAGCGAATTCTCTGCGAAATCGCTGTTTTTCTCTTTTTATAGTGTAGCCGCATGAATCGCTCTTGCTAATTCGTTGTTGAGCATGTGTACTGTAGCCATGTCATCGCCGAATATACGCCGGAATTTCGCTTGTAACATTACAAGCGAAATTCCGGCGTATAAAACATGGTATGGCTACATAGCCATACCATGTTTTTCTCGTTTCGCTCTTCCAGTCGCATCGCAAATCGCTGCCTACTGTAGCCTCAGCCTGACTTCTCACTCGCCCGCGATTTATCGTGTAGTGTAACAGCCAGTAGGCCGGAGCGCCCACGCTAACGTGCTTCGTCAGCCGCGGAAGCCTGTGCCGCCGACCGACACAACGCAACGCCGACGCAAATCCGCGGTGCGGCGGCCGCGTGGCCGTTTACGTACGCAGTGTAGGTATGTCACTTCACTGCGATAAATGCGAGTTCTATTCACCCGCATTACTAATGAACAAACGATTCGTCAGAATTCCCACAAAAAAGTGTAGGTAATGGCGTTGAGTCCGCCGACGACGACAGTGGTGCGGAGCGGATGGCATAAACACGCGGAGTGGTCGACGGTGGCGGAGGTGGTGTGGCGGCGTGCCTCAAAGACCTACTCCTTTAATACAGCCGCCGGCGGCGACCGTATACATCTCGCTTTCACATGAATGCGAAACGCACCAGCAATATGAATAATGAAAAATAACCCAATTACACCCGAATTAGTTTGTTTTCTTACGATTTGAGTGATCAAGTGATCGTAGATAGAATAATAATAATAATGCACACGTTTGTGAGTGTCTGTCGGCCGTGTGCCGGTAGGCATGAACACCTACGAGTGTATTTGGTGTGTCTGCAACATTACGTGCGCGCGTGCTGAACACGCTGCGTGCTGGTAGATGTGAATGAACGTTTATCCGTTTGCGGGACGGTGAGAAGGGAATAATTAACTAGTAGGTATTTCCGTAGGTACTTTACGTGCGCGCGCTACCACAAATGCATTATTTATTTCTAAACAAACTATTTTCAAGACTTACATTTATTCTGTTATGTACACGATGTTTATAGGTGGTTTGGACGCCACTACTCACTACCTGACTCGATACTCGAAACCGCGCATTGTTAAAGTTATTTTGTGCGAGCGATTTTATTTGCAACATGCGTAAGCGACCCACTTCCGGGGGTGACTGTTTGTATTTGCGTCACAGGAGCGCAAGGCGCGGCGCGTGGCGGGGATACGCTACCGCTACTACAGTAATAGTTCAAATTTTACAATACTTCATAGAATTAGAAGTATCGAATACGTGCCGTCTGGGTCCGACAGTAGTGGTAGTACTTACTTACCTACATGAGACAGAACGGGGTTACTGGTCAAGCAACTAACAGCTGACAACTGTTAGCGTAAGACGGCCCGCGCCTTATTAGTATTGTGCAGCCTTACGTTGGATATTAATAGTGGAGTACAGTTAAACACGGCGTTTTTTTGTATAATTTGTTGTTAACTTCAACCTGACCATGTACATTATCTAGGTAGGTACACGGATGCCGGGTTCCGCGCTGTGCCGCGGCGGACAGTGGCGTCTCCGTCGACGATGTGCGGTCGTGAGTCACGTGCGCGCTCTGCCCTTCGCACTGTTACACGGTACGGTAGTAGGTACCTACATGTATCACGAGACAGAACGGGGTCAAGCAACTCACAGCTGATAGCGCGCGCGCGGTCCGTTGTTAAATGAATGAAAAAAGAAATAATGCATGGTAAAAGAGGATTTTTTTTTTGTTTGTATGTAACTAAATTAAATTACAGCTGATGGTGTATCATTCTTGTTATATACTCAATATTCTATTGGGGTGATTGGCGACAAGTGCTAGATAAAAAAAAAAAAATTGTTTCTTTGGGAAAGTTGTTTGTTATGATGAGTACAATCATGTGTTTAAATATCGGTCACTAATTACCAGTCACCCTATATATTTTATTTATAATCCTCAAAAACACAAAACAAGATCAACATGTCCAAAATAGGTCAAGAACCAATATATCTTACTAAACGATGTTCAAAATAAAAATATGGTAGAACAAATCATTTGTTTTTGTTTATTAAATTCACTGAAAATGTATGAAGATCTTGAGTTTTTGAACTCCAATAAAACCAAGGACAATGACCCTACAGCTTTGGTGTCATAATAATAAATACTCAAGAGGGACAAGTTCTGACGGAATTGTAGGGGATTCTAATTGAAACACCACATGGAATAACACTATTAAATATATTGAGCCGCGCACTAATAAAAACATGATAACTTGATTTTTACATTTTTGGTTTGCTTAAGTAGTATTTTATGGGAAATTATATGTGCGGCAACAAAAGTTTTCTTTAGCACCTGCAACCTAGCGTCTTTTTTTGTAAGTAAGCGACGAGTTAATAGAACAGCTTCAACTATATTAATTCATCATCTTTACTATTCCAACAGAATATCAAAAAACCAGCGTCAATTTACGAGCGTAAATTAATATGACTCCGAGCTACCGATAAATATATTAACTTCTGATTTGATAACTCAGCGACTAATGTTGTAAGTGAGCTACTTTATATATTTTAGAGATTCAACATCTGTCTGCTAATAAAATCAAATTCCAGCCTCAAAATTAGCAATCAAAGTTTTTCATTCAACAACTAAATTAATAAATCATATTCTTTTTTCGTGAAAGTTTGCAACACAAGCGCGGGAGTGTACCTGACGCTCGTTGGGAATCAGAGGGGCGCGACCGGCCATTTGCACCAATGAGCGAGCTCTATTCGGTGCGTGCAGCAACGAGTTCACGTGTATTTGTTTACATTAATGACACGATTAAGGAGTGCTCGTATTCTTATTTGAAAAACGTTTGTGATAGTGGTTATGATACGGATTTGTATGAAAGTATTTATTAAGCATGTCGTCTAATAATGAAGTCCCTTTGTACTGTTCTGATGAAGACTCGGAAGACGTTCAGGAGGCGAAGAAAAGGCGTGGTGAATCGAGGAATTGGATGTTTGTGGAGAAATTTTTGAATGTTCGTGCCGCTGAAGAAGTCGTAAAAGTAGAAAATACTTGGTCAATATTAACTACTCATATGACGCTAGATGGAAAAAAACGTTTTTATAGGTGCAATAAAGTACCACGCAAGGGAGAGCAGTGTGTTGCACAGATGTAATTTGTTATTTGAGGCGAACTCGGACGCGGTGTTACTCTATCGCACTGATTGCGAGCATAACCACGATTCCATCAAAAGTAGTTACAGTTTTGGTATTTGCGACGAAACTAAATTGGAAATTAACAAGTTTTTCGACCTCTGCTTAAAGCCGAAAGCCATTTTACACAATCTGAAGAAGATAGATGGACTTAAAATACCTACAAGACAGCAGCTCTACAACTATTTGGCAGATCGCAGGCGTATAAAGTATGGGCCGTCCTCAATTCACCTAGGAGAGTTAGAAAAATGGATAATTAACCGCATAGATGTTCCTGACGATGAGAATAAAGTTTTTGTGATAGCTTATCATATTTTAGAAAATGACCCACCTAGCTTCCGCTTCGTTTTGTCTTCTAAGAATTTATTAAAACTGTGCCTTACTGCCGAAATTTTACATGCGGATGCTACCTACAAACTAATCTGGCAATGGTTTCCTGTTCTAGTAATTGGAACAACGGACAAAAACCGAAAATTTCATCCTATTTGCCTAACAGTATCTACACATGAACGCAAAGAAGATTTTGAAACTGTGTATAAGGGATTGAAAGACAGTATTTTTTCCATTTTCTCATATGCATTTGACCCAAAGGTTTTGATATGCGACGCCGCAAAAAGCATTCAAAATGCTTTTATTGACGTGTTCGGAGAAGAAACTATAGTAAGAATGTGCTGGGCACACGCTAAAAAGCAAATGTGTACGAAATTGGATCAAACAAGTGAGAAAAGTTCACGAAAAGCCATATTGCAAGATATAAACGCATTGCAGTGGGCTACTTCTCCTGAAGTGTTTACCGCCGCTTCAAAAGTTTTCTTGGCGAAATGGCATGAGCAAAAGGCATTTATGACATATTTTAAAAAAGAATGGCTCACTAAAAACCCTAATTGGTATTTAGGTGCAACACCTATCTCATCACCTGTGACTAACAATGCTCTCGAATCTTTTAATAGGATTATTAAAGATGAAAATACCCTCCGCGAGCGTATACCGTTGTCCCGTTTTTTAGTAGTTGCAGAGGACATGGTTACTAGCTGGTCACAACAAGCAACGGAAGAACTCTTTGCGACGACACCGGTGTTAAAATTAGCTGACTGGACAGCCGGATATCTATGGGCTAAAACCGATACCAAAATTAGAACAATACTATCAACACCAACAACTAATACCTACCTGATCCCAGGTGACAACTCCACGAGGACTACTTTGACGGAGAAAACATTCAACGATTTTGATGAGTACAAAAAAGTGCTTTTTTCTTCTTGGAAAATTACATTACCGAAAAAAGAAGAGGAGTGGATTAATGGCCACTGTGACTGTCCAGATTTTCACCGCAAGTATTCTTGCAAGCATTTGGTGGGTCTGTCTATCAGGATGAAACATGCATTTCCGCCGCCAGAAGCAAAAACACAAAAAATTGGTGTAAAGAGGAAGCGTGGGAGACCAGGTAAAGCACAACCTGCGCTGATTATTCAGTGACAAATAACAATGATTAATAACTTTAATTGCTGTCTTAAACCTTCTTTCTTCCGATTTCTTGTCGCTTCCTTATTAAAGTTATAATCATGATTATGACTCGCAGCGCTCGTGCTCGCCTCGAAGAGTCAAAACTCAACCAGGCTTTGAGCGAATTAAAGGCGTCAAAAGAGTCCTGTGACCAACTGAAGAAGGAAATAGATGACAATGAAAGGGTGCTCTTTGATGCCCATGAAAAGAATAGGAAGTTGAAAATTGACATGGCTCAGATATATACTCAATACACTGATGCCATAGAAGAACGGGACAGACTTCAACTTATTGTGGATGGGTTCAGCCAGTGTAGCATAGAGTATGAACAAGCTCTTAGTCACAAACATTTACTACAACAGCAGCTACATGAGGCTCAAAGTCAAATAACACAACTTGAAACCACAAATCTCAACATCACCGCCTCACTGAATCAAAGTCTGTTCAATGAGTTGATGCCAATTGCCCCATCATTGGTGTCTGCCATTAACCCCTCTTACACCATAGATTTGACAGGTGATGATGATTCAGTCATGTAATTTAGTGAGGGTAGTATCCAGTAAAAACACAAACAAAAACAAACTTAAAAAATACATTAAAATTAATAAATACATTGTAAAAACACAAAAGATGGTTAAAAAACATAAGTTCTTTATTAAAAATGTAAAACTTAATAGAGAAAGGCTAAACTTACTGAAACAATTAGATATGTATTCTTTGAATTTGGAACAAACTACTAGGAAATACAACATTGACACAAAGTACTTGCAATCTGAACTTGACCATTTACAGGAGAAACTTAGTTCCATGACTAACAAATATAATACCTCTGAAGATCTGATGAGGGAATATGTGTTGGCAATGAATGAGCTGGTAAACTCACAAACCAACAACTGTGAGCACTGTCAAACACCATCCAATACACTTAAGCCGGATCATTCATTGAGAACATGCAATACCATCTTACCGCAGCCTTGTGTTAATTTGACATTTCCTGCTATTAATAGTTCCATTATACAATGTCAAGAAATTGTAAAAAATGATGTAGTATTATTTTGCGATGAGATTGGAAAGGACTTAGGCCACTTGTTGACAGATGAATACCCGGGACACTCCATAATAAATTACTGTATGCCTGGTTGTTCCTTATTTGACATTATGAGAGAAATTATTAAATGCAACTTTAACCAGGACACTACATTATTGATTTTTATGGGTAATAGGGGAAATGTGAACAAAAGAGAAATGCTCCAATATTATAGAACACTATGTAATCTTAGTTTAAGAAAAATTGTGTTGTTTACTTTCCCATACAGTAACAGTTTGCCACAGGAAGAAAATAACTTAAGATTTGAAATTAATATGACATTGCATAATTTGACATTTAATAATAATTTATTCCATTTAGTTGATACTAACAATTATGTTGGTAATAATTTGTATTTGACAAAAGATAGATATAATATTTTTATGTACTATCTTTCTAACTATCATAAAAGACAGATAGCTGTGTCGCTATCATATTATTTTTCTATTACAGCCAAGTTGTTGGCTAAACAAATTGCTTCTATTGAGCAAAGCTATGAGTTATTAAATAATTTGGTATCAAAAATTGACATTGATAATAATTTAAATTAGAAATTAAGACAATAGAGGCAACCTCTAGCAATAATGTACAGAATTGTAAAAATAAATCAAGTAAAACTTTAAAATCAGTAAATAGTATCAACCTGGTGCAACAAAACATTCAAGGATTTATGAACAAAGATTTAGAAGTAGAATTATTTATGAATTTTAACAGTATTGATATTCTTTGTATAACTGAACATTGGCTTAAAAGCCACCAGCTCTTGTTTAATTTTAATAATCACCAGATTGGTAGTTCGTTCAGCAGAGTAAATGCTATACATGGTGGCTCATTAATTTTAGTAAGTAACCAGCTTAAATTTAAAGAACGTAAGGATATTGTGAGCCTATCTGTTGAGCGAACAGTTGAAATAGCCTGTATAGAATTGGAGCAGTTTATTGTTTTAAGTGTGTACAGACCCCCTTCAGGATTGTATGACTGCTTTGAAAAGGTAATGGATGAAGTGTTAAACAAGATTTGTAACTCGAACAAGTCCATTATCATTTGCGGTGATTTTAATGTAAATTTATTGGAAAACTCAGGTTCTTGTAGTAAAATATTAAGTCTATTTCAGTCCTACAATCTTGTAAACCTATTTTCGGAGCCTACAAGAATAACTCCCACTAGTGCAACTTGCATAGATAATATTTATACAGACGTTATACCAAGCCACAAAGAAATTATAAATTTACTAGATTCTGATCATTGCGGGCAAAGGATTACTATCCAAAACCAAAACATCAAAGTGGCTAAAAAGGATATTACTGTTAACCCTAAAACTGCAAGTCGCTTGGAAGCTTTTAAAGTTAAAATCATTAATAAATTATCATTTTTGTCTATTCACGTTGATCCTAATCACCTATACAGGGTGGCCGGAACATTGACGTCCAAAAATAAAATTTAGGTCCCTCGTATCGTGGGGTATCCGAATCACCCCCATGTATGTTCCGCGACTTTTCATAGTTTTCGAGTTACGAATTTTTTTCTGATTTTTTGAGAATGATCGACCTGACCAATCTAAAAAAAATAAAAATAAAAAATACATGGCTTTGTCGAGATTTTTTTTTTTGCAACTGAATCTTCGTGAGTAGTACTTTTATGCATAAAATAATCAGCTTCGTAACTGTGATGAAAGTTATGAAAAAGTTGGTCTAAAGTGAAAAAATTACGTTCGGTAAATTATGACTTAGCTTTTCAACTGGCTTACACTTAACATCGTGGCAACCCCTTGCCAGACACCCCTAATGTTCATGAAATTATAATTCTACTTATGTTATAGTATAAAAGCTGATTTTTATATATAATACTTAGGTAATAATTAGATGATGTTTCCTCATCAGCCAGACATTTTTGATAGTTCCAACCCCTTGCCAGACAATGATGTAGGGTCGCTGTAGGAGCGAGCGTGAGACAGTATATGTATGGTGGGTGCGAGTGAGATGGCGAGATAGGTCTATCGCGATCCCTCACTGCGCAGTTGTTATTTCTACTGCGCATGTATTGTTTAGTACTTAGTACATGTTTACATCAGCTAAAATAATCTTATATGCTATCTTCAAGTATTATTAATTGAATAGTTATTATAAATTTACAAAATAAAATATTCCGAATATATACAGACTATAAAGTATATTCAATATATTATTAGTGTATGATACGTACATTATATGCTTACAATTTGTTTATGTGATTTTTTAAATGAAAGTGATTTTGTTTAAAAAATTAAGTCATGGGTGATATATTAATTTGTGTTATTTGTAAGAAAAGTAGTGGTAAAATAATATTATTTTCTGACGAGACATTGAAAAAATGTGAATTAATTTTAAAATTGCGAAAAAAACATAACCTTAAATATAATGACATCATTCTTCCACGTGAATATACAGAGAGTGGTTATCACAGGGAATGTTACAAATCATTCACAGGACTGATGAAAAAATATTTTACCCCAGAACCTAAAAATTCTAAAAAGACTGTTGAAACAGAGCAAGAAAAAGAGCCATCTAAAGACGTAAATATATCAACAGACGATTCAATACCAGGTCCATCGCATTTGTCTGAGTTAACTGTATCACACCCACCTTCAGCTTCTCAATCAACAGAACTTCAACTTTCCCAGGCAGCTGTGGACATTCGCGGACTTGAAGAAGTGAGTGAAAATGCTAATGCAACCACAGAAGTAAATAGTTCGATTCAAAGTGATACCAGTGTTGATATAAGTAAAAAAATTTGTTTATTTTGCAATAAAAAAAAGAAACAAGTGAGATCAAAAATGCTTCCACTCCATGAAGGTGATAAAAACCAATTTCAGTCTCGTATAATGTCTAGCATTGAAAATCAAAAAGAGTATAATGAGTTGTTAAGTAGATTGGAAAGTATTGCAAGTCCGAAAATATACTATCACACTGACTGTAGGATTCAGTTTAATAATAAAATATCTTCATTGGCGAAAATATCTGTTAAAAGTGATTGGCATCATTATCGAGAGTACCACCAAGAATCTTTCAATGAAATTTGTAGCATCATAGAAGAAGATATTATCAACAATGGCCGCTGTCATTTATTGATTCATTTACATGAATTATATACTGATTCATTGGAGAGAATTTATGCAGAGAATTCTAGAAGAAAAAATTGATAAGAAGTTTTCCAAAAATGTTAAATTCTTTACAATCCGGAATAAAAAAATAATAGCACCCAATTATATGAAGACGATTGACGAAACAGTATTGGACAACTTAAAATCTGAAAATATTATCCAAAAAGCGGCATTAGTCTTACGAAAAACTATTTTGACAATGGACAAGAAAAAATTACCATCTAAAAATCTTTCAGCACAGCATTTAATTGCAGGTGAAGCTTCTATACCGCAAGAATTATTTGATTTTTATTCTACTCTCATAGGTGGTTCTAGACAGAAACGAAAAAGTGGCTTAAAATGTATTCGTCAAGTACGGTCTTACTGTCAAGATATTATTTACACAATTCATAATGGTCAAGTCAAGACAAGCAGTCAAGCATATCACGCTGGGTATGACTCTGAAGAGTTTAACGAGTAGCAGAAAAATTGTAGATATAGTCAACAGATATGGTCATTGTATCAGCTATCAAAGTGTCGAAGAACTTGAAACAGAAACCACCTATGCTTCCATTGAAAAGTCAAATTTATGCCCCGAAAATATTCAAAAGCACCTGAACTTTGTACTGGACTGGCTTATGATAATTTTGACCGCTTTGTTGAAACTACTAGTGGGAAGGACACTTTACATGACACCGTCGGAATTATTTATCAGAACATCGAATTCAATACATCTGAAGAATCTGAAATATCCGAGGCACCAGTTCCCACTAGTAGAGACAATTCACCACAGAAGAGGAAAAGGAGACGAAGAACTTTTGAGGCAATAGCTTCAGAAGAAATTCCCTATCCAAAAAAACCAAAAATGACAAGTGATTTGCAGATAACGGCTGATGAAATTGAACATATACTCCCTAATAATTTACAATTGTATACGGAAATTGATAATATCTGGATTATTAGTCATGCACTAGAATTACCTGATATTCCAATGTGGGTTGGTTTTAACTGTAAGATTCACGATATTGAAACTTGCAAACAACACATATCTTATTTGACTCCGATAAATGCCTCACCAACAAGTAATTCTGTAGTATTAGAAACCATGCAACAAAGTAAGAAAATTGCTGAAGAGTTAAATCAATCATCCATTCAAGTAACATATGACTTGGCTATAGCCAAAGTCGCTCTACAAATTCAAGCAACGGAAAAACCTACATATGACAATTTATTTATACATTTAGGACCGTTTCACATCATGATGGCTTATTTCAAGGCAGTTGGTAAGGTGATCAGTGACTGTGGACTAACAAATATAATGGTGGAAAGTGGCTTATTGGCGAATGGTTCAGTGAATGGATTTCTTGACGGCAAGCATTTCAATCGCTGCAAAAGACTGCACCCTTTGGTGACATTAGGATTAGAAATATTACATTTTAAATCTTTTCTGGAAATGAGTAACACGTCCGTAACAGATGATATGATTGAAGAACTTCACCGACTACAAAACTGTAAAATATCATCATTTAACATAGAACATGAAGAGCTGAAAGAATTGATCAATAATTACTGTGTTTATAAACAACGAAGTCTCAATGGCGAGTATGGAAAGAATTTTATGTTATTTATATTAATCTCATCAATCATTACCTACAACTATCACGAAGCATACGTGTTGGAGACTTCGAACTTTTCAAGTCAGTTTTACTTAAAATAACAAATTTATTTTTTATCTGTAATCAACAGAATTATGCTCGATGGACCGTGAAATATGTTGATAACTTGATAAAAGTAGCAGATACCCATCCTGATTTATTTGAAGGATTTCAACAGGGTTACTTCGGCATTAAAAGGACAACTAAGCCATTTTCAAGGCAACCCATTGATCTGGTTTTGGAGCAGACTATCAATGCAGATGCTGCACGAAGACTTACAGGTGTTATACACTTTACTAATTCAATTGCAGCCCGTCAACGGTGGGCTCGAAACCATGATGTAAGATCGACAGTAATTAGTTACGTTTACCAAGAATTGGGACTACGAACTCACCAAGATGTTTCTTCGGATTTGAATAAGCATAATATTCAGAAAAATATTAAAAATCTAAAGAAATTTCTTGAAACATTTGAATAGTTTCTTAATCCCTTCAGCTCGGAAGTACCAAAAGATCATTTAATAAATATTTCATCTGGTAAGGCTGCATCAGAACTGGTAGAGTCATTTCTTCTTAATATTGAAAAAAATGGTGATTGTCTTCGGAATAAGTTTGTTTCTGAATGTCATACGGACATTAGTCGATTTGAAAAATCTATTAAAAGAACAGCTCTTAATAATTTTTCAAAAGATTTGGAAAAAAAGAAGAAAATTAAAATAGGTGGTGCAATTGAAGAGGTAAAAATTCAACGAGATTTGTTTGGTCGTATGCTGGGGATCTCGATGGATTACAATGTGGATATCTCAAAAATTGTCATACCCAATCACTGATGTGCCTTTATCTATGTGTCATTTAAATGGTACTATTTGTAAGACGGATCAATCTGCCTTAATGAAGTGTTTGGAGATGGAGGTCCAGCATCAGCCACCACCTACTGTAGATGTCGTAATAATTGATGGATTTTTTTTATTACACACCATGAGAAATGTTCCAAACAAGTTTGGAGGCATTTCTAAGAAACTGTTGCAAATGGTCACCAAGTTCGAAGCGCTAAGAATTGACGTTATTTTTGATCAATACCTGACTCCATCGATCAAAGATTAGGAACATTCTCAGCGATTAGAATCAGCACAATTGAGCTGGACCTGATCAAACACGTCCGAGTGATTTTGCGAAAGAATTGAAAAATTCAAATTTCAAACAAGCTCTGGTGGATTTTTTAATTTTGCATTGGGCCAGTGATGAAATAATACCTTTTATTGGAAATAAAACTATTCACATAAATTCTAAACAGTGCCATTCTTTTGTTGTTGATGCTTCTAACAAAGTAGTAACAAGGGTTGTAGAAGAGTTATCATGTCCAAAACATGAAGAGGCTGATACCAAAATAGTCTATCATGCGTGCAGTATTCCAAATCAAGTAAATATTGTGATCAGAAGTGTCGACACTGACATTGCAGCTATCATGCTTGGTCATATGCACCATCTACAAAATGATTCACTTATTTGGATGCTGATAGGCACTGGGAATAAGTTGAGATACGTAGACCTTACAGAGATTTACGTAAAGTTAGGAAAATCTTTTTGCAAGAGCTTACCAGGATTCCATGCGATCACAGGTTGTGATTATAATCCTGCATTTTTCCGAAAAGGAAAGTTGAGGCCTTTTAAAATTAAAAAAAAAACGGAAGAGTATCAAACAGCTTTCATTAAATTCGGTAAACACGAATTATTCGAAAATAATAATGAACAACAAAGCACTTTTGATATTATTCAACGGTTTATATGTGAGGTATACAATGTGGGTTCGATAACTGATGTTGATGCAGCACGGCTTCAACTATTCATTAATACATATCAGGTCTCAGATATTAATGAAGCGTTTAGCCGTAAAAAACTACGAAATTTTGATGCTAGCAGTCTGCCACCATGTAAATCCGAGCTGCTACAACAATTTCTGCGAGCCAACTATGTGTCTAGCATTTGGAATAATGCAAATCAGCAAATTCCAATAATTTATCAACCCGAGAATAATGGTTGGGTTCTCGAAGATAATCAGTACCATTTTAAATGGTTCGAAGGTGATCAGTTGCCAAATTTCGTCAGAGAATCACTGAAAACTATCTCAGGTATAATACTACTTTAAACCATTATACATTATTTTTTGATATTTTCAATCCCATTAACTTTTTCATATTTCTACAGAAACTGACGAAGAAGAAGAAGACGACGATATGGAATGGAGTAACAGTGACGAAGAAAATGATAACATTGATTATAATGATGATAATGAATAAAATAATATTTTCTTTAGTACACTTTAATAATAATCTGTAATGTCATCAATCTATTTTTTTATGCTTTATAATAACTTGTAATGTTATTAATATATTTTTAATTAAATTTTTGAGTATTATTTATTTGTTTTTTTTTTATAATCTGTTATTGAGAGATCGCGATAGACCTATCTCGCCATCTCACTCGCACCCACCATACATATACTGTCTCACGCTCGCTCTTACAGCGACCCTACATCATTGTCTGGCAAGGGGTTGGAACTATCAAAAATGTCTGGCTGATGAGGAAACATCATCTAATTATTACCTAAGTATTATATATAAAAATCAGCTTTTATACTATAACATAAGTAGAATTATAATTTCATGAACATTAGGGGTGTCTGGCAAGGGGTTGCCACGATGTTAAGTGTCTGGCAATCAATAACGTGATTTTTAATAATATTCTGAAGGTAATACCAAAAAATCACACTTTATTATTTGATGAATTTAGATCGGTATTTTACACACCTTTAGTACCGTTTACCTGCCAAAGCCACGGTAACCCAAACTTCATAATAGTTCATCGTTCTTACCTGTGTTGGGAGCATGCGCTGACAAACTTTCAGCTTTTATAAAATAACGAAGGTCTGGGGTTCACGGGCTCTTAGACTATACGGTATTCTGTTGTGGGGAAATGCCGCCGACATTCAGACTATATTTGTTTTGCAGAAAAGAGCTGTTCGATCAATTTATAAATTAAGTCCGAGACAATCTCTCAGAGACAAATTTAAGGAGATTAATGTAATGAGTGTGCCTTCTCGATATATTTTTGAAAATCTTTTATATGCCCATAAAAATATAAAATTGTTTAAAAAATACAGTGATATCCATAGTATAAATACTAGGAACAAACATAAATTTGTTGTACCTACAACAAGGCTCAACAAAATAGGTGGCTCATTCAGATGTCAATGTATACGCTTTTATAATAAAATTTCCAAGCCACGTTCTAGATCTAAGCCTTAATAAATTCAAATCATTCATTAAACGTAAGTTGTGCCAGAAACCCTTTTATACCGTTAAAGATTATATTGAGGACAAAAAGGCTTGGGATTGAGTTGCTCCAATTTTTTTTTTGCATACTGAATGTTATTTTTTTGTAACTTTTTATTTTTGCTATTTTTTTTTAATTTGTATTTTACATAAACTTTGACATTTGATAATTATTACATATAGAATGACATGACAATTTACTTTGTGAAGTATAACATTATTATCAAATTATTGTGAATGTGAGGACTATGGTGCGTCAGCATTTTTTTTTTTCGCTTTCTCAGGTAGTTTCAATGATGATCTGGCACTTTGAGTGCTTTATGCGGCCTACCCAAATGTCCTTTCTTTGGTATTGTTCGTCTAATGGTTGAGCTCCTTAAGTACTGAGTTGAGCTTCACGATTACTGACAAATGCTTGCACTGACTGGACAGGTCCACTCCTTAAAAGACCATTTCAGACACCAATCTTACATGGTCCTCAAATGATCTGACCAAGATTATTTCAGGATTTTTTATACCTGTTGACATTGATGAATTTTTATAAATATATTGACATGAATATTTACTTTGTAAAATAGTTTATTATTTTAATTATTGTGAATGTAAAGACTATGTAGATCATTGTTTTATTTATTTTTTTCTTTCTTGATTAGTTTTAATCATAGTCTGGCAGTTTGAGTAATTTATGCGGCCTACCCAAATGTCCTTTCTTTGGTATTGTTCGTCGAATCGTTGAGCTCCTTAAGTTTTGAGTTGAGCTGCACGATTACTGACAAATGCGTGCACTGACTGGACAGGTCCACTCATTCTGTGTGGTATTTTTTCCTCAAAAGACCATTTCAGACTCAAATCTACATGGTCTTCACATGATATGACCAAGATTATGTCTGGACTTTAAAAGAGACTGTGACCTGAGTTTGTTTCGGCCTTTCTTCTCAGAGTAGTCAGATAGGAAACGCCGACCTCATCTAGTTTTAAAATATGATTGACGTGTAAAAGTGTTTGTACAAACCTGCTTACAGAAATAAAATCATTTATCATTTATCAATGTTATTCATTATTTGATTGCCTTACATTATTGTAACTTAGGACATAAGTACAATTATACTTACATTTCAATTGGTTGTAATATCTTCCAAATTACAACACATGTTTCTTTAACTATACGAGCAATTGTTGATCGGCCTATTAAAAAATCCTCTGATAAACTTTGGAAGGTCATTCCAGTTGACAAGTACCTGTGAACAACAATAATATTCTGTTAGTGTAAGTTGGTTATTACTAAATATATATATTTCTTTATTTCAGTTGATGACTTACAAAAAAAATGGAAACATTGACATGGATTACTACGTAAGAGAAAAGAAAAAAGACAGTTTAAAGAGTGGTAGTGCCGCGCCAGCCAAGAAGAGAAACACTTCATATTTTCAGATTTTATCTTTTTTGGATATCACTATAGAACATCGAAATACTGATAGCAATCTCAGTTTACCCGAAGATGAAAATAGTACCAGTTGTGATTCGCTACCACCAACTACTAGTCCACCGCGACTAACTACTCCACCATTGCTACCGTCGAACACACTAACCAATTCCGAGCGTAATAACTAGAAGTTAACACCATTTCAAAAATCTATATTAAATAGAATGTCTGTCAATGAAGAAAATGATCCCGACAAAAATTTTTTGCTATCCTTATTACCCGATATGAAAAAAATGTCAGACAGTGAAAAATTCGACTTCAAATTTGAAATTATGAGTGCAATAAAAAGGATGAAGTATAGCAAACCTATACCATCAGCTCCATCTACCAGTACATATGAATATCTACCAAGATCATCAACGGTGCAATATAATCAATACAGGTATAATCCTTCAAGCATTGGCTCCAACAACAATTCAGATAACAATTATGGTTATAGGACTCGTACTCAAGATTACGATAATGTCGACACACCCGCACATACCCATTATTCAAGTGACGACCTTGAAGAGATATTACAAACTCAGAATATTGGCACCCAGTCAGGCTTATTGCCTAATAACAACCCTGAAAGTGAACCATAAACAATAAGGAGATAATGCGAGCAATAAACAAGTTGATCATAGTTAATAAGAGGCTGAATGGTGTAAAATTAGCGGAGAAAATTTGATTTAACATTTAATGATGATCGATGATTGATTGATTAGATGAGTATAATGTATAAGTGTATACTTATAAATAAATGAATATTTGCAAATATGGATAATTTTATTTACTTACCGTATAGTGATCATCAATCGTTCTGCAGGTGAAATGGAATCTCTGAATGTAGTATCTTTTTTCAAAATGTTGTTACTGATGAGAAATAACAGTTCGTCGAAAGATTGTATTGTCATGCGAAAATACTTAAAAAAATGAACGGGATAGGCTCTGTATTTTGCATAACGTTGAAACTGGCCATCTTGTAGTCTCGTAGAATTCAATGGGTGCACCCAAAATTCTTTCTTGTATTTGTCCTCTTCTAAAGCCTCTGCAATTGCTATTACTGTAAAATAGTCCATTTTTCGGGTTTCGCACCTCAAAAGTAATAACGGAACCCTAACAGGATCACTTTATTTTGCATTTGTCTGTCCGGCTGTTTAGATAACACGACACGACGCACAGTGGGCCCATACTGAAAATTAGTGGACTTAGGCAACAAAGTTCCTATATCGATGCGATTTTTTTTTATATGACGTGTTATATTATTCCTGACAACTTTTATTCTTATAAAATTTCTTCTAAAGTTGATAGTTTGTCTTGAAAAAAAATAATTAGATTTTTTTGTATGGAGCGAATCACGTTTAATTTTTTTTCTTCAATTGTACTAATATGTTGAGTGTGTGGCGTGAGTATATGATAGCTAGTGTCATTCTCTATCCATGAAAAAAAAATCAGCGCCGGCCATCTGCGGCAGCGCGAGTAATCATTCGGTAAAAAAAAAATGATTTGGAAGAATTTTTTTGTCATTTAAAATAAATTCCAAGCATATTTTTTGTCTCATTTGGCTGTTTTCACCTTCTTTTTAGTTAAATAAATAGTTTTAATAGCGCATACGTACTTATAACTAGTAATTCTGGTAGAGATTTAGTTATTATTGCATGTTATCGGTAGCACCTGCGTTGTGATTGATGACTCATTTGTTTGTGCACTCGGCTAAGCGCATAACTAATGAGTCATCGAAAAATGCTCGTCTCTGATTGGCTGAATAATTTTCACTCACTGTTATGTCCACTACTTGAGTAATTAACACTAACTATAAATATAAAGACATTCATTAAGTCCATCTAGTTTCGCTCTTGTCGCTTGTTTTTGAACACAGTGAAATACTTGTATTTTTATATTTACATTAGAACTATGGCTGGATTTTGTACCAACCTAGATCTTTTTGTGAAATTAAGAAGTGGCGGTGATCTGAAAAATCATATGTTTCTGTATGAAAGTATCATTTCTGTCTTGACTACCGAAGTTTCTGAAGAAGACAAGAACCGAATCAAGGAGTTCTGTCGACGTTTTTGTGAAAATTTAAATAAAAAGTGGATAGAGTCAAGTAGAAATCAAAAAACTTTTATGAATCGTGTAATTAATCGCAAGTGGTTGGAAAAAACATCAACTGGCCTGTTTGTGACAGTGTTGATCTGAGAAGTGTGATGGGCTTTTCGGACGCAGCCTTATCTGAGCTTGTGGATATAGATTGCCATGTTCCTAGTCTTGCAGTATGTACTGCGGAAGCGGGAACATCTACAGAAAAGGAGCACAGAAAACCGTTCGAAGAGTTAAGTAATAAGCAAAAGAAAAGACGTTCTACTTCCATAGTAGAAGAAAATTCCGAGGAAGAGTTGCAGCACTGGTACATAACAAAATTGAAAGACAACGGCAAAACGAATCTGGCAAAAGTGGTCGAATACCTTTCCAGTAATCAAGATGCGCTATCCGAAGTAGAAGAGAGACTATTCAAAAAGCAGAGCTTAAGTACTGTCTCTGAAGATAAGTGTTTAGCTCTTTATACATAAGTTGCGCTCTCGAAATGGAACTACTTAGCTCTTCGACAATTTCTGAAAGAAGAAAACTGTGCTGCCTTTCCATCTTATCCAAAGCTTGTAAATGCCAATAAAAGATGTTACCCACCACAAGAGAGTATGGAGATTACCGAAAACGGAGCTCACATTAAATTGCAAGCGCTATTGGACCACACTGTGGAGAGGATATTACTTGATATAAATACTGTTGATAGGTCTCAAAATGAAGAACTCAAGTTGACCTGGAAATGGGGACTTGGTGGTTCTTCGTCGCAGAGTAACTATAAACAGAAAACGTCAAACACAGCTACAGAGTTCGATGATTCATCAGTAGTCATGATAAGCATCGTCCCTCTTCGGCTAGTGTCTACTAGGCCATCATCTGGGAATGAAAATCTAGTTTGGGAGAACCCCACACCTTGCGCAACTCTGTACTGTCGACCAGTGAAGTTCACTTTCACTTCGGAGACAGCTGACTTTATAAAGTCTGAAGAGTCTGAGATGAAAAAACAAATTGATGAACGAATATCTACACAGTGTGGAAATATTATTGTATCACATGAATTGCATATGACCATGATTGATGGAAAAGTGGCCAATATTATTGCTGGAGTACCATCATATGCAACGTGTCCCATTTGCTTGGCAAAACTGAGTGAGATGAATAATTTAGACGCTTTGACTTCTAAACCACTTCGTGAAGAAATTTACAAACAAGGAATTTCTTCACTGCATATGAAGATTCGGTGTATGGAATGTCTTCTCCATATATCTTATAATCTGGATTTTCAACGATGGACTGCACGCGGCGAACATAAGGCTTTGAAACAAGCTAAAAAAAATACCACACAGCAAGAGTTTCGTGAGCAAACTGGAATGCTGATTGATATAGTCAAACAGGTATGTATTTAATTTTCGCTCTCTTTATGTTGTTTGTGAATTATATCTCTATGTATTGTATATTACAGTATTGTTTTCCCATTTTAGGGTTTTGGAACTACAAACGACGGGAATACAGCGAGGCGCTTTTTCCAAGATTACAAAAGATCTTCCAGAATAACGGGAATTGACGAAAATCTGATTTTCAGATTTTCCGTTATTCTACAAGCCATATCATCAGGCAAAAACATTGACTGTGAAAAATTTAGAAGATACTGTAGAGAAACAGCTGATGTGTACGTGCAACACTATTCGTGGTACTACATGCCAGTTAGTGTACATAAACTTCTAATGCACGGTGCAGACTTCTGTAACCACTTTGGTGTTTTGCCAATCGGTAAGTAAAAAATAAATATAGTTTGATGTATTATTTGAGTCGATTGCGTTTTGAAATTAAAATGTATGTACTTATTCGTTTTAGGTACCTTATCTGAAGAAGCTTCGGAAGCCCGTAATAAGGACTTCAGAAACGTCAAGGAGAGGCACACTCGGAAAACGGGGAGAATAGCAACAAACGAAGACATCCTCCATGGACTTCTAATAAGCTCTGATCCCCACATATCCTACATAAGGCCTAAAATAATGAAACAGGTTCATAATGAGTTGTTGCCTGAAGCAACTCAGTTGTTACCGACTACTGAGCCTCCCTGTGACAGTGAAATTATGGAGGAAGAATAATGCCTCATAGCAGAGTCCGAAAATTTGCCGGACCCACTAGCACTTCTGGAACAAGAAATAATGTGATCCGGCTCTAAATTATTCCCACAAAAGCCCATCAGGGTTAGGAATATGACAAACAGCCCTTTTCAGGGCTACAATTACTTCACAGTTTCATATTGATCATACGTACGATAACTTATACTATAATAATATACATACAGTTGATTATGTAGATAATTATCAACGACTTGCCCGTACAAATTTAAATTATTTCACCTATCATTAACAAAATTAGTATAACCTGAAACATTACGATATATTTATTCAACAATAGATAACGTGCAGTTAAAAAATAACACAGCCAATCAGAGACGAGCATTTTTCGATGACTCATTAGTTATGCGCGCACAAACAAATGAGTCATCAATCACAATGCAGAGCACCTGCATTGTGATTGATGACTCATTTGTACCGATAACATGCAATAATAACTAAATCTCTACCAGAATTACTAGTTCTAAGTACGTATGCGCTATTAAAACTATTTATTTAACTAAAAAGAAGGTGAAAACAGCCAAATGAGACAAAAAATATGCTTTGAATTTATTTTAAATGACAAAAATATTCTTCCAAATTATTATTTTTTTACCGAATGATTACTCGCGCTGCCGCAGATGGCCAGCGCTGATTTTTTTTTCGTGGATAGAGAATGACCCTAGCTATCATATACTCACGCCACACACCCAACAAATTAGTACAATTGAAGAAAAAAAATTAAACGTGATTCGCTCCATACAAAAAAATCTAATAAATTTTTTTCAAGACAAACTATCAAGTTTAGAAGAAATTTTATAAGAATAAAAGTTGTCAGGAATATTATAACACGTCATATAAAAAAAAATCGCATCGATATGGTAACTTTGTTGCCTAAGTCCACTAATTTTCAGTATGGGCCCACTGTGCGACGCCACGACAGCGCTCGAAACACTGAATATACACACAAAATTGCGCAACAGAATTTCTGCCGCGTAAGTTCGGCACTTATGCCCGGTTTACATTATTCCAGTCCAGCGATCTAGTCCAGTACTGGATTGCTTACTGGAAAAATGTAAACCGGCACTGGAATGAACTGAATCCAGTAAGCATTCCAGTCCAGTAACTGGATTCGCGGTCTACTTTTGAATCCAGTGCGACCAATCCAGTGCAACTGGAATAATGTAGACGGCCAATCCAGTGCCATTCCAGTGCTGACGAAGTACACACGTGTTGGTTGTTTTTGCGGACTTTTTTGCAAAGAAAAAGGATTTAACAATGGTGAAGAAGTTATCTGAAGACGAAACTGTAAAGTTTGTTACTATATACAGAGAAAATCCGTGTTTATGGGATATAACATCAGAACATTATAAAAACAAACCTATGCGCCAAACTGCTTTGCAAAATCTGTGCATTGGTATGGAAATTGAAGGATTCACACCGGAAGATGTGAAAAACAAAATAAAAAGCATTCGTTCGACATACTACCTTGAACTAGACAAGATTAAGAAATCATCCACATCTGGTGCTAGTGGCAATGTTTACCAACCCAAAGTGAAATGGTTCGCCGAATTCAATTAATTTATTAAAAATGTGATGGTGAAGCGTAAAACACAGGTATTTATTTTAAGATTTTTATTTATTTTTATTTTAGTAGCATATTATTTGTTAAAACACACAAATTTATCAATGTATCATATGATTTTGCCATGGTACTTTTCCTTCGTTCACAAAATAATTAGTAAATTGAGTTCTTTTTTCCCTGGCATGTGTTGCTGAGTTGTTACTGCCCTGCTGTATGATACTATCTAAAGAGGCTATTTCGGATCTCCATGTTCCATTAATCAAATGATGGTCGTTGTGATCGTCATGGTCTACACAAGAAGTAGTCTTATAATTGCTTGACTTTTTTCTCAACCAATTGTGTAGAGAGCAAGCTGCATACACAATGTGATCCACAGTATGTAACTTAGTTGAAATAGCTTTTTCGAAAATTCTGAATCGACTTACTAATATTCCAAAAGCGTTTTCTACAATGCGTCTAGCACGGGACAGCCTGTAATTATATATTTTTTGTTCAAAAGTTAAATTAGCCCCAGGATATGGTTTCATTAAGTATGTTTTTAGTGGAAATGCTGCATCAGCCACAATCACTCCATCTTCTGGAATAAAACTGCCATTTTCTAATTCAGTAAAAATGGAACAGTTTTTGAAAATACCACCATCCGAAGCGCTTCCATTTGCGCCCACATTGATATACGTAAAACAGTAATCATGGTCAACAAGAGCCATCAATACTATGCTGTTTTCTTTTTTATAATTAAAGTTCGTACTTCCATATTCATAGGAGCCAGTAATTTTTATGTGTTTTCCGTCTAACGCTCCGTAGCACAAAGGAAAGTTCCACTTATTCCGAAAGCCTTCCTCGACTTGTTTCCATTGTTCCGCAGTGGGTATCTGCAAAAAGAAAGTAAAAATATTTTATTTTCAGGAAAATACTGATGATGCTCAAAATAAAGAAAATACTGACAATACTCAACCTAGTGACCAATGTGGGACCAACCCTACCCATACAAACCCAGAAGTAAGTCTATCAGAACCGCGAAAGAAAAGAAGTAAAATTTCACAGCTGTCTACAATAGTCAGTAGCATGAAAGATATGCAATACGATTTATCCAAATCAGAAACAGTGGAAGATGAATTCGACATCTTCGGGAAACACATTGCGAAGCAATTAAGAACCCTTTCTACAGAACAGGCTATCCTAGGCCAAGAAGAAATACAGAGTGTGATAACAAGATGTCGACTACACGATTTGAATAGTCCTATAAAACCGAATAGACCAAATTACAATTATGCGTCAAGACCAAGCACGAGTAGTAGTACTTATATCGATGGTCCCAATTAAGAAAGTCGATAGTGACATTTTGGCGATTTTCACGTTATTACATCATTACATAAGCTATAATGAGTTCTACAATGTGCATATTTAATTTTATCAAAATTAATTCATTTTGACACATTTTCCAGTATTAAAATTGTCGATAATGATTGCGCGCCCGTAGAGGAATGCACGATGTGACATTACGTGCTGTCTCGCTCGTACCGCACTGGGACTGTAAGGGCGCGGGGAACGGCGGTTCTGCCACTTCGCACTTTGTTGGCGGGCGGAGCGCACGCACCTCGTTGTTTTGACTGCTTTGTTTTTTTCGCGCCTTATTTGTCAATTTTATTTAGGACTCAGCAATGTCGCAACGTTCTAAGCGCATACTTAATATTGTATTAAAACAAGAAAATGATAGTCAGCCAAAAAAACGAAACAAAATTCCCGAGGATAAAGAAAAATGTGGATTATACGACGCGGAACCTGGTAAGTAGTATAATAATTATTTATATATTCAATTAATGTACAGTTCCTATGCAAAGCAGTCATGGGTTATTTACGATTTTCAATCATTAATGATTTTTAAATTAATGACGACCGTTCCCTTTAAAAATGTAGGTAATGGTAGATCCGACACTTTTAACTGAACTTGAACATTCCGAAATTCTCCGAAGTGCCACTTCCTACTTTCTTAGTCGGACTTTAAGTAGGTCTGTTTGTCGGTAGTGTCACATTCGACACTGTTAAATGTTTGCTAAATCTGTTGATTTGTCGGTTGTAACACATATGACATTTTTAAACTGAACTAATATTAAATGGTTGGTTCCATGTGACACTACCGACTTTTTCAAATGGCCACAGGATGTGTTTTTTTGACGGATGTATCTCTGATGATCTTTCAAAAATTCATAGCATTGATTTCGTTTCAATATTTTAGGAATGGACATTGTGTCTAGCCTTTTAAGATATTCAAATAATTTTAATTTATTTTCAGATCGAGCTTCTTCTCCAATACCAGCCAATTTTGAAAATGATCTCATTCAGCTACAAGATTTGTTGGGTGATATTGTTAGTGACCAGCATTCATCTCCAACACCTTTTGATGAACATTTTATCACTACTGCTGAGGTCGAGACGACTGTCAATGTACCGAAAACCCCTGAAAATATTGAAATTTCTGAAACGATTGATTATGCACCAACGACTTCTGAAAAGGCTAATTTTTCCGAGAAGACCGATATTGCATCAATCACCGCTATTGAACATGAAAATATGGTAATCGATGTAACACCAGTCCCATCCCCAGTTCGTTCTCATAGCGAAAACTGTAAATCTCGCTTTTGCCCCATATGTGTAGAAGACTGTATGATGAGCCTTGATGACGTCTATGATAATCTCCCAACACCTTCAACAATGACAGATGTTTCTACTGTTGTAACACCTTCTACACACACGGTTTCTAGAAAAAAAACTTACAAAACTGACATTGGCAAGAAAAGACTAAAGCACAAAAATAATTGGATTGTGGTACAAAGGAAGAAATTGAAGAATGAAGGAAAAGCTTATGAAAACTATAAAGGAAAAGAAATAGCAGAAAAATCATTGGGTGAAACTTGTGGAAAAACTTGCCGCTACAAGTGTACAGAAAATATAGAGGCAAAACAAAGAGAGAAAATTTTTACAAAGTTCTGGAGACTAGGCGATCGCAAAAAGCACTGGGAATTTGTGATCAAATACTCGAAAAAAGTTCCTAAAGGACGTAAAACTACAGAAGAAACCAAACACAAGCGGGAAAACACTTTTATCTACTACTTACCAAACTCACAGAAAGAACCTAAAAGGGTTTTTAGAAAGATGTTTTTAAGTACGATATCTTCTGGTGAACGAATTGTAACTACGGCGTGGAAAAAATATGACGGAGAAATCGCTGTTGCTGAAGACAAACGGGGCAAATATGAACACAAGCCTAGAACCATCGATGACATGATGGTGCAGAGTGTGAAAGACCATGTGAACTCGATTGATCGTGTTGAATCACATTACACACGAAAAGACTCCAAAAAGTTATATTTAAATAATATAACTAGTACTGCGCAGATGTTCCGTTTATATGAGGAATGGTGTGGATGGTATCCAGGTAAATACACGAACAAGGCGAATAAACGCCAGTACCGTGACATCGTGAATACAAATTTCAATATTGCTTTTCATCTACCGAAAAAAGATCGTTGTGATATTTGCCATGTGTTTAATAATAATGACTTCCCGAATGAAGAAGAAAAGCAACGATACATTGAACATCAGGAGCACAAGAAAAAAGCTCGTGCTCTGAAAAATGCTGACAAAGCTGATGGGAGTAGGAATGAAAAACTTGTTGTTGCAACGTTTGACTTTCAAAAAGTTCTGCAAACACCACATGGAGAGGTAAGCACTTTCTATTATAAGAGGAAATTAAATGCTTTCAATTTCACCATTTACGACGTAAATAAAAAAGCTGCAATTTGCTATATGTGGAATGAGGTTATTGCCAAAAAGGGTGCGAATGAGGTTTCTAGCTGCTTGTACGCTTTTATAAAAGAAAATGCTGAAAAAGGGGTTGAGGAGTTCAGGTTTTGGTCGGACAACTGCGCAGGGCAGAATCGAAATCGCATCGTGTTTGCTTTGTATCTTCTTGCTGCAAAAGAATTCGGAGTAACCATCATTCACAGATTTATGGAGAAAGGCCACACCCAAAATGAGGGTGATAGTGTCCACGCAGTGATCGAGAGAGCAAGCGAACATAAAAGTATTTATGTACCAGATGAATGGTATGTTTTAGTGCGTTGGTCAAAGACTGAAAGAGAACCGTATGTGGTGAAAGAGATGAACAAGGAGGATTTTTTCAATTTCAAAGGACTGTTGGATAATAAAAACTGGACAAAGGATATAAATAATCAGGTGATGAGATGGACACAAATTCGTGAAGTAAAAGTCAATACAAATGTCTATGATCGCATAGAATATAAATATGATCTGGGTGAGGAACCAAAGACTTTAGTTGTTCTAAGGACAGGGAATAGAAATAACCAGCGCACAAGGCATTTTGAACTCAATCAAGCATATTACGGTGAATGCATCTCCATTCCGTACGATAAGTATAGAGATCTGAACTCCATGTGTAAGTCTTTAGCAATCCCAAGGAAATATCATTCCTACTATAAAGACTTGCCACATGTGCCCCCCAAAACAAGACAAGTTAGTGATGATGACGACAGCGATAGTGACTAATAATTAAGCTGTTAATCGTTTTAAGACGATTTTTCCTTATTTTATATTTTATTACAAGCTTTTTTGATACTGTTACAAGAATATTTTTGTAGAGAGATTTGATAATACTTTATTTGGTTAGTTATGAAACGTGATTTTGTTACCTATAAGTAGACACCTCTGGTATTGCAAACGTCTATAGGCTGCGGTAACCACTTACCATCAGGGGCCTAAGTCTACTAATTTATAAACGTCACAATGGTCTCTCAATGGTAAGTTTTTGACAGATTTGCCATACAAAAACTGTCAAAAACACACCATTGAGAGACCATTGTAACGTTTATAAATTAGTAGACTTAGGCCCCAGGTGGGTCGCATGCTTGTTTGTCACCTTAGTGGTATTAAAAAAACCAAAATGAAACTGCAAGACTGATTAAAAAGTAGTTCCTATACTATGCTAGATTCTAAGATTGCTTATACAACATGTAACATAATTAACGCACATCCTGAAATTAGTTTGTTCGCAATTGTTTACTGAATCCATTTCTATAATTTTTAATATAGGTAATTTTTTATCCGAAAAATAATTAAAACTACGTAAATTACAGTCACACTACCCTTGTACAGTCAAAACAAACTGAAATGAACCGTAACTCAAGGCAATAAGACTTTTAGAAGTGCAGTTTTATTTGTATTAATACAAATTCCGTCATTCAATACAAAATAAAGAAAAATGAACCTTATTTCAAACACGTTAAAGTCTTTACAAATAAAGTTAAGTAAACTTAGCGATTTAGCCGCACGCACACACTAACAGGCACTGGACAAAGGACACAATAGACAAGCCAATAAAATACAAAATATTTCGTACTTGTTTTCGTTCCCTTTCTCGTGCAAACTAAAAACCTGGGATAGAACGAGATAGTCGCCGGCGCGGGCGCTAGCGCGGCTAAGATGAAAGCTAATAGCTAATTTCAATGTAAACAATATTAGTCACGCGCGGACCTTATTAGTGGAAAGTGTTTTCGTAGAGTGTTTGCAAATAATTTTTCGCACGCGATGTCTTTCCAATACACAAATGTTCAGTAAACCGAAATGGTGAGGACTTTAGCACGATGTGGTGATAGTGTCTCTAGCTTGCAGAACATTCAACCAAAGGTTTGGTACAAGAGTAGACCGCAGAACTATGTTAGCTGCTGCTCAGCGGCTTCGCGACCACGGAACGTTCCGCCCGAACACGGCCATCGACCGACAGGGGAGCAAATGTGCGTACCTACACGTACTCGTCTTTAAAACGAAATACTGGACTATTTTGATGAGAATCCCCATGCCAGTACCCGAGAAGCAGCGCCACGCTTTGAATGTAGTCATATGCATGTGTGGAGAACACTTCGTGGTGATAAAGAACATCCATTCCACCTCAGAAGATGCCGCCAGGAGTTGACTCCAAACGAATACGCACCACGCTTGCAGTTCAGCCGCTGGTTATTAAAAAATTGGCAGCGGAACATAATTTGGACAGATGAAAGTACATTCACACGTGTGGGGATGTACAATCAACACAACACACATTTATGGATGCACGAAAATCCTCACGCATGCAGAGTGGATTCCTTCCAACACCGTTTCTCAGTTAACGTCTGGGCCGGTGCCATTGGTACATACATACTGGGGCCTGTGTTCTTATAAAGATTAACAGGAGACGCATATTTACTGTTTTTACGAGAAACTCTACCTACGCTGCTAGAAGACATACCTCTTCATAATTTACAAGAGGTATTCTACCAACACTATGGTGCCCCTGCTCATTTCACTAGGAGTGTTCGATAGCACCTTGATGATGTGTTTGGAGAGCGCTGGATCGGTCGCGGTGGCCCTGTCCATTGGCCTCCCAGATCAGCTGATTTGACGCCTCTTGACTTTATTTTGTGGGGACGTATTAAATCGTTAGTTTACTTTAGTGAGACAACAAGTGCAGAGGGCCTAAAAAATAGGATAGTGAACGGTTTTGAAATAGTGAAAAATGACACTGAAGTGCTTTCTAAATTAAAACATCAACTAAGAAAACGGGCATTAAAATGTAATGAACAAGGTGGTGGACATTTTGAAAGTGTATTAAAAAGACAACGTCGTATGAGTGTTTAGGCAATTAGTAAGTTAAGTAATTGATTTTTTTAATTGTTGTAAATATCTTGATTCGCATCTTTTAAACACGCCGTCTTTGAATAATGTTGTCTTATCGCCTCTTATTTTTAGCAGTTCGTTATTATTTACATTAGCATAACATTTTGTAACGAATATTGCCTATTGGCATTGTATCCTAATCAACAAACAAAATTATTCAGAGTTGACAGTCCAAAGCCTGAAAAGTGTGATGGAAAGATGCAATCAAATGTTTACTAGACATAAATAAACAACTTGATGCTCGGAGTTCGGACATCCAGTTAATGTTCATATTTCTTTAACTAGTAAACCCCCAGTCACTTATGACGTAACATCTGTCACCGATCCGTGTGTGTTGTTGACCCTGCTTACAAAAAAAAAACGTAAACAATCCTGTACTGTCGGCTTTTTTCGCCACTAATATGAATACCTACTAGGCTAGCAAGACTCATACCTACGTGTGTGACTGTGTGCGTTCGTGGATTTGTACTATGACCACAACATTCTTCCGAAATTAGTATAACTATTTTAATAAATAATCAATGCTTATACATATTTAACTAAAAATTCAGTGTATGTATTATGATTATAACATAATATACTAATTGGGGTGTTTGAGGGTGTGCGTTAATTACGTTACATGTTGTATAGATACGGTGTTTAACACTTTAAAGATTCAAGTGCCATATTTATTTTTCTAATTTTTATACACATCTGAAAGATGTTGCATAACTGATTTTAATGTATGGTTCTAACGGACCATTATTTTAATGTGATATTGTCCAAGAATACTCTTTTTTTAATAGTTTTAAGCCAAGTCAAGCTATAAGTATCATTATACGTACGTACCGAATATTGTTATAAGTAGGTAGGTGATTTCTAAGTATCTTTCATGTCGTATAAATAAAATTCTAAGCCGTGAATGTATGCAACCTACGTTATGTTTCTTGATTAATATATGTTTGTTTCTTTATTTAATTTTTTCTTATGTTCACCGCACCTCCCAACCCATATTCGACATTTTTAATTCACAATTTAACATTTAAAAATGTCGAATGTTCCACTTCCAACCAAGTTCATCAATAGAAACCCAATTAAAAATGTCGAAAGTGTTACAACCGACAGTCGGTCAGTATTTTTTTCCGTGATACAATATCGCATGTGCATTTTCTCGCAAAATACAAGTATTTATTTAATTTTAAATATTACATAATATAAAGATACGTATGTCTAAGATATATTTCAAGTTTAAGGTTTCTGCGATTTCTATTTTCTTCTTGGGCGAGAAAACAAACTTCAAACTGCTCTACTGAAAAGTAGTCATTTTGAAGATACGACTTTCTTAATTGGGACCATCGATATGCCATTGAATAGTCCAGCGTCTGTAGATACACAAACCACCGAGGACTCGTTAAATGTAGTAAGCGATGACCCAGAATACATTAATATAATCATGAATGCTTTCAATAATGCTTAATTTGTCATAGATATGATACTTAATAAAAAAAATATTACCTTGATGTGGTCTTTTAATGCCCTTTTAATTTCTTGACAGACTTCTGGTATAATTTTTGAAATAGTTGGTTTTGGCAATCGAAACATACGACTGAGGCTTCTGTAACTATCTCCAGTACTTAAAAAAGAAAGAGTGACTTCTAATTTTAATTTTGCGGGTATAGCATCTCTGAACAACGTATTCTTACGCTGGATATTAATCGAAACTAATGATAACAGTTCTTCAAAGTTTTCTGCTGTCATTCTCAGTGCCAGTCTATATTCATTGGGATCTTCTATCTTCAGTTGTTGCAAAAGTATTGCTGACCCTCCTTTTTGATCTCTTTCGCTGATCCAATTTCTCACCCAAATCCGTTCCTTTTTTTTTAGTTCCTTATCAACCTCATTAATAACTTCTTGTAGCAAGAGTGATTGAGCACGTTTGAAACATTTTCGAAACTGATCTCTTCTTGAAATCATTGTCACTATAGTGTTCACACTTCAACGGCTTCTAAATAACTGGAATAATGTAGACGTTACAGATCCAGTCCAGCACTGGACTGGAATTTCGCTAGATCACTGGACTGGAATAATGTAAACCGGGCATTATGGTGTGTCATATCAGCCGAATACGTTGGAACGTAAAATCAGCCGCGGAACTTCGGTCGCGTACGTTCGGCATAGTGTGTTTAGACACTTAGGCTCGGATGTTTTGGTTAACCGATTCATGGCCAATGACTCAACAGTTGAGTCATTAAAAAACCTTTAGGAAGGCCGATGGCTCAATTGGTGAGTCAAACCAAAATTGTATAAAACCGGATATTAAAAAAAAAAATATCACTTAAACTACCATTTTTCAGATCTCATTAAACATTTCCGTGAATATCAGACCTGGCCCTTCATTTTACAGAATATTTTTAATAGTCAGGTATCATAAACCTTTTGTTAGCCGATAGCCGAGGTGGCCGATTCATGGCCAATGACTCAATAGTTGAGTCAAACGTGTGCCGACACGTTATGGGCCGAAATGTTATGTGCACATGGGTGAAGTTAAATCTATCTACTTTGATTTTTATACATACTATCTGTATATTTTTATACAGGTATTTCTCTAATAAGATTATATTACAAACAGCCTAACAAATGACGCAAAAATACATTTAACATGGCAACATTACGCTGCACCACTAGCGCCACATGCGAATGCGTCTCCATCTTGCGGTAGCGTGTATTATGAACTATTATTAACTATTCTATTCGGCAAGAATGTACAATGTTGCCAACTTAGTGCTTTCAGCACTAGATCTAGTGCATTTCTTGATGTTTTAGCGCTCAAAATTCCATAACAGTGCCTAGTGCCTCTAGCGCATTTTTAAAAGTCTGCAATTTATCACGCACGTTGGTAAAAACTATTAGTTTTTAATAATTAACAAGATATTGATTTTATTTATTTGGTGGTCTTTTATTAAAATTAGCACAAACCTAGTGCATTTTAGGTTTTGTTTAGCGCATTTCTTACAATAGCAGTTGGCAACACTGAGAATGTGTCATTGTGTCTGTCACTGTCTGTCACTGGCGTTATTTGTTGTGAAGATTTCCGCTACGGATATCACGTTTATCTAAAGTTCCTGATTTTTCTGACTAACCTGGCTGTGATTTTTGGATTTGTTATTGATTTCATATAATGTGATCTGGCTGCAATTCAAGGTTTTGTTATTGGATTTTTTTTATTGTGACCTAGCTGCGATATATGGACTCTGTTATTTATATGTGACTTTGAACTGTAAGGTGTTGCATTACCTATTGTGATCCCGGTTACAAGGATTCCGAATTTCTGTAAGTATATACATAATTACCATTACCATTTTCACTAGATACATATTTACTACTCGCAGAAGTTAACTTGACACATGGAAGGAATGTGGCCGCTCTCAATTTAATCAAATAATTTAATTATTTTAACATTTAATTTTAGATTTTGCAATTATATGCTCATAATGAATAAAAAGTACATTGTTTCGTTTCATAAACTTTTATTTTAGAATGCAACATTAAATAGGATAGGTAAAGGAATTGTCCCTATATTACCCGATTAACACATGATTTAAAATCAACTATAGTCCAATCAAATAAATAAAAATTAAAGTGTTTTTTTTTAAATGTACCATATGTTTTTTTTTGTTTTGTTATGTAAATGAATATTATTTATCAGAAATATGGATCAACCATCCACGTCCAGACAAACAATTTAAGACATGTTGGGTGCAATGACATCTCCAAGAGAATGCATAGCAGTACCCGGTGACTTTTCACTGACAGACCAAGACCTCTATGGTATTTTAGATGAAGGTACTTATCTAGAAATGCATGATGAATGGATAGACATCATAGAAGAAGAAGTTGTCACAATAGAAATTATAGATACTCAGCAAGCAGGTGTTGAATCCTCTTCAATTTGGATACCAGGCAATCCAACAGAAGTTAACACATTTTTATTTACCGGTAACCCTGGTATTAAACAAGCCATGTCAGGTACACAGCCTATTGATTATTTTAATATTTTATTTAATATGGATTTCTACACTCTTTTATTGACGTGTACAAATAGAAATGGATTCTTAAAATGGTGTGATTCTTAAGGCAGTAGTCTGCTTTAGGAGCCGAAAAAAAAGCGTTTTTTCAACAATTTTTTTGAAAGGGAAGGAAATGATTGCGGTAAACGAAATTTTGAGACGATAGTATATTATATTCAAGCTTTAAAATACAATTTTTATTATTACAAATTATTGAAATTTGCCAAAGTTGTAACGATTTTTCTGGGGCGCCTGGAGTGTACATTCGTAAATCGGTGCCGGTGATGGAGGTCGTGCGATGCATCTGAAACAGTGGAACCAAATTTTTTTTTAGTTTTTATAAGTTCCTTTTTTATATGAACTAAAAAAATACCGAAGAAATGACGAAATTCCAAATTTTTTCGAAGTTTGAAAAAAAAATTCACATTTTTGAAAAAAAAAATCACTTTAAGTTGCAAAACAAGTAATTTAAATAGTACTTTTGTCCAACTTTTTTAGTTCAAATAGAAGATAATTCAATACTGAAGCTAGATCACTTTGGTTTTTTTCGATCGGACATATATTGTTTTTACTATCGCCGGCACCGTTTTACGAGTGCACACTCCAGGCGCCCCATAAAAATCGTTACAACTTTGGCAAATTTCAATAATTTGTAATAATAAAAATTGTTTTTTAAAGCTTGAATATAATATACTATAGTCTCAAAATTTCGTTTACCGCAATCATTTCCTTCCCTTTCAAAAAAATTGTTGAAAAAACGCTTTTTTTTCGGCTCCTAAAGCAGACTACTGCCTTAAAAGAAGTCAAGAAATAGATTTTGTATGATTTTGAGAGCACTTAATGTACAAACAGAAGCAGGAAACCTAAGACTCAATAAAGTGAAAACCTTAATCGAACTATTTAATAAAACGATGGAAAACTTATATTACCCTGCTAGAGAGGTTGCAATAGATGAGTCGATGATATTATGGACCGGTCGTTTAATTTTCCGTCAGTACCTTAAAAATAAAGTCCATAAGTATGGTATAAAATTATATATGTTAGCAGATAAGCACGGTATTTGCATGAAAATACATTTGTATGCTGGGTCTCAAGACCAAGTCGTGGGTGGAAGAGACCATGTAAAAAAAGTAATGCGTGTTTTAATGAGCAATTACGTTCATAAAGGCCACTCTTTATATGTGGATAATTATTATTCAAGTGTAGGTATAGCTGAAGAATTGTTAAATAAAAATACTTATTTAACTGGTACGTTACAATTTAATAGAAAAGGCAATCCTGCACAAGTCATGAATACCCGATTACAGCCAAATGAAGCATGCATTATGCACAATAGTAAAAATGTTACGGTTACTAAATGGAAAGACAAGAGAGAAATTAGTTTTGTAAGTACAGAGCATACTAGTGAATATATACCAACCCAAAATAAATATGGAAATATTTCCTTTAAACCAAAAGTGCAAGTCAAATATAATAAAAACATGAGAGCCATTGATAAACATGATGAACTGTTGAGTTACTATTGTGCTGAACATAAAACATAAAGGTGGTATAAAAAAGTTATCATTCATGTGATTCAAATTAACATAATTAATGCTTTTTTACTGTTTAATTTAGACAGAGAAACAAAGATTAGTTTGTATGATTTTAGGCTTCAAATTATAGAGTTTCTCTTGCCTAAGAAACCAAGCGTAGAAAGATGTTCTGTGCCAGGTAGGGTTCATGTGCCTGACCATTTGCCTAAAACAGGTGGAAAAAAAATTAGGAAGAGATGTAGACAGTGTTATAATACAGGGTGGGCCATTGATTAGTTTACTTTTAAATTTAATTTCCCGCGCAAACCTGAGCAGCGAGGGGCGCGGGGAGGGGTCAAGTGGCTAGCTCGTTTCTCGGAAATTTAGTCGCCATGGATCGGTTCACCGGGCCGCAGCGCGCTTTTTGCGTAAAGAATTTTTATTTAAATAATGGTTCGCCTATAAGGCGCTTGTTTCGCGTCGAGTACGATTTACACGATCTAAATCAGTGTCCAAGTACCGTTTTAATAAAGAAATGGGTTAAGAAGTTCGAAGAGACGGGATCGACACTAAATTTGAAGCAAGCCGGCGCCGCGCGGACTTCTAGGAGTGAAGAGAATGTGCTGAAAGTTTCAGGATCAGTTCGACAACATCCGGATTTATCGACGCGCAAACGTTCGGCTGAATTAGGAATATCCCGCACATCCTTACGCCGTATTTTGAAAGGTCATGGCCCATAATCCGACCCGGTTCAAAAATGTTTTTGTACAAAAACGAAAATGGTGGTAAATAATGCAGGTATAACCCACTTTTCATTATAAGTAAAAAGAAAAAAAAAAATCAATGGAGAGATCTTGCAGTAGACCAATAAAAATTGGATAATAATTAGCTGCACCAGCAGTTTCGCCCGTCTGTAAATTATTTTATCCCATGGAAACATGTCACTGGGATAAAAAGTATACTGTATATCTCTACACGGCAGTTTAATCAAAACCGGTTCAGTGGTTTAGAGTTAAAAATTAAACAAACAGACTTACTTTGCCATTGTTTTGTTAAATAAAAATATCATCATCACACTCATAAAGCAAACTCGTTCGGTCAGGTAATAACACGCAGGTATATTGCTGTCTCTGTCTTACCCGAGTTGATAACCAGCTTTGTTGCGCTCGCGCAATAACAATGCCATGCCTGACCCACAGCAGGTAGAAAAACATCGGCGGCGCCTCCCCGACCTCTCCCTTTGCAGTCCTTCGTCATTCGTCGTTGTGATCTGTGCTATTATCCGAGTTTCTATATTATTCCGATACAATTAACTACTTTGGCGTGTTTACTTGAGTGATTGTTTGCTTCTCGATTTGGATTTTGTTGACATGGAAAGACTTAATAGCTGTGTAGCGTGTAACCGATCGGTGTTACGTCGCAGAAATCACCCTCTTACTGGAGTTTTTCTCGAAACATATCGGGAACACGCCGTGCTATTACTACAAGAAATAATACCATACGATGTAAGTTTATGCGCTTTAAACTTATTATCTAAACGTATAAACAATTTATTTATATATTGTACAATATTATAATATAAACTACACGCGTGTGCTAGTTTAATGACGCCCAAATTGTTTATTTATTATTCTCTTTGTTACAAACTGCTCACAGTATTTTAGAATAATAATTATCTTCTACGGTGTTCAGATTTCTTTTTAAATGAGAGTGCTGTTAGAAGGGTGTCTACACTTTCCTAAAAGTCGTGTAAGAATTTATGGTTGGATTTTAAAATGAATTTAGGCATCTTCAGACCAGTCTGCTCCACCATTTTTTGTATACTTTTTTTTTTCCCGGTGATTAATGTTAATGATTATTTCGACATTTTCAGGTTCCATTTGATGGCTCAAGGTCAATTTGCCATGCATGCTGGGTTAGACTGGGTCGTGATGTGCAACGTCAGCGAGATCAACAGGTTCAAGATCAACCACCCGAACAACCTGAAGACCAGCCAAACCAACAAGATCATGATCAAGGTCCATCAAACCAGCAAGGAGAACAGGAAGTATACAACGACGGCCAAGACGTAAGACCTGGCTTCATGCCCTTACAAGGATATTCACGTGCTTCCAATACCGCAAGAAGGTGCATATTTAACGGCTGCAGGAATACGTCTAGTCATCTAGTGCCCACGTATATAAGGTTCTACTTGCTTAATACGAATAAATATTATATACCTCAAATCGCTCGCGTTTGTCACCCGCACCTGGTGCGAAATGATTGGGAGGAGTTAAGTGCTCAGACGTCATTGCTGGATTTTAATAATGTTCATGTATTAGACATGTTCGAATTGTTTAAATGGGGGTTAGAACGAAGTCATCAATTAGATTTTGAACATATTGAAGAGATAGATGACAGTGAACTGCATTTTTGGACTGGAGTTACGAAAGTTCAGTTCAACATGGTTTTAAGTCTAACTCCATCTCTACGTACCAGAACGGATAAGCCTGCAACCGCTTTAGGCATATACTTAACTAAAATAAGAACTGGTGAACCGGACAGAATATTAGCTACAAAATTCAAAATATCGAAAAGTACGTTAGAGAGAAAACTTAATATAGCTAGAACATGTTTAACTGATGATTTCGTTCCACGTTTTCTTGGCGTAGATCACATAAGTCGAGAAGAGTTTATTTCTAGAAACCTTACTATTCCAGCTCATATTTTTGGAGGCAACCATGACGCAGGAATTCTTGTATTTGACGGCACATATCTTCATGTGCAAAAGAGCGCTTACTTTTTATTTCAAAGAATAACTTATAGTCTACATAAATTCCGGAATTTAGTCAAACCATTCTTGATAGTGTGCACAGATGGCTATATAGTTGATGTCATAGGCCCATATGCAGCAACAACCTCAGATGCTACAATTATGCGCAGTATCAAGCAAGAAAACTCAGTTTTCCATTGGTTTCTAAGGTCTAATGATGTATTCATATTGGACCGCGGATTTCGGGACTCTATTTCAACAATCGAAGGTTGTGGTTATAATCCACACATGCCACCTAGCAGACCCAGAGGAGAACAATTATCAACGGCCGAAGCCAACAAATCGAGATTGATAACAATGGTCCGATGGCCAGTAGAGACCATAAATGGCCGTTTTAAAAGAGACTTTAAAATATTTCGGCACACGTATTTTAATCTTGCGTTGCCTAATATGATGACGGACTTTAGGGTTACTGCTGCACTAATTAATGCAACCCGACGTCCTTACGAAGATAGCGTATACGTAGAGCAATTTATAAATATTATAAATGAGAATATAAATAGAGAGAATGAATTGGCACATATGAGGAATTGACTTTGTTTACATTGGGAAGTTATCACTTGAGATTAGCCAGATCTTACTGCCACGAGCACATGCGACCAAATGGTCTGTACACATTAGATATATACAGACACCGCATGTTGGTTGACAACAAAATATTAATTAGAGGGAGAATACAGTCTCGACATGTCAGGAGTAAACAATATTATACTTATGTTTTGGTGAATGCAACACGACATGGTCGAGAGAGTATCGAGGGATACTACTGTTCATGTATTCATGGCCGCCGCACTATAGGAAGTTGTGCCCATATTGCAAGCGTAGTATACTTTTTATCCTGGGCCAGACATCAAGAAAATATTGATACACCTGCGGCTTTCTTGGACAATGTAATTTTAGATATTGATGAAGCTGAATAAACATTTAAAAAAATATATGTTTTATTTTCTCCTCCCTAAAACCACAAGTTATAAGTTAAGTTTTCATACTAGATAGATTACATTTTTTTATTATTATTATTTCATGATCCCCATCAGCCACAGTAATGCGCCACATATCATTGAAAAGTATAATCATCTGTCTTTGATTCCCGCCATATTTCATTTCTGTACACCGTGGGTATATTTTTCACACTAAATGGGCCATGACCTTTGATTTGAAATTACACCCATACAAGATCCAGTTAGTGCAGGAATTGAAGCCTAATGATTTCAATTTACGCAAACTTTATGCACAAACAATGTTAGAGCGCTTCAGTAACATCGACAACATCTTGTTTTCTGACGAAGCCCACTTCCACCTGAACGGACACGTCAATAAACAGAACTGCAGATATTGGAGCAGCGAAAATCCCAAAACTAAGCATCAAAGGCCCCTTCATTCACCTAAGGTGACTGTATGGGCAGCAATTCCATCTAAAGGAGTCATTGGTCCCTATTTCTTTGAAGATTGTTACGGCCGTACGATCACTGTCAACTCAACCGTATATGTGAACATGTTACGGGTGTTTCTGGCTCCTGAGCTACAGGAATTCACTGGATACAACAGAAGAACATGGTTTCAGCAAGATGGAGCCACTTGCCACACCTCTAATGAGTCTCTGCCGGTCGTTAAAGAGATGTTCCCGGAAAAGCTGATTTCTCGGAGAGGCGATATCCCGTGGCCACCCAGGAGCCCTGATTTGTCGCCAGCTGATTTCTTTTTATGGGGATATCTGAAGCATCGTGTCTACATCCATAAACCGAGAACACTGCTTGAATTGAAAGCAAAGATTACAGAAGAGATGTCAGCAATCCCGCGGTCTATGTGCAGAAGAGTATTGGAAAATTTCCGATCTCGTTTAGAGGAATGCCGAAGTCGCGACGGTCGTCATTTAAACGATATTATTTTTAAAAAGTAATTTCCCATTTATTGATTACCTAGTAAATAAATAATTTTAGTAATAAAGCTTATCGTTTCATTTCTGTAAATTTTTTAAATGTAAACTAATCACTGGCCCACCCTGTACATCAAAAAAAAGAGTGCAAGTTTATTTTGGTTGCCCAGATTGCCCAGGCTTTCCTGGGTTATGTCTGGGGAATTGTTTTAGATCATATCACAATTATTAAACTAATTAATATTTTCTTGGTTGATTAGTTATTAAACTAGTTATTCTTTGTTGATTAGAAATCACCATAATATGACTGCCATCAAAATATGATTATAATATACCAATTAATGTAAAAAATTTGTACCTACCTGATTTTTAAAAATATGAATCTTGTAATTAGTTATTCTTATTATATTATTATTAATAAATGTCTTGTTTAATATCTTTCTTTATTCTTTCCCTTCATATTGTCTAACAGTATTAATTAGTTTCTCATAACACTCTAAACGTTTGTCTGCTGGTACATTTCTCAACCTAAAAGCAAGCATTATGCCTAAATCATGCTCAAACTGAGCATAAACTGGAGGCAACTCATCTTGTGTATTCAATTCTGCTGTCAAATCCTTAAAGAATAATGCATTAAAATATTTTTTTGCTGCACAGCAAACATGTTCTGTTTTTTTTTCTATAGAGACCTCATTATTAATTTTATTTTCATTCATATGAAAACTATTTTTTTTTTCTTTTAATATCTTCGTCTTCATCAGACTCCAAAATTTCTTCAATGCTAGTATCTGAACTGTTGTTAGAAACTACATTGCAACTATTACGAGATTCAGTGAATGGACGCTTCTTTGGTATACTTTTTTGTAAAATCGATTGACTACAGCTTGGAAAACCTTGATTTTCCTTATCTTCATTTTGTTGATCATGGAAATCAGTAAACATTGCCTGGCTACATTCAGTAAAATCGTCGTAGTCCTGATTATCTACAAATAATATTACAATAATAAATAATGATTGAATACATGTAGGTAAGGTAACTAAAATGTTTACTACCTCTGCAATATTTCATTAAAATCAAAAAATACTACCTTGAAACGCCATATTCACTTTTAATATCCACAAATTCGAATAGGAGAACACAGTAACACGTTTCTGGTTGTCAGACTGGCTCGAATGATGGCGAAAAGCATTAAGCCCGGTTTCCACCGCGAGCGGAACGGACCCATTAATCACTTCGTTAAACTCGCAAACTCAAACTGCATACTTGTATTTCCACAAACAAATAGTCGGACGGAAAGAGCCGAGCGTGTAGAAAGAGTAGAAATGAGCTCGCTCAGTTCTAGGGAGCGGAGCGGAGTACTTACGGACTCCGCTCAACTCGCAATTACAATTTACATAGTAGCGTTTCCACACAGAAAGTGATGAGCGGGGCGGATTGAGCGAGTAAAAAGAAATTGAAAAGAGTCCGCTGCGCAAGGCCTGCACCGACTAGTTCAGAACGGACTCGCTCGCTGTCTGCCCCCCGCGCCTTGCCTCCCGCAGCTATGCGCCGGCTGGCGCTCGCATCACCGCATTGTTATTTGTTATGGCAGTCGAGTAACACATGTTGTTTTGGTTTGAAATGGAGCGATTTATAGAAGCTGTACGACAATACCCATGTTTGTGGAATGTATCAATTAAAGAATACCGAAACATAGATATAAAAGAAGCGGCATGGAAATCTATAGTAGATGATGTAAATTTGGCTGAAATAAAAAACAGTAAGTGTCTTTTTAATTGAATTTATTTTATGAAACAAGTGAATCTTGACTGGCTATTCTACCGGAATTGTTAAAATAATCGCAATATATGTTACGTACATTAAAAGCTTCTCGTGTAGCTCGCAGTCTATCAAAGGTCATGTTGTTGGGTCGTGGATTATTATAATTGTCATTTTGATAATTTGCAGCCGATGTGGGTAGTGACGATAATTGTACAGATAAATAATTATGCAACACGCAAGTTGCTTTTATTATATGATCGACCGTCTCAAGTTTGCATTCTAGTGGTCGCCGATAAACACGCCATCTAGCGGATAAAATACCGAATGCATTCTCTACAACATTTCGAGCTCTGCTGAGTCGATAGTTAAATATTCTTTTCGGTATATCATTTATTACGTTTGAATATGGTCTCAGTAAGTTTTTAAGTAAAGCAAAGGCCTTGTCACCTATAAATACATAAGGTACTCTGACTGAACTACTTTCATCTAAATGACGGTCGTCCGCTAAATTTAATTGGTTATTAATTATTTTTTTTCCAAACACGCTATCATTAAAAATACCACCGTCACTGAAACGCCCCATCGATCCAACATCAATGATTATGAAACGTTTGTGTGCATCAACAACTCCTAGTAATACTACGGAATAATATTTTTTGTAATTGTAAAACTGACTTGCTGAATGTGGAGGACATTTAATCGCTACGTGTTTACCATCAATGGCACCAAGGCAATTTTTAAAGTGCCATATATTTTCAAAAGCTTCTGCTATATTTTCCCAATCTTGCCTTTTGGGTTCTTTCAAATAAATAGGCTGTAATTTTTCCCAAATTGCAATACAAGTATCGTGTACTATCCTTGAAACAGTTGGTGTGCTCATGCGATAATTGTAGGCTATTGTTTTGAATGCGTCGCCTGTTGCTAGAAATCTGAAACAAAATATAATAATATTAATAAATAATAAACTTTTTGGAACGAAGTTCCTTATCGGGCGTTGCGAAAGGGAGCTTTACGGAAAAAATTAAGACCAAAAGTTGTCACGACACTTTTTACCCGACTGCGCGACGCAAAGCCTCCTTTGCGTAATGTGTTTATTACCATGGAATGGAATGGAATGGAATGGACGACTGGACTGGAATGGAGTGGAGTGGAGTGGGGTGGAGGGTCGAAAATCGCTTGAACCTTTTTTTTTGCTTGCTATCGTTAAGAAAGTCAAAAAAACAGGTTCAAGCGATTTTTGATCTTATTGACATTTAAAATTTAGTTTGTTTTTTCTCACATTCTCGTTAGCTAACATTGCTCCTTCATTAAAATCAGGTGTTTGCATAAATGTCAATAAGGTCGAAAATAGCTTGAACCTGTTTTTTTAACTTGCTTAACGATAGCAAGTTAAGAAAAAGTCAGTCGCTACAGCGTCATTCGAAACTAAGTACCGGAACCTAATTATCTTTATTGTTTCAGTCCAGGATGCGAAATCCAGGGCACGCCACAATTGCGGCGGTAAGACCCCTCTTTGAGGAGTGGCTTGAGAGACGCCACGGCGTCCTCACCTTCCGCCTGACGCAGGTCCTCACCGGACATGGCTGTTTCGGGAGGTTCCTGTTTCGGATAAGGCGGGAGGAAACGCCCGGGTGTTACCATTGTGTGGATCGACCGGAGGACACGGTGGAGCATACGGTGGAGGTCTGCCCGGCTTGGGCGGAGCACCGCCGTGTCCTCGTGGCGGCGATCGGCGGCGGCGACCTCTCGCGTCCGGCCCTGGTTCAGGCCATGGTACGGAGCGAGAGGGAATGGGAAGCCGTCACCTCCTTCTGCGAAGCAGTAATGCTCGCGAAGGAGGAGGCGGAGCGCGAGAGGGAGAGGCAATCACTGCGCCCTCGCGCCCCTAGCCGCCGCAGGAGGAGGAGACACCCTGGGCGTCGGGAGTCGATTGCCGACTCCCGGCCACCGCAGGCGCGGGCTTGCGGACGGCGAGCAATGGGCAGCTCGCCGTCCGGTAAGGACCAGGCCCGGGTCGACGGCGCGTCGTGTTCCACGCGCGCCTCAAAGAGATGTCAGCAAAATTGACGGCGTCCGATAGGACCGATGCCTGCCGGGGCTGCGGATTGTTCGAAAGAGTTACCGTGGCCCTGGCGCACAGGCAACTGAAGGAACACGGGTGGGTTTTAGTCAGTAAGAGTCTGACACGCCCTTCCGCTCCGCCCAGAGCGGGAGACGTCATTTGATGATTTCCCACCGAAAAAAAAAAAAAAAAAAAAAAAAAAAAACAAATGGATGCGAAATCCGAGTGGAAAAAGTTAAGGGATAACCATAGAGACAGTTTAAAGAGAATGAAAGCCACCAGATCTGGGCAGGCAGCTACAAACCTCAATACTTGGAGATATGCGGAATTGATGGAATTTTTACTTCCATATATGAAAAATCGGAGTAGGTCTACCAATTTAAATTCTACAGATATACCATCATCGGCAACACCTGAAACCTCCATAGCGCAAGATGACGAAGATACTAATAATTCAGAATCATCTGTAGTTCCAACAAACGATACAATCAATAATACGGAGGCTAGTGCACCACAAGGAGGTAAAACTCAGACAAGGAAGCGGACCGCAGATGGAGATTTTATAGAATTACTGAAAGAAATGCGAGGAAAATCACCAAAAAAGACAAGAAGAAAGAGATTTAAGACGCACAATGACAAATACACAAGAAAAAGGTGCCATTGATTTGTTTTTAGAAAGTATGGCGATCACCATAAAAACGATGCCTATGTGGATGCAAAATCGCGTTAAGAAAAAAATATTTCTAATCGTTAGTGACGCCGAGGAAGAACTAGAAAATTATAGTACTTGTGTTATAGTGTGTACTTGTGTTACCAGACTCAGTAAACAATACCTTGCCGGCAGCAGCAGCATCATCACGTTCTGCTAATCTGCTAATTACGGATACACTACGTCGTAGGCTTGAGTAACTGCGGACACAGTTATATCTTCGGATATGTGTCTCACTTTGGATATGAATCGTTCATTCCCTTTCTAACAAATAATTATATCCTCTATATCCTGCCCGTCCACGTCCATGTTTCGTTCATTCGTTCGAGAGGAGAGCGTAATACAACGCAGCGGCTAGTGAGCGAAAGAGAAAGGACGATTAGGTTTGTTCATCGTTCGGTCGTCTGTTCTATACGCAGGCAGCGAGAGTAGCGCTTGATAAAAAAATATATTACTAGACGTCGTTTTTCATTGTTTTCGCTTGAAGCCTTAAAACAAGACGCGCATGCGTAAATCTATGTAAACAAACCGAACTTGACTAGCAAGTTTATGACAATATTACGCGCGAATAATTGAGTTTGTCTGCATCAAAGTTTTAAATAATCTTATAAATAATAGATAATAACTAAATTGTTGAACATTAAAGTGTGTATGAGTGAGTAACAGTGCGGTGTTGCGACTTTATTGTTCAAATATGGCGATGAGGAGAAAAACAAGTCTGATTTGGAATCATTTCTCTCAAAATGATAATAAGGAGGAAAAATGCAATTATTGCTCGTCCGTTATAGCTATATCGGGTGGTAATACCGGAAACTTGACACGGCATTTAAAAAGGAAGCATCCTACCATTTCAGTATCGCCAATAGTACGAGAGCCGGTAGCGACGACGAGTGAAACTTTGCAACCTACTATTGCAAATCCAACTGTTGCATCATCACAAGACAATCAAGGTATTTTATTATCGTTGCCATTGCCTTCGTCTTCGAGTGGACAAAATTTAATGACTGATTTTATTCAAAACACTAAACCACTCCCGCCCCAAAAAGCAAAAGAATTGGATGAGCAGTTAATAAGACTGATTGCCAAAGAATATCACCCTTTTAGTATCGTGGAAGGACCTGAATTTAGAAAGTTTATTTACATGTTAAATCCTAGATATCACCCTCCGACACGAAAAACTTTGGCTAATGTACTTTTGCCTCAACTCTACGCAAAAGTACATCACGAAGTTGAGCAGCTAACAGATGCAGCATTAGCTGTGTGTCTCACTACAGACGCGTGGACATCAATAAACAACGAAAGTTTTATTGCAATAACTGCTCATTACATAGATACCAATGCTAATATGCGTTCCAATTTACTATGTTGCATACAATATGACGAACGACATACGAGCGAAAATTTGTGCAAATTTTTGAAGTTAGAGATGGAGAAATGGAAAATTTCAAACAAAGTAACAGCTATCGTCAGCGATAATGCTAACAATATTGTTGCAGCCGTTCAGAGTGGTGGTTGGCGACATATCGGTTGTTTCGCGCATTCTTTGAACCTAGTAGTGCAGGTTGGCATTTCAGAAATTAAAACAAGTCACAAAATTGAAACTGATAGTGGAATTTTTTAAGCGCAGCTCGCATACCCAATTAAAATTACAAGAGATGCAAAAGCAAATGAACTTGCCAGTACTAAAACTTAAACAAGACGTGGTAACTAGATGGAATTCGACTTATGACATGCTAAATCGGGTAGTAGCCAGTAAAGATGCAGTTATTGCAACATTGGCGCTAGTCCGACACGAACTAGCTCTAAATACCGAAGAATGGCAAGTAGTAGAGGAAGTCATACCAATTTTAAAAACATTCTATGAAATTACGACCGAAATAAGCACAGAGAAACAAGTCAGTCTTTCAAAAGTCATAGTATATTGTCGTCTTCTGCATCAACATATTTCAAACTGTAATTTACAAGTATACTCGCCCGAAACACAAAAAATGATAACAAGTTTGAAAGCTCAAATCCACAGAAGATTTTATGATAAGAATGATATGGAATCCAATGTATTATATGCCGAAGCTACAATATTGGATCCCCGATTCAAAAATAGAGGTTTCCGAGACGTGAATAAATACGAAAGGGCAGTATCAGTATTAAAGAAAAAGGTCGGCCTCGGTAGCTGGACTAACAGGACAGAGAATAACGAAAGTCGATCAACAGCTCAGCCTCGGCCAAATGTGGTTGCGGGGCCATCGAATTCGACGGCGTCAATATGGCAGAAATTTGACGAAGAAGTTTCCGCACTTGTCCCGTGTAACCCTGTTGCCGCCGGTATCGTTGAATTAGATAAGTACATTCAAGAGCCATTATTAAGTCGCATTGAAAATCCATTGATCTGGTGGAAGGTGCGTAAACCTGTGTACCCAATATTATACTCATATATTTTAAAAAGACTGATGCCCGTTTTCACCAACGACCCCTAAACTGTATCCTTGATAGGAATCCCTTAAGCTAAGGTATCCCTTAAATGCATCCCTTAACTAAATCCATTTTCACCAAGCTAAGGGACACCTCAATAGGGGCTACTTAGTTAAGTGACAGATTCTTTTGTGATAGTTATTTGAAAAACCGCACTTTTACCGATAACATTCTTAAGCTACATTTTTACAGTAATTCCGAACAAAATAAAAATATCTTACATTAGGAACATGGTTTTAACAACAATTACGTTACAAAAAATTATGTCAACATCGAAAAACTAAAATATTTACAAAGAATTTTGGCTGTTTAACGAAGATCCAGTGTCTGTTTAAAAAAAGTTCCGAGAAGTATCTGTGACAGTGACATTTCGGTTGAGGTTAATATTTTCTGTGTGGCTATTCTGCTAGTATTTGTCCAGTGTTTGTCTAGATTTTACGAGTATACTTACTTACAATGGCTGAGAAAAGAAGACGTGGTCAGAATTTTACTGCCGAGGACAAAGAAAAGCTGGTGAAATTGCTTTTGGAACACAGGCATACAATTTTAAATAAAAAAACGGACGGAAGCACCAACGAGGCGAAAAACACCTCATGGATAGAAATTACTAACGCTTTTAATGCTTCAGGATCTGTTTACAGGTTTGAATATTTGTTAAATCATATCTTAGTTTTGAATTATAGTAACGTATAAAATACCATTAACAGAGAAGGCTCTGATCTATGTCGGATGCCAATTTTATGTAGTTTTCAGTACATACATACACTGTACAAGTACATGCATAATACACACCATCTACAATCATTAACATAAATTTTCTTTTCTAGAAGCAAAGACTCTTTAGTAAAGGTATGGGAGAAACTGAAGAGCGAAAGTAAGATATATTATGGCTCTACACGAAGGAGTGCCACACAAACAGGCGGCGGACCCTCGCAAATAAAAACAGACCCAATCCTGGAGCAAGTGTGCAGTATTATGGGCCGAGGTTGTACGGGAATAACTGGTGTTAGGGACAGTGATGCTGATTTTGCTGAAGGAATTGTCCAGGTCGAGGAACAATTCCCTAAAATAATTTGTGTTGGAAACAGTCAACAATCATACATTGCGATAGAGGATATAAACCTCACACCACATGTCCAAGAGGAGCCAAAGGTAAATATTATTATCTCTTTCTGTGCTCAGACATCAGTTTAAATAGGAATAACCTAATATTACTTTAACTTACTATCAGGATCCTGTTATGCAGATAAACATGCCACAACAACGGACTCCGCTGTGGTCTAGAAGGCGACCCATATCCTCTCAACCTAATGAGAGGACAGAATTAGTGAGCAACCTATGCTCTAGTTTCCAAAATGTTAACAAGAAAAAGGAAGACATCGAGGAATTAAGAAAGCAGCTTCTGGAGGATGAGCTAGGATTTAAAAGGAAATTGTATGATCTCCAACTCCAAGCGGCAATAAAAGATGTAGAAATAAAAGAAGAAGTTCTACGACAAATTAAAGGTACATTTATTAAAATATTAATATGTCATATTTTCAAAATATTGTGTCATTTGATTACGCTGGAATCCATATATTGGATCTCTGGTTGTTTCTGGTAATCGAGGAATTTGTCCATCCAGTATCAGTTGCTCTAAGTTGGGAATTGATCCGTCATTTATAGGATCCTGTTCCCTCCTCAGAATACATATGTTATGCAATATGCAACAAGCTAAAATTACATTGATCCCAGTTTGTAATTTAAGCCGTATTCCTAAAGCCAGAACAGGAAATCTTCTCTTCACAACACCATACTGTCGTTCCACTACATTTCTTGTCTTAATATGGGCTTCGTTGTATCTTTGCTGGCCACTGGTAGCCGGATTCAAGTAGGGAGTAAGGAGATGGCTCTGAAATAAAATATAATAATTTTTTTTTTGTTCACAGGTGGTGGTTTGGCATTACAAAACTTGTTTAGCATGCCGAAAAAGGATTAAACATGTTTTTTTATTTTTTTAATATTTAATAATAAAAATTGTGTTAAATAAAATGACTGTCTTTACTTGTAAACTTAATACTTTGTTTTACCTTCAAAGGATATCCACTGTCCCCTAATAAGTATGATCCTCTATAGTCTCCTCTTTCAAATTTGGCATACTGTCTGCTATTTTGGTAAATCGTTGAATCATGAGTTGAACCTGGCCAGCGAGCAACTACATCTGTAATCAGTAAATCTGCAGAACTTATGGTTTGGACGTTGACAGACATATAACTTTTTCTGTTACGAAACAGTTCAGCATCATCCCCACCTAAAATTTGTAAGTATGTGTAGTTTAGTGGTTGGGTGATAAATTTTGAAATCCAGGATGCTATTACGATTAAGTTAGGTACCTGGTGATTGTATCTTTATATGCGTACAATCTATACAACCCAGGACATTAGGGAAACGGGAAATCTTGTAAAATTCCTCCTTCACTCTTAACTGATCTTCTTCTGTTTCCGGAAATATTATAAACTCCTGTCGTAGAGTTAATATAGGGTAAGTGCTCCAGTGAATGAACACCCCCCAGTGAATGAACAAAACGCAGTTTTATCCAAAAAATAAGAAATCTGAACGTTTCTACCATGTGTAGTATTTTTTTTCATAATTGCAACTCTATTTCCCATTTAAGTGGTCACATTTACGTTTAATGTCATAATTCATTTCAAAATGGCGAGTGGTTAAAGTTTAAGTCAATAGTGAAATTTTTATTTGTTCGGGCTGGAGTTTAGGACTGAGGTAAGTGGAATCTTTTTTGATTTGACATTGTAATGTAAATAACGGTATTTTTGATGGGTTATTTGTGTATTATCGTAGGATAACAGTTTAATATTGTGTTTCAAATCCATTTATTTGCGATTTTTGTCAGTTATATAAAATTATTAAGTGTCCCAGCATTGGATCAAAAAATCGTTTAAATTCCAGTGAATGAACGGGTGTTCATTCACTGGGTAATCGTAAAAATCACGTTTTGGTTGAAAAACATAACTTACGCTAATGCTATAAGGTTCATGTTTTGGGAGCTATTTCTTAAATAGATTTCCGATCTTTTGGCCAGTATTGGGACAGGTATGTTCATTTACTGGTTCATAAAATCCAGTGAATGAACACTTCATATTTTAAGACAGATTTCTCAAGTAATTTGGTATTTCTACCTACCTACAGGTAGTAAAATAATATTGCAATCGTTTAAAATTGTTCATTTTTCTCTTGTCCATTTAGATTACCATGGATCACAAAAAGAAGTACAATAGGTTTCAATACAGTCAACAAGCACTGGAAGCAGCTCTTAAGTCAATTGCTAATGGAGAACTAAGTATCAATAAAGCAAGCAATGTGTACAAGATACCAAAATCGACTTTACATAATAAAATCACAAACAAGGTACCTTTGCAAAGAAAAATGGGCCCTCAGTCCGAGCTTACTGTAGATGAAGAAGCTAAGATTTCTGACTGGATTATAAATAAAGCTAAATTGGGTTTTCCGATGCACCCAGAAGAAGTTTTCGATACTGTTGAAAATTTTATGACCACTAATAATAGGAAAAATAAGTTTATCGGGAATAGACCAGGAAAAAAGTGGCTTAGTTTATTCTTAAAAAGGCATCCTGAGATTACAAAAAGGAATGCGGAGATTATATCCAAAGGCAGAGCCGCAGTTACTGAACAAGCTATCAGAGCTTGGTTCAAGGAACTCGAAGAGTTTTTAACAGAAGAACAAGCATTGGATATAAAAGACGACCCCAGTCGCATATTTAATGCCGACGAAACAGGTGTAATGACCTGCCCGAAAACCGGAATAATATTGGGGCCCAAAAATTACAGAAACACTTACGAGATTTCGGGTGGGAAAGAAAAAGAATCACTTACAGTTCTATGTAATTTTGCAGCAGATGGGAGGGATGTTCCTCCATTTGTCATATACCCTTACAAACGAATGCCTCCGGCTGTGATACAAAATTTTCCAGATACCTGGTTTATGGGGCGATCAGACAGTGGATGGATGGTGTCCAACACTTTTTTTTCATACATACAAATGTTTTACGATTGGCTGGTTCAGAAAGAAATACAATTACCGGTTTTACTTTTTCTTGATGGCCACAAATCTCATATAAACCAGGAAATGTTTACGTTTTGTCAGGAAAAGCGAATATTAATATTCTGCTTATATCCGAATGCCACGCACATATTACAGCCCTGTGATGTCGGCATTTTTGGCCCCATAAAAAAGAGTTGGCGGAAAATCGTGCGCAAAAATAAACAAAATTCTACAGCATCCATAACAAAACATAATTTCGCAATAAAATTTAAAGAAGCCTACACCAGTGGATTAAAAGTTGAAACCATAAAACATGCTTTTAGGGCATGTGGACTATATCCTTTAAATGCAGACGGAGTTGACTATTCAAAATGCATTAGCACTCGAAGAGAGGAAATTAATGGGCAAATTGCTCTTAATCGTGATAACCAAATTCTAGAGGAGAGAAAGGACGATATGAGCACTATTAAAATAATTGAAACAGAAGTAGGTCAAAGTATCAGAAACGAATTCGTTCAGGCTTACTTGACCAAAAATACGCATCAGCATGCATATTTTTCACTCTGGTTCAAATGTCGCAAAGAACTCGATGGTGTTAGAGATGTGTCTAGAGGAGCATCAATGGAGGCACCAGATGCTAACAATTCCTCCCAAAATGCTCCTCTCGATTTATCCAATACGTCGACTTCTATACTTCAATCATTATCTAACACACAATTATTGCATGGAGACATACAACCCGTCATTAATTCCGAAGCAGACCCGTGCTCCATCACATTTCATGACCAAGATTTGACAAATTTTATCGTTCCTAGTCTGACGGATTTTAATAATATTTCTAATTGTTCAGAATATCTTAAAGACTATACGGAAAATCTAAATGAAACCACCGAAATAGTAGAGTTTATAATTAATAGTGAATTGAATCCACCAACCGTAATTCCTCTTCCATGGTATGATACTCCACAAGCTGGTACATCGTTAGACATTAGAACAGAATAGTTTCTAAGCGATGGACCTTCTACATCTTCTACTCCTATATTATTTATTGAAAGTAATCCAGAAATTGAAAACAATAGTTCTATGAATGTGTGTACAATCACGGAGGACGATATTCAGCCAGTTGTTAACTCAAATAAAATCGACAGCTTTCTGGGGTATCCAAAAATCGCTTCGGAAAAAAAAGCAGCCAAAGTAAAAAAACCTAATCCCATGCCGTTTGGATTAACAGGCCAACGATACAAAGCGTATGTAGAAAAGATACAAGAAGAAAAGAGATCAAAAGAAGAAGACAAAATCAATGAAAAAAAAAGGAAATTAGAGGCAAAAGAAAATGAAAAACGAAGAAAACTGGAAGAAAATGAAAACAAAAAGAAGGATAGAGAAGAAAAGCTTTCACAAAAACGCAAAGAACAGAACAAAACTAAGAAACCCTTACAAACACCTAGTCCGGTAAATAAAGATAAACAAAATGATGAAATTGGAATGAATGACTTACCAGTGTCAACTAAGGATCTTCACGGAAAATATGTTATGGCCAAATTCAAAACTGATAAAAGAACACGTCACTATGTAGGCAAAGTCCTTATGGTAAACGATCAAGAAAAGAAATGTAAGATAGATTTTCTAAGAAAAAAAGCGGTATGTGATAACATTGTTAGTTTCGTAAAACCAAATGTACCTGATGTGTCTGAAGTAGATTTTGAAGACATAGAACGTGTATTAAGTGAGCCTGCTTATTCCAGACGTGGATTGATCTCTTTTAATAATGTAACATTTAGAGATATAGAATAAGTAAAATAATCAAAAGGATGTCTAAGGAATCCTAACGTCAATAAAGTTAAACGAATTAAGACTGTGATTAGCTTATATTTCGACTCACTTATTGTGATTTTAGTTACGTATGATTAGGTACTTGTTATTTACGCAAAGTTTCAGTACTTCGGTGAAGTTAGTTTGTACCTGATTATTTAAATTGAAAACTGATTAAAGTTTAAATTTGTAAACAATATATGACCAAGAAGTTTTTAGTTACCTAGTTAATTAGGTATTAGCTAAATATTGTTTTTACTTTGTAATAAAAGATTTTAACGTGCTTGAGAGGTCTATGAATGTTTGTAGAATTAAGGTAAGATTTAGAGGTTTTGTTTTGAGAAGATTTTATTTTTATTTTTTCTATTAAGACATTGAAGATTTTTAAAGAAATGTTGATTTTTTCACCGCATTTATTGCAATAATAAGACTGTAATAGTGTAATTAATAAACGAAGAATTTTGTTCATTCATTGGTTTCATTTCGTTCATTTACTAGAAAACGCCGTTCATTCACTGGAGTTTTGGGGTATTTTCCGATTTCCTGCTTATTATAATAAAACTGTGAATGTTATGTTGTAAAACGTACCGAAAAATGATTTTTGAATATATTCTTAACACTGTAAAACAAATTTCGGCCGCTTTCATTAGTGATAACCCACAGTAAATATTTTTTAAAGTTTGCAAATTGCTTAAGTGTTCATTCACTGGTGCCATTACCCTAGCTTCTGAAACTCTTTTGACAATTCGGCTACATGTAGCTATGCTGATCCCACCCATGTCTGCCATCGTCAGCAACTGACTAACGGTGGCATAAAATCTAAGGGCACATAATAGTTGTTTGACCGGGGGCACGGATTTATTTCTGTAAAAATAATTTACAAGTTAATGTTAACATAGGTAGAGGTATCTACTAGAATAGAAAAACCTAGTTTCGACACTTGCACCTCCTAGGACTAACTAACACTTTAATAAAGCAAACAGTTCAAGCATCTTATAAAGAGGTATTGTAGGTGCCTACACATACCTATTACCTACTCTCTTACAATATTTAATGCGTAGGTAGCTTACCTGTCGTCTGGATATTCTAAAATATGTTCTAGTTTTTGTAGTAGAAATATCACGCTATCCTTGGATAACCTATATCTTGTAAAAAAGTCTTTATCATCATACCGTGTGAAAAAGTCTGGTCTTTCACGATAAACACGAGGCCGTGTAAATAACCTAGCGTTTGCCAATAATTCCAGTCTCGACAGCTTCAATACTATCAAAAAACTCATTTAAAAGATCTTCCATTTTAACAAATATTCAAGAACACGCGAACTGTCAAACAACTTAAAACTAACCCTTAGGCTGGGGGTCGGTTAGGGGCTGAACATTCGGGCCCGTAAATATAAGAGGTCCCCTAAGGGTTTAGGTGTCCCTTAAACGTTGGTGAAAATAAAACCTGCAGTAAGTGATACTTAAATTGGCTTAAGGGTTACTTAAAATTTAGGGGTCGTTGGTGAAAACGGGCATGAGTCTGGTAGCGACATCTGTGCCTTGTGAACGCACTTTTTCAAAGGCTGGCCTCATAATGACTGAAAGACGAACCAGATTACAGTCCAAAAAATTAGCTGAATTGCTTTTCATTGCTAGCAACATGGAATAATAATAAAAAAAAAAACAATGTAAACATATTAAAATTTACTTTAAAAAAAAAACATTTGAACTACAAAAAAAACTTAAAAAAAAAAAAACCTAGTTAAAAAATTATAACTAGGTAAAAAAAAAAACAAAAACAAAAAAAAACTGTTAAAATCATAATTAATATTCGATTACAAATCATTGTAAATACTATTTGATTTTTAAATACGCCAATCAAATATTTACTTGGTTGACAGTCCTAAGCCTGTAAGTGTAAAGTATGAAGGGAAATCAAATAGTTTGTTCTTGGAGCGAGAGCGAGAAACTTTTGAACTCTCTCACAGCAACATAGTTCCGCGATATGGGATTTGTCTTCGCTCTCTCTCGTCATCATAACTCCGGATATGATTAGCGGACATGGATATAGTTATCAGATATGTGTCTTTAGCTGGAATGATATGTCATATATCCAATCCTCCAGTGGAGTTACTTAGCCCAAGCCCTTCGCTCTCTCTCGTCATCATAACTCCGGATATGATTAGCGGACATGGATATAGTTATCGGATATGTGTCTTTGGCTGGAATGATATGTCATATATCCAATCCTCCAGTGGAGTTACTTAGCCCAAGCCTACTACGTCGAGAGACCCTGTAAACAATGACTTGCCGGCAGCAGTAGCAGGATCATCACGTTCTGCCAATTACGTATACACACTACCGGAAGCAGCAGCGTCACGTTCTAATAATACGACATACCACGGATACAGTAGCTCGGGAAGATTTGAGCCATCCCCGTTACATGATTATGATAACTAAGCATAATGTTCTTTTTAATTATTTCAGTGATTTGGTTTATTTCTGAGTAAAGTCTAAAATAATTACCTATTAACAATGTTTTATTTCTTACCTGAGGCACACAGCTAGCTTTTCTTGAGGTGAAATAGCTTTTCTTGAGGTGAAATAGCTTTCCTGAAGTTGGTGTTTTGTTTCAAAATATCGACCTCCACAAATGACAAAAGTTCTTGAAATTGTTCTCTATTAACCCTGTAATAATTCTTAAATTTTTCGTCGTCTAAATCATAAAACAGCCTAAATTCCCCTTTTAATTTACGTTCTTGAATATGCTGGCACAGCCAAAAACTTCGTTTAGCGCGTTTTTTTCTTTGCATATGATACAACAATACGTGTTTCTTTTTTCTGTATACATAATCACTGTCATCACTCGATTCCGTGTCACTCGATAACATCGCAACAACACGACCACACGCAACCAGCTCAAAACTTCAACTGAACTCGTTCTCTGTGGAAATTATCTATTCGTTTTTCATTTCTCATTTTCCGTTCAGCTCAGTCCGCTCATTTCTCTATCTCAAGTTCATTTTGCAGTGGAAATCAAATGACCAACTCTTCGTTGGTGGAAACGCAAACCTATTTCATTAAAAAGGAGTCCGTTTCGCCTAACCATTTCCCGCACATTACCCTTTCGCAGTGGAAACCGGGCTTTAACCCTTTATAAGGTAGTGGCAAAATATTTGCCACCGTGCATTTTATTTTATTCTGGAGAAACGAATTGTTTTTTACGTTTAAAATGTCGGTCTAAGCAGTCAGTATAAATGCACAAAACGGAACGTGTCATTGAAAGTGTCATCTGTCAAAATCATTTGAGCATAATTTTGACATTACTTGAAGTCAGTTGTGTTTTTGGGTGGTTTGAACAAATCTAAACACATCTTCTGAAAAACTGCTGAAATAGCGTAAGTAATTTATTTTTTATATAGATATGTATTAGTATTTCACTATTTCGTGTGTATTTCGACAGATTTTTTTTATATTTTGTGTTTTTTTCGTAAATTTCGTGGTGGCAATATATTAGCCACTGCCTTTGAACCGTATTATCTAGGTGGCAATATGTTTGCCACTGCCCGTTTGGAAAGTTAATGTTTTAGACAATTGTTTTTATTAGTTTATTCATTTTAGGTACAAAATGTCGCGAAGTATGAAAGATGATGAAATAGAAACGTACCTCAGTAGTTTACAAGATTGCGAACCTACTTTTGACGCGTATGAATCTGAAGATGACTGTGAAAACAACGAAGACGAATATGCTAGTACCTCGGATTTGTTGGCTGTATTAGATTATTCCACAGAACAAGAGAATTTATCCAGTAGTGCTCTAGCTGAAGTCGCTTCTACATCATCTAGTAATTATGAGGGTAATACTTCTGTACCATTAGCTGAACAATCACCTCAGACAATGCAATTACAAGAACAAATTGCCACTGATTCTGATTATGCGACAGATCCATCAGATGATGATGAAGAGGAGTGGACAAAAAGTGAGTGGCCAATACAACCAGATCTTACAAATTTCAATGCCAGACCCCTACGAGCTGCAGGGCTATTTCCTTCCCGTAGTAGTCCTCTTTGCTATTTTTCAAAGTTTTACACAGAAGAGGTATTTACACGTATAGTTGAACAAACTAATTTGTATGCAGACCAAAATAATTTGAATGCCTGGAGGACGCCTACAGACAAAAATGAAATCTCAGCTTTCTTAGGTATTATCATTATGATGTCAATACATATTCTGCCGACTATAGATCATTATTGGTCCACCGATCCTTTTTATAGAGTCACTGAAATTGCCGAAACTATGCCATGCAAACGTTTCAAAAAGCTTTTAGAAGCTTTACATCTGAATGACAACACTAAAATGCTGGAACGAAATTCACTAGACTTTGATAAACTGTATAAAATCAGGCCTTTGCTTGATCTACTGAATAAAGGTTGTCAAGATGCTGCTAAGCTTACTTCATCACAAAGTATTGACGAAAGTATGATCAAGTTTAAAGGCAGATCTTCGATGAAGCAATATTTACCAATGAAACCAATAAAACGAGGATACAAAATGTGGGTAAGAGCAGATAGTATTACCGGCTACGTATTTCAGTTTTATATGTACACAGGAAAAACTGACAAGACGGAAACCGGCCTTGGTGCTAAAGTTGTCAAAACACTTTGTCAGCCACTCATTGACAGTAATTTTTCTTGTCACATAGCCGTCGATAACTTTTTCTCCAGTTACGAATTGATGCGTGACTTACGTAATGATAAAATATATTCCACGGCAACAGTGAGAAGTGATAGAGTTGATTTACCAAAATTGATAAAAAAAAGATAGCAGGATCAAGAAGAAAGGAGCATTGCAGAGGGGAGAGTATAAATGGAGGGTGAAAGCGAGAGTAGCTTTCATTGCATGCATGGCAGGATAAAAAATTAGTCACACTTTTGACAACTGCCTATCATCCCCGGCTCCGAAGTTTGTGCCAAAGAAAACAAATCGATGGGCAGAAAAAAAGCTTTCCATGTCCATTAGCAATAACCGAATACACAAAGCGAATGGGCGGTGTTGATCGCTTTGATCAACTCAAGGGTTTTTGTCACACTGGGCGTCGTAGCCGTAAATGGTGGATGCGAATTTTTTATTTTACTATGGATGTGGCACTTGTGAACTCATTCGTTCTGTATTCAACTAATAGCAGGGTACATAATCCGAAAACAATGTTGGATTTTCGTAAAGAATTGGCCAGGCAGTTGGTCAACAATTTTACTTCTAGAAAGAGACCAGTATCTACTTTGCCAAATTACAGCGTCAAACGTCCAAAAGTATCAGACAACCGACAGAAAATAATGGGTGTCCCTGATGATATAAGATATTGCAATATCGGTGACCACATGCCTTCTAAACTGGAGTCATATCGGCGATGCAGGCTTTGTAGCACAAAAACAAATAATGTACGATCGACGATACAATGCAAAAAGTGTAAAGTTCCCTTGTGTATGGTGCCTTGCTTCGAAATATTTCACAATAAGCAATAAGCATTTAAATGTGTTATAAAAATAAATATGAAATACAATATTGTTTTATTATTTACCTACATTTTTTATGCTCTATCAAGGCAGTGGCTAATATATTGCCACCACATTTTACACTATTTTCCGGAATATTTTACGATCCAAAAAATTATTCAAAAAATATGTTAAATCTAAGGCCCTGTGCACACCACGTTTTTTAAATGCGCCGTCGCCGCGCGTTTTAGAAACGCGCGTCGACGGCGCGCTTTTATCCTACAGAGCAGTTTGTTATCGTTTGTATCGATACAAACACGCTGCACCGGCGCGTTTGTATCGATACACACGCGCGTTAGCATCGCGTTTGTATCGATTCAAACGCGCGACACTGATGCGACCGCTAGCGCGCGCGCCTTCCCTGCGGGCGGGGTTTCCCCCGCTTCGAGGGAAGTGTAAATCTACGCTAGTAGCAATCGAGCAATTTGGTGCACCGCTCGTCTTTGGAACAAAACAAATGGAGCCTTTCGACGCAGAAAACTTCATAACTAAAATTCAAAACCGGCCAATATTGTGGAATTCACGATTGCCGGATTATTCGAATAAAGTATTAAAGAAAAATGCCTGGGAACAAATATGTAATCTATTTTGTGAGAATTCTGAGGAAAAAACAAATAAAGAAAAAAATCTTTTCGGTAAGTTATTCAAAGGATTTATTACACTGTTGAAACGCTTACATATGCAGCCTTTTTACATAATATTTCGTAATAATTGAGAAAATAAAATTAAATAATAGGAGGGTACTTAATATTGCTTTTGCCATTGATATATTATTGTTCCTTCGCTGTATTCGTTCATAAGCATGATTGTATCTTATTTGACACCTATCAAAAACACTGTAAGTACTGGTTAGAAGTCTAACGAATATTATACCGTCCTATTATTACTTAGTTGTTATTAATGTGATAAGGTCACACCCCGGACACCGATTGCCAATAGCAGTCAGTGTCGGCGATGAATCCTATCTTAAAGCGACGGCAACACATCCCATCACAGAATAGGTCACGAAACAAACATTTTATACCTATGCATCGACAAAAGTTTTACTTTTAAAATTACGTAAATCGAAAAACATACTTTTTTGTTTATGAAGATATTTCCCTAAATTTAGTCTGAAATGAAAGGTGCGTATGTAAAACCAATATCCCTGACAAAAACAAGCATGTAAATATTCCCATTTTTTTGTTTTATCGAAAAATGTACAGATATGTAAGAAAAAGTTTGTTTACATCCAGTTTTTTGCCAAGAACATTTTTGTTTTATGTGTTACGGTAATTATTGTTATTTTATTAGATAGGTTAGGACATAAGAAATCTAAAAATAGTTTGTAAGGGTTTAGAATAATGGAATAAAAATTACAGGCTACGAAAGGTCTCGGTCAAAGTGAAAAGTAACATTGAAATGGGCTCAAAAAACGAGGAGCGTATATGAATATCGTGAGACATAGGATCCACTTTTTTAATACACAATATATACTTTTTTTAGTACTATGACAAGATTTCAAATTTTTGAATCTTGCCATGGCACTGCACCTTCTTCGCTATTAAAATAATCAGTACATATTTTTCGGATTGCAGTTCCGCTTATTTGAGATCGTCTACCAATTGAAATCAAACTTCCTCCAGTAGCCCGGTCTTCTAATCCAGCAATGCTCAAAGTATGACTGAATTTATAACCGTCACGCTTGCGTATATAATTATGTAATACACAACAAGCTTTAACAATATCCACACTGAAGTCTACGCTTACGTTCAATGGTCGATTAAAAATTTTAAATTTATTACTCAGCAAGCCAAATGTACATTCAATAAAACGTTTTGCACGTGTCAAACGATAATTATATATTCTCTTTTCTCGTGGTAAAAACTTTCCAGGGTATGGTCTCTGTAAATATTCAGTTAACGCAAAGCCTTCATCCCCAACAAATGTAAACGGCACAGGTACTCCGTTCTCAGATATAGGTCTTGGATTTGGTATTCTGTAGTTTCCTTGTTTTATCTTTTTGGTCCATTCACTAAAATCATTTATAGTAGAGTCTGCACTCTTCCCATAGCATCCAACATCTGTCAATGAAATTGTAATTTGCATCACATATTGCAAGTAACACGATAGAGAAGAAATTTTTATAATTGTAATATTCTGATCCAGTATGTTGTGGTTTTATGATGCGAAAATGTTTTCCGTCAATGGCACCTATTAAATTGGAAAAATTTGCGTATTTATTAAATCCTTCTGCTGTTTTAAGATGAGATTCTTCGGTGGGTTCTGGCATAGAAATAAGTTTCAATTTTTGCCATATAACTTTCACTGTTTCACGGACTATAAATTTTTTATAATTGTAATATTCTGATCCAGTATGTTGTGGTTTTATGATGCGAATATGTTTTCCGTCAATGGCACCTATTAAATTGGCAAAATTTGCGTATTTATTAAATCCTTCTGCTGTTTTAAGGTGAGATTCTTCGGTGGGTTCTGGCATAGAAATAAGTTTCAATTTTTGCCATATAACTTTCACTGTTTCACGGACTATAACCCGGGCAGTAGTTATTCCGCACTTGAAGTCGTAGTGAATATCTGAAAAATGGCACCCTGTTGCTAAATACCTGTAAAAAATTAAATTATTTTATTTTTCAGCAATTGAACTCCAAAAAAAAAGGAAGAGCATTTAAGACTCCTACAACCGAGACAGAGCGAAGAGTAAGCGTTGCGCAAGCGGATCTGGGACTAAAGCAAAGAAACCCTACATGTACTCTAAAATTTTAACCTTTTTAGATCCACTTGCTGAAATCAGACCATCAAGTCAGTGTTCTGACAACTCTCAAAGTGATGTGGAACGAGAAACATCCACTGAAGGCTTAGAGTTTTCTAAACCGATGCCACCAAAGAAGCCTAAAAATAATGTAACCTATGAAGACCGACAAGATAAATTATTTGAAGTTCTGACTGCTCATTTTGAACGGTCTGAAGCAACAAATACGACTAATCATCCTGATAAATTATTTTTATTGTCATTAGTTCCAGATTGTTCTACCATCAAGGAAGAATATAAGGCGCTGGATCCACGAGCGAGAGAATCGCGGCGATATTATCGTCGTGCCACGTATTTCTATACACTCTCTATGGAACCGTCTCCACACGGCGATATTATCGCCGCGATGCGACGAGTGGCAATGAGCGCGCGAAACGTCATTACATTGTCGCTAGCCCGCCGCGACCAGCAGCGGGCCCGCCGCGCGCTCGCGACGAGCGCGCAGCGGGCGCGCTGTCAAACGCAGCGTCATTTCAGCGTTGCCTCTCGTTAAGCAAGGACGTTTCGAGAAGTTTTTTAAACAATAGTACAATGTTTGACATTGAAAAGTTTATTCTTGAAGTGAGAGAGAGACCTGCCCTTTACGATGTTCAGTTGGCCGAGTATCGAAACAGAGAAATAAAAGCAAAGTATTGGTATGATGTGGGAAGTGCTATGTTCAAAGAGTGGGATGACCTAACCTCTAAAGAAAAAAAGAAAAAGGTAAGCGTACAATATTATTTATTTAGGTAATTTTTGTTGTTATTATTGTTAGTTTTTATTGTCTATGGTAGGTATAAAAAAATAATATACATTCGTCGGTACAAAACCGTTGTTTCAACAATAATTATAAGAAAGATAATTTTCATTAAACGATGTAGTCATTTTGCCAAGGAACCGCGCCCACTGTGTTAAAATAATCTTTAAATAAGTTTCGAATTTGCAACCCCGAATTCCTTATCCTTTGAAGTACGGGTGTCATATTTTGTTGATTGTATATGTCTCCATTTTCCCCGTCAGTGGCATTTAATGCTCGACGCTTTATGATGTTGTGCAAAACGCAAGCTGCTTTTATTACAAGAATTGAACTGTCCGGTTGAAGATTTATTGTATTATGAAATATGCGAAATTTTGAGGTGATTTGTCCAAATACACATTCCACGTAACGTCTCGCACGAGACAGTCTGTAGTTGAAAATCTTTTTGTCCGTAGGAAGACATCGACCTGGATACGGTCGCATTAAATTTCGATGAATACCGAAGGCCTCATCAGCTACAATCACATATGGCATTTTGGGTCCACCAAATACCAGTTCTTCTTCTTCCGGCAAATCAAGGGCTTCTTTATTTAGCTTCTGGCCTAGAATTGAAGATTGAAAAATGGTAGAATCATTTTCACGGCCGTAAGAACCTACGTCAATCACAGTAAATAAATAATTCGAATCCACCAAAGCCAATAAAACGATTGAGTTGTACTTTTTATAATTAAAGTATAGAGAGCCGGAATTCCGGGGGCACTGAATTCGAATGTGTTTGCCGTCTAGCGCTCCCAAGCAATGTGGGAAATTCGCGTTGTCTTTAAATCCCTCTGAGATTCTTTTCCATGATTCTTTGTTCGGGGCTGCCATTTCTGTAGGTGCTAGCACTTTCCATATAATTCCACATGTTTCTTTTATTAATTTAGACAACGTTTTTTTCGAAATTCTGTACTTATTCTGAAGGCGTTTATAACTTGTTCCAAAAGCGAGATATCTGGAAAATGACATTATTATTTAAAAAATATACTTTATCATATTTTTTTTTTAATATAAAATAGGCTCACGTTTTTTTGCAATCACACCTGATGGAAAGTTTTTTTTTTAAATGGGATGTAAAACGAAAACTCCATCAAAGCGTTCGGATTTATTAATCTGTGTTGTTTTTTTAATTAAAATACATAATAATTAATATATGTATACGTACATATTATTATAATATTTAAATTAAAAGTTATCTCTTTGCTTCAGGACTTGAGTTAATGACAAAATGGAAATCTTTAAGGGATCAATTTCGTAAGGAGTTTAAGTTGCAGCAATGTTCAAAATCCGGTCAAGCTGCCACAAAACGACGAAAGTATATTCATTATGATGCATTACTTTTTTTAAAGAAACACACAGAACACGCTTCAACATCGTCAAACATGTTCAATGAGGAAAGTCAAGATGTTTTTGAGGATGACGACAGTTCGGTTAATACCGCCCCTAGTGTTACGGAACCATCCACGTCTAATAAAAAGAAAACATTAGTCCAAATGTTTCTGGAATCTAATAAAGAGATATCGAATGTTATGCGCGAGAGTATAGATGTACAAAGAAATAATGTTCAACCACAGTATCGCGACGAGCGTGGAAATGAGGCATTTTTCCGTTCGTTGCTACCACTTATGGACAAAATAAAAGAAGACTGTTTAATTGATGCCAGAACTGAGACTATGGCCGTAATTAAGAAATACACACCATCATCACATACATTGCTAGACTCTTATTCTCGTACATCCACACCAACAAGCGAGGATGATATTGCTCAAATGTTAGAACACTTTGATGGAATGTAAACTTTAAGTTTTAATTTGATGTAAGCGTTTAAGTAAAATAAATCTGCTTTAAACTTACTGTAGTGTTACTGCTAATCTTTCACATGGCCCGATACTTTTCCTCATATTAGTATCTTGCTTTGATAAGTGTCTTGATAGTAAACTTAACAGTTCATCGAAAACAGGTATTGGCATTAAATATTCATCTTCAAACCATTCTGGATGAATTCGATATTCTTCATAATTCACATGGAAATGTCCATGACTTTCACGACGTAGCAACATGGGATGTATCCACCAACGGCGCTTTTTTTCCCTTCTTAACAATAACTGCATATTCACTAGCGTGCTTGCAGAAGCACCCCACAACACTATATCCATAATAAAGAATTATTTTATCGACTGAGACACTACTTATTTCGCTCTCGTCTGGCACGTAACTGATTTTTTTCTTTCGCAACGCGTCGTCAAGGAAACGCGGCAATACCGTTACGAGTCGCCGCGGAAACGCTGCGATTCCGTTACGACTCGCGACGATACGCGGCGGAATTATCGCTCGTTCGTGGAGATTATCCGACGATATAAGGGCGGACTCGTCGCGATTCTCTCGCTCGTGGAGCCAGCGCCTAAGCTAGATGCAAAAGCAGAGATAATAAATTTAATTCGCAGATACAAAGCAATCGGAACATCAAAAAACACGCCGTTTACCGATCAGTATGGATATAATTCTGGAAGTCAACCAAATTGCTCTTCAGGCTATTCAAGTTATCAACAAACACAAAGAGTTGAACAAGAAAGTACATTAGGAACTCCTGGCTATAGAACTTATCAACAAACAAATACAGTTGAACAAGCAAGTACTTCAGGAAGAACACAAATAAACTTAGATAACATTGATTCTCCCTCAAATGATTCGGAAATATTTACGAACATCTACGATTGAATGAAACATTCTTAATTTTTTTTCCAATTTTAAAAATAATAATTAAGTAATAATGATTAATTGAATAAATGTTATGAATAAATGTTTTTTTTTATTCACTTTCATTGTTTTCACATATAGAAGCAATCAATAATATTGTAACCAAGATTTTGTAAAAACAAATTTGAAAAGAGTGTCCATGGACTTTCTTGCTCGTTCTTCTCCATAGAGGCCTACGTTTTGGAACGAGCAACTAGCTTCAACTTTTTGTATGGCTAACTTCTTGACAATTCAAAAGTGCCTGTATATGGTCTAATTGAAATAAATGCTTTGACTTTGACTTTGATTGATTTGATAATTTACCTAATGGTAAAATTTTAGTTTTGCAATATTTTGACGGTGCACTATGGGTGAAACTTTCCAAAATAAACATTGATCATCCAACGACATCGACATACTAATTTTTTACTCACCCATAGTAGGCTGATTACCAGGCAGTTTTGTTTAATATAGAAATCTCAGATCAATTTCAACATACACAGCATTAAAATATTTGCTCTCATTAAAACTCCATATACACGGCGACTTTTTAGTCGTCTTACAAAGGTTGCCCACTCAATGTATCCGACATAAAATACCTCTAGGCACAATTTTTTTTTTTTACCATTATATAAGATAATAAGTACAAAGAAAAATAAATAATAGATTAGAAATATGAAACGTCCTGTTAATAATGTTTACCTATCAAACGGTAGAAAATATCTGTGTCCGTTTCGACCGCGCGGCCACGGCGAAATTAAAAAAAAAACAATGCCAAGATTTTGTAAAAAATTGTAGAAGTTGATTCCCAAAACCATAAATTTGTCAAAGTTATGGTTAAAAAGTTATAAGGGTTTGAACGTGGCCGCGCCATTGAAACGCGGCGAACCGCGCGGCCACGGAGATCTTTAAAACTAAGCGTTGCAGAGATCTGAAATTCAGGTAAATAACAGATTGAAGTTGTAAATAATTTGTAAAAATATAGAAAAAAAATCCTAGGTTTTTATTTTGGGAGCTATAAGACTAAAACTCCATGGCCGCGCCATCGAAACGATGAAAAATACGTTATCGCCGATATCTCGCTGAAAAAGCATCGCAGGGGTCTGAAGTTTTTTGTAAAACGTAGATTTGAATTTGTCGAAACTTGTAAAAATACTACAAAAAATCCTAGGTTTATGTTTCAGGAGCTGTAAGACTAAAACCTCATGGCCGCGCCATTGAAACGGTCAAAAAACACGTTATCGCCGATATCTCGCTGAAAAAGCATCGTAGGGGTCTGAAGTTTTTTGTAAAACCTAGATTTGAATTTGTCGAAACTTGTAAAAATACTACAAAAAATCCTAGGCTAATATTTCAGGAGCTGTAGTACGGTATCGCGTAGAAATAAGTCGTGATTATTTATCGAAGAAAGTAATTGTAAAGCGAGTTTTTTTTTGTAAACAACACCTATTAATATGTAAAACTACCGATACTAGGCAAAAAACATGTATTTTTCGGTATTTATAACTTTCAATACGTTTTGAATATTTCGATAGGGTGACCATGGCTTTTTGTTTACAGAAAACTTTCCACCTATCGTTTTAGAAATTGTATCTCAAGGATTCTAAATTCAATTAAAATGAAACGGATAAAATACAAAATCATATGTTTATTTCTTTTAAATTCACTTAAATCATTGCTTGATTTGACAATACTGTGGTTTTGAGTACACGTGCCAGAACCATAACAAATAACTTTGCACAACATTCGTAATTCCTGTAAGATAGCATTATTTGATGAATAATTGTGGAATCAAACACATAACTTATGTCTAAGACTAAATTCTGCCAGAAATAACCCCCTGTAATTAACAGTATTATGTCATAAGTAACGTGTAATTAACTCATGCATTCCAACATTGAATTGCACTAAAGGAATTAACCATAAGGCCACACACACTACAGTACACAGGAGCGAACAGAACGCGGGTGCAGCGCGGGAGACGAAGGCTGTATAACCAATCACAGCAGTCCAATATGTGAGAGATATCCCGGCCGCTGCACCCCGTCTTCCTGCCAAAGACTTTTTTGTTGATCAGTCGTCGTTTTACTTTCAGTTAATTCGCACGGATTGCTCGTTGGTGTTTTAAATTTTGACATTCCTACGGACTTTAATTTGTGCACTGTTTCGGACATTTGTTATCTTTGGAAAACTACGTTCTGCTGTTACAACTTCGAAAGCGTAAGGCGTAAGCCTTAGGATTTGATTTCAAATTAATACTTCTTATCAAGGTAAGTAATTCATACTAATTACTCTCTTCTCTTACCACTTAATACTTTTCCTATTTTTTTATCAACCTAGTTGACCTAGTCTTGTAATGATAATGTGTAACTACTTAGGTACCTATTTTAATACTGGTTGCTCTATCGTGATGATATTTTTATGCGGAAAGGTGTCCAAATTGTGTATTTGCTAGGTATTTATTTTTAGAACTCTGGAAAAAGTGCTACTTATACTACTATACTTATTTTTAAAAAGACATAGACTCTGGCACCAAAAATTCTCTCTAAGAAACTGCTTGAACAAATTTTTAAATTGCTTGAACAAAGATATTGCTAACTGAGGGTTAGTTTTGTAGGAATACATGGTTAAAATATGGGAACTATATTTTCTATCACCAAAATTTATATTTGTCATCAAGTTGTATCACCTAATAAATAGATCTATCGCCACGAAATATTTTCGTTCTCAGATAAACAAAAATTGTTCCCAGGTATGAATTATCAAATTAATGTTAATATATGTGTAAAATAAGAGATCGATAACCAATAAAATTATATTGCATTACATGAATATAAACTTCGTTCTTATAATAACAGTTTTGTTACTTAAATAATAGCTCTGTGCTCAGAATGGTAGATCTGTCACCAAATAAATCGATTATCGATCCCTGACTGCGACTCCTTTTTATTTGATATTTTGTCACCAATACAGTAGTAACATTTTATTTCGTTCAGATATTAAATTAATAGTATTCGTTACCAATTTAATACATCAATTTATAATTTTAATGAAAAAATGATCAAAGGGGCGGAGACAAATTGGCGCGCTTTAAAAATTGACCAATCCGGCCTCAACGATGGGTTGTAGGTAACTAGGTTCGATCACACGATGCGCGACGCGGGCGGCGTGCGAGAGAGATGCAAGTTTACTTCATTCGCGATTTCACGTTCATTGTTGTAGGTGCATTTTATTATCGTTGTGGATAATTTGTTGTTTTAGTTAATTTCTTAAATGTTTATTTTTGATTATGGCATCAAGTAGTGGTGAAGGTAATGCAAGTCATTCAAAAAGTTTATCGTCGTTTGTCGAGCAATCATTCGTGGAGAAAGTGCCGATATTGGAGTCTGATGAGGAAAATGAGGAAGGTACTGACACTGATGAAGGCACCATACCAAAGAAGAAACGGTCGCAAAGCAAGGATTGGATTTTCGTTAAAAAATTTGAAGACAAACACAGTGCTGAGGAGTATATAAAGGCTGAAAAAATTTGGTCTTTTCTGCGAACGCATGATGTAGAGGAAGGGAGAAAAAAGTACTTTAGATGTAATAAAGTGGTGCGGAAGGGACCACAGTGTTCAGCTCAGTTGTATTTACTCATGTACTCATTCTCGGATGAAGTATTGTTGTTTCGGACAGATTCTGATCATGACCACGATTCAAAAACGCTCGCTTGTTATGGGCTTAGTGACAGAGTAAAGGAAGAAATAAACAAATTATACGACTTACATCTCAAACCAAAAGCCATACTTGCAAATTTGACTAAAATTGATGGTATTAAAGTGCCAAAATTGTCCCAAGTAAGGACGTATTTAATTGACAGACGCCGTTGTAAATACGGACAGCCCACGATCAGCCTAGGCGAATTGGAAGCTTGGCTAAGGTCTCATTCACCAATTCCTGACAACGAACATGAAGTTTATGTTATTGGGTATGAAGTGATTGAAGAAACTAGTTCACCACGCTTTAGATTTGTACTATCAACAAAATATTTGCTGCAAAAAGCACGTGACGTAAAAGTTATTCATGCTGATGCTACATACAAGTTGGTGTGGCAAGGATTCCCCGTTCTTGTCGTTGGAAGTACAGACAAAAATAAACGATTTCATCCATTCGGGCTTGGGGTTGCCACTAATGAGGCAAAAGAAGACTTTAAGTTGTTGTTCGATGCCATCAAGACTAATATCTTTAACTTGTACTCACAAACCTTCAAACCAGAAGTTCTAGTATGTGACGCAGCGAAAGCAATACAAAATGCATTTATAGAGTTATTTGGTGAAGATGTCACAATTCGAATGTGTTGGGCACATGCTAAAAAAAAAATTCAGGCTCATGTAGAGAAAGATACGAGGGTCATTCAATAAATACTTAGCCTACAAAAAGTAAACGAAAATTTTGGAAAAGTGGCAATTTATTTTTCAACATAGTCTCCTTTTACTTCGATACACTTAGCCCAGCGATGCTCCAACTTTTTTAACCCGTCCGAAAAATAGTTTTTGTCAAACTCTGCAAAATAGGCCTCCGTGGCGGCGATGACCTCCTCATTCGATCCATATCTATTCCCGGCGAGTGATTTTTTCAGATTAGGAAACAGAAAGAAGTCACAAGGGGCCAAATCTGGAGAATACGGTGGATGGGGCAGCAATTCGTAGCGTAATTCGACCAATTTGGCCATGGCAACGGCAGACGTGTGAACCGGTGCGTTGTCGTGGTGAAACAGCACTTTTTTCTTCGCCAGATGGGGTCGTTTTTTCTTTAATTCGGCGTCGAATCGGCCTAATAAATCGGCATAGTAAAGCCCTGTAATTGTTTTACCCTTCTCGAGGTAATCGATGTAGATCACACCTTGTGAATCCCAGAAAACGGTGGCCATAACTTTTCCGGCCGATTTTACAGTTTTCGCCTTCTTTGGAGCACGTTCCCCGGTCTGGATCCATTGTTTTGATTGCTCCTTGGTCTCTGGTGTGTACCAGTGGATCCAGGTTTCATCGACGGTCACAAAACGACGCAAAAACTCCGCTGGATTCATCTTAAACAGCGCCAAACACGTCTCCGATGTGGTCTCACGGTTGCGCTTGTTTTCTGGTGTGAGTAAACGCGGCACCCATCGCGCCGACAGCTTTCTCATGCCGAGTTCCTCGTGAAGAATATGATGCACTGTTCCTTCTGAAATGCCTACAGTCTCAGCTAGCTCCCGAACCTTCAATCGGCGATCTGCCAATACGAGATCATGGATTTTTTTAATGTTTTCCTCCGTAGCAGCTGTTTTCGGTGCACCTGGACGTGGTTCATCAAAAACCGACGTACGGCCACGTGCAAACTCGTTGAACCAATTCTTGACGGTGGCCATCGATGGAGAAGAGTCACCGTACACAGCATCCAAGCGCTCTTTGATTTCGATGCGCGTTTTCCCTTCCAAAAATAGGAATCGAATCACCGAACGATATTGCTCTTTTTCCATTTTTGTAAAACCGATCGACACGTTCGCTTCCATAAGTTGTCAAATTAAAACAAATGAAGGGATTGGAATGAAAATTTGAAAAAAGAATTAAAAAAGAATGTGCTACACTGTGGTAAAACTCTTTTGAAACTACAACGCCCTCTGGCGATGAGGCTAGGTACTTATTGAATGCACCTCGTACGCGAAAAAATGTTCACAAAGATTTGTTGACAGATGTGGATTCTCTCCAAGCAGTGACTGATTCAGAAACGTTCGAGTTAGCTTCACAAGCATTCTTGAAGAAATGGGAGGATGAGACAACTTTCATCCAGTATTTTAAGGAGCAATGGCTCATACAAAACCGTAACTGGTATTTGGGGGCTCACATGGGTTCACCAGCGACTAATAATGCACTAGAATCACATAACCGAGTAATCAAAGATGAATACACGCTCCGTGAACGTTTGCCACTGTCTCGTTTTTTGACAGTTGCTTCAGAGTTTGTAAATGGATGGTCGTTAGCTGTCGATGAAGTATTTGCGACATTACCAACTATGACTCTGAAAGACTGGACAGAAGCCTACCAATGGGCTAAGTTGCCTAAAGAAGTAATACTGACGTATAGTGACGATGCTTTTAAACACTACGAAGTACCGGCTGGTAAGGCAAACGAAATACAAAACTTTGAAAATACATGGACTGATTTTGATGAATACAAAGTCCAATGGTTCAGCAAATGGAGAGTGGATCTACCGCACAATATTGATTGGATGCATGGGAAATGCAACTGCCCTGCGTTTTACAAGAAATATATGTGCAAACATATTATCGGATTAGCCATACGCTTAAAGCTGGCCAACCCCCCACCAGAAGCAAAAAATGTGCTTATCGGCCAGAAAAGAAAAAGGGGGCGCCCTTCGAAATCCAAACCAGCCCTGATTATTCAGTGATTATTGTTTTTTAAGAATAAATATTGATTATTTTAACTTTAATTAAGTGTTTTATCTATTATTCTGCTAGCCATAAGCCAGCTATTTTAAACCAGCGCTGATTGTTCAGTGGTAATTATTTTAAACAATAAATATTGATTATTTTGACTTTAATTGTTTTATTTACTACTCTGCTAAAAATTTTATTCAAATATAATTTATACTACCAGTGGAAATTTAAAACCTTGGGAGTTTAGTTAAGTAGCAGAATCTTTTGGTTGAAACGATGATGACAACCCTAATTTTTTATTTGAACTTAATGCAATTTTCTAGTAACATTATATGATTTATTGGTGATCTCTTTAAATTAGTTTGCTTAAATACTTATTAGGACACACCTATTATAATACATACAAAAACATTTATTTGGTACTAGACCTTATATCTCAGGATTTTAGGTGATTTATTGTGGAACTGATTTTGCATTGTTTGGTGACTACATTTTGGTGACAGATCTACTATTTGGAGGACAAACCCTATTATTTAAGAAACACAAAACTAATTAAATTGGTAATAGCTTAAATGATACCCTTAAAATATTAAAAAAAAAAGTATTTTTTGTTTTTTTACCGAGCGGGGCGTAGGTAGATAGTCTATGCGAGCTATGTTTACCTAGGCGTTCTTTTGTTTAGTTCAACGAATTCTGCTATGCTATTCTCTAAAAGACTCTACGACGAGCTCGTCGCCGATACTAGTTTGGTCCCCAATAGATTTTTAACTATGTGCTCTAGAGCATAAAGTTGAAAATCCATTAAAGACAAACTGTCTCGACGACGAGTACCGAAACAGTTTGTCTTTAATACATTTTTAACTTTATGCTCTAGGGCATAAAGTTGAAAATCCACTAAAGACAAACCGTAGTTTCGGCGCTGCCATTATACTGCTCTTTGTTCTTTTCATTAGCACGGTAACGGTCTTTTAAACTCGTAAAACAATAAATAATTTTATTACCTACGTTATTGTTGGCTGATCGTTCTCACGCGGTCAAACAAATATGTATAAAACAAAAGATTAAGAAGTAGAGATGTTGGTCAATGTTATTACTATATTGTTACAGAAACATGGTCAGAGGTAGAAAACCGAAAATTGATGCGGTGCAACTGAATAACAAGTTTCTTAAGTATGCAGCTACTTGTAGAAATGAAAAAATATCATACAATAATCCTATATTTATAACTATTGCTCAAGAACTGAACAATGAAATAACGCCGTATTCATTGTTCATGAGACTGAAGAGAAATTTCAAGACGATTTTTGGCCAACGATATGATGAAGAAAGTTCACTCACACAAAGCACCTCAACTTCGCCTTCGTGCCGAAGCACAGTTTCTTCACCTGTGAAATGTACCTCAAAAGAAGTTGAAACTGTTAAAGAGTTTAATTTTTTACTGGATTTATATGACTGGAAGAAAGTGGAACCCGTCTCAGTTAATTACTTCAGGCGTGATCCTAATACTACCTCAACACATAAAAAGTACAATACACTGCCAAAGTACAAATGGGCTTGCTTACTACGAGAGAAACTGTGGGAATCTACAAGGCTTCCATGCACATGGGTTTTTAAAACTAAGCGGGTCGACGAAGACAAGAATGTTCTGATTAAAGGAAAGTGCTCACAATGTAGTTGCGTCTCGGAAATAACGATCAAGGCAGCAACAGATAAAATAGTGGCAGTGACCTGCACTCTATTTAATACCGATAATAGTAGAATGCCACACAATCCAAACAAGAAGACAAAGCTCACTCCGTACAAAAGACGAAAACTAGCGAAAAAATTGCAATATAAACCCGCAACAGTAGTTCACAAAGATATTGCTTCCGTAGTCATCAAAGATGATGATACTGTAAACTGTCCAGTGCTACCAACGATGGAAGCTTTGAGGAAAATGAAACACGAGAAAAGGCAAAGTAATCGATTGCACTCTGATCCAATCATGAGCATTCTCATGATGTCGATAATAGCAACATACCAAAATTTCGTTCACGAGTTCACCCTGTTACCGAGCTTCCATCTGTGCTATTGGTGTGAGCAACAAATCCAATACTACAAGGCGTATCTGGAGAAAATTCCTCATGTTACAATGACTATAGATGCAACTATTATTCTTCCGAACGATCAAACTCCCAGATGGATCTCTGCTAACGAAACGGATGTTCCTCTATGTTGGTATGGTAACGTCTTCAACTATTAAGTCTACAGCAATTTGCCAATTGATTACGGGTAACCACACAACGGATTCTATATTGTCATGGTTGAAAAGATGGCACAACGAAGTACGTACTGCGCCTCACGAGATTGTAACTGACGACTCTTCAGCGTTAATAGCAGCAAACGTTCAGGCTTTTACTAATTTTCAAACAGTCCGAGAATATCTACGACAATCATTTCTAGTTTTAATGAGTAAAAGTAACAATTTGCCTCAAGTATTCCTAAGATTAGACACAAGTCATTTTGTCAAAAACGTATACAACTTGCGATGCTTCGATAACGTTGATATAAATATTAAAATGTTTTACATTCGCAGTATTTTATTTGTGAAAGAGTGCGAAAATTTTGAAATAATAAAAAACGTGCTTTGTCATATTATAAAAATTTGTACTTTCAAATATGAATTCACAAACAATGAGACTTGTAAAATTTCTATGAAATACCTCAAATCTTTGTTGGTCAAGATAGAAGACCCAGTTGAAAAAAACGACAAAAAAGATTTCTGTGATGATTATGTTATAATAACCGACGATGACAATATTTTAGATTGGTTTGATGAACTTGTGAATAAAGAAAAGATGTTGGATCAAACAAAGAATAAAACAGAAAAACCAAATGACTATTACTTACCCAATCTAGTATCAACTCTTAAAAGGTTAATGATCAAACTGCCTCTGTGGAGCAATGTCATGTGTCCTTTTTACAAATCAGAAAATAAGTCGCCAACATCGTCAGCTATTGAAAGTTATTTCAAAACTTTAAAACACTTATTATTTGAAACACGTCTGCATAAATACAACGTGGATGAATTTATAAAAATTCACTACAATTTTATATTAGGGGAGACAAAAATAGCTGCGACAAATCTTAATATAACTCAAGCAAATACAAAAAAGCAAACAATCAAGGGCCGAAAAAGGAAATTACAAAAAAATAATAATAAGCACTGTAAAAAAATTAAAATAAACACAAAAAAATCATTTTCTTCTGATTCCATATTTACAGAAAAGCCTTCATATACTGAAAACTGGGGTGGAGAGGGATATTCTGCGAAGAATATCTCAGTATTGTTTTTGCGAAATGGGAATTTAGTAAATTCTGTCCATAAAAGTATGAATTTTACGAATACGTGTGCGTTTGATTCAGTTTTCTTTTTGTTAGCATTTGCATACCAAAAAAACGTGCACATTCAACAAATATTTAATACATGCACAAACAAATTAATCCGCGGATTTATAAAAATATTAGCAGAATCGTTAAATTTAAATAGTGCTTATAAACTACGAGAGGAAATCATTACTCAATATTACAAAAGGGATAACAATACATATGGATGCGATAGTAATATGGCTTTTATATTTGAACACATACTTTTAGAGGATTTGTACAGTGCCAATGTAACTAAAGAATGTTTAATCGAAACATGCGCCAACCACTCAAAAGGAACCATAGTATTTTTGTCAATTAATATGGAAATCATAAATTTATTCGGAATCGGTGGACTGGAAGATGCCGTCATTATCGATGACTCCAATTTAAAAATTTGTTTAAAATGTAACAACGAAACCAAGACATTTACGTACGAATTGAGTAATATTATTTTATTTGATCTCAATGGCACAGACAAAATTATGCTCCAAGAAACACCTAATTACATCAAAATAAAGCAAAAAAAATATGGACTGATAGGTGCTGTGGAATATGTCCCCCCGGCTGTAGGTCTGATTGGTCATTACAAGTGTCATTGCTTAGTAAATAATTCCATAATGATTTGTTACGACGATAATAAAACCGGAACGCACGCAAGTTCTGAACAACCTCTGACAATTCATAATTTAACATATGGTCTAATAGATGATGATTAAATAATAAAAAACAGGGTAAAATTAAACTATACAGTGGGAATAAGCTCCCATAGGTAACAAGTTTTATTCATGACCCAAGGAACCGGTCGAAATCCCAAAAATATTGGCGAGTACCTCATTATTATAGTTTTGGTTTGTTTGAAAGATCAATTTTTTTGCAAGATTTCGACAAATATTCCAGAAAGTCCTTGGCCCTGAGGTCGTATTAATAAAAAAAATATCTTATTCTAAGTAAATAATCTGTGATTTGTGACTTTGAAAGAAATATATATAGTAAAGTAAGTAAGTGTAAGCAAATAATCTGTGATTTGTGACTGAAAGAAATATATATAGGGTGACTGGTAATTAGTGACCGATACTTAAACACGTGAATTAGCTCATCATTATGAACATGGCAACAATGGGACCAAACCTGAAATCGCGAAAAAAATATCAGCTGTTCCATACATGTTGACGAGTTATGCGATCGTAAATGTATGGAACAGCTGATATTTTTTTCGCGATTTCAGGTTTGGTCCCATAGTAAAAGTTGTTCATAATGATGAGCTAATTCACGTGTTTAAGTATCGATCACTGCTTACCAGTCACCCTATATAGTAGTGTAAGTAAGTGTAAGCAAATAATCTGTGATTTGTGACTTTGAAAGAAAGTATAAGTAAATAATCTGTGATTTGTGAGTTTGAAAGAAATATATGTGTTAGGGTAAGTAAATAATCTGTGATTTATATGATTATAAAAGAAATATAAATATATTTTTTGTATCTTGTCGTTTCATTTTAATTTAATTTGAATCCTTGAGATACAATTTCCAAAACGATAGGTGGAAAGTTTTCTGTAAACAAAAAGCCATGGTCACCCTATCGAAATATTCAAAACGTATTGAAAGTTATAAATACCGAAAAAATACATGTTTTTTGCCTAGTATCGGTAGTTTTACATATTAATTGGTGTTGTTTACAAAAAACTCGCTTTACAATTACTTTCTTCGATAAATAATCACGACTTATTTTTACGCGATACCGTACTACAACTCCTGAAATATTAGCCTAGGATTTTTTGTAGTATTTTTACAAGTTTCGACAAATTCAAATCTACGTTTTACAAAAAACTTCTGACCCCTGCGATGCTTTTTCAGCGAGATATCGGCGATAACGTGTTTTTTGACCGTTTCAATGGCGCGGCCATGAGGGTTTAGTCTTACAGCTCCTGAAACATAAACCTAGGATTTTTTGTAGTATTTTTACAAGCTTCGACAAATTCAAATCTACGTTTTACAAAAAACTTCAGACCCCTGCGATGCTTTTTCAGCGAGATATCGGCGACAACGTATTTTTCATTGTTTCGATGGCGCGGCCATGGAGTTTTAGTCTTATAGCTCCCAAAATATAAACCTAGGATTTTTTTCTATACTTTTACAATTTTTTTACAAAGACAATCTGTTATTTACCTGAATTTCAGATCTCTGCAACGCTTAGTTTTAAAGATCTCCGTGGCCGCGCGGTTCGCCGCGTTTCAATGGCGCGGCCACGTTCAAACCCTTATAACTTTTTAACCATAACTTTGACAAATTTATGGTTTTGGGAATCAACTTCTACAATTTTTTACAAAATCTTGGCGTGGTTTTTTTTTTTAAATTTCGCCGTGGCCGCGCGGTCGAAACGGACACAAATATCTACCCAGCGCACGAGTCGAGTAGATCATTCCATCTCCATTTTATATGAGACAAAATATTGTAAGCCAATTTAACATATAATGAATAATATTTTTATTTTTAAAATATTCAAATCTCATAAATACCTAATTTTTTTATGAATGTTTACTGGTCATTGGATACATGAAGTAGGCTGCCGTTGTAAGGCCCGGCGCCCATTATCGGCATCGGTACGACTGAGGATTTTAGGTGGCAAATAGCAATATACTATAACATAATGGCAATAAAGTAGAAATTTCCGTGATATGTGGTCGTAATAACAAAAATACCGCTTCGGTATGCTTGAGGCTGGTGTATCGGCAGCCTTGAGAATGCTTCGGGATGCTTCGGCATCTTTCGGCAACCTTCGGTACGCCGCCGGCGCCGAGGCAACACTCGGGGGATAGTTTGCCGTGCGGGGCGACGGGAGGCATCCGCCATTTGCATCATTTGACTCACACAACACAACCGAGGTAATCGCTGTGTGTACCGGTTGTTTGCTGTCACATCGAATGTCATGGCGGAAGAAAAGCTTATTAATTTAGTTCGTCTACATGAGTGTTTATACAATATAAAATCGCGTCACTACAGTGACCAACACATGAAACATAATGCGTGGGAGCAAATCGCCAAAGAACTCAATAAAACACGTAAGTAAGCATCTTAAACATTTTATTTTTATTGAGTTATAATAAGTACCATCAATATGATAATGATTAATTACATTGACTTATAGATCGTTAGTATTTTATGATCTATTGACAATATTATTCTGCCAACTAACTGACCCATGTTCAGAGTTAAAATATTGTTTGAATTGATCTCTAACGACCATACCCTCGCACATGATAATATCGTTATCGCCTACTACATTGTTATCCACGGAACCTTCTAAAATATCGCTTTCCTGTAGTGGGTTTGGAAGTTCCGTCGTTGCATTGTTAATGATATAATTATGTAAAGAACAGCAGACTAAAATGATGTTATCTATATATTTTGCTTGTACTTGCATTCTCCTCTGAAATATTTCAAACCTTGATTGAAGAATGCCAAAAGCACTCTCCACGATACGCCTTGCTCGACTTAGTCTGTAATTAAACTCTTTTCTCTATATTTGCCAATTGATTCGCAGGGTACGGTCTCATTATATTTTTCGTTAGTGGAAATGCTTCATCAGCAACAAAAACATAGGGTAATTCTTCAGTTATTCCTCGTAAGCTCACATTTTGAGGAATATTTAATGTGTCGTTTTGCAATTTTAAACCCAATTTTGAATGATCTAATATACCACCGTCGCTATTTCTACCATAAGCACCTACATCGACAATGACAAATCTGTATTTAGCATCTGCTACAGCCAGCAGAACGATACTAAATTTTTTTTTATAATTAAAATACATACTTCCACTATTATTTGGAGCTCGTATCTTTAAGTGCTTGCCATCCATGGCACCAATACAATTTGGAAAATTCCATATTTCATCAAAGTCTTTAGCAATTATCTTCCATTGTGCTGTTGTTGGTTTTGGCAGAACGACACGGCCAAGAATATTCCAGATTACACGGCAGGTTTCATGGACTAACAACGAACTGTACTAAATCCCATTCGGTAATTGAATGCTAAAGTTTTGAAACTGACTCCTGTTATTAAAAACCTGAAAAGAAACATTATATTTTTAAATATAGCTTAGGTACCTATTAATATTATTAAAAATATTTAAATAATACCAATTTTAAAAAAATATTATAATTTTGAAAATTTAGAATAAATATACCTAGGCACTTTTGATAATCATATTTTAAATCATACAATACGGATTACGAAACATTATACATAATATCACCTGTGTTGCGGGTGCCGGACACATACGTTTAACTAACAAACCATTCATTTATATGTTTATTATATTATTTTCAGCTCAAGAATGTCTCAAGATGTGGACGAATATCAGAAACAACTATCGAAAAGCGATGAAAAATAGAATAAGCAAAAGCGGTGATTCTGCAAAGCCACAAAGGCCTATAAAACACGAAAGAGAACTCCAATTCTTGAATACATTTTTACAAAATAGAGCGCAGGTATCTAATTTAGATTCTTCTTCCGAGGAGACACAAGATTCTTTCTTGGATTCTCCTCAATCACGGCCACAATCACAAATGTCACATTCAGATTCTCAAAAGTCGCGTCCTCGATCACAAAACATAACCACAGCTGAGATATTAAAAGAATATATAGATTCTTTCTAGATTTTTTCTAGATTCTTTTTCGCGGGTAGGTGTAAGAAAAGTTAACACGTTATTTCGTAATCTATTTTAATTATAAATATTATTAAGTTTTTTTACTTGCTTTCGAGTACAATATTTGTTGTATAAACATCAAAATAAGCTGTACTTACATTGGTGAAACATTCCATGTAAAACAAGCACTTAAAACTACACCACCTGCCAGCTTCTTACTAGTACTGTCATAGTCACTGCAAATTATTTACATTAATTCATGATGGCATCTCAAATGGATGATATCCAATCGGCCCAGAAGAACCTCGAGGATTGTTTCCTTAAAAGGATGGGTGAGCTTGAGGCACAGATCCAATGTGCTGGACCCGCAAAGGACACCGTAGCAAAGCTTGCTGAAGAGTTCCGGTCATTTCGTGAGCTTATGTTTGGCATGCTGGGTCTTCTTAGGAAGCAGATCATGGAGTGCTCTAGAGTGATTGATGGATTGGAGACTAGATCTCGTCGGAAAGCTCTCATTTTCACCGGATTTGCTGAAGCGGACAAGGAGGATTGCAAGGCTCTGGTGTTAGATGTTTTGAAGAACAAACTGGCACTGCCTGACATCACTGCATCTTCCATCAAAGTGTGCCACAGACTTGGAACATCAAGTAAGGGACCAACAATTAGCAGACCCATATTGGTAAGGTTTTCCAATGTTGATCAGAAATCCTCCGTTTGGAAGGCAAAGTCTGCGTTGAAGGGCTCCACAGTCACAGTCAAAGAGTTCTTGACTAAGCCTAGACAAACTGTATTCAGCAGGGCGCGCTTGCATTTCGGGATGCCGGCATGCTGGACTCAGGACGGGGTTATTGTCATCAGATCCCCCGATGGAACACGGCATAAGATTTGTTCTTTAGAGGAACTCAATCCCTTGTTGGCTAAGTACCCTAAGAAGACCGGAGAATCATCTGCCGTTACAGGAGGCAAGCCTGATGGTGGAACGCGTTAAACTAAGTTTGCAACCTATTACTGTGTGTTCTTTCTCCAACTTATCAATTTTTTGCGCTTGGGACGTCAGTTCACGTTATCATTATAGTTTTGTCGTGCACGTCTACCTGCTAACTATTTCTTATTTTCACTTCAACACTACATTATTCATTTTCTGTTGATAATTTGCTCAATTGTTTGTGTTAGTAAAAGTTTTTTTTCTTTCTTTTCGTCAATAATAGCTGTCACTGTCATGTCTTCTGTCAAGTCATCTGTCAATCTTGAATTTGTCTATATTCTGACGTCCCATGTTTCTAGTCCCACGTTTGTGTTGTATTTTGTAAATTGCGTTTCGTTTTTGCTCAACTTTGTCATGACTGTATCGTTTTATTCTTAGCTTGCATAATATTTTATGTTTGTTTGTGATGCTGTCTTTCTCATCGGAATTGATTTGTATTATTTTTTTGGATTTTTATTGTATTATTGTACAGTGTTACAGGTATCTTTTGGCGCTTGAATAACTTTGACGGGTGTTATTGTCTAGCATTTGTGTAATTATTTCGTATTTTGGGAAACAAAAACGCTTAGTTCCGATTTAGGTCACGCGCCAAGGGATCCATGTGCATCTGTGCTGGTGCTGCTGGTGGGTGGTGCACTGATAGTGGTGTTACACCTAAAGTGAAAGCAATCTCAGCCATAATTTGCTAGTATATTTAACAGTTATTTATATTTATTTTATTTGTATTTTATGTTATCTGATGATGATTCTTTTTACTCTGCCATTGATTCCTCTTGCTCATCCGCTAATGCAAGTTTTAGCTCTTCCACTGACACTCTTGCTGACTTTGTGCGTCGGAGTTTCAGTCAACAGAAAGGTCATTTGTTTAATGTCTGCCATATAAATGCGCAAAGAGTGCCAAGTCACTACAATGATCTGTTGGACACCTTTTCCGACGCCAATGTTCATGCCGTTCTGGTATCTGAGAGTTGGCTCAAACCTCATCTTCTCTCCACCACCTACTCTCTTCCAGGTTTCACTCTTATCCGCAATGATAGAATTGGTAAGGGAGGAGGTGGTGTAGCTATCTATCTTCGTAGCGATTTCCCTTTAAAAATCATTGCCTCATCTCCCTCACAATACCATGCTTCTGCTGAGTACCTCTTTTTGGAGGTCCATGTCAAGGGCGTCAAGACCCTTCTTGGTGTTGTCTATTGTCCACCCGCCGTTGACTATTTCTCCAAACTCGAATTGGCGCTAGAATCCGTAGGGTCAGAGTATGCACATTGCATCATCATGGGCGATTTCAACACTGACCTTGCTCACCACACCCCCCGATCCCGTAAACTCCTTAATATCGTCGAGTCCGTTAGTCTCCATGTACTTTCATTGCAACCTACCCATTTCAATATCTCAGGCGACGACACCTGGCTCGACTTAATCCTTACATCCACTCCCTCTCTTGTTTCCTCTCATGGTCAATGTCCTGCTCCTGGTTTTTCCCATCATGACCTCGTTTTCCTCTCGTATGTCCTACAACCGCCTAAACCTGTCCCAAAAGTTCTGCACATGCGATGTTTTGCGCGCATGGACGTTGAGAAGCTTCGTCAGGATGCGTTAGACCTCAGTTGGGAACACCTAGCAGCGGCGGCAGCTGTAGACGAAAAACTGCGTATTTTCGATCGGACGGTCCTTGCTCTGTACGACAAACACGCTCCTGTTAAGATGATTAAACTTCGGCGTCCTCCTGCTCCTTGGATGACGACAGGTGTTTGAATGGCGATGAGGCGCAGGGATCGGGCCTTTCGTAAATTTAAAAAGGATCGTAGTGAAGAAAATAGGAACATTTTCAAAGCTGCTAGAAATCGGTGTAATCAGATGATACGCAACGCAAAACGCCGCCATATTCTCGAGAACATATCTTCTTCTTCACCTGCTGATATCTGGAAGTTCCTTGGTACTCTTGGTATCGGTAGACCACGTCATGTGGATTTTCCTAATACGATTGGTCTTGATGATATCAACCGTCACTTCACAAGCACTTGCCATTTTGATTCCCAAATGTTGTCCCAGACGATCGATTTCATTACTGGCCTAGCTAGTCCCATCATAGAACCATTTCACTTCTCCCCGGTCACCTTGCACGAAATTAAAAAGATCATTATGTCCATAAAATCCAAGGCTGTGGGCTGTGACGGCATCAGTCGCAATATGGTCGTTTGGATCCTCGATATCCTTCTCCCTCCGATTACTCACATCATCAACTTTTCTCTTGATTCCGGACAATTCCCATCCTTGTGGCGTATGGCCTACGTCCGCCCACTCCCTAAAATTTCAAATCCCTCCCTATCCAGCCACTTTCGACCTATTTCCATTCTCCCATTCCTATCTAAAGTGCTCGAGGCCTGTGTACACAAGCAGTTTTCTGGTTTTGTTCACCGTAACAACCTTGTTAGCGCTTTTCAATCTGGATTCAGGCCTGGGCACAGTACAGCCTCCGCTCTCCTTAAAGTGACTGGTGACATTAGAGAAGCGATGGAGGATACCAAGATTACCGTTCTGGTATTAATTGATTTCTCCAATGCCTTTAACGCCGTCAGCCATGATATTCTCCTTTCTATCCTCTCTCATCTTATGGTTTCACCCCAGGCCCTGGAATGGTTCTCTTCTTATCTTCGGGGACGTCAGCAGTCGGTTCGTGTTGATGAGAGCTCATCGAGTTGGCGCGACCTGGATGCTGGTGTTCCACAAGGCGGTATTCTTTCCCCATTGTTATTCTCCATCTTCATCAATTTTATAACTCACTGTCTTCGGTGTTCGTATCATCTTTATGCTGATGATCTACAGTTGTATACAGCTGGGCGGGTAGAAGTTTTATCGGACGCTATAGCTGATGTAAACCGAGATTTAGCTGCTATCAAGGAGTGGTCTGATAGTTTTGGGGTGTCAGTAAACCCCTTGAAGTGTCAGGCCATTGTAATTGGAAGCTCGCGCATGATGGGTAGGGTGGCGCTTAGCTCTCTTCCTCCTCTTATTTTTAATGGTACCATCATACCTATTACCCCTACGGTGAAAGATCTCGGTTTGCATCTTGACTCGACACTTAGCTGGCAGCGCCAGGTTTCTAGTGTTAGTCAAAGGGTCAATGGTACTCTGCGATCCCTATATCGTTTGAGAAACTTTTTGCCCGCTAAGACGAAAACTATGCTTGTGCAGACTTTGATTTTCCCCATCATTGACTATGGTGATATGTGCTACTTTGACTTGAATGCGGTTTTGCTAGATAAGCTCGACAGACTGCTCAACAATGGTATCCGGTTCATTTTCAACCTTAGGAAATATGACCATGTGTCGAGTTATAGGACTGAGCTCAAGTGGATGTCCATTCGCCAAAGGAGAAGTTTGCGCGCTTTGACCACACTTTTCTCCTTTCTCAACTCCCCCACCCCTCCTTCTTATCTTATGTCTCACTTTCAATATTTATGTTCTTCACACGCTAAGAATCTGCGTTCTTCCAATAATCTTCTCCTACTCTGCCCTCCTCATACTTCTGATTTCGTTCATTCGTCCTTTCATATTCAGTCCATTGTTCTCTGGAATGCGCTTCCTCTTGATATCAGGACGGCCACCAGTCGGTATGCATTTAAGCGAAAATTGCAGAGTTATTTTCAAAATAAATAGTGTAGAGTCATCTCATTTACCTCCTTCCCTTTTAGTGTATATATATATGTATTATATAATGTAGGTATATATTATAGTAAATATATATGTATGTGTATTATAAGTTTGTATGCATGTATAATTAATTATGTTATCTTTTTAATATTTTTTTTATTATTATTAACGCCTGTTAAGCAGAGCACCTGCCATCTTATCTCTACACCACCCTTGGTTGACTGGTAGAGAATGCCTAAGGCATTAAGTCCGCCTTTGTATGTTATTGTGTGCGAGAAGTTTAAATAAATAAATAAATAAATAAATTCTAAAAATAACGAAGATGAACATCCTATAGATATATTTTTTAAATCAATGTCTGCTACGGTAAAATCTTTACCGAAAAAGTTGCAACTTCAAGTAAAAAGAGAAGTATTGCTTCTTGTTAATAAGGCAGAAATCGAATATTCAGAACTATCAGAAGCACCACAGAATATTGAAACTACAAGATCTATTTATGAACCATCCACATCGAAACAAAAACCTCCTGTGAATCAATCAAACTACACCATGGACGATTTTTCTTATTACACACCCCAAGCAACATCCGTAAATAACGAGGACAACATACAATCAACATTGACATATACTCCGACACCCATACTTAGATGCCAAGACGAAAACATTGAAACCAGTGATTACCAGAATATTGAAACCAATGATTATCAGAATTTGTAACTTTTTTTAAACATTTTATTTTTTACCTGCAGCAAAGCTAATGTGATTAAAAATAAAGATATGATTCGAATGTCAACAACAATCGCTCCACGACGACAGTCCTATGACCGGCGCAGCAAGAAATATAGATTCAGACGAAATAGTAATGCAGTCTGCGATCTGAAGTCACCATTCGAATCATACCTGTACGAGTATATGTGAATTAAAAAATAATAAATATGATTAAACTTATTAAAGTATTTTTTATTACTCACCTCAAGCACACAGACAATCTTTCTTCAACAGGTATAGGTGAGCGAAATCTTGATGGTTTTTTCTCCACGTAAGGTCGAAGCAAATGAACCAGACTTTCAAAATTTTCATAACTCATTCTATAATAATCATAAAATTTTCGAACGTCATAACGCAATTCATTGAATAAATTGTTGAATTCACCGGACATATATCGTTGCTTCCTAAGGTTGTTCACCCAAAATCTTCTTGATTGATTAGATTTCTCTTCTTCTTCAGCAAGAGCTGCTATGAACACTAGATCCCAGTCCACCATATTAAATACAATTCAGACAACTAGCTTGTAACAACTCGACGACGACTCGACGACTGATGATGAGAAATATGATATTGAGACGCTTCGGCAAGCTACAGGACGGTGCGGCATCCTTAAGGACGCTTCGTCATCCCTAAGAACGTTGCAGCATGCCAAAGCATAATTGCCGATAGTGTGCGCTTGCATGTAGGATGCCGAAGGATCCTTTTCCTTGCCGATGCCGATAATGGGCGCCGGGCCTAAGACGACTAAAAAGTCACCGTGTATATCAAATATTGTTACCCAAACTTTGTTAATTCTATAAGCATTGATAAAAATAAAACTATTTGAATAAATTGACAAGATGTCTCTCTTACCTTATAAGTAAACGTTCTTCCGCCGATATACATGATCTTAGCACTGTATTTTGACGAGTTAATTCCGGTTTAAGAATCTCAAGAAGTTCTTGAAATGATGAATACGACATTCGATAACAATTAGCAAATTTTTTTTCATGTCCTATTAATTTTCTAAACGTTGTTGTATAATGTCCACACAATCTTCTCTCGCTTGTAAATGGGTGTACCCAAAAACGTCGGTAATTTTTCTTCTTCCTTTTTTTAAAAATTAATAACAAAGTGCATGCAATCAATGCTGTCTCGACCGACGCCATCTTGCTACTGTTGATGAGGTTCTGCTTAAAAACGCAAAATGCCAGCGCGTTTGTATCGATACACACGCGCGTTTGCATCGCGTTTGTATCGCTACACACGGGCGTTTGCATCGCGTCTGTATCGCTACACACGCGCGTCTGTATCGATTCAAACGCGTGTTTGAATTTATACAGGTGTGCAAAGGTCTACAGGCCGCGTCTGACTTGCGTGCGTATCGCGTCTGTATCGCTACAAACGCGCGTCGACGGCGCGTTTAAAAAACGTGGTGTGCATAGGCCCTAAACTAAGTAAATACTTTTTACTGCATTTAAATAACTAGCATGGTTCTCTCTGCCTTATAAAGGGTTAAATCATTACAAGGAGCCAATGACTCATCAGTTGAGTCATCCTTCAGGGAGGCCGATGACTCAAATGGTGAGCCACCGACCAATGAATGGGGCCTGGCTGAAATGTTCACGAAAATGAAGGTGGCAATGAATCGGTTAAGCATGAGTTTGTCTTTCGACAGGTTGTAACCTGCTCCCTGAGCGATACCCTTATTGGCTGAGCAAGTTTCGACTCGTTACGTGGGCGAGGCTATTCTGTTGACAAGTTTAGACTTGTTCGTGGGCGATACCATTATGTTAACAAGTTGAGACTTGTTCGTGGGTGATACTATTATTCTTGTTAATGTGTGATTGGGTGACTAACTACGTTCTTTTAATTACAGGTAACTACTCATTCTTATTGCAGCTAATTACTTAGGTAATTTAAATATAGGTGTCGATCAGGCTTTCTTAAAAACTATGGGAGATTGAAACTATCCTACGCTCATACAAATACAATATTCATGACTTATATAACTATTAGAAACGGTTTTTTATTGTTTAATCAAACTCTTAATTTAGTAGTCAGTCTTTGTCGTCGCCAACAGGAATACAGCATATTTTTTTATTGGCCGCACTTTCATATTTGGACCAAAAAAGATGATGTCCTTTGTAGCTGCTGTCACAAATCGCTAGCAATACCAAAGAAAAATATCCTTTATATTTGAAGCTCATTGATCCACTATTGTTAGGTGCTATAATTCTAATGTTTTCCGTCACAAGCACCTATACAGTTCGGAAAATGTGCTCTAGTAGAGAAACCATTTGCAATTTGAAGCCACATATCTTTGGTTGGTTGTGGTAGGCATATATTTTTTAAGCAAATCCATATAGCTGCACATACTTCTCGAACTATTTCGGCGATACTACTAATTCCAATCTTAAACATATAATGCAATTCTGCGAATGAACAGCCTGACGCCAAATATCTGAAACATTTTTTTTTTTTTAAGTTTGAGTATTCAAAAATAGTCGAGAAATATTCGCGACTGTTTTGTGAAGGCCCATAAAGCGAAAGAGACTAAGAGCGGATCAGCGGCAAGAAAAAGACTTCTTATGTTTTCTACGATACTTTGTTATTTTTAAAAGATACTGTAACTGTCAATAGCACAACGGGGAATGTAACTACAGAAAATGAAGATGGTAACACAGCTATGCAAAATGAAGAAACACTTCCATCAAATACTTCATGGGCACCAAAGAGAAGCAAGAAAAATAATAGTGATGATCTTATCGGTAGAGAGTTAGTCGGGGTCTTGAATAGAAATTTAGAAAGAAAGAGTGTTGAAGATGACGAGGATCGTCTCTTTTTCTTGTCTCTAGTAAAAGAATTTAAAAAAAAAATCCAGAACCTATGCAAATGCAAAGTAAATTACATATTTTAAAGGTAATTAAAGATGCGCAGATTTTCAATTATTCGAACATTGATTACACTGGTCACCACTGTTTTTGTCACACGAACTTTGTGATGATTTTTTATTTATGTTAATGTACCCTCATTCAAAAATAATAATTATTTTGTATCAGTCACATCCAGTTTTTTTGTAACAGCTACATATTCATTTCTGACCTCATTTACGTGTTTTTATTTGAATAACGTTAATTTAGACGACGATTCAACTAACTTACGTTTGTTACATTGCAAATATGCCGCGAAAGTGTTCTAATAACCCAGACAGTTTTTGTTATGTGTGTGGAGGGGTACGTATTTGAATATCGAAGATTAAAATACCTACTGTTAAAATATCGATGTTCATAACATCGAAAATGGAAAAATCGAACGACCATAAAACCGAAAATTAAAATAACGAAAGTTTATAGTATCGAATGGTTAAATATCCTACGTCCAATATATCTAAAATCTAAATATCTACAAAAGTTACATCGAAAGATCCAAATATCGAAATACAGATTATCGAATGTCCTAAATATCGAAGTACAAACTATCGAACGTCCTAAATATCGATGGGTACATAGAACATCGAAAATGAATATACCTACGTGTAAAAATGGGTTAATTTTCAACATTTAATACATTCATTAATTCACCCTAAAAATACGTACCTACAAGTTAAAATATCGAAAAAAATTTGATGTAAGTAGTATGAGTGGAAAAAGGTTGCTTCTGCAACGTCTCCGGCGCTACGGGAAGTGCAACCCCTTCGCCCTTGCGTAACAAAGAATAGGCACCCATGTTCAACTCCGCAGCTTCGGCTTGCTGGTCGCCTCCGGCGACCAGCCTCAGCCGCTACGGCTCCCACGGGTGCCTATGCTTTGTTACAACGGGCGGGGGTTGTCCTCCCTTCGCGCCTCCGGATTTTTATATACACTCTAGGGGTAACAGCCAAAAGACTACGTAAATTCGGGGTGCCCCAATTCGGTTTTGGAACAATTTTGACCTATTTTATCCATGAAAATCAGTGTCTAGTGTACAAGCATAGGTCAATCGTGAAGGTATTATTTAGGTCTTTAAATTAAAATATTTTCTTGAAAGTCAATATGTTGTGCTACTAAAGTTAGTGACAGAAACGTATCGCTGCAAAACCGACTCCACGTAGTCTTGTCTGCCCTACCCCTAGAGTGTAATTTAGAATCGCGTAGGCGCGGAGGGGCGAGGCAGCCCGCGAGCTGAGGAGCAGGTGGTTTTAACACCCGCCGCCGCAGCTGAGGTTGGCCGGCGAAGCCGGCCAACAAGCCGAAGCTGCGGTGGTGAGCGTTTAGACCATCTGCGACGTTAAGCTCGCGTGGGACTGCCGGAGCCCTGCAGCGCCGGAGCCGTGACAGAAACCATGCTTGCTTGCATGTTGCATGATTGCTGCATGCTTGTTTGCTGCTAGATGGTAATCAGTTACTAGGTGGGTTACAAAAAAAACAAGGAAAACCTCCTTTCCTATTTTTACATAATAAAAACCCAAAATAAAACACATTTGTACGCAAATGTACAATATAATCAGTGACAATAATACAAAATATTAAACAAAAAATCCTTCTCTTTATTGAATAATAATAATCGAAAACATAAGTCAAAAATCAACTATAAAAATACCAGTCTAAATACTTTAAAGATTTGAAGCTATAGCCATTAACAATTCCACAAAAGAGTACTCTGTAATATTTTCCAATATGTTACTAATTTTTTTCATCGTGTTCGCACACTTCGTCTTCTTCCTTTTTTTAGGCTCTGTTTCTCCGTTAAGGATTTTTTGAATTTCAATTAAATTTACTTTTGTTTCCTTCATTAACTCTGATATTAAACGGTAAAAACCAATATGTCTTTTAGAACATATTTCATTAATATGGTGATGGAAGGATTCAGCACTATTTTGAGTGCGCGGTATCGTAGATTGGTGATTTTGACACCAAAAGTTTGGACTATACTTTGGTTGTTGGTTATTTTTGCCAATGACGTAGTTTTCACCAAACCATTGTGCAATTCTGAGACTGTCATTTGAAAGACTTTTTATTAAATTGTTAAAATACATAACTACATTATTATGGTTAATGTAACTCAACGCTAAAAGACACTTTATTTCCTGGTTGAATTTATTGTCGGTATTGTATTTTGAAGCCAATCCATCTTTTTGGATTTTACGATACAATATTTGTCTCAGATGAAAAAAACATCCTTTCAAAGTAATTGACTCGAAATTTTGGCGCAAACTTAAGGCTGGAGCTTTTTCGAAGTCAGAGATTACATGTGATGGGTTCAATACAATTTCATTTTCTGTACAGTACTCAATCATTAAATCAAACATGATGTCGTAGGACGGCTTATCTTTGTGGGTACAAAGCGCAAACAGTAAAGGAAATGTTTTTTCATGATTGTTTATCGAACCATGAATTGTATATAATTGTTGGAATATCTGTGGTACGATTGCAAAAGTACCATCCATTATCCAGTAATTTGCTTCACTCAGATATTTCATTAACTCCTTTGTACTAAATAGTACAACCCTTTTATTTTGAGCAAAAATTCTTTGTTTAATGACAAAATTAGCTTTATTGAGCATTGTCGACTCGAAATCTATGTCAAAGTCGAACTCTGTGGGTTCCATAGGTATTTTTAGTTGTTTTTTTTTCTCACGAATAATCATCTGCCTTAAAGATTCTTTAGTTGGTAACTTCGTTGCAATAGCGGCACTGGTAGATGCAATATGATTTTGTAATATTTGACAAGTTTTAACGGTAGGTTGTTCTGCCGTTTTACTTTTTAAATTATCAATGTTAGCAGCGACACTCACTCTCATAGGGTTCCCTTCATGATTATGTTCGCCACTGCACGATATCAATGTTGCACAATGTACTTCCGTAAAAATGTTGGTTATTAATCGTGATTTGCACTTAAATAAACGGTTTACTTTATATTCACAATCCCAATATATTTTATCTTGGCTCCATCGATTTTTCGTATAAGTAAAACCATTTAGATGCACTTTAAATCCACCTTTTTGAGTTTTTAAAACTTCTAATACGTGTTCCGACATAATAAATCTATAATATTCTATAAACTGTACGTTACATTTACGCAGTAAACAGACTAATGACTCTTAATAGCAACGGGTTTGCAGGGTGTGAGAATTTCACATCTACCTACATTTATGAATACACTCATACTGCCTATATAATTTTTTTTCGGTATTTCAACTAGTAGGTATTTTTAACGTAGATATTATGAATTTAGATGTATGAAATGTTGATATTTTGAACTTAGGCATAATGTCATTCGATATTTTGAATCATTCGAAATTTTAATCACTCGGCATTTCAATCTTCGACGTTTTAAGCTTAGGTATAACAATTTTCGACATTTTGATATAATCGATATTTAAATTTTCGATGTTTTGAACATTGGTATTTTAAGCGTAGGTATTTTAATCTTCGATATTCAAATACGTACCCATGAATACACTCATACTGCCTATATAATTTTTTTTCGGTATTTCAACTAGTAGGTATTTTTAACGTAGATATTATGAATTTAGATGTATGAAATGTTGATATTTTGAACTTAGGCATAATGTCATTCGATATTTTGAATCATTCGAAATTTTAATCACTCGGCATTTCAATCTTCGACGTTTTAAGCTTAGGTATAACAATTTTCGACATTTTGATATAATCGATATTTAAATTTTCGATGTTTTGAACATTGGTATTTTAAGCGTAGGTATTTTAATCTTCGATATTCAAATACGTACCCGTGTGGAGAATTAACTTTTTACATCTCAGCGTCGGAAATTTACGCCGTTAATTGAAAAGTGTTATTTAGACTATTTTGGTTTTCCTGTACGCCACCAAGATAAACCCTGGGTTCCACATATATGTTGTTCCACGTGTGTTAGACTCCTATTAGGTTGGTCTAAACAAGAATCTAGACATTTAGCTTTTGGTATACCAATGATTTGGACGGAATCAAAGGATCATGTAAGTGATTGTTATTTTTGTTTAATTCAAACAAAAGGCATAACAACTAGGTCGAAACACACTGTCCAGTACCCAATCGTGTCATCGGCCAACAGACCAATCCTACATAGTACCGAACTGCCTGTGCCAAAGCCTCCAAATCAAGCGGAAAGTCTGGATTCTGTTCCTTGTCCGGAATATGTTCTTAGTCAACAAAGTGGGATATCTCAAGAGAGTGACCCAAGTTATGAGCCGTCAACTTCAAAAGAATCGCATTTATTGACACAAAGTGATTTAAACGATTTAGTACACGATTTGAACTTGTCTAAAAAACAGGCTTGAGCTTTTGGGGTCTAGATTAAACGACTGGAATTTAATTTCTCCTGGTACGAAAATTTCTTATTTCCGACATCGTGACGAAGAAATGAAACCTTACTTTTCTAAAGCAGATGATTTAGTCTATTGTAATAACATTCCTGTGGTGATGAATTTTTTAAATTTTGAATATGATCCAAGTCACTGGCGATTGTTCATTGACTCTTCAAAAGCTAGCTTGAAAGCAGTGTTGCTACACAATGGAAACAAATTTCCTTCAGTGCCGGTTGGCCATGGTTCTAACATGAAAGAGACTTACGAAAACATGAAGTTCCTTCTTGAAAAAATTAAATACAGGGAACATGTTTGGAAAATTTGTGGAGATTTTAGTCATTGCTCTTTTGTTTGGGCTACAGCTTGGTTACACAAAATATTGCTGTTTCATTTGCGAATGGGACAGCAGAGACAGAGAAAGTCACTACACAAAGAAAGTATGGCCCAAGCGTGAATCACTTACTCCAGGGCAGAAAAATGTTAAAAATGATTCTTTAGTGAACCTTGACGACATACTTTTACCACCATTGCATATTAAGCTCGGCCTGATGAAAAATTTTGTAAAAGCTATGCCTAAAGATGGCAGTGGATTCTTATACCTGAAAGAGAAATTCCCTAAACTCAGCGAGGCAAAAATTAAAGAGGGAATATTTGTTGGTCCACAAATACGGGAACTAATGAAGGATACAAACTTTGAAGGAAAGCTGAATGATCAGGAAAAAGTCGCCTGGAAATGTTTTATGAATGTTGTCCGAAATTTTCTAGGAAACCATAAAGCGGAAAATTACAAAGACTTAATCAGTGAGCTTTTAATTTCATACAAAGCTTTGGGATGTAATATGTCTTTAAAAATACATATGCTGTACTCTCATCTGGATGTTTTTCCCGAAAATTTGGGTGCTGTGAGCGACGAACAAGGCGAGAGGTTTCATCAGGACATTTCCTTCATAGAAAAGCGCTATCAAGGGAAATGGAGTCCAGGAATGCTAGCAGATTACTGCTGGGGACTTAAAAGGGACCTACCAGAAGCCAAACATTCACGCAAATCATAGATATTTATTTTACATTAAGAATTTTTTTTTATATGTTACTGATTTTTGTACTTTTCATAAAAATATAAATCTTGATGTCACAAAGAAACCTGATGTGTCAATTTTTTTCTGATGATATATTATTGTTTGATGGCCATAGTACATTCAAAATTTGGTATAAGTTTTCGTGTGACAAACAAAAGTTTGAATTTTTTGACCAGTTTTATCCAAGGCCTAATTCTTACCGGGGATATCAAACGTCACATTATTCTAGTAATAGTCCCTATTCTCACCGTACAAACTTCTCGGAGGTTAGACAAGGGAATACCCATCATGGATATCAAACGGCACAGTATTCAGGAAGTAATGTCTACATGCAGCCTGTGCAGTCTTCGGAGTTTGGACGAGACACGTCTCAAGAAATTGTGAGGAGTCCGACGAATGCACAATCGCCAATTAGCGAAAAATCTCAGGAGAGTGATTATCTAGAACTTTTTAATTCCATCACTGACGATGATGCTTGAAATGTGTACCTACATTATTTTAATAAAAATTTAATTATAAATATTTATTTAACTTACCGTAGCACTATTATTAACTTTGCTTCCGGTTTAATACTATTGCGAAATTGTGTGTCTTGCTTCGTTATAAATGTTTTTAAAATGTTCAATAATTCTTCAAACGTTTTTATGCTCATTCTAGTAAATCCGAAAAACTTATCTTCATATTTTTTTAGGTCTTCGAAAAATATTGCAAAATGCTTGCTCTCATCTCGTGTTTGCAAATAAGGATGCACCCAGTACATCTTTCTTTGTTTTTTCTTCTTTACGTAACGTGTATAAATGTAGTAAATAGCTGAAACGGCTCGATATAACCGCAAATTGCAACGGTTCTTCAACCGCACGTTGCGGTTGCGAATGCGGGTGCCCGCGATCCGGCTGGCCGCATTCGCAACCGCATCCTGCGGTCAGCCGCACGGCTAGCCGCATTGCGGCTACCCGCATAATGCGTATGAACCCTTAATAGAGCGGACTTTCTTTCTCATTTTTCCCCCGTCGAATCACCATGTTCGGCAAGCCTATCCCTTGGGAGAAGCGAGCCAAATACTTGGGCGTCGTCCTAGACGAGCACCTTTCCTTCTCGGAGTTTAATATTAAAAAAATACATTTTGTAGCACTACCGACACACGATGCCGTCTCACGCGCACACATGTGTGCGCTCGCTCTCACCGTGTCCCACCATCTCGCTCGCTGCCCCCGCCGGCCGCGGCCTGAGTGTATATAAGGGGCGTGCAGCCCGTCATTTCTCTGATTAAGCTCTCGACACTCGTCCTGAACGGTCGTGCTTTACGCTCCCCCGTTCATGACTCAGTGGCGCTAGCCTAATTCTTCCCGTTACGTTTACGTAACGCTCTCGCAGCCACCGCGGCTGCATCCGATCATCGATCGATTAATTAATTAATTTTAATTAATCAATCGCTTTTGATCCAATATAAAAATTGCCTTTTTCAAGGCAGGTTCTACTATTTCTTTAACGTGCGCGTTTGTGTGAGTAGCTTCACTAGGCCCCTTCCGGGCAAAACCACAGTTTCGTGGTCCTCGGTGGATACCTTACGGTGCCAACGAAACCGAGTGGGGTGTTGACCCAATCACACCCGCCGAACCCCTTCAGGGCTAGGCAGTCAGTTGGACGGGTCCCAGAGTTAACCGGCCTTGGGGGATCTCCTAGTCGGCTCTGGTGACAGTTTTCCTTTCACAGCTACTCACCTAGTGTCTCTAGGGTGTGTCTACACCCTTCGCGCTAGACTGTCAGGGCCCCGTTCGCACATTAAGACTGGCGACGGGTATACAAGCTTAAGGCTCACCCATAGGCACTCAACCTCCCTGTCTATACCCGACAGGGAGGGTGTGACACATCCCCGGGCATTTCCACCCGGGGAGCTAGGCATAGGGAAGATAGGAGGGAACCTTCTGTTCCGCCATCCCCCAAAACCAACCCTCCCGCACCCCCAACCATGGGGGATGCTGTCCTTCTGACGTTTCTTAGGGAGGTCCTCTTAAAGGATCCCGAATTCTTAGCCAAATATGGCGCCCGTTTCGCTGCTATGCAGCCCCCCACCCCCTGTCCCTCCGACACTCCAGCCATCGCTAGCTTTAGCGATGCTCTAGAACCCCCCTCCCCTCCGTGCTCTATGCCCGTCATAGACTCGGAGGACTCGTCAGGTCCCATGGACACTGAAGTTGCCTCTATAAAACGCCCAATCACTCCGTATCCTTATGATACGGAGCCCCAATTCTCCTCCGCCTCCTCGTCCGAGGATGACGGCTTTCAGACCGTCACCTCCGCCGCCAAGAGGAAGAAGAACGTAGTCTCTTCTTCCCAGGCAGGGAAAACCCCTAAGATAGGCTCCCCCGCCGCCCCCGTGACACCGACCCCCGTTGTCCCCGCCCCGACCGCGCGCCCCGCTCCCTCCGCCGCCGCGTCAACCCCCCCCCACCCTGTCCAAGGCTTCCGATAGCCAAACTAAACAGGCCCCCTCCCCGCCCCCTGTGTTTATTCAGGACAAGGGGAAGTGGACCGTCGTGTCCAAATGGTGCGTCGATCTCCGGATCGGCTTCACCAGTGCCCGTGCCACAGAGCAGGGCATAAAAGTCCAAGTCCCTAACTCTTCCGATTATAGGGCTCTCACGAAACTCCTCAGAGATAGGGGAGTTTCGTTTCATACCTACTCCCTTCCGGAGGACCGACAGACCCGCGTGGTCATAAATCGCATCCCAAAAGAGATAGCGACCTCAGATATAAAAGACGACCTTCTGTCGCAAAACGTCCCCGTCGCGGAAGTGCACCGCATGCACCGCGCCCGAAGCGGAGAGGCATACAATATGATCCTTGTTGTATGCCCCGCCGTCGAGGGACATCACCCGATCTTTACGATCAAGTCAATTTGTAGCCTTACTGGATTCGATATCCAGAAGCCGCGTAAAACTGGCATCGTCGGGCAATGCCACCGGTGCCAACTCTATGGCCATTCCCAGCGGAATTGCCATGCGACACCCAGGTGCGTCAAGTGCCTGGGCGAGCACGGCACTTCCGACTGCTCCCGCCCCAAAGACAGAACTTTGTGCACGGAGCCACCCAGCTGCGTGCTCTGCGGGAACTCCGGGCACCCAGCCAACTACCGTGGCTGTCCTAAAGCCCCAAAATCGACCGCCCCTAAGCTGACGAAGCGTACCGACGCCCGTCAGCAAAGGGAAGCCCCCCCCTCTCAACTTCCCGAGCGACTGAGTCCCCAAAGACCCAGTCCTTGGCATCTCCTGCACCACCAACAGGCCTTCCCGGCCTTGGGGCGCTACCAACAACCTCCCCCTCCTCCCATCCCTCCGCTGATGGACCCCCGCATCCGTGCTCACCCCTCGCGCCCGAAAGATGGCTAGCGAAATCGTCACAGCAAGAAATTCCTGTGACCTTTTCGCTATCCAGCAAATTTACAATGCGTATCCGGAGATAACGCAAACCCTAATGACCTTCTCCAACCAACCTAAAACCAATTAATGGATAAAGGAATCATTGCGCGTATTAAACCCCGATCCCTCAGACTGGGGTATTTCAATGCCAATGGCATCATAGGTCAGCGTGACGAAATCGCGACCTTCCTCCGCGATCACAATATAGACGTCCTCCTCGTACAGGAGACGTTCCTTAAACCCCATCACCGTAGGCCGTCCATCGCAAACTATCGCGTAGTCCGCAACGACAGGATTCGGTGTCACCGGGGCGGTACCCTGATCTACTACAGGGCTTCGCTCTATTGCATCCCAATAGACCCCCCTCCCCTCTCACGATTAGAAGTGTCTATATGTCGACTAGGCATGACGGGTCACCAGCCGATCACTCTGGTGTCGGCTTACCTCCCCCCCACCAATACCTCAGAGAACTTTCAATTACTGACTGACGACCTGACCCTCCTGCTCGGCTTGAGTGACTCCATTATCATAGCGGGCGATCTCAATGCCAAGCACACCGCCTGGAATAGTGCCATTATCTCTACCCGAGGGAGACACTTGTTCGACCTCAGTCCCCTTCTTAACTTCGACGTCATCGCCCCGATGACCCCCACCCACTTCCCCGCTAACGTTGACCACGCCCCTGACGTGCTCGATGTAGCACTCCTAAAGACCATCAACCTACGGTTGGCCTCTATAGAAGTGTTACAAGAGCTAGACTCTGACCACCGACCAGTCGTAATGAGACTAGCCCCTCGCATAGGTCTCCCCGACCCCGACCAACCCCCCCTCACGAGAGTGGTAACGGACTGGAGGTTAGTAAGCGAACGCCTGAAAGCCAACACGTCCCCCCACTTAGACTCTATCCCCGACCTCTTCGACTCAGTCGCAGACACGACGGCCGCGATCGGCTCGTTCACAGAACACGTACAATCCGTCCTGAACGATTGTTCAAGGGAAGTTCCAGCGATAGATGACTATCGCTGGAAATTGCCGGACGATGTACGTGAGCTGTTGACCGAGAAGAACGCGGCCGTCCGTGCGTACAGCAACTTTCCCTGCTCCGCGAACCGAACCCACATGCGCTACTTGCAGCGAACTGTAAGGAACCGCGTGGCGGAAGTACGTAACGCGGGCTGGGACAAGATGCTGAGCGAACTAGAGCCCACCCACCTGGCATTCTGGGAGCTTCAGAGGAAACTCAAATCCCGAGAAGTAGCCCCCATGCCCCCCCTGACCCGCCCTGACGGCACCATCGCCTTCGATGATGCCGACAAGGCCGAATGCCTCGCCGATAGTCTAGAGGCCCAATGCTCGCCCAGCACTCAACCAGTAGACCAGGCCCACCTCTCTGAGGTGGAAGCCGAAGTCGAAAGGAGAGCTTCCCTCCCCCCCGTAGAAGACCCCGAGTTTCCTCTGCCTCCCGTCACTCCCGACGAAGTGCACGATCTCATAAAGGGTCTCAAGCCCCGCAAAGCCCCCGGTTCGGACGGTATCACCAATAGGGTGATACAGCTCCTCCCCGCTCATCTGATCATGCTCATGACCACCATCTTCAATGGTGCCATGAGCAATAACATCTTCCCCCAATCGTGGAAACAGGCCACTGTCACTGGTATTCCCAAGCCAGGCAAGCCCAAATCCGCTCCCTCCAGCTACCGCCCCATCAGTCTGCTCAACGTCCTCGGCAAAATCTATGAGAGGCTTATTTATAAGCGTCTCAGAGACTACGCCGAGACGAAGGGCCTCATTCCCAACGAGCAGTTCGGTTTTCGAACCCAACACTCGTGCGTGCAACAGGTCCACCGGATCATCGAACACATAAGCGTCGGTTTCCAACGCGGTTCTTTGACCGGTGCCGTGTTTTTCGATATAGCGAAAGCGTTCGACAAAGTCTGGCACGACGGCTTATTATATAAGCTGTACAAACTCAAAGTGCCAGATCGTCTCGTGCTCATCTTACAAGACTTTTTGTCGAATCGCACGTTTCGCTATCGCATCGAAGGAGCGCTATCCTCCCCCCGCCCAATCCGCGCCGGAGTCCCTCAGGGCTCCGTGCTCGCCCCCCTCATTTTCACGCTATTCACCAGCGATATCCCCAAAAGTAGAAAGGCTCAGTTGGCTCTGTTCGCAGACGATACGGCCATTTACTACACCGGCTTCGGCCGCGACTCGATCTCTCGTATTCTCCAAACCTCAGTCAACCAGCTCGGTGACTGGTTTAGGAAGTGGAGAATCGAAGTCAATCCCGATAAGAGTCAAGCGGTGTTCTTTTCGAAACCGCGACTCAGACCCCTCCTCCCCCGTCCGCTGACCATGTACGGCAAGCCTATCCCTTGGGAGAAGCGAGCCAAATACTTGGGCGTCGTCCTAGACCAGCACCTCTCCTTCTCGGAGCACATAAAGCAGGCGCGCTCGCGCGCCGCTTTCGCTCTCGGTAGGCTCCACTCCGTCCTGAATGCACGCAGCAAATTGTCACTTAGGTGCAAATTGCGCATTTACACAGCGTGCATTCGCCCCATCATGACCTATGCGAGCGTAGTATTCGCACAAGCGAAGCCCCATCACATCCATAGGATGCAGACCCTCCAAAACCGGTTCCTCCGCAGGGCGACCGGTGCCCCTTGGTTCGTTCGGAACGAAAGTCTCCATCTCGATCTTAAAATCCCGACCATCAGTCAGTTCATGAAACGCCTATCCAAGCTTTTCTTCGACTCCGCCGCCACTCACCGCAACCCTCTGGTTGTCGCGGCCGCCAGTTATGTCCCCTCCCGAATCAGTCATACCCGCCGTCCCCGGCATGTCCTAGTCGACCCCGATGACCCCATAACCCTCCTCCAGGAGAGCAGTAGGGCCACAAGTACAGTGCACAAACACAGACCGCCATCGTTCCGACCTCGCCGACGAGGTCCCACGCGACGACCCCCCCGCATCCGTTCCCCCCGTCCCCAGTCCGATGAGGCCTCAGCCCGCGCCGTAGCTGAACCTGTAGCTTTAAATTCCCCGATTAATAATCATGATATTAACCTTTCGATCCAGCCCGTCCCCAATTTCGCGCTGCCCTCTCACGATGACGCCCTAAGCCGAGGTCCGTACCCCACAGGGGGTGCCCTTAGCGTGCGGTCATCTAACATTTAAGTTTTAGTTTTAAATTTTTCCGCTCCTGGCTGGAGGCCTTTTAGAGTAAAATCGGAAAGGCAACCACAGGACAGACCGGTTAAGCAGCCACGACCCCCAGTGGTCAAAACTGCAAGTTGCCCTACAAAAAAAAAAAAAAAAAGTCATTTCTCAGTTCGGCTCGCACGGACACGCTTCCTTCGGAACGGTTTCGGGCAGTCTAGCGCTCTCTGGCTTGCACGGTCGGCTTCCATCGCGGAACCGATATCGGGCGGTCATACTTAGCTTCTAGTGTCATACTATTAGTGTGTAATTTCTTAACTAACTGTTTTGTATCAGAACAATAAATATTCTTTGCTGTTAAATTGGTTTACGAGTGGTTTCATTGGAATAATCTTTATAAGTGGCGCACAACGTGGAGGCCGAAGATAGAAAATATTTAAGGCCCCGGCCCACTCGAAGACCAGTTCGATTTGGAAGCAGTTCTCCTGAAGAAATGGCTATCAACATGACGGACAGCCAGTTTAAGGAGCTCATCCTCGCAATCACCACCGGCACACGAGGAAGGAGCAAAATTTGGAGGTTCAAAGGCGGAAGTTGAAGCGTTCTTAGCAGCAGTGACGATGTTTAAAGAAGTGGAAAAGATATCCGATGCGAACGCTCTTGAAGGCCTACCATTAGTTCTGATCGGTGATGCAGCAATTTGGTGGCAAGGCGTTAAAAACAGTGTGAAGTCATGGGAGCTTTTTAAGGAACGTTTGCGTCATACCTTCGCCCCAAAGAAGTTAGACTACGTAATCTATCAGGAAATAGTTGGTGTTAAGCAAGATAACCAGACCCCGACAGAGATTTTCATTGCCAAGAAACGGGCGCTTCTTGCTGAGATGTCAGAGCCACATACGGAGCAGCAAGAGATCAGCCTCATTTTTGGCCAGATTAAATTCACCGTAAGGGAGAAGATTTGTAGGGAGTCTATAAAAACCTTTGACGAGCTACTAAAAAAGGCAAGGGATATTGAAAGAACATTACTAGAGAAGAATAATCAAAAAGAGGAATCAGAGTATTTACACGATAAAGATACAACAACACAACATAAAAATAATAAAAAACAAAATAAGGCACGCTGTGGTTACTGTCGTCTTTCCGGTCACACAGCCGAGGTACACTGCCGGTCAAAAGTTTGAGACCACTATAAAAAAATTAAGAAAACAAATAAAAGTCAACATATTTAAAACTTTATGAAAGACAGGTTTTATTTTCATGTTACACACAAGATTTAAAATAAAAAAAATTACATGAAGTCTTGACGAATACAATGTTCTAAAGAAAAAACACCCAAGAGAGTTTATACAGATTTTTCATCAAAATATCCTCCTTTGCATTTTATGACCTGTTTTACCAATCTTGGCATGCGAACTATTAATTTATTTATAGTCTCTTGCGAGATATTCCTCCAGCTTTCTTCTAATGCATTCCACATGGCCTGCTGTGAAGAAGGACATTGTTCCCGAACGTTTCGGTCAAGCTCTTCCCACAAAAGCTCTATAGGGTTAAGATCGGGGCTTTGAGGTGGCCCTGTCATGTTTTCCAACACTTTTTCCGACTGTTTCTCGTCTAAATAGCCCCTACATAATTTTGAACTGTGCTTTGGATTATTATCTTGCTGGAAAATAAATCCTTGGCCGATTAACTTTAGTCCGGAGGGAATAGCATTTTTCTCCAAAATTACTTTATAGTGCTCCTTTTTCATAATTCCTTTAATTTGGACCAGATTTCCAGTCCCATAGCCTGAGAAACAACCCCAGACCATAACAGATCCGCCACCATGCTTGACAGTCGGGACTACACACTGTGGCATCATCTTTTCTTCGGCGGAACGTCGAACGAAAATTCTTCTTTTTGAACCGAATATTTCAAATTTAGATTCGTCACTCCAAAGTACTTTTTTGAAATCTTCTTCGGTCCAGTCTCGATGGGCTAGGGCCCATTGCAACCGTTTTTTCTTATTCTGCGGTTTTAAAAGAGGTTTTCGAACAGCAAAGCGACCAAACAACTTGGCGTCTCGCAATCGTCTTTTCACTGTAGACACTGACACAGGTTTTTCCCGAGATTTGTTAATTTCAACACGAATTTCTGGGGCTGTTAGGCGTCTATTTCGCTTGCTGGTTACCACAATAAATTTGTCTTCACTAGAAGTCGTAGCTCTTGGTCTCCCGGAGCGCGGACGATCTTGATTACTGCCAGTTTGTTTATACCGCACAATAGTACGATGCACACAAGTCTTCGATAACTTGGGTTGAGATGCAATCTTACGTTCAGATTTGCCTTCATTATGGAGAACAACGATGGCAGATCGCGTTTCAATACTAATTTCGCAAACTTTTCCCATTTTTGAGACGTCTTGACAATAGGAATCACAAAATCAGACTAACTGCGGATATTCGTAGATAACCATGAAAATATCGGGTTAAAATAAACATTAAAAATACTTTAAGAATTTAGAACAATTGCATTGTAAGTTGATGTAAAATAAAATAAGTGCCAGCTGCGGTAATGAGGTAATAAAAAATTTACAATCGATTATCGGACTAGCTCGTCCTCAGCTCACATTGAAGTTTGGAAACAATGCTTGTTTATTGCCCTTTCCTTAGCTTATATACAAAAGAATAAGCTTTTAGGCAATCTTTATAAAACAATAGAATACGCAGGTTCGCAGATTACTTTTTATCACCAATATTATGAAAATATTTACTCATAACAAAAGTTTTTTATTAGTGGTCTCAAACTTTTGACCGGCAGTGTATGTAGAAAGAAGGCAAGAGAGGACACAGATAAGCAAAATGTTGTTGTTAAGGTGGAAACTACCTCGAACACCCAAAATGAGGACAAACCAAAGTTTGCCTGTTATGGTTGTGGGGAGCCAGGTGTAATACGCAGTCGCTGCCCAAAGTGTAAAAACAAGCAGTCTCTAACGGCAGTTGACTTCTGTTTCTGCTCGGCCAATATGACTGCCGATGTACGACCACGTCCCACGGTACCTGTTACCATCGAGGGAATGACTGGGACGGCGTATATTGATACATGTGCAAAGTCGAGTATCGCCTCTTACCAACTGTATAAACGTCTGGAACGAAAGGGCGTAAGTTTAGAGAGGGAGGCTATGTACGTAACACTAGCCGATGGAGTACCAAGAAAGCAGGACGTCCTTACAGCCAAGACGACTGTCAATCTTTATGGCCGAGACGTACCCACGTCATTTGTGATCTTTCCGGAAGCACGAGAAAATAGGACACTACTTGGAGTAGGATTTATAGAAGATGCTATGTTGGCCCTAGACTTACCCCAACAAACTTGTAATTTCGTTGATGAACCGCATAAGATCTACGATCTGAATCCAGAGAGTCCGGAAGAGTCAAAGGATATTGCGGGTATTTTATCCAGTATGTGCTTGCCAGCAATGGAATCGCCAATGATGAAAACACCCAGTCCTGCACTATCGCCTGTGGGAATTACAAAAGTCATTCCGCGACAGAATCAAGGGCCGACTGTCCACATGGTGACGCCTCCACACTCCCCTCAGGGAGGTGGCTTTGTTGTGCCCGGGGCAACGGAGCAAGTCTTGGAACGACCATACGGACCACTGATACCCATAGGATTCTCGACTCCACCAAAGAGACCACGAACATTCCTATTCGATGGGTACTCTCCAGTTATTGATGCCCTGTACGAAGATGCACGTAGAAACATCGATAACGCGGACGTCGAGTTGTCACCAGACTCTGCTAGTTTATTCCCAGAAACTGAGATCTCTTCTGTATCTATGTGCGGCCACGAGTGCCTGCTGACGGAAGAAGAGACCATGCGCTTACAACATTTCCTTGAGAGAAATGAAGCAGTATTCGTATCCAATGGCAAGCCAACAACGGAGACTGAACACATCATTGATACGGGATCACACAAGCCTATTTCTGTTCCACCATATAGGCTATCACCAGTTAAGATGCAAACCCTGAAGGTAGAAGTACAGAAGATGTGTGAACAAGGAGTTATTGTACCGTGTTCCTCACCTTGGTCCGCGCCAGTCGTACTTGTTCCGAAAAAGGACGGCAGTACACGAGTGTGTGTTGATTACCGCCAGTTGAATGCGATCACGACTGCAGATGTGTATCCACTGCCGCGCATCGACGATCTCCTGCACAGTGCTAAGCCCACGCGTTACATGAGCACCATAGACCTCCGCGCCGGCTACTGGCAGATTTATGTAAAGGATGAAGACCAAGTAAAGACAGCCTTCATCACACCATTCGGTATGTACAAATTTTTAAGAATGCCATTTGGTCTACGAACTTTTCAGCGACTTTTCAGCGTCTTATGGATAGATTTCGCATAACCCTCACGTCATATTAAGCTCCTCATATATTTAGATGACCTAATTGTCATGTCCGCTAGTCTGGATGATCGTTTCAGAGACCTGCAAGACGTCTTCAATCGCTTGAATGAGTACAATCTCACAGCAAACAGGGAAAAATGTGTTTTCTTCTGCTCTAAGGTCAAATATCTAGGTCATTATATAACGCCTGATGGTCTTCAAATGGATCCAGACAAGATTGCTTCCATAGTGGATATGGCTGCACCAGCAAGCTTGAAGCATCTGATATCATTTCTGCAGATGTGTTCGTGGTATAGGCGATTCATCCCTAATTTTGCAAAGATCACCGAACCGCTTTCTCGTTTGATGAAGAAGAATTCAGTTTGGTCATGGGAAAATGATCAGAAAACAGCGTTTGACGAGCTGCGAAAATTATTAGTCACGGCGCCTGTGTTGATCCAAGCAGATCACACCAAACCTTTTACTATTAAATCAGACGCAAGTAACTATGCTATCGGTGCTGTTTTGGTGCAGGGGGAGGGGGAAAATGAGCATCCAGTTGAGTTTGCTAGTCGCCTCCTAACTCCAGCTGAAAGAAATTATTCAACCACAGAACGAGAAGCACTCGCTGTAATCTGGGCGGTGAACAAATTTCGTGGTTTCATCGAGGGTACGGATGTCACTGTACTAACCGATCATCAAGCCCTGAAGTGGCTTATGTCATTAAAGTCCCCAACAGGTCGACTAGCACGATGGGCCCTGCAACTGCAACCCTATAACCTGACGATAAAATACATTAAGGGAAGAACAAATGTTGTCGCCGACACCTTGTCACGTCCTAATTGCGATCCTACAATGGAACAAGACTGTGGAGTATGCAGTATAGTAACGGATATGCCAAGGAAGAAATCAAAAGAAATAAGAGAGGAACAATTAAAAGATAAAGACAGAGAAAATAATTAACGAACTTGAAGGAAATCAATATGAAAACGGAAGATATTGGAGTACAAAAGGATATCTCATGAATCAAGGACTACTCTACAGGTACAAATCAGACAATGACAATGAAAACGCTCAACTAGTTGTTCCCAAGCATGAGCAAGTAAAAGTTATGAGTGTGTATCATGATCAAGCTTCCGCTGGTCATTATGGAGTTGAGAAAACTATTGAACGCATTGCTAAGCGATACTTTTGGAAGGGGATGAGAACCCAAATAGAAAATTATATCCGGAACTGTATCCAATGTCAGCGGTACAAACCAAGCAATCTCAAACCAGCGGGCCTGCTCCAAACAACGGCCCTCAACCAACGATTTGAAGTCGTATCCTTCGATTTGTTCGGACCTTTACCTAAAACGGCTAAAGATGAGACATGTATCTTCATTGTAGAAGACCTGGCTAGTCGATGGGTTGAGTTATTCGCATTGAAGCAAGCAACCGCAGAGGAATGTGCTAGAGTATTATTAGATGAGATCATTCTACGGTATGGCACACAGTAATATTATGCAGCAATTGACGTTCTGTCTGGATATCGAACACGGTTTTACTCCTGTCTATCATCCTGAAACAAACCCTGTTGAAAGGCGCAACAGAGATTTAAAAACACAGTTGGCCATACTAGTGGGAGATAATCATAATAGATGGGCGGAAAATTTGCCAAGCATACGTTTCGCAATGAACACAGCTGTTTGTTCATCTACTGGGTACACGCCAGCGTACTTAACTTTTGGCCGAGATCTTCGCACGATCGACGACGTAGGTCATGATCTGCGACACATAGTACAAAATGAAAATTTTGTCCCCGAGATAACACCAAAGTTGTTAATGATGGCCTCTACAATGAAAAGAGCCCATGAAATACAGGAGATGAAAGAGGAGAAGCAAAAAGAATACGCTGATAAGAGACGTCAATCATGTCCTAACTATCAGCCTGGAGACCAAGTCATGGTTGATGTTCACGCCTTAAGCAAATCGTCGCAAGGTTTTAGTGCTAAACTAGCACCTCGCCGAGATGGCCCATACATTATCAAAAACATTCATGGACCATCTTCTTTTCAGATTGCTGATCTTGCCACTCCAAACAAGACTGCAGGGTTGTACCATGCCTCAGCCCTGCGTCCCTACCAAGGTTTGGCCTCAGCCACCCTGCCCGAGCCGGTCTTGCCCTTACGCCGCACTATGGAAAATGGTAGAACAAGCGCATATCAAAAATGCTTTTTACGAATATCATAATTTGGCTAATATGGCTATTCTTTTAGGTTTTCTAATAGTCAAATTATAATATTCATTACGATTTTTTTTCTTAATACGCGAAATTATTTTTTTTTTCTTAGATAGAAATACATAGAAGACAGAAGTGCCAAACTCAAGTCTTTGCGTATACATGTTTCAATACCATATTGTGAAAAAAATACTTGGTACAGATATGCAGTATTATACATTTTTAGAAAGGTTATTTTATGCTTTTTGCGATACAGCTTAATGATTTTAAAAGTAAAGAAAAATATTTCAGTAATTACTTAAAAAGTGACATACCTTTTTTTTCACTTGTATGTTTTTTCGTCGAAGGTTTTCAGTATTACCCACGTTTGCCCAAGCGCTACTTTTTGTGTCGACTAGTAGTCTAACTATTCATAAATAGAATGCAAAAAAAATCAGCTGCGGATATTTGCGGTTTTAGAAGATATGAGAAAAAAACTGATAAAAGTCAGAACCCGAAAATTAGTATCTTTTGCGGTTTACCACTGACACCATTCACATGAACAATATAGAACTTTTTGGATATTTTCTTCATTATTTCGTGATAACAAAGGGACCTTATCAAATTTGCACTCGGTTTGCGTGGGAAATTACAAGATAATAATGATGTAGGTACCAATTCGATATTGTAAAATGAGTATTTAAAGAGAAGCAAAAACTATTCGAACCATCTACATCAGTGTAACTTCAAGTGAAGCAAATCTCATCTACGCCTATTATTTCTGCAGATTGTGAAGTGTTAAAATGTCTTCCTTCAGCTGTACCAAACGAGACTTCATAATCCCCTATATAGAGGGCGGCAAGACCATGGAATCATTATCCAAAGTTTTAGTGGAAAAGCTGAATGTTTCTGAAAACAACTTGTGTTTTATAATTAGTGACATACAAAGGCACATTCATCCTATTTTCAACAAACGCTGGGCCCTGGCATCTCGGAAAAAAGAAACATTTTTACAGAAGTATTGTACTTGGTTGGACTCAAGGTATTCGTTAAATTTACCGGATTCTGAACAATATTCTACGCCATCAACATCTGGCCAACGAGGACGAGCATGCGTGGCTTATGGAGACTCCTCAGAATCTACCAAGAAGAGGAAAAACACTCTTCTACTCCAAGACTATGGCTTCGAGCATATAAAAAACGCCTATCTGCAGGGACTACGGGCTTTACGTGAGTACACAGAAGCTCATCTTGTCGAAGAATTAAGAACCGCTGACACTCAAAAGAAATTAGATATCTCAAGTAAGTGGAACGACTCAGACCAGATGAAGATTCTTTCCGATACGGAAGCATTGAGTGCTTTTATAGATTTAGATCTAACAAAAGCACAATATATGTACCTGAAAAACTTAACCAACGAACGAAAGTGTTGTATATTCCCGCCTTACTACAAAATACAAGAAATAAAAAGATTCTGTTATCCACCATCTTCTACAATCGAAATCACGAATACTTATGCTAAAGTGATTAATATACAAGATTTATTGGATCATACTGCTGCTAGAATTTTAAAAATCGATTCTGTTTTCCAAAAACAACATAGAACATTGATCCTTTATTCTAAATGGGGATGTGATGGTTCATCTGGTCAAAGCCAATACAAGCAAATACTTGCAGAAGAGTCAGAAACAATTTCAGATGCCAATTTGTTCATCACTTCATTAGTCCCCATCAGATTAGTTGATGTGCAATCGGGATCCGTTGTTTGGCAAAATCCGGTACCTTCATCTGTCCGTTTTTGCAGACCCATTCCTATTGAGTTTTGTAAGGAAACTCCAGAAAAAACCAAGGCAGTTGTTGATAATATTAAAAAAACAAATTAGGGCTGCACAAGCATCACTTATAAACAAAGATGGTGTTGTAGTAAATGTGAAGCATGAACTATTTCTAACGATGATCGATGGAAAGGTGGCTCAGGTCCTTACAGATACTCCATCTGGTTCCACATGCACGATATGTGGGGCTACTCCACGGCTAATGAATGACCTATCGAAAGTAACTGCCAGACCCGAAAACGAAAACGCCTACCAATACGGATTGTCCACCTTACACGCCTGGATTCGCTGCATGGAAATGATATTGCATATTTCCTATAATCTTTCGTTTAAGACTTGGTCTGCTTCAACTGAGGAAAATAAGAGATTAAAAAAAGAAAAGAAAGAAGTTGTTCAAAAACGTTTCAGGGAGGAGTTGGGATTAATCGTCGACAAACCTCGGCAAGTTAGCGGGAATACGAACGATGGCAATACCGCACGAAGATTCTTCTATAATAGCACTTGCTCATCGGAAATAACAGGTGTAGATGAGGCATTGATTAAACGCCTATACATTATCTTGCAAGTTCTTTCTTCTGGAATGATGATCGACCCTGAAAAATTTGGGGAATATGCAATAGAAACTGCAAGAATCTATGTAAGTAATTACGATTGGTATTATATGCCATCCTCCGTTCATAAAATACTCATACACGGGCAAAACGTTATCAAACATTTTGCGGTGCTTCCTATTGGACAGCTATCGGAAGACGCACAAGAGTCTCGCAACAAAGACTACAGAAACATACGACTTCATCATGCCAGAAAATGTTCCCGATCTGCTACAAATGAAGATGTCTTTAAAACGCTTTTATACACGTCAGATCCATATATAACAAGTTTGAGAAAACCGTACGTAAGAAATGTGAAAGAACTTGAAGAAGAGGCACTAAGTCTTTTAAACGTGGCACCTGAAAGTGAACCCACATTTACTGACCCTGATCCTGAAGTGGTATAAGTTAAAAATAATATTTATATTTAGTTATTACTTATATTTGTACCTAGCTACATCATTTCCTGCAGCCAGAGTATAGGATGTACCTATTAGTAATATGATTTTAATTTAGTATTTTTTTTTCATATATATATATTTTGTTTACTTTGCTTGTTGTAATTAACCATGGTTTAATCTTTTTAGTCATTATAAACTTGTATTCCACTTGAAATAAATTTTTAACTATTTTTTTCGTGATTTATTCCCATTTCTTTCATTCTATGCAAAAAAACATACATAGATATACAAGAAAACCCTATAAACTACACATCGTTCGAATCTCCGAACCTTGCTGCATATTTGTGCCAAATTTCATCACGATACAACAAAAATTCATGAAGTTACAGATTTTTGATCCGATACAGACCTATATTTTCCATAGTGCGCCGGCGAGGTCGCCCGCGGAAGAACAAGCAAACTCCGCCTGAGGCCCTGGCAACCACTGCCAAGCCTCGACCCCGCGGAAGACCACCAAAGAAGCCACAGCCTACTTAAGTCCTGTCTACCTCACCGGGTCGTCATCGGAGACAGAGGGGGAGACTGTAGCACTACCGACACACGATGCCGTCTCACGCGCACACATGTGTGCGCTCGCTCTCACCGTGTCCCACCATCGCGCTCGCTGCCCCCGCCGGCCGCGGCCTGAGTGTATATAAGGGGCGTGCAGCCCGTCATTTCTCAGTCAAAAATGGCATTAAGCTCTCGACACTCGTCCTGAACGGTCGTGCTTTACGCTCCCCCGTTCATGACTCAGTGGCGCTAGCCTAATATTTCTCGTTACGTTTACGTAACGCCCTCGCAGCCGCCCCGGCTGCAACCGATCATCGATCGATTAATTAATTAATTTTAATTAATCAATCGCTTCTGATCAAATATAAAAATTGCCTTTTTCAAGGCAGGTTCTACTGTTTCTTTAACGTGCGCGTTTGTGTGAATAGCTTCACTAGGCCCCTTCCGGGCAAAACCACAGTTTCGTGGTCCTCGGTGGATACCTTACGGTGCCAACGAAACCGAGTGGGGTGTTGACCCAATCACACCCGCCGAACCCCTTCAGGGCTAGGCAGTCAGTTGGACGGGTCCCAGAGTTAACCGGCCTTGGGGGATCTCCTAGTCGGCTCTGGTGACAGTTTTCCTTTCACAGCTACTCACCTAGTGTCTCTAGGGTGTGTCTACACCCTTCGCGCTAGACTGTCAGGGCCCCGTTCGCACATTAAGACTGGCGACGGGTATACAAGCTTAGGGCTCACCCATAGGCACTCAACCTCCCTGTCTATACCCGACAGGGAGGGTGTGACACATCCCCGGGCATTTCCACCCGGGGAGCTAGGCATAGGGAAGATAGGAGGGAACCTTCTGTTCCGCCATCCCCCAAAACCAACCCTCCCGCACCCCCAACCATGGGGGATGCTGTCCTTCTGACGTTTGTTAGGGAGGTCCTCTTAAAGGACCCCGAATTCCTCGCCAAATATGGCGCCCGTTTCGCTGCTATGCAGCCCCCCACCCCCTGTCCCTCCGACACTCCAGCCATCGCTAGCTTTAGAGCAATAGCGCACTAGCGGCTTGGCCGCAGCGGCCAGGTCGCGGCGGCCATCGAGATAGATACCTTAGTATGAAATCGCCACAGAGCGCGCGCACCTGGTCGCACGCGACCAGCGGCCACACTCAGCCGCAGCGGCCAGCGAGATCGGAGCGGCGCGTTTGCGGCCAGTGTTCAGTCGCTGGTCGCTGCGGCCACTGAGATCTATAGTATTGTAGTAAAATCACCAGTGTGCGCGCACTAGCCGTGGCGGCCGCACGTGTTGTAGAGCTACAGCGTGATTTGTAATTATCGCGATGTCTTTCGACACGGAAAGATTTATAACAGAAATCGAGACGAGGAGGGCGTTGTGGGACATGTCCTGTGAAGACTATGCCAACCGAGATATAAAAAGGATAATGTGGGAAGAAATAATTGAAATATTTGGAAATGAAAACTTAAGTACAACTGAAAAAAACGAACTCGGTAAGTAATGTTTATTTTATTGTGTTCTCAAAGCTACTCGATTTTGCCACGGGAGTTGTCCTTCACCCACGAAGTAGTCAGCAAATAGATCTCTGTTTTGAGTAGATGTTCTATTTCCTCTTGACGGCTGGCAGGGAGGTATTTCTTCAATAGTCGGAGGAATATACAAGGTGTCTTCGAATTTGTACCCATCTCGCTCCCGTACGTAGTTGTGAAGGACGCAACATGCTTTGTACGAGCTACGCTGTACATTCCACTAACTTGTCCTACTTTTAGTGATACGTTGCAGTTTATTTAATCCAACATGAATTGTACGTTAATACTTTATAACATGTTATTTTTAGTAGCAATTAAACCTTTATACCAATCGGTTGTCTACTCAATCAACATAACATTCCAACATAACATAACATTTTCACTGTTGGGAGTTACGCCCCAACATTTGGTCCTTCGAGCAATTAATTTAGTGTTGTGTGATTTATATCTTTTACGGTCGCGAATCGGTTGGACTGGTCTCTCACAAGCGAGTCGCCCCAGTAACCAATTGAGAAGGCGCATATCGTAGAAGAGAAAGGTTGCACAATACTAAGAACCAGGAGTGTGGAGCAACAGTCGACACTCGGAACAGAAGAACATCTTGAAGTCAACAAGAAAAACAACATAAACAACATGTCGTCAGCAGATTTATACCAGAATCAGAACGAACTCTACGACAACATAAAGAAGATCGGAATAAATATCAAGAAAGATGGTTGGGACAGAAAAAACCCCGACTATTTCAAACGCCGTATGGTAATGTTGGAAAATTTGTGGTCAGATTATCAATTCAATCATGACCGCCTGTCTACGGAACAAAGTGTAAGTCATCCCTACTTTACAAATGACTCCTATAATCAAACGCTGCAGTGCTACAATGAAGTAAAGGAGCTGATTCTTCAACAACACCAACAACTCACGACCCTCGCTCGTTCTCCAAGAGAGCAGTCGGTCCAAACAAAAACATTGGGAGGTACCAACCAACAAACAGGGGAAGGTACCTCAGATCAGGCAAGACGGGAACAAGAAGCCTTCAAGAAGGAGGTGGCAGAACAAGCCAGGGATGCCAATCAAGATAATCAAAACCGAGAACCGTCACCACCTCCTACTCGGCAAGAACAACAAAACCCTGCGAAAAGGGATACGGGATCCAATAGCAAGCTGGACGACATGATGCGCAAACAGACAGCAAACTTCAAAGCCTTCATGAGAGCAGTCGCGAACATACACGTGGAGTTTCTATCTGAAAGATGGGAATTTCAAGACGCTCTACAAACACTCCAAACGCGCTGGTCAGCAATTGACAACCTTCACTGGGAGATAGAGTGCGAAACAAACGGAGAGAAGATAATGGTGTACGAAGATCGCTACACCAGGTATGAAAACCAGTTCCATGAACTGAAAAAGGCTTTGAATACGAAAATGTGGTCCGGCGCTCATCGTGAAAAAACAACACCGAAGTTGGAGATACCAGTCTTCAACGGTAACTACAACCAGTGGATGCCGTTCAAAGACCTTTTCACAGAAGCAATACACAACAACAATTCCCTTTCATCGGCTCAGAAGATGCAGTTTCTGAAAAGTAAGGTGCAAGGAGAAGCAGAACGCTTGATTCAACACCTACAGATAAGTTCTGACAACTACCTCGTGTGTTGGGATATCCTCAATCACCGATATAATAATGAAAAACTTATCTTCACATCGCACATCAACATGCTGTTTAATCTGCCAAACATGCAACAACAGTCAGTGGCGCAAATAAAGAAAATCCATGACGTCACCATAGAATGCTTACATGCGATAAAGAATTTAGGAGTGAATGTCGACACTTGGGATCCGATTCTTGTACATATATTATCGCAGAAATTAGACGCAGACACACATTTAGAGTACAATGACTCGCTGAAGAATTGCCGAAAGCTGCCAATACTGAAAGATCTGTTAGATTTCCTAGAAGCGAAGTTTACATCGTTGGAAGCATCGCGCCGTAAACAAGAAAACTATCAAAAACCAAATACGTCATCGAGTCAACATCAAAATTCGTCGTACTCTAGAAAACAATACAGCAGCAATCAAGCAACTAGCAACAAGAAAATTACGAAATCATTCCATGCGTCAACATTTCGATGCCCTCTTTGCGATGAAGAACATGGAATGTACAATTGTGCAAAGTTTTTAGAAATGCCGAATCACTTAAAACTTAGCACGGTAAATAAAATGAACATTTGCGTAAATTGCCTGTTCAGCCATAACGGAAAAACATGTACGTCAACTTACCGATGTCGCAAGTGCGCGGATCAACATAACACATTGATGCACGATGCATGTACTAAGAACAAAACGGAAAAACAAACAAATTCATCTCATGTATCAAAGGATGATGATACTTCGGAGATACTACTGGCAACCGCTGTAGTAAACATAGAAACAGCTGATGGGACCCAAATCAAGTTGCGAGCCCTCATCGATCAAGGGTCTCAGATATCTTTGATCACGGAACATGCCGCTCAACTTCTCGGTGTCAAGCGCGAGAGATGTAAAGGAGTCATCTTTGGGGTTGGACAGAAAGAAAACCACTGCAAAGGAATGACAACAATTAGTTGCAGTTCTGTCTACAACGACTTCAAATTCCAAACGTCTGTCTTCATTATGAACAATTTGATTAAGAACCTGCCAAATAAGACCTTTGCAAAACCATCTTGGTCCCACATACAGAACATCCATTTAGCAGATCCAGACTTCCATAACAGCCGTCAGGTGGATTTACTATTTGGAGCAGACATTTATTCGCAAATCATGCTAGGAGGAATAATAAAAGGCGATGACGTCACACAACCTATCGCACAACAAACCTACCTAGGTTGGCTTTTATGCGGCAATGTCAAAACATTTCAATGCAATGTGGTAATCAACAATCTGGAAGATATCAAACAATTCTGGGAAACCGAAGACATCACGGATCAATCCAACCTTTCGGTAGAAAATGAAACATGCATTGAATACTACACCAACACTACGCAACGATTGGAGAGCGGGAAATATGAAGTCAGACTGCCGATGAAGAATGAATTAGAGAGCAGACTGGGGTCGTCCAAGCCAATGGCTATCGCCCAATTCAAGACGTTAGAAAGAAAATTGGAAAAACAAACACATTTGGCAAAGGCCTATAAAGACTTCATGGCTGAATATATTGATCTAGGTCATATGAAGCAATCAACAGTCAGTAACAAAACATTCGAGTGTTACTTACCTCACCACGGCGTACAACGCGCTGAATCAACAACAACAAAGTACAGAGTGGTGTTCAATGCGTCAGCAAAAACATCTACAGGATGCAGTTTGAATGACCTCATGTACAAAGGCCCCAATCTTCAACAGGACCTACAAACATTATTGATAAAATGGAGGCAATACAAATATGCGTTTACAGCGGACATTGAGAAGATGTTTCGTGCTATTTGGGTAGCCCCTGCGGACCAACCACTGCAACAAATTGTATGGCGGGAATCACTGGGACAACCTATCCGCTCATATCAACTAACAACCGTAACATACGGTACCAAGGCAGCGCCGTTCCTTGCCATGATGACACTCAAGAGATTGGCGACTGACGAACGTGAACAGTTCCCAGAGGCATCAAAAGTGCTGGAAGAATCATTCTACATGGATGACCTCGTTCATGGGACACATACAATAGAAAAAGGAAAGAAATTGATCGCTGATATGAAACAATTATTAAAAAATGGAGGGTTTAACCTTCGAAAATGGTCCGGAAACAATCAAGAACTTTTGGAAGACATCTCCGAACAACACAACAACGATAAGGTCGTCTTCAACTTCAAAACGGAAAATACACAAAAAACGTTAGGCTTGTGCTGGAACTCAAGAGAGGATAAATTCACCTTTCAATGCACAATTTCGAACATAAACAAGAAACAGACCAAACGCAGCCTACTAGCCGAAATATCTAAACTATTTGACCCACTCGGCTGGCTGGCTCCCGTGTCAACAAAATTGAAATTATTATTTCAAAAACTGTGGGATGGAAACTTACAATGGGACGACGAAGTGTCCGACAACATACATGCGGAATGGTGCAAGATACAAGCGGACGTAAGGGCAATCAACTCTTGCGAAATACCTAGATGGCTTCAGTGTGGCGAAAAGCAGACAATGGAGCTACATGGGTTCAGCGACGCCTCCCTGGATGCTTATGCCTGTGTCATCTACGCACGGGTCCACTCATCAACAATACTTGTAGCCGCGAAGTCAAAGATTGTACCACACCGAAAAACAACAACATTGCCTAGACTGGAATTAAATGGAGCGCACCTGCTATCACAACTAATGCGCAAGGTCAAACAGACATTGAATCAATATGAAGTACACGTCTACGGCTGGACTGATTCCATGGTGGTTCTGGGTTGGTTACAGGGAGACCCATCCCGCTGGAAAGCATTCGTGGAAAACAGAGTACGAAGTATTACCGACGTCATACCACGATCGTCGTGGAACTACGTCAAAACAAAGGAAAATCCCGCTGACGCCGCAAGCAGAGGCCAATACGCTAGTCAGCTGAAAGAAAATCAACTGTGGTGGAAAGGGCCTACATGGCTAACATCGCTTAAAACAAATAACATAGAAAAACACAATTATAACACAGACCAAGAAGAAAAAACAGTCCTGAAAAAGGTCAATGTATCCCAACACAACATAGAAAATCCGAGCATTGTGGAAAAATTATTGGAAAATCACAGCTCTATCGAACATATTATTCGCATTGTGGCATGGATACTTAGAACATTGAACCCGAAACGGCGACAGCTGCCAAGATATCTGACGTTGCACGAATTGGATAACGCAACGAAGGTGCTCGTAAAACAAACACAACAAAAATCATTTGACACAGATATTTGTTATTTACAAAAACATAACACGGTGCAGTCAAACAGTAAAATAAAAGCGCTCACTCCGTTCATTGATCATCAAGACATCCTACGAGTTGGAGGAAGATTAAAAAACGCCTTACTAACCGAAAACATGAAACATCCGATGATCATTCCACACGACAGTCGATTAACACATCTTCTCATCGACCAAGCTCATCGAATGACGTTTCACGGCGGCCCGAGACTGACCCTATCACATTTACGTGAGAAATATTGGATCGTCGGCGGAAACCGAACAACGAAATTGCAAATCAGAAAATGTGTGACGTGCCGCAAAAACAACCCAAAAGCAGAACACCAGCTGATGGGCAATCTACCGAGCGCAAGAACAAATCAAGCGCCACCCTTTTACCATACAGGGGTGGATTACACTGGATTTGTGGACGTCAAAATGAACAAAGGCAGAGGAGCGAAAACAACGAAGGGCTACATAGCAGTCTTCATATGCATGGTGACCAAAGCTGTGCATATTGAACTGGTATCAGATCTCACCAGTTCATCATTTTTGGCAGCACTAAACAGGATGGCAGCAAGAAGAGGCACCCCTCGTCACTTATACAGTGACAATGGAACAAACTTTGTCGGCGCAAACCGCCAACTCGTAGAGCAATACGAGGAAATTGGACAAACATACAAAAGCGACCAACTACAACGCGAAATCGCGGAGATGAGGATTGAGTGGCATTTTAATGCCCCCGCTTGGCCATCAGCGGGAGGATTGTGGGAGAGAGCAGTCAGAAGCCTAAAACACCACTTGAAAAGAGTAGTGGGAGAACAAAAATTAACATTTGAGGAGTATAGCACAATCCTAACAAAACTGGAGGCTTGTTTGAATTCCAGACCTCTGTGTCCACTAAGTGAAAACATCGACGATCTAGACTGTCTGACGCCAGCACACTTTTTATCGGGTAGGCCGGGCCTAACAGTCATCGAAACCAGGGAAGATGCAAGAACAAGATGGGAACTAACAAGAAAGATCTTCGTAGAAATCTGGAAGAGATGGAGAAACGAATACCTGTGCCAGCTTTTAGCTAGATCAAAGTGGCAGGAACCACAGAAAAATCTGAAGATAGGCGATCTGGTGGTTATTCATGATGACCATATACCAGCCGGAAAATGGCTCATGGGGAGAATAACAGAGCTTCACCCTGGGAACGATGGATATGTTCGGGTCGTTAGCCTAAAAACAAAAAATGGGCATATGAAAAGACCTGTTACAAAACTATCCGTCTTACCTATCAACGGTGACGAAACTGCCGAACAGCAAACTACTTCAAAAACAAACGATAATGAGTCATACCTACAGACGAACAGCGAGTCGCAAAGTTCACGACGAGGCAAAACAACAAACAGAAAAATAAACTTTATTGGACTGGTCATGGCACTGCTGTATTTGCTAAATCCTGTCGCGGCCACTAACACAACAAACATTGCTGAGCTCCAACAAGGTCTATACTTTGATAAAGTGACCAATATGCAACTAATACGCGGCGAGTGGAAGATTATCGTGTACTATGACGTCAAGCCCTACTGGCACGGTATAGCAGTATCCAGTAAATTCACCAATCATCTAGAAAACATCTGCGAGAAAATAAGACAGAAAACACAATGCAACGTAATTTTAACACAACTACAACACTCGATCGACGAAATCGGACACTATAACCATATGTTGCTGAGTCCGCAAGGCCGAGTGAATACAAGAAGCAAACGTGGGTTTATCAACGGTGTCGGTTCCATCGCGCGCTCCCTGTTCGGAGTATTAGATGACGAATTCGCAAAACAATATCAAGCAGACATTGACCTGGTCAAGGCCAACGAGAAACATCTGGCACTGTTGCTAAGAAATCAGACATCCGTGATCGAAGCAGAATATAATCTACTGAAGAGGTCGGAAGATGCAGTTGAAAAACAGTACAAACTATTTAACCAACATCTGATAAGCCTTGAGAAGTTTACGAACGATCTCAAGAAGGAACTGAATTCTCAAGAACTGTCCATCGAATTTGTGATGTCCGCTATTACGGCAAATAGCCTTATTGAGCATCTCAGAAACGTCCAAGAGATCCTTATTGATACTGTAACAAATATCTACAACGGCAAGATAAATTTACATCTTATCGCACCGGAACAGCTTCGGGATGAATTGAACATAATCTCGGGTCAATTGTCCAAGGATTTAGTCCTACCCATCACCAACATTCAAACAGAGTTGTTTCGCCTGTACCATCTTCTACAAGTAAAGGCGAAAATGACTGAACAATACCTTATAATCGAGGTAAAAGTACCCTTAATCAGCAGAGATAACTTCGAGATCTACCGAACAATACCAATACCAAAAAACAATGACGTGGATATGGTCACCCTAATACCTATTGCTGAAATTTTAGCCATAAACATCCAAAAGGATTCGTACATACCAATGACGGAATCCGAAATACATCAATGCGTGCAGAATGACGCGACAACTCGATTGTGTTCACTACAGAAACCCATATACCGCATGAAGTCTGACGAGAGCCTCTGCATGAAGAACAAGGAATCTCTTCACTGCGACACCAAACATGAAACCTGCCGAGACATATGGCGGGAATTAAACAATGTAAATAATTACTTATATTTTTGCTGTCAACAATGCAAAATACGTATTATTTGTGGGCATCAAGTTTCAACGCAGCTACTTCACAAGGCCGGCGTCATAACACTCAATGACGATTGCATAATTAGTAGTGAAACTTTTGCTGTTTATCCTCAAACGCAACAAATGAACAAAATCCAAGCCCAGGTCGACACAGGTCCTGCAGAAATTCCTTCAATCAACAACATCATAAACCTACCTGTACCGGTTCCAAAATATCTTCACGAGAATGAGTCGGTAACCGAGCAGAGAGCATTACTTGAAGAGCTTGGCAAACAAGTAGAGCAACTGAAAGCTGCAACATCAGAAGACATCCTGTCAGATCAAGCAACATACCACGATGTCCACCAATACGTTGTCATCTACCTATTAGCGGCCGCAGCAACACTCGTGGGCGTAATATACGCTTACAACCACCTACGCAAGCATTGGGCAAGTCGACGGAAGCCAGAAGCTCCATCTGTTCCTAACCCGATGCCCCGAAGAAGGTCAACAGCGAGCATCGTGGACAACCCCATAATTGACGTCACATACGACAGTAGCGTAGCGCACTTATCGAGTGCACGCGCACTCAATAAAGCAACGTCGCCTATTGCGCGTTGTGAATTACCATAATAATATAACATTTTTTGTATTTAACTTTTACGTTTGAACTTTACATTTACATTTTACTTTTACATTTCCGATGTACTTACATTTAAGTTATCTTTGTGAGTGGGCAATATGTACGAGCTACGCTGTACATTCCACTAACTTGTCCTACTTTTAGTGATACGTTGCAGTTTATTTAATCCAACATGAATTGTACGTTAATACTTTATAACATGTTATTTTTAGTAGCAATTAAACCTTTATACCAATCGGTTGTCTACTCAATCAACATAACATTCCAACATAACATAACATTTTCACTGTTGGGAGTTACGCCCCAACATGCTTTTATGATTGCAACAGCAAATTCTCTGTGTACATCAAGAGGACGATGAAAAATTCGCCACTTGTTGGCTAGTATCCCGAAAGTACATTCTATGTAACGGCGTGCACGGGAAAGGCGGTAGTTAAAAATTCTTTTCTTGTCTGTCAAATTTCTTCCGGCATATGGTCTCATTATATTTTCTGACAAAGAGAATGCTTCATCGCCAACTATAACAAAAGGCAGAGGCACACCTGTTTCAGTTATCGGTCTTTTGTCTGGTATGTCTAAATTATTATTTGTAAGTTTTACATAAAAATGGGAGTTCTTGAATACCGATGAATCGCTGCATTTTCCATATGCGCCGACGTCTATGCATATAAATTTGTAGTTGGCATCGCATAAAGCCATCAGCACAATAGAGAAATAGTTTTTGTAGTTATAATCTAGTGACCCTGTATGGGTCGGCTGAATGACTCTTATGTGCTTTCCGTCCACAGCTCCAATACAGTTAGGAAACTGCGAACTCTTCCTGAATCCTTCACTTATTTCTAGCCATTTGTCTCTATTGAGCTGTGGAAAGGCAATGTCTTTTATATTTTGCCATATGGCGACGCAGACCTCAAGTACAATTTCTCGAATAGTTGTGTGTCCAATGCGAAATGAATGATTTAGTTCTCTGAAGGAGCATCCAGATGCTAGGTATCTGGAACAAACAAACACGTTATGATAACTTTTTTTTTATTTCCAGGTAAGTCACTCCAAAAAAAATGGAAAAATATAAGGGACTCATTCCTCAGGGAGCTACGACGTGTCAAAGGCGCAAAAAGTGGTGCTGCAGCGAAACGTAAATCTCCCTATGTATACTTTCAAAACCTGATGTTCCTTAAAGATACGGTAGAACCGAATACAACAGAATCAAACTTAAATGTTACGGAAAATATAGTCCTTCCCACCCCCGAATCAGTATCTCAAGGACAACCAAGATCGAAGAAGAAAAAGGAAGACAATAATTTGGAAAAAGAAGACCTTGTTTCGGTTTTAAAAGAAAGCATTAATTCAAGAACTCAACATGAATCATTTCTCGAAGACGAAGACAGATTATTTATGCTTTCCTTAGTAAAGGATTTCAAAAAAATACCCGAATCCGCGAAGCTGACAACTAAGATGGAAATAATTAATCTAATCCACCGAGCACAAAATACAAGATATGATCCAAGCCACTATGAACCTATGACCACTATGACAAGGCACAACCAACCTACTTACCCTCGAAGCAGTTATACCAGCCATCAAGAATATCAACAGGGATATTTTACTAAGAATTTGGATAATGAACCACTTGCCACAATGAGCTGCCGCCCTTCTCTGTTACGTCCCAGTGAACCGGCGCCGCCTTTGGATTCACAAAGAGCAGAAAACTCTATCCAATCACCCGAATCAAACTACTCGCAGGCCTCGCAAGATTCAGAAATAATTGAAACTTTTTATGATAATTATTGAACAACTGCACTTTTGATTATGATAATTACAGTACTTAAATACTTTTATGTACCTACTAGTTTTACTTATCTACCTGCATTCTTTTTCATAAAATAGACACAGGGACCGCAAAGAAATGATTTAAATAAAAGTAGATAGGCATAGGCTTACCTTAAAGTTACAACGAGTTTTTCCTCAGCAGAAATGCAGGGACGAAATTTAGTGACGGTGCCGGTGATAGATGGTCTTAATATTCTTAACAATTCTTCAAACGTAGACTTGCTCATCCGTAAATAATTAAAGAACTTGTCATCATATTGCTGAAGGTCCGTGAAATAAGTATAAAATAATCCTTTTGTTCGCCTTTCACGAAGCAAGGGATGAACCCAATATTTTTTCCTTTTCTTTTTCCGCTTCTTACTTATAAGATACAAAAGCACTGCTATTTCCTCAACGTCCATTTTGAAGCGCGCTGTACATGCAACTGACGATCGTAGCCGTGGTTTTGGCCGCGTTGCAAATCGATCCCTGCGGCCTGGCCGCGCGACCTGGCCGCTGCGTCCAAGCCGCTAGTGCGCTATTGCTCTTAGTGATGCTTTAGAACCCCCCTCCCCTCCGTGCTCTATGCCCGTCATAGACTCAGAGGACTCGTCAGGTCCCATGGACACTGACGTTGCCTCCAACAAACGCCCGGTCACTCCGTATCCTTATGATACGGAGCCCCAATTCTCCTCAGCCTCCTCCTCCGAGGATGACGGTTTCCAGACCGTCACCTCCGCCGCCAAGAGGAAGAAGAACGTAGTCTCTTCTTCCCAGGCAGGGAAAACCCCTAAGATAGGCTCCCCCGCCGCCCCCGTGACACCGACCCCCGTTGTCCCCGCCCCGACCGCGCGCCCCGCTCCCTCCGCCGCCGCGTCAACCCCCCCCACCCTGTCTAAGGCTTCCGATGGCCAATCCAAACAGGCCCCCTCTCCGCCCCCTGTGTTCATTCAGGACAAGGGGAAGTGGACCGTCGTGTCCAAATGGTGCGTCGATCTCCGGATCGGTTTCACCAGTGCCCGTGCCACAGAGCAGGGCATAAAAGTCCAAGTCCCTAACGCTTCCGATTATAGGGCTCTCACGAAACTCCTCAGAGATAGGGGAGTTTCGTTTCATACATACTCCCTTCCGGAGGACCGTCAGACCCGCGTGGTCATAAATCGCATCCCAAAAGAGATTGCGACCTCAGACATAAAAGACGACCTTCTGTCGCAAAACGTCCCCGTCGCGGAAGTGCACCGCATGCACCGCGCCCGAAGCGGAGAGGCATACAATATGATCCTTGTTGTATGCCCCGCCGTCGAGGGACATCACCCGATCTTTACGATCAAGTCGATTTGTAGCCTTACTGGATTCGATATCCAGAAGCCGCGTAAAACTGGCATCGTCGGTCAATGCCACCGGTGCCAACTCTATGGCCATTCCCAGCGGAATTGCCATGCGACACCCAGGTGCGTCAAGTGCCTGGGCGAGCACGGCACTTCCGACTGCTCCCGCCCCAAAGACAGAACTTTGTGCACGGAGCCACCCAGCTGCGTGCTCTGCGGGAACTCCGGGCACCCAGCCAACTACCGTGGCTGTCCTAAAGCCCCAAAATCGACCGCCCCTAAGCTGACGAAGCGTACCGACGCCCGTCAGCAAAGGGAAGCCCCCCCCTCTCAACTTCCCGAGCGACTGAGTCCCCAAAGACCCAGTCCTTGGCATCTCCTGCACCACCAACAGGCCTTCCCGGCCTTGGGGCGCTACCAACAACCTCCCCCTCCTCCCATCCCTCCGCTGATGGACCCCCGCATCCGTGCTCACGCACCCGCGCCCGCGCCCGTGCCCGCGCCCCCTCGCGCTAACCCACCCCCGGCTCCTAAAGCCGCTCCCCCCGCGCCGGTCGCACCCCGCCCGCCCGCACCCACTCCTTCAGTGGTCGGGCCTAACCCTCTCGACGCGTTCAATGTGATCTCGAGCACATTCCTCGTCTTCCTCACCCCTCGCGCCCGAAAGATGGCTAGCGAAATCGTCACAGCAAGAAATTCCTGTGACCTTTTCGCTATCCAGCAAATTTACAATGCGTATCCGGAGATAACGCAAACCCTAATGACCTTCTCCAACCAACCTAAAACCAATTAATGGATAAAGGAATCATTGCGCGTATTAAACCCCGATCCAGACTGGGGTATTTCAATGCCAATGGCATCATAGGTCAGCGTGACGAAATCGCGACCTTCCTCCGCGATCACAATATAGACGTCCTCCTCGTACAGGAGACGTTCCTTAAACCCCATCACCGTAGGCCGTCCATCGCAAACTATCGCGTAGTCCGCAACGACAGGATTCGGTGTCACCGGGGCGGTACCCTGATCTACTACAGGGCTTCGCTCTATTGCATCCCAATAGACCCCCCTCCCCTCTCACGATTAGAAGTGTCTATATGTCGACTAGGCATGACGGGTCACCAGCCGATCACTCTGGTGTCGGCTTACCTCCCCCCCACCAATACCTCAGAGAACTTTCAATTACTGACCGACGACCTGACCCTCCTGCTCGGCTTGAGTGACTCCGTTATCATAGCGGGCGATCTCAATGCCAAGCACACCGCCTGGAATAGTGCCATTATCTCTACCCGAGGGAGACACTTGTTCGACCTCAGTCCTCTTCTTAACTTCGACGTCATCGCCCCGATGACCCCCACCCACTTCCCCGCTAACGTTGACCACGCCCCTGACGTGCTCGATGTAGCACTCCTGAAGAATATCAACCTACGGTTGGCCTCTATAGAAGTGCTACAAGAGCTAGACTCTGACCACCGACCAGTCGTAATGAGACTAGCCCCTCGCATAGGTCTCCCCGACCCCGACCAACCCCCCCTCACGAGAGTGGTAACGGACTGGAGGTTAGTAAGCGAACGCCTGAAAGCCAACACGTCCCCCCACTTAGACTCTATCCCCGACCTCTTCGACTCAGTCGCAGACACGACGGCCGCGATCGGCTCGTTCACGGAACACGTACAATCCGTCCTGAACGATTGTTCAAGGGAAGTTCCAGCGATAGATGACTATCGCTGGAAATTGCCGGACGATGTACGTGAGCTGTTGACCGAGAAGAACGCGGCCGTCCGTGCGTACAGCAGCTTTCCCTGCTCCGCGAACCGAACCCACATGCGCTACTTGCAGCAAACTGTAAGGAACCGCGTGGCGGAAGTACGTAACGCGGGCTGGGACAAGATGCTGAGCGAACTAGAGCCCACCCACCTGGCATTCTGGGAGCTTCAGAGGAAACTCAAATCCCGAGAAGTAGCCCCCATGCCCCCCCTGACCCGCCCCGACGGCACCATCGCCTTCGATGATGCCGACAAGGCCGAGTGCCTCGCCGACAGTCTAGAGGCCCAATGCTCGCCCAGCAATCAACCAGTAGACCAGGCCCACCTCTCTGAGGTGGAAGCCGAAGTCGAAAGGAGAGCTTCCCTCCCCCCCGTAGAAGACCCCGAGTTTCCTCTGCCTCCAGTCACTCCCGACGAAGTGCACGATCTCATAAAGGGTCTCAAGCCCCGCAAAGCCCCCGGTTCGGACGGTATCACCAATAGGGTGATACAGCTCCTCCCCGCTCATCTGATCGTGCTCATGACCACCATCTTCAATGGTGCCATGAGCAATAACATCTTCCCCCAATCGTGGAAACAGGCCACTGTCACTGGTATTCCCAAGCCAGGCAAGCCCAAATCCGCTCCCTCCAGCTACCGCCCCATCAGTCTGCTCAACGTCCTCGGCAAAATCTATGAGAGGCTTATTTATAAGCGTCTCAGAGACTACGCCGAGACGAAGGGCCTCATTCCCAACGAGCAGTTCGGTTTTCGAACCCAACACTCGTGCGTGCAACAGGTCCACCGGATCATCGAACACATAAGCGTCGGTTTCCAACGCGGTTCTTTGACCGGTGCCGTGTTTTTCGATATAGCGAAAGCGTTCGACAAAGTCTGGCACGACGGCTTATTATATAAGCTGTACAAACTCAAAGTGCCAGATCGTCTCGTGCTCATCTTACGAGACTTTTTGTCGAATCGCACGTTTCGCTATCGCATCGAAGGAGCGCTATCCTCCCCCCGCCCAATCCGCGCCGGAGTCCCTCAGGGCTCCGTGCTCGCCCCCCTCATTTTCACGCTATTCACCAGCGATATCCCCAAAAGTAGAAAGGCTCAGTTGGCTCTGTTCGCAGACGATACGGCCATTTACTACACCGGCTTCGGCCGCGACTCGATCTCTCGTATTCTCCAAACCTCAGTCAACCAGCTCGGTGACTGGTTTAGGAAGTGGAGAATCGAAGTCAATCCCGATAAGAGTCAAGCGGTGTTCTTTTCGAAACCGCGACTCAGACCCCTCCTCCCCCGTCCGCTGACCATGTACGGCAAGCCAATCCCTTGGGAGAAGCGAGCCAAATACTTGGGCGTCGTCCTAGACCAGCACCTCTCCTTCTCGGAGCACATAAAGCAGGCGCGCTCGCGCGCCGCTTTCGCTCTCGGTAGGCTCCACTCCGTCCTGAATGCACGCAGCAAATTGTCACTTAGGTGCAAATTGCGCATTTACACAGCGTGCATTCGCCCCATCATGACCTATGCGAGCGTAGTATTCGCACAAGCGAAGCCCCATCACATCCATAGGATGCAGACCCTCCAAAACCGGTTCCTCCGCAGGGCGACCGGTGCCCCTTGGTTCGTTCGGAACGAAAGTCTCCATCTCGATCTTAAAATCCCGACCATCAGTCAGTTCATGAAACGCCTATCCAAGCTTTTCTTCGACTCCGCCGCCACTCACCGCAACCCTCTGGTTGTCGCGGCCGCCAGTTATGTCCCCTCCCGAATCAGTCATACCCGCCGTCCCCGGCATGTCCTAGTCGACCCCGATGACCCCATAACCCTCCTCCAGGAGAGCAGTAGGGCCACAAGTACAGTGCACAAACACAGACCGCCATCGTTCCGACCTCGCCGACGAGGTCCCACGCGACGACCCCCCCGCATCCGTTCCCCCCGTCCCCAGTCCGATGAGGCCTCAGCCCGCGCCGTAGCTGAACCTGTAGCTTTAAATTCCCCGATTAATAATCATGATATTAACCTTTCGATCCAGCCCGTCCCCAATTTCGCGCTGCCCTCTCACGATGACGCCCTAAGCCGAGGTCCGTACCCCACAGGGGGTGCCCTTAGCGTGCGGTCATCTAACATTTAAGTTTTAGTTTTAAATTTTTCCGCTCCTGGCTGGAGGCCTTTTAGAGTAAAATCGGAAAGGCAACCACAGGACAGACCGGTTAAGCAGCCACGACCCCCAGTGGTCAAAACTGCAAGTTGCCCTACAAAAAAAAAAAAAAAAAAGTCATTTCTCAGTTCGGCTCGCACGGACACGCTTCCTTCGGAACGGTTTCGGGCAGTCTAGCGCTCTCTGGCTTGCACGGTCGGCTTCCATCGCGGAACCGATATCGGGCGGTCATACTTAGCTTCTAGTGTCATACTATTAGTGTGTAATTTCTTAACTAACTGTTTTGTATCAGAACAATAAATATTCTTTGCTGTTAAATTGGTTTACGAGTGGTTTCATTGGAATAATCTTTATAATTTTTATTTTCGTTTTATTTTTTAAATATTAATAATTAAAGTTTTGACAGTAAATGTGTCACTATTGGATTCTATATACTCTGGAGGGGATCCCTTCTTTTCGCATAATGTTCTTTGTCCATTAGGACAAACAAATTGCGCCAAAATCGTTATGCCGAAGTATATTAATACTTCGGCATAACGATTTTGGCACAATTTGTTTTGGCATAATAATACTTCGGCATAATTTTTTTAGGCATACATTTTATGTTGGCATAATCATCTTAAAGACTAATTTGTTTTGGCATAAAGGAGAACGGGCGTTTTAGCCTAAGAACCAATAAAAACATGCGATATATCATTGGAAAGGTTTTTTTATGTACTTCAACTATTGTTATGGCGGGAAGTTCCAAATCGCTGTGTGGAAAAAGTTATTGCACAATTAAGCCAGACTTGAGCATAACTATTCTTTTACAGCATTTTTTTAATGTACATATAACCGTAAGACGTCGTTCTAATACAAAGCGATCGTTGTGCGAATACGCGATCGTCGCGTTCATAAGTCACTTCTTGTTCGGAAAACCGGAAGGCGCCCTCTGTCGGCACGACCACGCGTTCCGGTTCATCGAACAAAAAGTGACATATGACCGCCACGATGGCGTATTCGCGCGATGACCGCTTTATATTAGAACGACGCCTTACTTGACTATACCACTGCTTTCTTGTGTTTTTTCTTATCGCGTCCGATGAGACAGCCAATAAGAGCAAGTGGCAAGAGGTGTTTGTGGAATAGAGGGGAAAATGAGCCAGGCTGGCGCATCAAACGCGCGCGCGCATGTTCGTTAGTCGTTATTTTGATTTGAGTGTAGCGAGTACGTTTTACTATTACCATTTACATTCTTCATCATTTTCATTCGACTACGACCTTTGGCTTTGTTTATAGACTCTGTGATTTGTTATATGTTATACCACTGGCTTTGTTTATCGGACTCAGAACTAAGCTCTTAAAAACGGCCTGCTTTATTCATGGATGAACACCACAACAATTGTGTTATGTGCCAGCGTGGGCTGCACAACAGAAGGTATCAGCGTCACATTTTGGCTGAAAATATTCCGCAAGATCAACCTGAGCTCGCAGATTATTTGCGGGAACATGCACTATTGGAGGTTAGTTTATTTGTTTATTACAGTGAATATATTATACTAAGGTTATATTGTGTTCATTCATCTTCTGTTACTACATAAATAGCAATAAAAACGTATATTGGTAGGTGCTCTTATTTTAAAGCCCTACCTACTAACAAGAAATGTTTGTTAATACGAGTAGTTGGATTAGTTAATTATTTTTTCTATTTATAATTCTACAATTACAACTTTTAAAATGGTAGCTAAACCAATCAATTCACTCACTAAGAGTATTGTATAAAAAACTGATTGTTTTATTTCCAGGTTATATTTGACAATATGCGTTTTGTATGCCACCGGTGCTGGCAAAGAGCTCGAAATGCAATAAGACCTGTCCAGAATATCCACCTAGAACAAAATGAAGCTGCAACCATTCAATCTGCTATATACAGAAGAGCACCAAACACGAGTGCACACTGCATTTTTAATAACTGTCGTAACCAAGCGAACTCACATATACCAGAAGCGATAAAAGTGTATTTACTAAGTGAACATAATCTTTATGTACCGCAAAGTGCTCGTTCATGTCAAGAACATCTCCTAGCCAATGTGTGGGATGACTTAGTGAACTTCTGTAATGTTACCCAAAACTTTAACAGTGCTCAATTCGACGATATTTGCGATATATTAATCAAAGCACGGCACGGTAAACAATTAGACTTTGAAACTACAGGTGCTATCACTGATGATGAGATGCATTTTTGGACCGGGTTAAAAAATAGTCAGTTTGACATAATCCTACAAGAAACTCCATCTTTGCTAGAAAGTCATAGAAAACCGCGGTTGGCATTGGGTATTTATCTTTGTAAACTAAGGGCCGGAGAGTCAAACGACCGACTAGCCAGTCAATTCAATACGTCTCGACGAAGTATACAAAGAATATTAAAGATAGTAAGATATTGCTTACTAAGAGAATTTGTGCCACGGCACTTGGGCTTTAATCACATGCAAAGAAATGATGTTATGGAACGTAACCTAATAATACATAAAGGAATATTTGGAAATCCGGAAAATACTAAAGCTATAATCATTTGCGACGGAACGTATGCATATATTCAGAAAAGTTCTAATTTTCTTTTTCAGCGTTTAACTTACAGCTTACACAAGTTTCAAAACTTGTTAAAACCCTTTTTAGTTGTTTGTTCAGACGGTTATATAATAGATATCTTAGGGCCTTTTGCTGCCACGAAGTCCGATGCATCTATCATGTCTGATTTTATTAATGATGAAAACAGCGTTTTTCATTGGTTTTTTGAACAAAATGACGTTTTAATCCTCGATAGAGGTTTTCGTGATTGTGTTCCGGGTTTAGAAGCATGCGGTTATGAAGTTCATTTACCACCAACAAAGGATAGAAGTGACACTCAACTATCTACCGAACAGGCCAACAAATCGAGACTTGTTACTTTGTGTCGGTGGGTAGTCGAGGTCATTAATGGTCGTTTTAAACGCGACTTCAAGTTGTTGCGTCAAGATTATTTTCTTCTTCTTACTACAAGAAGCTACAACTAACGCACAGCAGCAGCAACTCAAAAACAAAGAGAAGGCAACCACTAAAAAAATTCTAGCACCGCCTCCAATCGTGGTGGACGGTGTTAAGAATTATCAAACATTCTACGACTTTTTGACTGAATCTCAGCCAGTAGAAACCTTTACCGCCAAAATGTTAAGCGGTAATAGTGTCAAAATAAATGCCAAAACTGAAGAGTCCTACAGAGTGATTACCCGACGCCTAACAGAAAACAACTGTCTATGGCACTCATACGAGGATAAGCAGACCAGACCAATAAGAGTAGTGGCGAAAAAATTGCATTCTTCCTGCCTACCGGATCGGATTAAAGACGATTTAACGTCGCAAGGATTCCAGATAGAAAATGCAATTAACAAGTTAAGTTGGAGAACAAAAGAACCACTGAACATGTTTATATTATCGTTCAAGAATGACGAAGATGTCAGTAAAATATACGGCATTAAACATATCCTAGGGTGTAAGGTTGAAATAAACCCGCTCAAAACGTCAAAAATAATACCGCAGTGTAAAAGATGCCAGGCTTATGGCCATACCCAAAAGTATTGCTCAAAAGAGCCAAGGTGTGTTAAATGTACAGGTAAACACCTCACAGCAGATTGCAGCAAACCTGCACAAGAAAAACCTAAGTGTGTCCACTGTGGCTTACCCCACCCAGCCAACTACAGAGGGTGTTTAGTTGCCAAGGAGATGCAAATGATAAAGAACAAAAAATCTAAAAATAATCCGCAAAACAACCCTGCCGTTAAGCAAATTGTTCAAACAAACATTGACAAACAGACAACAAAGCAAAGTGCTCAGTTTGCACATACAGCCGCGATAACGGCACACACATCTAAAAGTGCTTCATATGCACAAGCGGTAAAACCAAGCACACCACCATCAAGTCTTGACGACAAGCTCAACCAGATTTTGAAGTGCATGTCCTCATTTGGCAAGAGACTAGAGAAATTAGAATCAAGCACTATAAAAATAAATCATGAATAACACACTAAAAATAATGGCGTGGAATTCCAACGGACTGCTGCAACACCAACATGAGTTGCAAGTAGTCTTAGACACAGAGAATATTGATGTGTGTTTGATCTCTGAAACGCACTTCACTAAACAGTCTTTTGTAAAGTTTAAAGGCTATAAGGTTTATCACTCGCTGCACCCTAACAACACGGCCCGAGGAGGTAGCGCGGTTATTATTAGAGAAAATATTTGTCATTACGAACAGTGTAAATACGAGGAGCCAGAAAAGCAAGCTGTGGCGATATCGGTTAAAACAAATCAATTTAATGTTACAGTAGCGGCCGTGTACTGTCCACCAAGACACACCATAAACAAAGAACAATATGTACACTTCTTCAGACTCCTTGGACAGAGATTTATATTAGGCGGTGACTTTAACGCTAAGAACACTTGTTGGGGATCGAGATTAACTTCGACTAAGGGAAGACAACTTCTAAGCGCAGTGAAAGATATGAGATGTGAAGTCATAAGTACTGGAAAACCTACATACTGGCCGACTGACCACCAGAAACTACCTGACCTTATCGATTTTTTCATTGTCAAAAATATATCAACAAATTATCTGAGTGTGGAAGAAAGGTACCATATGAACTCCGATCACTCTCCGATATTATTACAATTAAGTCACAAAATACTACTCAGAAAAAACCACCTGACATTAGTTAACAAGTTTACAGATTGGGAAAGTTTTAGCTTAGACCTACAAAATATTATTGACCTAAAAACTTCATTAAAAAGCAAAGATCAGCTCGATTCTGAAGTAAACAAGTTTAGCAATAATATCCAACAATGTGCATGGAATAACACACCACAGCTTATTAAAAAATTTAAAGGAAATACCTACCCAAAGGAAATAATAGACCTATTATATGAAAAAAGGACCCAAAGAAAAAGATGGCAGCAAACTAGATTCCCACAAGATAAAACTCTATTAAATAACCTTACGAAAAGACTGAAGAGAAAAATACAAACCTTTGAAGATGAGGCTCTCAATACTAACCTACGTCAATTAAGCAGTGACCATACAACGCAATACTCTCTTTGGAAAGCGACAAAGTCACTCAAAAGGCCAATTACACCAATTCCCCCTATCAGAGATGGTAACGGAAAGTGGGCCATAAGCAATGAGCAAAAAGCTCTAAGATTTGCACACCACCTAGAAGAAACCTTTCAACCAAATGACGGATCTGTAGACAACTTGCAGTTTGCCAATATACTGCAAGATAAAAGAATTAAGCTTGTGACCCCGAAAGAAGTTGCAAAGGAAATCCAAATAACTAGCCTAAAAAAATCCCCAGGGTATGACCTTATTACGGGAGAAATACTAAAACATCTCCCGCATAAAGCCATAGTTAAGCTTACTAGGCTCATCAATGCTGCATTCGTGCTAAAGCATGTTCCTGAGCCATGGAAAGTTGCTGAAGTGATTATGATTGCAAAGCCCGGTAAACCACCCCACGAAGCATCATCATACAGGCCCATTTCCCTGTTGCCTATACTATCAAAGCTGTTTGAAAAATTGTTCTTAAAAAGGCTAAAACCCATCATAAACGAGGGAAACCTAATCCCCAACCATCAGTTTGGTTTCAGAGAGAAACACTCAACAATAGACCAAGTACATAGAATTACCAACATTATTGAGAGAACGCTTGAAGATAAAAAAGTCTGCTCCACCGTATTTTTAGATGTGGCACAAGCTTTTGATAAAGTTTGGCATAAAGGTTTGATATTCAAGCTAAGACTAATGCTGCCCAATGATTTTGCCGATATCTTGCAATCATATATTACAGATAGAATGTTTCGTGTAAGGCACGAGGATGCCTTTTCCGAATTAAAAATTATTAAAGCTGGCGTGCCTCAAGGTAGTGTGCTGGGTCCAGTCCTCTACCTGTTGTACACGAATGACATACCAGAGCTGCAAAATAATACTATTGCAACCTTTGCGGACGACACAGCCATTATGGCGACAAGTTCATGCCATACGGAAGCAATAAAAAAGGTACAAATCGCTGTAAACAAAGTTCATGACTGGGCACATAAATGGAGAATCAAATTGAATGAATCGAAGTCACTTCACATTGATTTCACCAATAGGAATTGTGATTATCACCCAATCTACATAAATGGCAAACAAGTGCCATACGCAAATACAGCCAAATACCTGGGTATAACGCTTGACGCGAAACTGCGCTGGAAAGCGCACGTCAAAAAGAAAAGACAAGAACTAGACATGCGTTTTAAAAACATGTATTGGTTGATAGGACGGGATTCCTGTCTATCGATACATAACAAAATTTTATTATATAAGCATATTCTTATGCCAATATGGACATATGGCATCCAACTGTGGGGCTGTACTAAACCGACCAACATCAAAACTATACAAACATTCCAGAATAAGGTACTCAGGAGTATTGTTAATGCGCCCTGGTATATAAGAAATGACGACCTCCATCGTGACCTAAAAATGGAACCAGTCACCAACATAATACAAAAATTTGCTGAGGCCCATGAACACCGACTCCACCGACATGTGAACATCGAGGCAATTCAGCTGTTAGACCAAACAAATATAGTGCGAAGACTAAAACGAACTAAACCTTTTGAGTTAGTGTAGTGTAAAAAGTGTAGAAATAAAAGTGACAATGACACACATAATAACACATGAACAAAGTGTTTATATTATTATAACAGACTCTAAGAAAGTGGAACGGACTTGTAAAGTACAATCAACACTATTCTAAGTTTTAAAATAATTAGCACGTAAAAAAATTAAGTTAGATTAAAATTGCTTATTAGTCTCATAGGCTAGATTGTAATTAATTATTAAGAACCTGGTTCTTTTTAATAAATGATAAAAAAAAAAAAAAAAAAAGATTATTTGAATACAACTCTACGAAATCTGTTTCCCGATTTTAAAATTGCAGGAGCCCTTATTAACTCTTTTCGTGACCCTGTGACTGATAATGTAGACGCAGAAATGATATTAAATTCAATTAATCAAAGGATCAACATACCAAATCATTTATACAATTATGTAAATGACAACAATCTTAATAGACAGAGAATCGCGTTTGTGGCGATAGATGCAAATCAACAATTAGATTACTTTCCTCATTTAACAGAAAGTGATTTAAAGCTTTTTACCCTGGGATCGTATCAGCTTAAACTAGCCAAATCATATTGTGCAGAGCATTTGCATAATGGCTTATATATAATTGAAGTGAAAAGAGATGATTTAATTGGGGATGTGCAACAGTACAATATGCCTCAAAATGTCTGGTTGTTAAGAGGCCGTATACAGTCTCGCCATGTAAGAGCAAAAATATATCTATGTTACCTTTTGGTTATTAGGGACGTAATAGGTATTAGTGCGATAGCACAATATTATTGCACATGCTTGACAGGGCGCCGGACAATAGGGACTTGTGCCCATATAACCTCTATTGTCTGGTATCTAGGTGTAGGAAGGCATGAGCCGTTTAATTCTCCAGCCGGAGATTTAATTGGTATTCTAATTGATGAAGATTGAAAAGGAGTTTTATCTTACTGTAAAACTTTAGTATTATCTAACCAATAAAAATAATATGTATGAATTTCATTTATTATTGTATTGTATTTCTATAAGGCAAGTGTTAGGGCGCGCTAGAATATTAATACTTTTCGTTTTAAATCCTTTAACTTGTATCTATTGTCACTAATGACCGTCTCAAATGTTTCGTTAGTAAAATATAATGCTGTAAAATATTTAAATTCATTGTTATTGATAATAAATTATTTGTTTTCCACTTGTTTGTTTTATTTTGTAGAGCAAGAACTTAGGTCCCCTAGACTTAACTTATTTTCTCAGAAATAAAGGGTGTCTCAGAATGTTTTTCGTTTTTGAATTGACCAATTCGCGCCAACCGCAGGTAGCAGGGGGAGGGGAGTGGACTCAAATGTTTGGCCGGCTTGTTAAGTTTAGTAGCCATGAATCGTTTCACGGGACCACAGCGCGCGTTTTGCGTGCGAGCGTTTTATAAAAACAACGATTCTTACACTGTTGTTCGTCGTCTCTACAGGACACATTTTAATTTAACAAGCTTAAGACATGTGCCAAGTGCCAATTTAATTAAGCATTGGGTGTGCAAGTTTGAAGAGACTGGGAATACAATGCCGGACAAATCGACTGGGCGCAAAAGGACATCAAGAACGAGCTTGAACGTCGACCGCGTTCGCCAGTCTGTTATGGACGACCCACGACAGTCGTTGACATTGCGCGCAGCTTCTCTTAATCTGAACAAATCTACGGTTCATCGCATTATTTCGAAAGATTTACATTTTCACCCCTATAAAATTGTAATTGTTCAAGAAATGAAGCCTGATGATCCTGTTAAACGAGTCGAATTCTGCAGGACAATGAAAAACCGTTTTAGGAGTTTCAATAACATCTGGTTCTCCGACGAATCGAATTTTCACATCAACGGTCACGTGATTAAACAAAACTGCAGATACTGGGCTCCCGAGCAGCCGTTAGAACTGCATCAGAAGCCCTTGCACTCGCCAAAAGTTGTTGTTTGGGCTGCCATATCAAGTCAAGGAATAATCGGTCCTTATTTTTTTGAGGATGGCCGAGGTCGAACTCAGACCGTTAATTCTGATCGATATTGCCATATGATCCGGACTTTTTTGGCTACAGAAATGCAAAACCAGAACGGCTACAACCGTAACACCTTTTTCCAGCAAGATGGAGCCACTTCTCATGTTACAAATGACTCATTAGCTGCTCTTCACGATTTATTCCCTGGAAGAGTGATAAGTCGCCGAGGAGACATCAACTTGCCACCGAGGAGCCCTGATTTAACGCCTGCTGATTTCTTCCTATGGGGCTACCTAAAAAGTAAAGTTTACAATCCATTGCCATCCAACCTGAATGTTTTGAAGCAAAGAATCACTGAAGAAATCAACTCTATTCCAAGAGCGATGCTCCAGCGAGTGATTGAAAATTTTAGCTCCAGGTTAAATGAGTGTGAACAAGGGAATGGTGCGCATTTGAAAGCGGTGGTTTTTCATAAATAAACTTCAAGAATTGCTCTTTAATAAACCAGAAATAAAACAAGTTATAATTGATATTGTTGTTTTTTATTTAACATCTAAAAACGAAAAACTTTCTGAGACACCCTTTATATGTGTGGGATAATATTAGCATGTAGGTATTTCGACTTTAAGCATATCAGCGCCTGTAGCATGATGAGTGAGAGCGAGATATAGCCTTGGCCAAAAGCATTAGGCACTCCTATAAAACACGTGCAGCTAATAGAGAACAAAAACTGAGTTATCTGTTAAACAATACTCCACGCGGTGTATTCAAACGTTAATTAAACAATAGATAAGCTATTTTGAGGTGCCATAAAACACCTGGGCCACAATTAGCGTGAAATGGCATTTCTGTGAATAAAGTCTAGCTTTATTGCACCATAACTTCATCCACACAGCAATTTGGGACTTCCCGCCATAACAATAGTTGAAGCACATAAAAAAACCTTTCCAATGATATACCGCATGTTGTTATTGGTTCCTAGGCTGGCTTCCATACATTTTTGCCCGTCCTCCTTTGATTCGCATAACGTTAGTAGGCCTAATGACTATTAGCATAATATTGTTGGTTAAAAATTGAATATGCTGTGCAACAAAAGTTAGTGACAGAACCGAATTGCTGCAAAACCGACTCCACGTAGGCTTGTTTGTCCTACCCCTAGAGTGTAATTTAAAATCGCGTAGGCGCGTAGGGGCGAGGCGGCCCGCGGGCTGAGGAGCAGGCGGCTGCGAGCGAGCCGCTGCGGCTGAGGCTGGCCAGCGAAGCCGGCCAACAAGCCGAAGCTGCGGTGGTGAGCGAAAGCCGTCTGCGACGATTAGCATGCGTGGGGCCGCCGGAGGCCCGCAGCGCCGGAGCCGTGACAGAAACCCTGCCTGCTGCATGCTGCATGCTTGCTTGTTTGCTGCATGCTTACTTGCATACTTGCTTGCATGCTGTATGCTTGCTTGCAAGCTATATGCTTGCTTGCTTCATGCTTCCTACAGCGAAAAAAAAACCCACAAAATTGTTCATAAAAAAGTTATGCTTTAGAACTTTATGCTTAATAAATTTATGCTTTAGAATATTATGCTTAATCATTATTATGGTTAGAGAAATTATGCTTAAAAAATTATGCGTAAGGTGTTATGCGTAATTATATTATGCGAAAATATAATTATGCCAAACAAAATTATGCTAAGTTATATTAGGTCTTAAAATTTTATGCAAATGGATAGGGAACCACTCTGGAGATACTACGTGCCAAATTTCAGCTATTTACTTCAATCAACAAAAAAGTTACAGATTTTTGAGACGGTACGCACCGTTCTGGCCCATAGTGCGCCGCCCAGTCGTTCGGCCGCTTCCCGCGCTTTTGTGTCGCCGTTGGTTAGTGTCCGTTGTTAGGTGTCCGCGCTCGAAGCGCGACCGTTAGAAAAGGCGCGAAACCGGTTCGCGCCCGCGTAACTAATTTCACTTGTGCGCGTAATTAATAAAGTGATTACTTCCGTTTTGTTGACATTGTTCAGTGACATTGTTTAGTGACATTGTACTATTAAAACAAGATAGTGTAAATTCTGACTTTGTAAGCAGAGACCTTATCTAAAATAACAGTGACGTGTGTGTATTCTTCCGGGATTGCTGCTGCCTCCAGGATTGAGTAGACGCGTGAGTACAGGGGTATTTACTCGACCAAGTGCCACCAGATCCATAGCCATTAGGGCTACCCAATCCCGCTCCACTGACGTACGACACGACCATACACTCACCTCCCTGTCAACTAGACAGGGAGGGTTGTACAACCCTCACCCTAAGGCCTCCTAACAGGGGCCTTAACGTATTCGCTAACACAGCACCCTCCCCATCCCTAAAAGCCGCAGTATGGACGACCAATCCATACTGAAGTTTATTAAGGACATTCTAATTAATGACCCATACATCAGGACCAAATATGCGTCCCAAATAGCCGCTCTAAGGCTGAAACCGACCACTCCCGCCATTCCTAATAGCCCTGCCAGCCCCACCAGCTCAGCAGACCCTGGCAGTCCCCAAGGTGCCTTCGAGCACTCGCGTCCACCGACACCTGAAATCGCCGACATCGAAATGGGCAACTCTGACGAGTCAGACGGGGCCGATGACGATGATGTAATTACGGCAGTCTTTTCCCCACAAGATGAGCAGCACGCATCTTCCTCCGCCGACGACTACACCGTGGTCGAAGGCAAACGCAAGCGCACAGCCGCTGCCCGTAAGGCTAAGAAGGCCGCTAAAAAGCTGGCCCTAGCCATCCCTACTGTCCCTACTGCCCCACCACCCCCGCTGTGGCCGCTGCACCAAGCAGCCGCCCAACCTCCCCCAAACAAGGCATACAGCCTACCCCCCCTACTAACCCCAAGACCCCAATTCCTCCCCCTCTTTATATACATAACAAGGACCTCTGGACTACTGTCTCAAAGGCCTGCGCCGTAGAGCGCATCAACTACACTCACGCCCGTCCTACAGCGGTGGGCATTAAAGTACAGGTTCCGACCTCAGCGGATTTCCATTCGCTGACTAAGCTCCTGAAGGAGCGTAAGGTGGCATTCCACACCTACGCCCTCAGTGAAGAGCGCCAATTTAGGTGCGTGATTAAACGCGTACCTAAAGAAATAAAAATCGATGAAATCTCTGAGGACATCAGAGCCCAAAACTTCCCTCTTATAGAGGTTCACCGCATGCACCGCGGCCGCAATGGTGCTCCGTACGATATGATATTGGTCGTACTTGAAAACAACGAAGCCGGCAAGGCTATTATCGACATTAAGGCGCTGACAAGAGACAAATAGGCTTGTTTCAAACAATTTTTTAGCCAAATCTATACAGTTTGTGACAGCGGAAAAAATATATGTTAATCTTGAACATATTTCTGAGAACCCTGTTGTATTCAAAACACGTTTTTGAGTATTTTTCTCGATACAAAAAAATATTAAACTAACGTCTGAAAATGATCTTCCAACAAAAATATCTGAATTACTTATCTACGTACATTGATAAAATTTATAACATTATCGTATCATATTTAAATACAGAACTTGGTTGTTTATTATTTTCGACTACTCAGCTTATATTTAAGTAATTAATTCTTACAAGGTTTGTAATAAGTTACGAGCGTCGCGTCATCGCGCTTCTCTTTCTTTTGCATGCAATACGACAGTGATCGCATAGACGCGCAGCTAGACGGACGTACGTCACTTTGCCCCGCTATCCGTTCATTTCATTTTTTTTGTTTGACAACTTCAAATATATGCACCTACATATATTATTTTGTTTCTAAAACTACAACAAGTTGTAAAAATATTAGTACGTAAAGATATTGGTATAGGATATAAGTTGTTTAAATATAGTTTTAAGTTGTGAAAATATTTGCTGTGAAAAATGGGAAATAAACAAAAATGCCGCAGGCCAGCAAAAAAACGTTTCTATAATAACAAACAAAAACATCTCATGGAAGTAGTAAAGTGAGTACATTTTTTTTATATTATACTCGTAATATTCACAAAACAGTTACACGAATAGACATGAAATTATAATCAAATAAGTACTGTAGGCTATTTTGTACAAACCAAAACGTAAATTCAACTTTTCTTGTAACGCTCGGTTAGTCTAGTGGTGTCTGGATAGGTTTTAGACTAATGAGTTTCGAGTTCGGAATCAAGTCGCGACCTAGTGCTTTTTATTGATTTCTTTTTTGTTGTTTATTTTTAAATTTTTAGAATAATTATTAATTTTCTTTTCAGTAAAAAGAGACGTTTGGCGAACAGTTCTGAAGCAGGTGAAGCTTCAGCAATTGTTTTTCACCAGTAAGTTTTGAATAAGTACATACTAATATAGATATTAATTTTATTATTTAGATCATTAAAAAATAATACGATGTTTCCGTCGCCACATATAGACCGGCCATATAGGTAACTCAGTCCCCGCCCGCGAGGAGGATCAAAGAGGATCCCCTTTACTTTTGGACAGAAAGTCACAAATAAGTCCAGTAATAAACTATCACATTTGCATAGACCTATGCCTATCTTAGAACTGGACTTATAAGAAAATACTCGTAGCTTTGTCCATTGTTTCTTGACCGCTAGTCCACATTATATAAATCATCATAATACGTAAGTTTAGTGCTGCAGAAAGTTCTTGCAAGTATAAATGTTTATTTTTATTTTTTGCAGATTAGAAAATGTGCCAGTTGCGTCACATCAGAAAGTGATATTATAGTTATCCCGGAAAATGTTACTAGGTAAGTACTCAGAATGAGATGTATACAATTTACCCAAATGATATAAAACTTTCTCCTGATCGTTCTTATACTTCTTATGTTATTGTGAGTCATACTTTTTCCATCACAGGTTTGAAGAATCAGCAAAGGAATCATGCAAGGTGTTAGGAAATATTATTGATCAAGAATCAAATCTATCTGAGACAGTTGAATCCACCAATGATCTTCCTGAACTTGAGGTAAATATTAAATTATCATGTACTTGGCCAGATATTGGTTATCGAGGATAAAATATACCAATCAATCAAAATATTTTATTTCACATAAACCAACATGGGCACTTATGAAACGTCAGAAGCTAGGTGCACGGTTTCAATTGGTTGTTTCCTATGGAGAAGAGCCGGCAAGAAACTCCACGGTTACTCTTTTAAAAATAAGGGGCTTGTACAATGTTTAAAATTACAGTGTGGATAGGTATGGGAGGACAGTTTAGTATGTGTGTAATGTATAGCAGTTGGTATTTAGTTACTGAAGCATAGGATAACTTTAAGTATTTGTTTTTTTTTTAGATTGCTACGAGTCACCCTCCAGTACAAGAAATCCACATCGGACGACGAATTATAAGCCTATCGCATTTCTTTAAAAACCTTCAGAAAATTTCTGGGCACGGACCTTTGGGTTGTAATTTAAGCCATATTGATTTGGTGGGAGAAAAAATACATGGATTGTCGTCAAAGTTCACTCTTTTGTGTAGGATGTGTAATTTAAAATTTATCATTGAAAGTGACTCTAGTGACGAAAATTATTTACCAGTCAATTATTGTGCTATAGCAGGCATGTTATCAATTGGCGGTGGGCATTCAAACTTGGAGGAATTTTCTTCAGCGCTAAATTTACCTGTTATGTCTAATAAAAAATACCAAAGCATACACGATGATTTATCTAAAAAGTGGGAACAAGTTGCACAAGAATCAATGGAAAAAGCTGCTGAAAAAGAAAAAAAAAATGCTATAGCGGAGGGCAAAGTTAGTAAAAATGGTATCCCAATTATCGACGTTATTGTAGACGGATGCTACTCCAAGAGATCATATAGAACCAATTATTCCGCCTTATCAGGTGCTGGTACTATTATTGGAAGGAAAACCGGGGAAGTTTTGTACTATGGAGTTCGCAACAAATACTGTTATACCTGTGATCGGGCAGAAAAACAGAAAGTGCCCATAAAAGAACACAACTGTTTTAAAAACTACACGGGTCCTTCGACTGGCATGGAGAGTGACATCATTGTTGAGGGATTTAAACAGTCTGTGAAAATTCACAATTTAATTTATGGACGTTTGATATCTGATGGTGACTCCAGCACCTATAGTAAAATTCTCCAATCACGGCCTTATCAACATGAAGATATCACAGTAGAAAAAATAGAATGTCGAAATCATTTACTGAGAAACTTTTGCAATAAACTGCAACAATTACAAACAGATACCAGGTACCCAATCAGCCATCGAAAACTTGTATGCAAAAAAACAATAATGAGTGTAAGGTCTGTGATAAAAAAAACTATCGCTAAAAATAAAGGCGATGAATGTCCAGAAATTCAATGTCTATTCGACGATATTATGCTGGCTCATTACCATGCTTTTGGAAACCACACTAGATGTAAACCATACTTCTGCCAGAAACAGGGTGAACAAGAAAACAATTCAAACGACTTCTTTTCGAGTTCACTGTGGCAACGAATTTGTTTACTGATTCAAAATATAGCAGGCCACGCTCGAAGTCTCATCCAATGCGTGGACAGTAATATTGTCGAGCGCTACCACAGCATAATAGCAAAATATGTTGGAGGAAAAAGAATAAATTTTTCTATGAAGAGATCATATGCTACGAGATGTACTGCGGCGACTGTGTCATTCAACACAAATAAATCAATATCTCGACTGTATAAACACATCTTAGCAAAAAGTCCACAAGGGAAACTAAAGATGTTAGAAGAAAGAAGAATGAAAAAGAGACACTTAAATAGCAAGTACATGAAGAAAAAAAGACGTATTATATTCACAAAAACAGATGAAAGCTATGGAGATCAGTGTAATAAACCAGATATGCCAGAAGACATTCTTAAAAAAATGAAGGACAATTTTATCATTTCACTACAAAAAACTTACGAAGAACGAAATATGATAGAGAAAAAAACGATCCTTCAAAGAGATAGTAATGAGTGGATGGAACTTCGGAGATCACTGCTGACAGCCTCCAATTTTGGCCGCGTAGTAAAGAAAAGACCAAATACTGGATGCGCCAATATGGTAAAAGATATTTTATATAAAAAAAATATGGATCACATTTCCTCAATCAAACATGGCCAGCAAAACGAAAAAATAGCTATACTGCAATTGTCGAAACAAGAGAGTATTCAAATTACGCCTTGTGGGTTGTTTATAGACGCTGAGTTGCCTTATCTCGGAGCGACACCTGATGGTATCTGTGGTGAAGATGCCATAATTGAAATTAAATGCCCAATCACTGCATACAAGTTGGGACTGAATGAGGCAATCAGCAAAAAAAAAGTAAATTTTTGGGTAAAAGATAAAGGAGGGTGCCTAAAAATAAACACCAATCACAACTGGTACTATCAAGTTCAGGGTCAGCTTCATATTACAAGACGTAAGAAATGCTTGTTTGCTGTATGGTCTGGAGAAGAAGTTACATTAAAGATAGAAGTAATAGAAAAAGATGACTTATTTTGGGAACAGAAAATGAAACAGAAATTACAATCATTTTACCTAACTCACTTACTCCCTGAAATAGTAGATCCCAGATTCACACGGAACCTGCCTTTAAGAGATAACATTAAGGTGCACGAAATAGTCCTTCAGACACCAATCGATCAACCCACATGTTCAAGATACCTCAGTAATACAGACTTGTAAATATTAAATCCTATGCTATTATCGAAAAACCTATGTTAATAAAATGTTTGCCCAAATACCTCTATATGGTCGGCCCAGGGACATGGGCACTTAAAATTGTGTAGAAATACGCGAACAAACATAGATACAGACACACATTTTCATACGTGGGAAAACCTCCTTATGTTAAAGTCGGTTAAAATATATTGATTTAGCTCAAGAGGATATGGAGCAGCATGTGGGATATGGAGTCAACAATTTTTGTACATATTGTTATTGCATTACTATTAATTTATATAAGTAAATAAAAAAAGCAAATAAAGAATATAATTATGTGATAATAACAAAAAAAATGCCTTAATATTGTTTGAGTTTTTATTTTCCTTACGTTTATGTTGTTTTTCAATTCATTGTAAATAAAGTCTCTTAAAATAATTAAAAATACAAAGTTAAAAACATATACTCGTTTTTTAATCACCCTGTCTATATTGTTACTAGCTCTTCATACAGAACAATAAATACACAAGAGCGCCATCTCTTGGTTCATTGTTAATTATTATTGACCGCGTCACTTTGTTTCTTACTTAGTAGTTCGCTGTACTACCGCACTTTAAGAATGGCGCTAGGATATCGGAGAAATAGTGGGCGTGGCTAAAAATACCGAAACATCGGAACTCAATAGCTGTTGTCAGCGTCTTAAGTCGATATGCCAACTGACCGGCTTCAAGGTTGAAAAACCTTACAAAAACAGGCTCCCCGGGCAATGTCACATTTGCCAACTCTACGGGCACGCCCAAAGAAACTGCTTCGCGCGAGCCAGGTGCGTAAAGTGCCTAGGCGACCGCGCAACGGTGGACTGTGCACGCCCTAAGGACTTGGCTCTCTGCGCAGAACCCCCTAGCTGCGTGCTATGCGGCGAGGCCGGCCACCCCGCGAGCTACCGCGGGTGCCCCCGAGCCCCACGCCCAAAGCCACAGCAAAGACCCAAGTTTTCTCAGGGATATAACTTACCCCCTGATCAACTAAGACCGCATAGGCCTTCACCGTGGAATTTATTAAACCACGAGAAAGCCTTCCCGGCTCTCAAAACCCCCCTGGCATCCCCACAAGCCATCCCCCAACTGATGGCTCACCCTATTCCACCACCAATGGGCCAGTTTGTAACTCAACAAACAACCCAAACTCGCGCCCCAATGACGCTAAATAAGCAGGCCCCTAAACCGGCCACGGTAGCTCCGGTAGCTCCAAAAATACCCGCGCCAACATATGCGCCCCTACCGGCCCCTTATAGCCCTAGCACATTTGACGCGCGCTTTTTCAACCCCAACATCATTGCCCGAAGCAATGAACTACATGCCAAGCTCATAGCAGCTGAAGGCAATCTTCAGGCCAATATGGCCCTTATGTCGGAATACGCCGACTTGTCCGCTTTTTACATTAACTTCACTCCGTAATGGATTTACAAAACACAAGTAGCAGAGTCAAACCACGATCCCTTAAAATAGGTTACTTCAATGCCAACAGCATTACAGGTCAACGAGATGAGATTGCGACATTCCTTCGCGACCATCAACTTGGCCTATTCCTTATACAAGAAACCTTCCTAAAACCTTCTCACCGAGCACCTAAAGTTGCGAATTATCGCCTAATTCGTAACGATAGAGCCGGTAGACAAGGGGGTGGCACTCTCATTTATTACAAAAATTCACTTCACTGCATGCCCATTGACACCCCTCCACTTTCGCAGATAGAGGCATCAATCTGTCAACTAGGTATGACCGGCCATCCATCCATCACAATAGTATCGGCATACAACTCCCCGCCCCAAACAACAATAAGCCCGATTGAATCGGATATAAAAACACTCATGAACCTAGATAGCTCTGTCATTCTGGCAGGCGATCTAAATGCAAAAAGCCCTATCTCGTATTGCCAACCCGAGAGGTAACGAACTTTCACGCTTATCGACCAAATACAACTTCGATGTCATAGCACCATTGACATTCACTCATTTTCCGCATAATGTCAATCAAAATCCCGATATCCTCGACATAGCGCTTCTGAAGAATATCAACTTACGTTTATATTCGATAGAGACGCTACAAGAGCTAGACTCTGACCACCGACCAGTGATCTTGACGCTAACATCTCGCTCAGGCCCACAAGACACTAGTCAGCCCTCCCCAAAAAAAAATCACAACAGACTGGAAAAAGGTCGAACAACGCCTTAAATCCACCACGTCAGCCCACCTTGACAAAATCCCCGATAAAATTGACTCGGTCAATGACGCACTAGGCGCAATTGACTCACTCACCAGTCACGTACAAGCGGCAGTGAACGAAAGTTCACGGCGAGAACCAGTGATGGACGACCATCGCTGGCTACTGCCAGCCGATGTACGCGCACTGCTGACTGAGAAGAATGCAGCCATCCGTGCTTATGACTCATTCCCAAATGCCGACAACCGTACTCGTATGCGTGGCTTACAGCGAGCTGTCAAGTCACGTATTAAAGAAATGCGGGACGAACGCTGGGATGAGCTAATGAGCACCATAAAGCCCTCCCATCAAGCTTTTTGGCAATTAACCAAAAAACTCAAGTCTGATACTATCACCGACATTACCCCTCTCCTTCGTCCTAATCAAAGCTTAGCCTTTGAAGACGACGAAAAGGCCGACAGCCTTGAAGCTCAATGCTCGCCAAGCCTACTGCCAGCCGAGCAAACCCACTGCGACATAGTCAACGCAGAGGTCGAGCGCAGATCCACCCTACCCCCAATCGAGGACCCAGATAAACCCCTACCCCCAGTAACCCCTGACGAAGTCCTCTCCCTTGTCAGGAACCTAAAACCCAGGAAAGCACCTGGTAAAGACGGAATCAACAACAGAGTGATTAAACTCTTCCCAGCCCCGCTAATTGTCCTTATGACAGCTATTTTCAACACACTGTTGAACAATAATCTCTTTCCACAAGTATGGAAAGAAGCCGTAGTAATAGGCTTCCACAAACCCGGCAAACCCAAAGCTGAACCGTCCAGCTACAGACCCATAAGTCTCCTCAGTACAATGGGGAAAATCTATGAAAGAATCATTTTCAAAAGATTAATGGATTATGCCGAATCCAATAATCTCATACCCGATGAGCAATTTGGTTTTAGAACTAAACACTGCTGTGTCCGCCAAGTTCACCGCATATTCGAACACATAAGTGCAGGTTACCAAATGGGTCGCATGACCGGTGCACTCTTCTTTGATGTAGCGAAGGCATTTGACAAAGTATGGCACAATGGCTTAATATATAAGCTATACACACTCAACGTGCCTGACCGACTCGTGCTCATCATACGGGACTACTTGTCAAATCGCACCTTTCGCTACCGCATAGGAGACACCCTCTCATCACCTCACCCGATTCGAGCTGGTGTGCCCCAGGGCTCCGTGCTCTCCCCCCCCCCCTCTTCTCGCTGTACACTAGCAACATCCCTAAACACAGCAAGTGCCAGCTGGCCCTATTCGCTGATGACAGCAATATATTACTCAAGTCGCAGCACTGAGTTCATTCATAGGCACCTTCAATCGGCAGCCAACACTTTAGAGCAATGGTTCAATAAATGGCGAATTGAAGTAAACCAATTAAAAAGTGCAGCTGTATTATTTGTCAAAAAAGGCAAAAACAGCGACGCACACACACGCACCCGACTTATCACAATGTCAGGCCAAAAGATCCCTTGGGATTCAAAGGCCAAATATCTAGGGGTAACACTCGATAATAAATTACTTTTCAACGAGCACATAAAAACAGTACATAACCGTGCTGCTTTTGCGCTCGGCCGTCTCTATTGTCTCCTTAACTCACGTAGTAAATTAGCCCTTAAGGCAAAGGTGCGAATTTACACCACGTGTATACGCCCTATTATGACATATGTGTCGATACATATCAAACGTGCCTAAGTCCACTATAATAATAATAATATTAATTTAATTCAGACTTTTGTCCATATAGAGTTAGTAATACACTGAAGCTTAGAACTATGTTAGTAATACACACATACAAAAACAAAATATAATAATAATCCTATGTGCAGGCGAATCCAGTGCCTCCAGATAGGACTCTCCACATGTTCAGCAATGACCCTCAGGTAGCTGTTAGGACTGTCTCTCACTCTGCGCATCAACGATGCTGCTCGTTTTCTAATTATGGCATAATAGCCATCCACTTGCGATTCTGCAAACATCGCTGACGCACTGCAATAGCGAGGCAGTCCCATCAACACCCTGAAGCCATTGTTGTACTGAACTCTCAGAGTACTCACGACCCGCTGCGTGCAGCTAGCCCACAGGCTTCAGGTATAAAAAGATTGGCAGAAGGCCCTAAACAATGTCGTTTTGACTGCTTTTGAACACTTGGCAAACCTGCGAGCCAGCATATTACAGCGAATCGCGAGCCCCCTCCGTTCCCGTTCCATATCTACGTCATCAGTCAGGTTCTCATTCACAACATGTCCTAAGTAAACAAACTGAGAGACTCGTCTTAGCGCAAGCCCGCCTAGTGTCACGGGCGGTACATATGAAGGATTCATTTGCCCCGCCCGAAACATCAGCAACTCGCTTTTTTTGACGTTATACGTCAATCCATGCGTTTCAGCATATGCCTCACACACACCTAAGAGCCTACACAAGGCACTTATCGATGGGCTCAACAACACCATGTCATCGGCGTAACTAATGTTGTTGACTATATGACCATCAATGGAGCAACCTACACATGTGTTGTTGAGCTCACGAACCAGCTCCCTTACATATACAGGGTGACTTGTAATTAGAGCACAACCTTGTAAGGGGATATAGTACAGGTCATTTGCAACAACTTTTGTAGGAACACTCATATGCAAAAGTGCACCAACATTGAGTTATAATTTTTTTCGTGTCATTTTGAAAAACTCTTATGGGGTAACCTTAAAAAATTAATAAATAAAAAACTTGACATAGATTTGTTAATTTTCTTTTTATTTTTTAGTCTATAACGTTCCAGTTACATGTCAGCATCATCAAATGTACATTATTAGCCGCGTCCAGACCGGCTGAGCGCGGCTCGCGAGTCCCGCTCGCGAGTCAATAGTTCGGCCGGTGTGGACGGCGCTCGGGCTTCCTCGGGCACACGTTGGCTCGGCCGAGCGCCGCTCGGCCCCGAGCCATGCGTTGTCGGTTTTTGCCGATGCTCAAAGGCGGCTCAGTCTGAGCTGCTCGCCCGGTGTGGACGGACGTAACGACACTCGCGAGCCAGAATCAAAAATGGATAAAGAAGACAGTATTCGCTTAATACAACTTTACGGAAGCTTCAAAATGTTATGGGATTCGAAAGATCCAGATCATTTAAATAAAAGCAAGCGAGAAGATTGCTGGAGGAAGATCTCTAAGGAAATGAAGTTACCTATACCCGAGTTGAAAAAGAAACTTGACTCATTGACAGGTTCATACCGACGCGAAAAGTCAAAGCAGAGAAAAAGTAATATCACTGGTTCAGGTAAGGATTCTTTTTAACACCTTTGCTCGTAAAGCTGATGTAATTCCACCGGTTTTAAATATGTAAAGCGGGTCATAAAAAACACGTACCTACTCGGCGCGCGGCGCCAGTCAGTAGGCAGCGCTAGGGCGCTGTTGTTCAAGTTCTAAACCTTTATTTACGTATATTAACTTCAACGTAGTTCACATGTTTTGGCATAGATGGAGTATATTTAATTAGTACCTAAATTAATGCCTAGATGGCGTTGTGCAAATACGTCATCACGGTGAATCACGGTGTTAAGATTCTCCGAGTGTTCATGACCCTCTGCGATATGTTCGATTTTTGTAAGTTTAAATAAGGTACATTAAAGATATACATCTAGTAATACAGTGTATTATTTAGTGTAAAATCAGTGCCGCGTGACCAGGTCTAACATTGGTCCTACGAGTCGGAGAGTGACTATTGTCACAAGGTTAGGGTCGTCGGAGAAGGGCGCCGACACAGTAGTGGATCGCTGCTGATGGTGCCAAGGTGCTGGTGAGTATTGCACCGAGGTGGAAACACCCAGTTCGAGAGGAGCGGCAGCGAGATCAGCGGCAGAGAACAGTTCGAGATCAGCGGCAGAGAACAGTTCGAGATCAGCGGCAGAGAACAGTTCGAGATCAGCGGCAGAGAACAGTTCGAGGGTAGCAGCGGCCAGTACGCGCAACTGCTAAGTGCGTGGTCACGGGTGCCAGTGCGGCGCGTTCAGCAGCAGTGCCAGTGCGCGCGCTCAGCAGTGCCAGTGCGCGCGCTCACGAGTGCCAGTGCGCGCGCTCACGAGTGTCAGAGCGGCACGTCCATCAGTGCCAGTGCGCGCGCTCATCAGTGCCAGTGCGGCGCGCCCATCAGTGTCAGTGCGCGCGCTCATCAGTGCCAGTGCGCGCGCTCAGCAGTGCCAGTGCGCGCGCTCACGAGTGCCAGTGCGCGCGCTCACGAGTGTCAGAGCGGCACGTCCATCAGTGCCAGTGCACGCGCTCATCAGTGCCAGTGCGGCGCGCCCATCAGTGCCAGTGCGGCGCGTCCATCAGCGCCAGTGCAGCGCGTCGCTATAGGCAGAACAGAGTACGTGAGTGCAGTGAAAAATTGTGAGTAGCTTTTAATTAGTTTAAGATTTGTAATAGAACTCTAAGACACTCACCTATACTGTTTCGTTATCATGGAGTCATTAATAAGGTTGCAACTTGACATTAAAAACACAATAGAGAAAGGGAAATCTAATTACAAAAAATCCCCTAAGGAGAGAATAACTCGGGGATATATTGAAACCCGATTAGAATCGTTAGAAGTACAATGGACAAGGTTTAGTGATAATCATAGGAAAATAATTGAAAAATCCTCAGACGATAAAAATGCATATTTTACGTCCAATATTTATGATGAAACCGAAGAGATCTATATTGCATACAAATCGGAATTAAAGGATACTCAATTACAATTAGTACAGTCTGTAACAACAGAACCACGAGAACAAACAATAGATACCAATGAGAGTAAAATTTATAATGTCAGATTACCTAAAATCAATATTCCATCGTTTTCTGGAAAGTATGAAGAGTGGACTAGTTTCCGTGACTTGTTTGTATCACTTGTTCATTTCAATAAGACCTTAGATGATGTACAGAGATTGCATTATCTTAAGGGATGTTTAACGGGTGAAGCGGAACAGCTGCTCAGACAAATACCCATAACTGCGGCTAACTATTCATTAGGTTGGCAACAGTTAGAACGTAGATATAATAATAAACGACACTTAGCGAATTGTATATTGCAACGATTGTTTGAGCAGAAAAGAGTGAACACAGAGTCAGCTGTAACGTTAAAACATCTTTTAGATACAACCACTGATTGTATGAGTGCGTTAGGTAATATGGGGATTGATGTTACCACCTGGGACATAATTGTAATTCACATTGTCTCAGCTAAATTAGACCCGGAAACCCGCAAGCAGTGGGAGTTGAGGGTTGCCTCCGAAGAGACAAATGACCTACCAACTTTAGGCCAGTTCAAGACGTTTCTTGAAAGTAGATTTAGGGCTCTGGAGTTTGTCGAACCGCAGAAAGCAACGTCACAGTGGCATAATCGTTCACGGATAGAAAGATCAGATCAGAAGGTCATGCTTGTCACAGATAGTAGGAATTCCCCCCCTGCAGGAAAAAAAAAAATAGGTTGTGAAAATTGTGGTAAAGGTCATAAACTATGTTTTTGTAAGTCCTTTATAAAGATGGATGTCTCTCAAAGGAGACAGTTTGTGCAGGGTAAAAAGATTTGCTTTAATTGTCTAGGCGGTAATCATTTAGTTTATCAATGCAAAAAATCAACGAATTGTAGAATCTGTAACAAGAAACACCATACGCTGTTGCATATAGATACTCTTAGCTCTAATAGACCGAGTTCTGAGTCAGCCGACAGTGGTACCTCAGTTGACCCAACACCAATAGTATCCTGTGTTTCTACTAGGGAAACAATTAGCACTAGACAAGTATTATTAGCTACAGCATTGGTTCAGGCACAAACAGCTTCGCGAAATTATCAGGTAGTTCGAGCGTTGTTAGATCAGGGGTCCCAGGCTTCGTTTATCACTGAAGCTACGGTACAATTTTTACGGTTAAAAAGAGTTCCGGTTAAGGGTATTGTGTCAGGGCTCGGTAGTAATAAGACTACAATAGCCAATCACATGGTCACATTAGTTTTGCGATCGGTGACAGATCCTCAATTCAAGTTTGAAGTAGAAGCATATGTTTTGAAAAACATAACTACGTATCTTCCTGAGAAACAAGTACCGCCTCTTGTGTGGTCTGAGTTAAGGCAGATATCGTTAGCAGATCCTCAGTACAGTGAGCCCAATAAGATTGACATTTTGTTAGGCGCAGATATTTATAGCAAAATAATCAAACAAGGTCTAAAGAGAGCGCCCACAGGGTCGGTAGTTGCACAGTGTACAAGATTGGGTTGGATTCTATCTGGTGCAACTCAAGCGGATAACGAATCACCTTTATTACCCAAAATTACTTCTTTGCACGCCCACGTAGAACAAAATGAACTCTTGAAACAGTTCTGGGAGATTGAAGATCAACTGCCCCACAGTGAAAGGTTATTTACAGAACAAGAGCAGAGATGTGAAAGGCTGTTTACATCTACAACGATAAGGTCTACTGATGGTCGTTACATAGTGCGGCTGCCATTCCAAGAGTCAAAACCGTCTTGTGTGGGTGGTAACATAAGAGAAATAGCAATGCGACGATTCACAGCATTAGAAAGGAAGTTTGGGAGAGATCCAGAGTTAAAAAGAGAATATACAAGGGTCATAGAGGAATATCTACAATTAAACCACATGAGGAGAGTACAGAAACCAGACTGTAAATTAAATGAAGCGTTTTACTTACCACATCATGCCGTAATTAGAGAAGACAAGTCCACCACCAAGGTCCGCGTGGTGTTCGATGCTTCCTGTAAAAACAGCAAAGGTGTATCACTTAATGATACGTTGATGGTGGGCCCTACTTTACAGTCTGATTTGAGACACATTATACTTCGTTGGAGACTTCATCGTATAGCACTTACAGGGGATATAGTTAAAATGTACCGACAGGTGAGAGTTGCTGAAGATGTGGCATATCAACGCATATTGTGGCGTCAGAGTCTGGAGGAAGAAGTACAGGATTACGAGCTACTTACCGTGACCTTTGGCGTTGCTTCCGCTCCGTACCTGGCAGTAAAGGTTTTGCATCAGGTCGCGTTAGACCACCAAAAAGAGTTTCCAAATGCAGCTGAAAGAGTTCCCACTAGTTATTATATGGATGATCTAATGACAGGATGTTCTACGGTAGAAGAGGGAAAGCAATTGTACCTAGAAATGAAGGAGTTAGTAAGTAAAGCAGGATTTCAGCTACAGAAATGGAATAGCAACAACCAGGAATTACTTAGGGAAATAGAGTCATGTGAGAGTAAGGAAGAGAAAGAGCTAATGGTAGATCATACTAAAATATTAGGACTTACCTGGTGTCGGAGTACAGATGAGTTCAAGTATACAGTGCAGCTTCCATCCAGATCTGAAAGGGTAACTAAACGCAGCATTATCTCTGATATTGCGCGTCTGTTTGACCCCTTAGGCTGGATAGCGCCCAGTATAATACTGGCAAAAATACTTATCCAGAAACTGTGGTTATCAGGAATAGGTTGGGACGATGAGGCACCTGAATCGATAAAACATGAGTGGGATACTTACCGTAACGATTTAATACAGCTTCATAACGTGCGAGTTCCTAGGTGGTTAGGAGTATCAAACAAGGCTCAAGTCGAATTGCACGGGTTTAGCGACGCGTCAAAGGCAGCTTATGCTGCGGTTGTCTATACTCGTTATGTAGATAGTTCAGGCAAAATTTATATTACCCTTTTAGTCGCCAAGACAAAGGTCGCACCAATAAAAACAGTAAGCATTCCGCGACTGGAACTTTGTGCAGCAGTGCTTTTGACCCGTTTGTTATCGGATGTGGCTAAAGCAATGAATATTGAAAGGGATAAGGTCCATGCTTGGACAGATTCAACGGTAGTCCTCGCATGGTTAAATAGTCACCCCAGTCGATGGAAGACCTTTGTAGGGAACCGAGTGTCAGAAATCTTAACAACACTTGAAGCAGATCAATGGTCGCACGTGTCATCAAAGGACAATCCGGCAGATCATGCATCAAGAGGTGTATTACCCACATTGCTATCCGAAAGGTAGCAATGGTTTAAAGGGCCAAATTTTTTATACAGCACGAATATTACATATGATAGACCAATTAATTTAGATATACACTTAGAAGAAAATATCAAGTGTCATTTAGTACTAAGCAACGAAGATTCTCCATGGGTCAAGTTTAGTTCATTAAAGAAATTATTAAGAGTTGTAGCGTTGTGTAGAATTTTCGTTCAGATCAAATGTAAGATTAGAAATGAGAGGTCTGAGTATTTAAGTAAGTCAGAGTTAGATGAGGCGTTAAAATGTTGTATAAGACTGTGTCAAAGAATAGAGTTCAAAATCGAATATGATCTGTTAAAACAAGGAAGACCAACAAATAAAGCAAGTAAACTTAAATCACTGTGTCCGTTTCTAGACAAGGATGATATAATCCGTGTTGGTGGCAGATTACAACAAGCCTTTCTGTCCGATCAACAAAAGCATCCTATAATACTTCCACATAATACGCATCTTACAAAATTGTTAGTTGCTGATGCACATGACCGTACATTGCATGGTGGTCCTCAGATGATGACCAACTTTATTAGATCAGCGTATTGGATTATTAGATTGAAGAGTGCAGTAAAAGATCACGTACGTAGGTGTGTAGTGTGTGTAAAGACCAAGGCTGAAACCTACAATCAGCTGATGGGATCACTTCCCGCGGCACGTTGTACTCCAACTAGAGCATTTCTACATAGCGGGGTGGATTATGCAGGTCCAGTTCAAATTCGTACGGCCAAGGGTCGAGGCCATCGTTCACATAAGGGGTATATTTGTGTGTTCGTATGTATGGCTACTAAGGCCATACATCTGGAAGTAGTAAGCGATATGAGTACATCAGGTTTCATAGCAGCATTCCGTCGATTCGTAGCTAGACGTGGCCATTGCGCACAATTATGGAGCGATAATGGAACCAATTTTGTCGGAGCTGCAAGAGAGCTCAGAGAGATACTTGCTGTCCAGCAAGATAGTGCAACGTATGTAGAGGCACATGGAACTACGTGGAATTTCATACCTCCCCGAGCTCCTAATTTCGGTGGACTATGGGAGGCAGCAGTGAAATCCACGAAGTTTCATTTGAAGCGCGTAATCGGAAACACTACTCTGACGTACGAGGAGATGAGTACTCTATTAAGTCAAATAGAGGCTTGTCTAAATTCAAGACCGATGACCGTCATTAGTGGAGAAGACATTCATGAACCTATGCCATTGACCCCTGGTCACTTCTTAGTTGGGGAAGCATTAATTAATGTTCCTAGTCCTGATTATACAAATTCCAACGTTGGTTCGTTGTCTCGGTGGCAACACATACAAAAAATGTTACAAACCTTCTGGCAGCGTTGGTCCACAGAGTATTTGAGTGGTTTAGTTCATAGATACAAATGGTCTGTTCAAGCTCCAGAGCCTAAAATCGAGGATATAGTACTAATTAAAGAGTCAGACTTACCTCCTGCTTGTTGGTTGCTTGGCCGAATAGTAGAAAAACATCCTGGTTCGGATGGTATAACTAGGGTGGTAACATTACGCACTAGTAAAGGTCTCTTGAAACGACCGACTTCAAAACTATGTATCCTACCGGTAAATGAATAAACCTTTACAAATTAATTCTTGGAATTCTAGTTTGATTATTGTCATCGCAAGTGTTGGTTATACGTTAATTGAATTTATGTTTGTTCTTAGATTAAGTATTGGAAGAATGGTACTTGTTGTAACATTATTAAGGTTTAAGTTCACTGTGAAAATTGCAATTAGATGTTAAGAACTGTTTGTATTGTAATTTCTAACGGGCTGCCACTTACCAAAGACACTATTAAATCCAGTAAATTAGTCAAAGATCAATAATAGTATTCGAGTTTACATTTCTATTGATAAGGACATTCTGCAATAATGTCCTTGGTGGGCGGCATGTTCAAGTTCTAAACCTTTATTTACGTATATTAACTTCAACGTAGTTCACATGTTTTGGCATAGATGGAGTATATTTAATTAGTACCTAAATTAATGCCTAGATGGCGTTGTGCAAATACGTCATCACGGTGAATCACGGTGTTAAGATTCTCCGAGTGTTCATGACCCTCTGCGATATGTTCGATTTTTGTAAGTTTAAATAAGGTACATTAAAGATATACATCTAGTAATACAGTGTATTATTTAGTGTAAAATCAGTGCCGCGTGACCAGGTCTAACACTGTTAAAATGGCGGGAAAGCAACAGTGTGCATTCACAGATTGAGTTTATTTAAATGTTTTTTTTTTCTGTTTCCTCGCAAATGTGTTAAAAAACGTCGTACGATATACGTGCGTATTGGTTATAACATCTTAACGCACTAATATCGTAATGTACTATTATTTACTTATAGTGAATGTTAGATTAGTTAATCTCATTATCAAATATCAATATGTACAACATTTACTATAGGACACACCAAAGGAAACGAAAAATAACCTATAACGTCTACATATTTGTTACAGGCGCTGACGAAATTTATGTATCGAAGTGGTTTGGTTTCAAATATTTTGACTTTATGTCAAATAAAGATGACACAGGAATTACACAAGAAGCCGGAATAGATAACGCAAGTCCTTTATTTATGTTTATTTTCAAAATTAGTTAAACATTAATATTGATGCTGCCATGGAATTATTCCGTTTGTTACAAAATGTGTTGCTAAATGTAGACGAATATCTTTAGCACTAACAGTACCTCTGCGCGGAATGGCCGTTAGAGGTAATAGTGCTGTAGATGGAATATTGTTTCTCCATTGACCTGGAATAAATGAACCATCAACTTCTCTATCATAATATTCTGGTGGAATAGAATAGTTATTTCTTCGTAAGTAATTATATAAATACACTGTTGCTAAGACAACTTTTGTAGCTTTTTCTGGCTCTAGGAGGATAGGTTTCCTAAGGACTCTGTAGACTGAACTTAAAATACCAAAGGCATTTTCAACGACTCTGCGAGCTCTGCTAAGTCTGTAATTAAACACTCTTTCTTTGGAACCCGCCTCTGGATTACCTTCAAATGGTTTCATAGTATATTTGGTAAGCATAAAAGCTTTGTCGCCCAATATGAAATATGGTATTTTCATTATGTACGGTATTTGTAGTATCTGCGCTTCAGGAATGTTCAGTTGACAGTTTTCTAATTTTCGATATAAAATCGTATTTTTAAAAACTCCGCCGTCGGAAATACGCCCTTTACTTCCGACATTAACAAACAAGAATTTGTAATTAGCATCCACGAGAGCGAAGAGCACTATACTAGGAAAATTCTTGTAGTTGTCGTAATCAGTACTTATATTGATGGGTCTTTGAAGAGTTACGTGTTTCCCGTCCATAGCCCCTATAACATGTGGGAAGTTCCATTTTATTTCAAATTCATTTGATACTGCTAGCCATTCTTCTTCTGTGGACGGTGTCTGCAAATAACAAAATAAACATTATTTTTACAGAGCAATCCTTCTCAACAACCAGGACCATCACAACAACCGACGCCATCCCCACAACAACCCGAGCCATCCCCACAAGAACCCACGCCATCCCCACAAGAACCCACGCCATCCCCACAAGAACCCACGCCATCGCTACAAGAACCATTGCCATCGCCACAACCATCGCGAAAGAAAAGACGGCTGAATACGAATGCACAAAATGATTCTCTTGACAATTTATTGAAGGACACTTTTGCCATAATTGAGAAAAGTTCAACTTCCATAAATGATCCATGTGTAGCATTCGGTAATCATATTGCACATGAACTCAGAAAATACGATCCTTACACTCAATCATGTGTTAAAAATGCTATTAATACTATTATTCACGAAGCGGACATGGGAAAATATCAGATGTATAGACCAGGATATTACACACAACCACCCACTACCACGTCAACCATAACTTCCGGTGAAAATCTGCAGAACACACAATTTACTCCTGCTACTACTACAGAAACATCAGACTTTAATTTTGGTGACAGCTCCGTTATTTAAATATGAGGCAGATAAATAAATAATTTGATTGCTTAATTACCATGATTTTTATTTACCTTAACGTAATCACGGAGGGCGTCTATAATTGCATCACACGTTTCTGGAACTATAGTTGATATAGATTGTTTCGATACTCTAAAAAGATATTGAAGACTGCTATAGGAGTCTCCTGTTGACAAATATCTCAATGTTAGCAGCACTCTTTCGGATACAGTTATTGCTTCTCTGTAGTTAGTGTCACATTTTTGTATTTTCACAGCCACTAAGGAGCACAAATATTCAATGTCTCCCGCAGACATGCGTGTAAAATTTGAGACTGAATGGTCGATTGTTAGTTCCTTTAACAAACTGTTACCGTATTGGTTTCGGTTTTGGTACAATTTTTTAATCCAGAGTTTTCGTTTCGTTTTTCTTTTTTTTATGATATATCCAGACAACATAAGCGCCGCAGCAGCTAACAAGACGTGGTTTTCCATCGTTATACGGAGAGAAACTGAATGCTCAAACCGGCTCACCTTGGCTTGCGAGCGCGGCTCGGAACTTTTCACAATTAGCTCGGGTGCCACGGCTCGCGAGCAGGAAGTCTGAGCGCGGCTCCCGAGCCGCGCTCAGCCGGTCTGGACGCGGCTATTGACATTATTCTAGACACAGTGCTCCAAAATCCAAAAAACTTAAACAAATTTTACTGGCATTATTACACAAAACAGCCTGTTTAAAAAAAAATCACTATGACACTTACTCTGCGTATTATTAAAAAAACATCTACATTTCATAAGGGTCAAAATCACCAAGGTGGAGAATCAGCTTCACCAGCAAATAAACGTCTAAATTTAGTTTATTTAAACAAATCGTTATTGTAAATATTACTTAACTCTGTTCATATTAACTGTACATAATATTTTATCCTAAAAAAGTAAATCACATTTATTATTATTTGAAGAAACAACTACAAAAATCATTTCGAGAACGCGTCCTATGTAGCAATCTTCAGAAACTAGCTTTGGAAATATTCATAAAATAAAATAAATTGATAAGTTTTTCTTACTTAATTGCCTACAATTTTATCTTATATCAATTAATTATTGTTATTACTAAAGAAAGAAAATAAATTAAAGAAAATCAAGCCAACATATTGTGTCCGGCAATGTAAGCGTCATTTTAGTGAACGCAATTTTTATTCTCAGTAAAAATTCAGTTTTTGAATGCAACCTTTAGTTGTCTATGGTACAGTGATGTGAACGATGTAAACAAACGGTTGTCGTCTCTCGTTTCTGCCAAAACAATTGAAAATAAGTGGTAAGTATCTTTCAATTCATTATTTATAGAGCGTACATCAATACGTCATCATACCGGGAATGCGTTTTTCAACTTGGAATATTGAAAAATAAGTTTTGTAGTGTTTTATAGCAAATAGTAACCTCAAATATTTTACAATAAGAAAGCCTAACATGATGTCAAAGATGGCTGTTGTCTAAAAAGGGCGCGTTTATTTAAAAAAGTCATTTAGGGAACGGTCATTTCGGGACCATTACCGGACTTGACGGAGAGTTCTCGAAATGATGATGACGTTCCCGAAATGACTTTTTCAAATAAACGCGCCCTGTTATTATAACTATTGGTTAATTAATTAGTCTATGTTGTGCTAAAATATTTTTCAATATTTTTTAGCAATATGGAGCCTCATGTGGCTGAAAAAAATAAAAAACGTCCGAAAAAGCAAGTTAAAAAAAATTGTTCGGCTTACTTGCGACAACGAGAGAAAGCCAATGCCAGGAAAAGGAAATTTTTAGATAAGATGACAAAGGAAGAAAGAGAAATAAAAAAGGCTACGGATAGAGCGTACTATCAGAAAAAAAAAAGCTGAAAAGAAAGTTAAAAACATGGATGAGATGACTGAGAGAGAAAAGCGAAAGCAGAGAAAAATTTGGAAAGAAGCATCAAAAAATACAGAGAAAAGAAGAAGGCAATATCAAGTATAGTAAACAATACTCCGCCCCATTCTGATGATGAATTAGCTACAGAACGGTCTTAGTGAGAAGAAAAGTGGAAAGAAAAATTGTTCGGAAGCATAGAGCCAAAGCATATCGTAAAATAAAACAACAAGAGAAAACAATTGCTAACATAAAACGTAAATATGAAACTTTAATGAAAAGACAAAAGGAAAAAGAGAACAGGAAAAAGTTCAGGTACCAACAACTCCTAACAGCAAAGTTGACACATTGCTGTTAGGAGTTGTTGGTACCTGAACTTTTTCGAACGAAGTACTGACTGCGCAATCAAAGAAAAGGCCTGTACTTTAAGAAAAAATTCCAAAGAGAGGGACTTCCCTCTCTTTGGAATTTTTTCTTAAAGTTCTTCAAGTTCTTTTTTTTCTTCCAAAAATGTGTTAGCGGTGACATGGTACGGAAATATAAATTGCTGCATGTGGCTAAGACTTTTTTGCGAAAAGGGAGAACCAGTACATCGATTCTGAAGTCTGATACCAAAATTCGTGAGGTTGTTTTGAAGGAGTAAGTTCCTAATAAAAAAGTAAAAGATTTCTTCGAAAGAGATGATGTCAGCAGGATGTGCCCAGCCAAGAGAGATTTTGTGAAGAAAAACAGTATTAAGAAGCAAAAACGCCTCCTTTTATTCACAGTTAAAGAACTGACGTCAAAATTCGTTAGAAAAACTGGAATAAATTTATCTTATGCAACATTATTAAGAGCAAAACCGTTTTGGGTGGTAGCTCCAACATCATGTGTTTAATTAATATGATTAGGAGGGGTTGTTTTTGATGTAAAGTTTATTTAATATTAACTACAAAACAATTAGTATAATGTTTAGATGGTTTGATTATTACCATCATAATAACAGTTTAATATGATTATTAAGAATTTCTAATCGGCTGTGTACAGCAATTAAAAGACTGTAAAGTGATTTAAGTTACGTTTTTGTTAATTAAGAACCTTATGCCAAAATGAATAAATAAGTACGACGTACAAAAACATTGCTTATGATTTTATAAACCCAAATTGTATCTATATCGTCATTTAGGGAACACACGCATCATTCCGCGAACACCTCATCATTTTCGGGAACATCACTAAACTCACACGTAACACATTATTATTTTAGATATTTAATAAAAGGCCCTGGTAATATTAAAATAAGGCGAACTTCTTATACCTATAGCATGTTAATTTATATATAAGACAGCGATATTTCTCATATTTAGATATTTTAGACAAAGAAATCGTCATAATAGCTCCATTTGCACTATATTTTGCATTTTAACGTCTTTATTGGCAATTTCATTACATTTCTTTAAATTCTATTTATAAATAATATATATCCGCTATTGAATAAGGAAAAAAATAAACACTTATGTTATATTTTAATATTATTATAAACCTCACAAAAACGTTCCCGTAATGATATTTTTCAGCGATAGCTCTTTTAAAAAATAAAATTACAAGAGTAGTAATCAATTCCATGCTCTGCCAACGCAAATATGGTTTAAACATAACTTTAGTGATCATTTAGGCTGATCATCAAAGTAATAACTGCTAGGTAAATTCATCGTAAAACAGAATTTGGAATTTTCCACCTTGGTGATTTTGACCCATAAGCTTTCAAATGAGATATAAAACCCTAACATAGCTAGTCCAATAGGGAAGATATTCGCATAACAAAGGCGCACGGCCAAAAAAAGGTCTGTTTCTACCTGCTCTACTAAGCAGGTAAAAACAGCCGGTCATTGTTTAATCTCTTTTGGGTTGTTTAGGTTAGTCCGTCCTTGTGATTCGTTGCGATCGGATGCTTTTGTGTGTGCTCTGCAGTTTTGTTTTATCTCTGACGACCCGGCTTGTGACTGTTTTTGTGATTGATTGCTCTCCTGACGACTTGGCTTTTCAACTGGTTTCCGTGTGTTATGCTCATCTGTGGTTTTGGCGCGTATCAAGGACTATGGCTCAAAGACAACGGGCAAATTTTACGAATGAAGAATATGCCGATATTCTGTACACTTACGGCGTAGCTAGAGGCAATGCTTTAGCTGCCCAGCGCGAATATCAACAGAGATACCCCAATCGCCGTTTACCTGATGTAGGCGTGTTTTCTCGAGTTTATCGACGAGCCCGGGAGACTGGACGCTTTCAAAGACGTCAAGGTATGTAATAAAAAATGTAATTTAATAAATAATTGCGATTAAATTGCAAGTTTACAGCCAACAGCTGCTTAAGCACTTTAGATTTTGTACCTTCTTAGAGAGTTAAACACAGTTCAACTGTCAATCGTGATTTGCTTCTGGCTGTACCTACTTACGTAGTACCGGAAAAAAAAAGATAG